>CM038681.1:493822865-494470810 GCA_021605205.1 Aegilops longissima | reverse complement strand
ATTTGTGCGATCTGGGATCGAGTTTGCTTTCGGTTGTAAACGTTTACATAAGCTTCACAACCCCAAACTTTGAGATCACGGCAAATTGGGTTTCTTCCCATGCCATAACTTCGTAAGTGTCGTCTCAACAGATTTAGGCGGTGCTCTGTTTAATGTGTGGCTGCATGTGAGTAGTGTGTGACCCCAAAAGATATCGGAAGATCCGTAGAGATATCATCGACCTTACCATGTCAGCAAGGTTTAGTTACGTTGTTACGATACTCCATTTCTACATGTGAGTTCAGGGAGGCGTAAGGCGTTTGAAGCGATTCCAAGTTCACTCAGATGTTGGCCAAACTCATGACTAAGATATTTCGCCTCATGATCGGACCTTGAAACTTAATCTTTTTGTCATGATGATTTTCTACCTCATTCTGAAATTCTTTGAACTTTTCAAAGGTTTACGACTTATGCTTCATCAAGTAGATATAGCCATACCGACTTAAATCATCAATAAAAGTCACAGTAAAATACCCTCCTGTCGATTGTCAAAACGGCGGATCTCGAGTGGGGTCCCGAACTGTCGCGTCTAGGCGGATGGTAACGAGGAGACGAGGGGACACGATGTTTTACCCAGGTTCGGGCCCTCTCGATGGGTAATACCCTACTCTGCTTGATTAATATTGATGTTATGGGTAGTACAAGAGTAGATCTACCACGAGATCAAGGCTAAACCCTAGAAGCTAGCCTATGGTATGATTGTTGTTAGTCCTGGACTAAAACCCTCCGGTTTATATAGACACCCGATAGGTTAGGGTTACAGTCGGTTACAATGGTAGGAGATCTACATATCCATTATCACCAAGCTTGCCTTCCGCGCCAAGGAAAGTCCCATCCGGACGGGGCAGAAGTCTTCAATCTTGTATCTTCATAGTCCAGGAGTCCGAATAGCGGTGATAGTTGACTATCCGGACACCCCTAATCCGGGACTCCCTCGGTAGCCCCGAACCAGGGCTTCAATGGCGATGAGTCCGTAGCGTAGTTTGTCTTGACATTGCGGCGGGTTCTTCTCCAAATTCCATATACTTGTCGAATAGTGTCCGGCTTCGATAAATGTTGTGCTCATTGGCTTTCGCCCAATAATGGCCATCTTCCACGTGTTTGAATGAATCGAAAAGCCGTGGTATTTTTACACTTACCCCTAGCTGCGCAAATGAGCGCCTATAAAGGTGCGAGGATCTAGATCTGACCATCCCCATCCCCTTGAAGCTTTCATCGGGCCGCCTCTGACAAAGCCCATTCCATCATGGACGATCGCGCGGCTCCTCCTCTCGCGCTCCCAGCCCTCGGCACAGAAATTGGGAGAGATGCTCAGTCCGCATAGCGAGCTAGTTATACTCCAAACCAAGGATTTCTTCCCCGACCTTCATGGTTCCGGTTCGAGCCGGACTTGCCACCTACAAGGGCGGAAAGCAAGCGAGATGTCCCGATCCCTCTAAAGGAAGCGGGTATGCTTCATCTCTTATCTAGTAAGAGGACTTGGATTTCCAATCCATCCGTTTCTCCGGGGGCTCTTGGAGTTCTCGGCCTCGGTTCACCACCTTCGCCTTTGCCTCCATTTTGCACATCGCGGAGCCCGTGGCCCTTTGCAAACTGTTCTTGGGCATTGAGGCTCATTTTGCGCTGTGGAAGAGATTATTCTGCCTAATACCCCGTTCTCACAAGGGTCAATATATCAAGTGGGCGGAGCCGAACTATGGCGCATCGCTGGGACGGATATCTATCCGAAACCCGAAGAAAGCGTCGAAGCTGGCCTTTGAATGGTTTTACATGGAGGGCGTCCGCTGCGGACCTGTTTGGATCGGCCTTCGGAGTTAGCCATGCTCCTCTGAAGAAGCGCCTAAGCTGGGGCCCTTGGAGCCCCGGAGGAAAATGACGGGGCGTCCTTTACTTGATGAGCGAATAAGATTCTTGGCTCATGCGGATTGACCATGATTGAGTCATGGCAATCTGCATTATGAGGAGTGCAGCCGCTCAATATAGGGGCTACCCATGTGGGATTTCAGCGGGAGGGCGATGCCACCGCCATGGCATAAGGGCGGGATCGGTCACCGAACTGGTGAAGACCTTGTCGCCATGTACAAAGGGAAGAGGAGGATTTTCTCGCGTCAATCCACTGGCGGGTTTTCTTGAATAATCCTCGAAGTTGGGTAAGCAAATATCTTTGTGGCTGTCCGATCCATGTTCCGTGGTTAAACATCTCATTTCATGGTTTCTGCAGCGAGGCTGTGCGGGCCGTGGAGAAGATACACAGCCGCCCCACAACCGAGGATCCGGAGCGGTCCCTCGATCCGACCTCGAGAGGATCCGGATATAAAGGTGGAGTTGATCGGCGGGTGTTCCACCAACTTAGCATCGACAATGCTTTGGTTGCCATTACGGCCGACTACCGGATTATTTCCGGCCTCCCGAATAACGTGATCGAAGTCGGATACCATGACCCCACCGTGCTTTACTTCTAATCACCACGTATTTGATGGTGTTTCGCAGAAGTGCCTTGAGGCGAGGCCGAGCCAGCGTGACTCAACAGCGAGAAGCGGTCTGTTGCCGGTAAAAAGAAGTGCGGTCGGATCGAAACTCCGCCCATAGCGGTATGGCGTGTCACCATATTCCCAAGATTGAGTTCGGAAGGCATACTAATGCTAGTGCTCTTTTCAGGAAAAAGCGCTCGTCGGGACGAGTCGGAGAGGTTATAATCGAACCTCCGCCAGCCCAGGTTCCAAAGCGGGTCGAAGCGGAGGCGAGCCGAGGCGTCGTCGGATGCTCCTCCGGCGAGAGGATGCCGACAGTTGTCCGCCACCAACTCCGAGTGGAGGCGCCATGAATCACAGGCGCCGCCGGACAGTTCTTCGTGGCATGTTTCTCCCAAGAGGCCTTGAATGCCTTCAATTGGAGATCGCACCTCCGTGCCGCTCAAGATGGTCTAGCGAGCCACGGAGCAGTATGTAAAGGACATCTGGTGAGAAATTTGTGATTATATATGCGGTAGCCCGGAGACTTAAAATAGTTAGAATAACTGATTTAAGGATCATTTGTTATCTGAGGATCTTACAAAAAGAATACCCGACTGTCCCAGGGCTTGAAGAATGCAAGGCCCAACTTGAGGCGCACTAGCGCTTCTGAGGGAGCCACGAGACCCCCTCACGTAATATATGCTTCAAAAGATAAATAGTTTATGAAGTGCGGCGGTGTGTAAATCGACAATAATATTGCAGATGGCGCGGACTAGATCCGGACAAGCAACAGCTCTGCGACAACTAAAGGCTGGCGAGGCGTGCTTACGAGAGTGCGGCGGAGAAAAATAACCTCAAGATGCCAACACCCAAGCTGGGTGAGGAACTAAAGGATGTTCGTGCCCGGTTATGCGACTCCGTAAAGGAGAATCGGCGACTTCGTCGCGGCATTTTGATAAGTGCTTGAACGAACTTTGAAAGAGTTGGCGAGGAAGGCGACTAACATAAACATGTATGTAGGTTTGCTCACGAGTCGTCTGAAGAGGAGATGCCCAGTTCTTGGTGATCTTCTTCCCGAACAGCGTCGGCTACGAACGAGTTCGGCAGGTGATGAAAAGCGTCGGCAGCCTTGTGGCCATCTATCTCCCTGCCCGAAGGCATTGGGGAGCTGGCGGAGCGGCTTCAAGGCGGCGCTTCCATATGGAAGATATCGGCCTGCCGTCAAAGGCGCGAGGAGGCTGGGCCATGGTAAAACCTTGATACGAAGGTGACCCAAACCACATGGCGAGGTCGGACCTATGGGGCTGATGGGAAGGAGATCCTGTAAGCTTAGTATGCGGCCAAGTAGAATTGGCGCCAAGTATTCCCACAAGATTGTAAATTAGATAGCCTATTAGATGGCATTGAGGAGGAATACAATGAGTCGAGTTGACTATGTAATTAAATATGACATGAAAAATGTCTTCTAGCGGATTGTAGATCGTTTGTCATAGCGGACCTTTTAACCCGACCTCGGGACCCAATAGTCCGGAGTGTGTCCGAATACCTTCGTGGTTATATAAGAACCGGGGTATGCATGGAGACAAAGGCGTAGGGGTCATTATTGTTATGTCGGACAAGTGCCCAACTAGTTATGTTATATTACATGGATAGTAAGAAACATCTTCCGGGAGAATAGTTCCATTAAGGGTTCCTTTATTTGGGATGCATGCCCTAAAGTGCATGTCAAAACTGCTAGGAAAGCAGAAAATCATCTGGGGGCAGATGGGTAAATAGTTAAAATCATCTTTCAGTTCACCGACCGAATATTCCCTTAAGAGCGCTAGCTTTGGCTTCACCAAGTCTAAGGTACACATCCGGTGACCCGGCAGTAACAATCGCGAGAGGTGCTCCCTTTACCACCTAGCGAACAATCGGAGCGTAGGGGTAAGCACAGGAGCGAGCAACCCAGCTTGGCCAAAACTTAAGTCATATCGATGCATATAATGGTGAATAAAAGGTACATGGGAAGTTTGGCGCATGTGTTGGGCATGAAGCCCGTATAAATAAGCTTCATTAAAGAAGCCCCCAGGTATAATGGCGTGGATAGCGCATCAAATATGTCTTGCGAACAAAGCGCAAGCGAGCCTCTAAAGGCTTCAAGAAGAAGGAGGAAGAGAGAAATAAAGACAGCAAAAATAGAAAATGTGGGCGGAGGAAGGAGGCGAACTTGGAGTCAGGCGCTTAGGCGTAGAATCTTAAGTAGGCGGGCTGCGTTCCATGGGTTCGGCTCGAGTCGGTTATCCGATCGTTTAGCGAGATGGTATGCTCCGCCCGGTCGGGACCTGGTCGATGATGAAGGACCTTCCATTTGGGCTTGAGTTTGTCCTTTTTCTTGTCGGCGGCGTAGAACTAGTTCGCCAATGTTGTAAGCTTTGGCCCGTACTTCCCTGCTTTGATATCTTCGAGCCTGTTGTTGATAAAATGCGGAACGAGCTTTTGCCATGTCGCGCTCCTCCTCCAATGCGTCAAACTGTCATGCCGATCGAGCTCGGCTTCTCTTTCTTCATACATGCGCCGAGTGAGTCATGAATTATGTCGCGAGGCAAGACTGCCTCTGCGCCGTACACCATAAAAATGGTGTGAATCCGGTAATCTGATTCGGCGTGGTCCGCAGCCCCAGTCTGGTCGAGCTCCTCAACCCGGTCGTGTTAGATTCCTTGAGGACCACACTAGTGCAGGTTTAATGCCACTCATGATTAGACCATTTGCTCGCTCGACTTGGCCATTGGTTTGAGGTGATAGGTGAGCGTAGTCGAGCTTGATGCCCATGTTTTGCACCATAATTTGACCTCATCGGCCGTGAAGTTGGTGCCGTTATCGATGATGATCTGTGGGGAGACGTAACGGTGCACTACCCACGATATGAAGTCTATCACGGTCCGGATTGGCCGTTTAATGAGCTTGGCCTCTATCCATTTGGTGAATTTATCCACCATGACCAATAGGTATTTTGCTTGTGGGTTCCTCCTTAAGGGGTCCAACCATGTCAAGCCGGACATGACGGCCGGTGATGGGTATAGTTTTAAGGCGGTGGGTGGCATGTGGCTTTAGTTAGCAAAAAGCTGGCAACCGGCGCATCGTTGGACTAAATCCTCGCATCTGCCGGGCGTCGGCCAATAAAATCCTGTCACGGAAGGCCTTGCCTACAAGGGCCGGGCTGCGGCGTGGTGCCCACCAGTCCGGCATGAATTTCAGCCAGGAGGTTTCGCCCTTCCTCTTGGAGATACACCTTTGAAGGACTCCTGTTGTGCTTTTCTTATAAAGCTCTCCCTCATGGACTTTATAGGCTTTGGATCGCCGTACTATGCAGCGAGCCTCATTTTGGTCTTCGGGGAGTTCCTGCCTAGTTAGGTAGGCTAGGAATGGTTCCGTCCATAGGCGATAACCGCCATTATTTACGTGGCGGAGGTGTTATCTCGGTGGCGAGCCTCCGGTTGTGTCGAGTGTTCGGTGTCGAGGCGGTGCGGTTGGGTCGGATTGTTATTTCCGGACTCCCCTTCCCATAATGCGGATGGCTTGAACAGCCGTTCGAGGAAGATGTTGGGCGGGGCGGCATCGCGTTTTGCACCGAGCGTGCCAATCGTCCGCCCCTGGTTGTTATCCGGGCTATATGATGAAATTGAGCCCTTGAACCGTCTGACATTTTAGGACCGCATTGCGTCTGCTGCCATTCGGATCTTTGGCATCAAAGTCTCCGTTTATTTGAGATATCGCGAGGTTGAATCGCGCGCACCTCTAGGCGTTTAATGCCCATGGAGATTGCCATCCAGAGGCGTGCGAAGGGCCTCGTGTTCGGCTGCGTTGTTGGAGTCCGTATACATTATTTGAAGGGCGTATTGGATTTGTGTCCCGGTTGGGGGCGTCGGGGCGCGCCAGCCCGAGCCGGCCAACATTTGGAGCCGTCAAAGTGCATGATCCAATTGGAATATCGCGCCGTACTCTTTAGGGAGTTCTGCTTCGGTCCATTCGGCCGCGAAGTCGGCCAAAACCTGCGACTTAATAGCTCGTCGTGGCTTATAGGTTATGTCGAATGGAAGGAGCTCTATGGCCCATTTAGCAATCCGGCCCGTCGCGCGCGGTTGTTTATAATGTCGTTAAGAGGTACTTGGAGGCTACCGTTATCGAACACTCTTGAAAGTAGTGTCGCAGCTTCCGGGATGCCATGAACACGCGTATGCTATCTTTTGATAATGTGGGTACGGGACTTGCATGGAGTTAGGACGGTGGACACATAATAAACCGGTCTTTGAAGAGAAGCGGTGTCCGTCCGTTTCTCGTTCGACGTGACGAGCACCGCGCTGACAACTTGATGTGTTCGGCGATATATAATAGCATTATTTAGCCCACGTTAGCGCGGCCAGGACGGTTGTTGCCAATATGGCTTTTATTTCTTGAGTCCGGCCGTGGCATCAAATCCACTCGAAGTGTTGGTCTTGCGGAGGCGGTAAAGGGTAACGCCTTTTCTCCCAAGCGGAAATAAAGCGGCTTAGACCGCTCGCATCGATCAATTTTGTATTTGTTTGAGGTCTTTTGGAATATCAATTGTGTGAGCTCGGATCTTGGCTGGGTTTGCTTCAATTCCTCTACGGACACAATGAAGCCCAAGAGCTTTCCGTGGCTGCAGAGCAAGCGCATTTTCGGATTGAGCTTGATGTCATATTTTGGAGATTGTCGAATGTGAGCCTCAAGTCGTCTACTAGAGTTTGACATGCTTGGATTTGACGACCACGTCATCTACATATGCTTCCTTGTTTTGCCGATCTGGTTTGCGGACATGTACGAATCATGCGCGCGATATGTTGCGCGGCGTTTTTGAGCCGAAGGGCATTGTGTTGAAGCGAAATGGGCGTATGGAGTGATGAATCTTGTTGCAGCTAGTGCAGCTCCGCCATCTTGATTTGGTGGTAGCCGATGCTGTGTCGAGGAAGCACAATGAGTCGTGTCCTGCTGTATAGCGTCGATAATTTGATCAATTGAGGGAGGGAAGGGATCCTTTGGGCAAGCCTTATTAAGGTCTTTGAAATCAACACATAGGCGCCAGATTTATCCTTCTTTGGTACCATCACCAGGTTTGCTAGCCAGTCCGGATGTTTTATATCTCTGATGAATCCGGCTTCCAAAAGTGGCTAGCTCCTCTCCATGGCTTGTCTCTTGGGTTCGGAAGCGCGAAGAAACTGTTTGGTGGCTTAAATCCTTTTAGGATATTTAGGCTGTGCTCGGCCAGCCGGCGTGGGATTCTGGCATGTCGAAGGGTGCCGGGCAAAAATGTCAATTTTCTCGTAGAAATTCTCGTAGTCTGGCGTCTACATCGAGGTTTAATTGTGCCCCAATGGAGCCGTCTTTGCAGAGTCCGTTGGGTGGACTTGGAATTTGACTATTTCATCCGCTGGTTTAAAAGAGGTGGACTTGGATCTTTTATCAAGTATCACATCGTCCTGTTCACCGTGGGCGCATCGATGAGTTCCTCGGCCGCTAGGGCTTCGGATAGTGCCTCGAGGGCTAGTGCGGCTGTCTTGTTTTCGCGTAGCGAGTGCTATGTTCGGATCACTAGCGAGTGATGATTCCGTTAGGTCCGGGCATTTTAAGCTTCATGTACCCATAGTGGGGTATAGCTTGAAAAATTGTGAATGCCTCGCCTAATAAAGCATGATATCCGCTGCTGAGCAGGGGCCACTTGAAATGTGACCTCCTCGGACTGTAATTGTCCGCGAGCGAACACTACGTCGATGTGATTTTTCCTGTGCAGCATGCTTCCGGCTAGGATTATTCCTCTAAAGGTTGTGCTGCTTCGCTCAATGCGGTTCCAGTCTATTTCCATTTTTGGAGGGTTTCCTCGTAGATGAGGTTTAGTCATTGCCGCCATCCATGAGTACCTTAGTAAGGCAAAAAGCCATCCACTATCGCCTTGAGGACCAATGCGGTGGTGCTCGGGCTGTTCGAATTTAGGTTAATCCACGGCATTAAAGGTAATAGCCGTGTCACTCCATGGATTTATTGTTGCTACTTGGTAGACTTGGCAAGGTTATGGGTGTTCGTTTCGCATGTTATTTGATCGAAAGTCTCAAAAGACTATTAACACCCGTCTTGGTGTTCTTGGGCTGGGATTACGAGGCTAGAAGCTCTTCGCCACTTTTGGCCACCTGCCGTAGTATCCAACATGCTCGAAGGCTATGAGTTGGAGTGGCGCCCTCTGTGCTATGAATTTTGCAGGGTCCGTTTAGCCAACCCTCCAGTACGGTCCCGTACCCTTTAGGGGGTTTGGGTTTTTTGGTGTTTAACCCAGGTGCTTGGTGATGATGCACCCTTTTATTTCGGACTAGGGATGTATTCGGGGCCGGATTATCCCAAAATTTACTTTCGGTTTTCCAAGCACTCTCCATCACACAGTACTTTTGTACTATGGTCACCAAATCAACAAAGCGTGTAATTTCGCGAGGACTTATGGCGTTTAGGATTCCCTTGTCCATGCAATTATTGCAGAAAAGTGGGATTGCGTCCTCCTCTCGGCAGTCCTTTATCCTGTCCATAACCAGGAGGAATCTGCCCGATAATGATGTCTTTGTTTCAGCGGGCTCTTGCCAAATTCGAGATAGATCGCTAATGTTTGGGTGGTAGGGTGGAACTAGATCCGAACCCGTCAATTTAAGACTCGAGGGTCGGAAGTTTCGAACTTCGAAGTTTGGATTTTGAATGCTATCCAATGAATCCAACCCGCCGCCTGACTTTAAGTTCAGGGCTTGATCGACATCCGTCCCTCTGCGGGAATCCGGCATGGAGGGATCGGGAATCCGGACGTAGCTAGTCCTTAAGATAGAAGAAGAATCGCCGCATTGCTCCTCTATCACAGCAACATGATGGGTAGCCTGGGGAGAGTTGATCTCTCTCAGATCGGTTTTAGGCCCGATCCGGTCGTAATCTCGTGGCGACTCGAGGCGGCGATGCGATCAAAGAGCTCGTTCGGAGGAGAGCTCGATCGGATCTAACTGCTCGGCAAGTTCGAGTTAACGTGAAGATTGGTTTCGATGACCGAAGTCATCGTCGGTAGCGATGCTGCGACTGGCGGTCATAAGAAAACCACCTAGCCGGAGAGTTCGCCGTTGGCCAAGGCTCCTTTGGCGATAGTATCGTCTTTAAAGGCGGATGAGGCATCCTTCGACGAGGAACTCTCAATGAAAGCACCAATGTCGGTGTCAAAACGCGGATCTCGGGTAGAGGGGTCCCGAACTGTCGTCTCAGGCGGATGGTAACAGGAGACGAGGGACACGATGTTTTACCCAGGTTGGGCCCTCTCGATGGAGGTAATACCCTACTCCCGCTTGATTAATATTGATGATATGGGTAGTACAAGAGTAGATCTACCACGAGATCAAGGAGGCTAAACCCTAGAAGCTAGCCTATGGTATGATTGTTGTTAGTCCTATGGACTAAAACCCTCCGATTTATATAGACACGGATAGGTTAGGGTTACACAGTCGGTTACAATGGTAGGAGATCTACATATCCGTATCGCCAAGCTTGCCTTCCACGCCAAGGAAAGTCCCATCCGGACACGGGACGAAGTCTTCAATCTTGTATCTTCATAGTCCTGGAGTCCGGCCAACGGTGATAGTTCGGCTATCCGGACACCCCCTAATCCGGGACTACCTCACTCCCCGTGCGGCTGTGTTCATTGGACCACATACATCACTATGTATTATTTCCAATAATTCACCCGCCCGTTCAGGATGACCCGTGAACGGCGTCTTGGTCATTTTCCCCATCAGACAAGCTTCACATGTGTCGAATGATTCAAAACCAAAGGACGGCAAAACTCCATTTGGCTGGAGTTTTTGCATGCGTTTCTTTCCAATGTGGCCAAGTCGACAGTGCCACAAGTAAGTGGTGGTGGTATCAGCCTTCTTAAGGCGTTTAGCATTCACGTTAAAGACATCATTTCCACATTAAAGATTTAGTATGAAAAGGCCCCCAACAATGGGTGCAAATCCATAAAACATATTCTTACAATAAAGTGAACAACCATTGTTCTCAGACTTGTACGAATACCCATCGTGCACTAAACATGATCTGGAGATAATGTTTCTACACAATGCCGGAACAAGATAACAATTACTAAGTTCCAAAATAAATCCCGAAGGGAGACGTAGGGGCGTAATGCCGATGGCTTGAGCGGCGATCCCAGCGCCGTTCCTGACCAACATCACGACCTCATTCTTTGCCAGCCTGCGCACCTTCTGAAGTCCCTGTATCAAGTTGCAAATGTGAGCAACCGATCCGGTATCAAATACCCAAGACTTAGAATTTTCGCTAGCAAGCAAAACGTCAATGATATTAACTTGTATAACAATTATACCTTTTCCGGTTTTCCCGGACTTATTATCTTCCAGATACTTCTTGCAGTTTCTATTCCAGTGTCCTGTGCCCTTGCAGTAGAAGCACTCAGTTTCATTCTTGGCTCTGCCCTTAGAGTTGCTTTGGGAGCCAGTCTTACCGGCTCCCTTGCCCTTCTTTGGCTTGCCTTTCTTCTTTTTGAAATTGGTGGTTTTATTCACAAGCAACATTTGCTTGCGATTTTTCCGCAGTCCTCCTTCTGTAGTTTTCAGCATGGCAAGCACCTCTTCCGGTGTCTTCTCCATCCCAGTCATGTTGTAGTTCAAGACAAAACCGTCGTAAGACGGGGGGAGTGAAGAGAGCAACATTGCCATCATATGGCCAGGTGGAAGTGGAAATTACAAGGCTTTAAGCCTTTCAGCATAGCCAATCATTTTGACCACGTGTTCGCCAACTGAACTACCCTCATCCATCTTGCATTCCATCAAAGCCTTCATGATATCAATGTTGGAGATATGCCCTAGAGGCAATCATGTATGATGATATTTCCTATGTGTTTATGAATAAAGATAGTCCTTGGACATTATCAATGATGTGTATTAGCAAGTATGTGACTTGTTTGTGGGACTATGCATGGTATGATGACTGTCCTAAAAGGTCCCTAGTCAAAAGGGCTGTGTGAATGGCAGCCGACTAGGCTGACATATGACACGGTCGATGGCTTGGTCTCACTAGCCATGGAGCATTGGATGCTAACGGATAATATGGACTTGGAAAGGTCTGGTCGGATTCGGCGTGAGTGATCCGAGTCGAGATAAGGTCCGAGTCGGACAGGCCCAACTATGAGACACGATGATATGTCATCGTGAGTCTCTAGTACAACATACGTTCTATGTCCTAAGACCTGAGCTGACGCATGTACTCGGGATGGTGACCGACTTGCTTTGGGCCAACCAAACGCTACTCCGTGACTGGGTAGTTACAAAGGTTGGTTTCGGGTTTGTCTAGTCCCATGCTGCGAGACATGGTCGAGCAAGATGGGATTTGCCCCTCCGATCAGGAGAGATATACTCTGGGCCCATCGTGTGATCCGACCAGGATAAGCATGGCCATGCGACAAGGATTATGAGATAATCCTAATAGTGGTCGGTATCACTGGAACGAGAAAGAGGTAGGGCTAGCATAAGGATGACAGTCTCGCCTTGAGCCCGACAACATATATCGTGTGGCAAAGGGAACAGAAGTGTGACACGTTATACAGGTTCGCCTAACCAGCTTCATAGTCTGCTTGGTGGTCGGCACACCTTGCTAGAGGCCGCTACCAGCCGTGCAGGTCGGAGGTGATCCGAACTGTGACCAAGTCGACTTGAACCTAAGGGGTCGCGTGCTTAAGGGAAGTAACCTACGAGGTCGGTTCAAAGGACACTGGTCGGATGTGATCCGAACTGGACTAGGAACGTGGCCGAGTAGACTTTGGGCTTTAGGGTCCGTGCGAGGCCCAAGTGTTGAGCCCGCGACAGACGCCTATATAAAGTGGAGGTGCGGCACACTCATGCATGTGATCGCTTCAGCTGCGACTAGGGTTTGCATGTGTTGCGAATAGCCACCTCCACTCGCCGCCGACTGTTTGATCGGACCTAGCAATCCGCCCGATGCAGTGTTCCTCCTGCAGCTGCGGATACCGTAGAGGCGGTGCACTTGCCGCTCCAGCGAACTTCGTCGTGGGATCGAGCGACCGGCTGTTCGAGGGAGATCGTCGAGGAGGAGATGATCCACAGCGGACGAGCTGACCCAACTCTTATTCCGCCGCGACACTGCTGGCGTCTAGAGTAACGTAACTGTAATCCATCTCCGTAGCATGTTCTGGATGTTTCTGCGTGTAGGAAAATTTTAATTTGCGATCAGCGCACCCTACCGTAGAACCAACGGTGGTATCGAGCCTCTGCTATAGGATTTGGTTTCAGATCGTATGCATATTAGATATGTGGAGGCGGCAGATGAGACCTGTTGTCGTTGATAAGAGATCGGCTATGTGCACGGTTGATGTGATCAACTGCACATGGGGATCGTTGAGGCTACGTTTTCTGTAAATCGGGATCAATGAGGTCATGACACGATCTACCCCTACCGGTCGGTTATCCGCCATCGGGGTTAACAGTGAAACGTAAATCCGAATCGGATTCGCGATGATCGATAAGATCGGCCAGATCAGAAAATTTGGCGTGAACGGAGTTCAGATGCGATCTGTGATTTCCGAAAACGTCGGGCGCTGTCGTGGGCGTAGCACCGTGTATTTCGTACCCGACACACAAACCGGTAGAATGCGATTCTATGCATAACTTTGTTTTGCAGGTTTGATGTGAATAGTATGGCTCATGTGTATGTGATGCATGTGTGTAATTTATCATTAGCTGCGTGTCATGTTTGTCGACGGCGAGAATAAAGTGCTGTCATTATATTGTATAACGACCTGCGTGTCGACTTGTGACTCTATGTAAATTCATTACTAGTTGTAGTAGTTGGATAATAGAGATCAGGTTGGTGGCTTGGCGTCGGCGTGACAAACAAGATGGAGTTAGTAGATGGTCATCGAGTCGGAGCCGACCTGGAAGAGCGTCCATGAAGGAGCCATACTATTTCACAATATGTGTTCATTTGTGATTGTTATGCTTCTTTGTTTCTATGCATGTTAGAATGGTAGAATGATCCTCATGAATATCAAGCGAATTGCCATCCCGATGTTGCACCTTCATACGTCAAATCGTCTAGTAGTGGGCTCATAAAATTGGGGTGCTCTTTGGGTGTCCTTGAGCTGAAGGGTTCGTGTCGGACACGGACATACCTTTGCATCGAGTTAACTTGACAAGGCTATCAAAGCGGTTTTGGGCCTTGTGGCAAAGAAGGTTGGGAGCAGGGTATGAGATACCTTCCCGGCCGGCGAGAGTCGTATAGAATCACGATTAGCAAGGAGTTGCTTACGGATAGGTATGTTGGCTAGCAATGATGCTAAAGCTCACTAGTCGCATGCGCTAGTCGGATCTTGAATCACTGAGAGTTTGCGGAGGGATCTTTGACTTGATGGGAGTATTTCTATTTAGGCTAGAATTACTCTACATAAACACATTGCTTAGTGATTGCATATTTTCTGTTGTAGATCAATGGCACCACCTGCTCAACCCAACTTTGCATTCAAATCAATTACGGAAAAGGATAAACTGAATGGAACAAACTTTACCACTGGTATAGAAATCTGAGAATTGTTCTCAAGCATGATAAAAGGAACATGTTCTAGAGGATCCACTTCGGAGGAACCTGCCGATAATGCTAATGCCACAACTAAGAATGCCTACGAAACTTCGTTGATGAATCAGCGGAGATCAGGTTGTCGATCTTTGGCTTGTATGGAGCCGATTTGCAACAGCATTTCGAAAATGTTGAGGCTTCACGATATGATCGAGAGTCTCAAGAGCATGTTTCGAGACACAGAGCTAGGACGAAAGGTTCAACATCTGGTGATCCTTGATGGATTGCAAGCTGAAGGAAGGTGATCCATGAGCCCACATGTGATCAAGATGATGGGATATGTGCAAGCTTTGGATTGTTTGGGCTTCCGGCTCTTGGATGAGCTGACTCTTGATGTTGTTACGGGTTCTCTTCCGCCCAGCTATGGGGCGTTCATCTCGAACTATCATATGCATGGCATGGATAAAGCTCACTGGTGCATGGGATGCTCAAGGTGGCGAGCAAGATATTAAGAAAGGCCGCATCAAAGTGTTGATGGTGCAGAAATAAACTAAGTTCAAGAAGAGTTGGTCCAAGAAAAAGGCTAAGGCAAAGGGCACGGAGATGGTAACCTCCGCCGCTCGCATGAAGTCTGGACGGACTCGAACCGTTTGCTATCCTTTGCAAGGAGACCGGCCCTTTGGAAGAGGGCTGTAGCAAGTGGCTTGTAGAGCATGGCAAGAAGGCGGGAATGCTGCTTCGGCAAAGGTACACTTGTTGCATATGTTATAGACATTTACCTTCTGACATACCTAGTAGGTCTTGGGTATTTGATACGGATTGGTTGTTCATATTTGCAACTCGATGCAGGGGCTGGTAAGAACTAGGCATGTGGCACAAGGGAGATTGACATCGAGGTTGGCAAAAAGCAAGAGTTGCTGCCTTGGAGGTCGACACGATGCAGCTCGACTTCCTTCGGATTCATAATGGAATTGAATAATTGTTATTATATTCCTGCACTTAGTCGGAACATTATTTCTACCTCATGTTTGATGAGTCAAGGTTATCTATTCAATTTAAAGGACAATGGTTGTTCGATATTTTTGAATGGTATGTTCCACGGCTATGCACCCATTGTTGATGGGCTATTTATATTGAATCTAGAACAGGAACCGGTCTATAACATGAATGTCAAGAGGCATAAGCCTAATGAGATAAATCCGACATACTTACGGCATTGCCGACTTGCACATTAATGCAGAAAGCGGATGAAGAAGCTCCATGATGATGGGCTCCTAACCCGTCCGACTTGGTCGTTCGAGACATGTGAATCATGCTTGCTCGGCAAGATGACTAAGTCCCCTTTCACAAAGAGTTGCGAGAGGCGTCCGAGCTGTTGGAGCTTATACGGTGATGTGTGTGGTCCAATGAGCACAAGCGCGAGAGGTGGCTATCGATGCTTGTGACTTTTACCGGCGACTTGAGTAGATATGGATATATCTATTTGATGAGGCACAAGTCGGAGACTTTTGAAAAGTTCAAAGAGTTTCAGAATGAGGTTGAGAATCAGCTCGGCAAGACTATAAAGCTTCTGCGATTTGATCATGGAGGTGAGTAAATGAGCCAGGAGTTTGATGATCATCTGAAAAGTCGAGGTATAGTACCTCAGCTCACACCTCCGATGCATACAGAGAAAGCGGCGTGTCGGAGCGAAGGAATAGGACCTGTTGGACATGGTCCGGTCTATGATGAAACAAATCGGATTTACCCTTGTCATTTTGGGGATCGCTCTAGAAACTGCAGCTTTCACACTTAATAGGGTACCATCAAAATCCGTAGACAAGACACCACATGAGATGTGGTGGGAAGAGTCGGTTGTCTTTTCTAAAGATTTGGGGTTGTGAAGCATTTGTCAAGCGACTTATGTCGGACAAGCTTACACCTAAGTCGGATAAATGCATATTAAATGGGATATCAGAAACCTTGGGATATAGCTTCTACAACGGGAAGAGAACAAAGTGTTTGTTGCTCGGAGCAGGTTTTCCTTGAAAGAGTTTCTCGGTCGGGAGGCCGATGGGAGGGCGGTTCGACTCGAAGAAATTGAGGACCACTCGGGGCGGCTCGGTGGTGATGAGATCATCTGAGTCGGTCGGGGAACCTGTAGTTTAAGCGGCACGGAACCACGGAGGTCGGAAAGATTCTTGAGTGCTTGATGTATTGTTGCTAAGCGGCAGGCACCCACGTATGTGGAAGCGATGGTGAGCCCAGATTCGAGGTATGGCTGGAGGCCATGAGATCGAGTTAAAGTCCATGGATGAGAATCAAATGCAGGACTTGGTTGATCCACCACTGGCGTACGCCATTGGTTGCAAATGGGTCTTTAAGAAGAAAAGCGATGTGGATGGAAATGTTCAGATCCACAAAGCTCGACTTGTCGCTAAAGGTTATGGACAAGTTCAAGGAATTGACTCTGACGAGACTTACTGCGCGGTAGCGATCTTTGAAGTCGGTGAGGATCATACTAGCTATAGCTGCATATTTCGATTACGAGATATGGCGGATGGATGTCAAAAGCGGCTTTCCTTCACGGAAATTTAACGAGGGCGTGTATATGATACAGCCGAGGGTTTTGTCGATCCGACTAGCACTAGTAAGGTATGCAAGCTCAAGAGATCCATTTATGGGTTGAAGCAAGCATCTCGGAGTTGGAACATTCGTTTTGATGAGGTCGTCATTGGTCTCGGTTTCATCAAAAGCGAAGAGGACTCTTGTTTATACAAGAAGTTAAGTGGGAGCTTGATAGTGTTTTTGATCTTGTATGTGGACGACATACTACTGATCGGAAATGATGTTTCGATGTTAAACTCGGTCAAGGGATCATTGAATGGCAAGTTTTCGATGAAGGACCTTGGTGAGGCGGTCTATATTTTAGGCATTAAGATCTAAAGAGATAGATCGAGGAGGCTGCTCGGCCTAAGCGAACACGTACATAGATAAAGTGTTGAAGCGGTTCAACATGGTGAAGGCGAAGAAAGGGTTCTTGCCACTCTCACATGGTATAAGGCTAAGCGAGACTCGAGTCTTTCGACGTCGATGGCGAAGCAGGATGAGTAGGATTACTGTATGCCTCGACAATCGGATCCATCATGTATGCCATGATATGTACAAGGCCTGATGTTGCTTTTGCAATAAGCCTAACAAGTAGATACCAGGCCAACCCGGTGAGAGTCACGGGCAGCGGTAAAGACTATTTTGAAGTACGAAAAGGACTAAAGAGATGTTCCTAGTTTATGGAGGTGAGGAAGAGCTCGTCGTGAGGAATTCGTCGATGCTAGTTTCCAAAGCAGCGAGAGATGATTGTCGATCACAGTCCGGATTCGTATGCGTCTGAATGGAGGAGCGATTACCTTTGGATGAGTTCCAAGCGAGGATCACGGTGGCGATTCTACCACGAAGCCGAATACATTGCGGCTTGTGAAGCTGCAAAGGAAGGTGTTTGGATCTGGCATTTTCTGGATGATCTTGGTATTTTCCCAGCCTCGGTGAAACCGTTGGACCTTTATTGTGATAATTCTGGTCCCATCGCACAAGCCAAGGGCGAGGAATCACCACAAGGTCGGACACATAGATCGGAAATATCACGATCGAAAGATCGTAAAGAATGGTGATGTAGAGTTATGCAAGATTCACACGGATGCAAATGTTGCAGATCCGTTGACTAAGCCGCTTCCACAACCCAAGCATGAGGGCATGTTAGAGTTATGGGCATTCGATGTCTATTTGATTGACTCTAGTGCAAGTGGGAGGCTGTTGGAGATATGCCTAGAGGCAATCATGTATGATGATATTTCCTATGTGTTTATGAATAAAGATAGTCCTTGGACATTATCAATGATGTGTATCGGCAAGTATGTGACTTGTTTGTGGGACTATGCATTGTATGATGACTATCCTAAAAGGTCCCTAGTCGAAAGGGTTGTGTGGGGCTTGGCCGACTAGGCGGCATATGACACGGTCGATGGCTTGGTCTCACTAGCCATGGAGCATTGGATGATAAGCTGGATAATATGGACTTGGAAAGGTCTGGTCGGATTCGGCGTAGTCGGATCCGAGTCGAATAAGGTCCGAGTCGGACAGACCCAACTATGAGGGCGGTGATATGTCATCTGTGAGTCTCTAGTACAACATATGTTCTATGTCCTAAGACCTGAGTGGCGCATGTACTCGGGATGGTGTGAGACTTGCTTTGGGCCGACCAAGCGCTACTCCATGACGAGGTAGTTACAAAGGTTGGTTTTGGGTTTGTCCAGTCCCATCTTTGCGAGACATGGTCGAGCAAGATGGGATTGCCCCTCCGATCGGGAGAGATACCTCTGGGCCCCTCGTGTGATCCGACCAGGATAAGCATGGCCATGCGACAAGGATTATGAGATAATCCGGATAGTGGTCGATATCCTTTGGAATGAAAGAAAGAGGTCGGGCTAGCACAAGGATGGCAGTCTCTCCTTGAGCTCGACAACATATATCGTGTGGCAAAGGAGCAGAAGTGTGACACGTTATGCGAGGTTCACCTAAGCAGCTTCATAGTGCTGCTTGGTGGTCGACACGCCTTGCTAGAGGCCGCTACCAGCCGTGCAGGTCGGAGGTGATCGAAGCTGTGACCAAGCCGACTTGAACCTAAAATTGTGGCAGCTTAAGGGAAGGAACCTCGAGGTCGATTCGTAGGACCTTTGGTCGGATGTGATCGAGGCTGGACTAGGAAACGTGACCGAGTAGACTTTGGGCTTTAGGGTCCGTGCGAGGCCCAAGTGTTGAGCCCGCGACAGACACCTATATAAAGTGGAGGTGCGGCAAACTCATGCGTGTGATCGCTTTGGCTGCGACTAGGGTTTGCATGTGTTGCGAATAGTCACCTCCACTCGCCGCCGACTGTGTGATCGGACCTAGCAGTCCGCCGCACAGTGTTCCTCCTGAAGGAAATATGCCCTAGAGGCAATAATAAAGTTATTATTTATTTCCTTATATCATGATAAATGTTTATTATTCATGCTAGAATTGTATTAACCGGAAACATAATACATGTGTGAATATATAGACAAACAGTATGTCACTAGTATGCCTCTACTTGACTAGCTTGTTAATCAAAGATGGTTATGTTTCTAACCATGAACAAGGAGTTGTTATTTGATTAACAAGGTCACATCATTAGTTGAATGATCTGATTGACATGACCCATTCCGTTAGCTTAACACTTGATCGTTTAGTATGTTAATGCTTTCTTCATGACCCATACATGTTCCTGTAACTATGAGATTATGCAACTCCGTTTACGGAGGAACACTTTGGTACTACCAAGCGTCCTAGCGTAAGCTGGGTGATTATAAAGGAGTACTACAGGTGTCTCCAAAGGTACTTGTTGGGTTGGCGTATTTGAGATTAGGTTTTGTCACTCCGATTGTGGAGAGGTATCTCTAGGCCTTCTCGGTAATACACATCACATAAGCCTTGCAAGCATTGCAACTAAAGAGTTAGTTGTGAGATGATGTATTACGGAGCGAGTAAAGAGACTTTCGATAGCGAGATTAAACTAGGTATTGGATACCGGCGATCGAATCTCGGAAAGTAACATACCGATGACAAAGGGAACAACGTATGTTGTTATGCGGTTTGACCGATAAAGATCTTCGTAGAATATGTAGGAACCAATATGAGCATCCAGGTTCCGCTATTGGTTATTGACCGAGAATAGTTCTAGGTCATGTCTACATAGTTCTCGAACCGTAGGGTCCATGCGCAAGGTTTCAATGGCGGTTATTATGAGTTTATGTATTTTGATGTACGAAGGAGTTGAGTCCGGATGTGATCACGGACATGACGAGGAGTCTCGAAATGGTCGAGACATAAAGATTGATATATTGGATGGTTATATTCGGACACGGAAAGGTTCGGAAGTTTCGGAGAAAACCGGTCTTGGGAGGGTTCTGGAACCCCGGGAAGTTATGGGCCTTATTGGGCCAGAGGGGAGAGAGGGCTGCACCAGGAGGTGGTGCGCCCCCCTCCATGGGGAGTCGGTGGACTGGGAGGCGCAGCCCCCTTCCCTCTCCTCTCCTCTCTTTCCTTCCCCTTCCCTCTTCCTAGTAGGACTAGGAAAGGGAGTCCTACTCCTACTAGGAGGAGGACTCCCCCTCCTAGTCGCCCCAAGGGCTGGCGGCCCTCCCTTGCTCCTTTATATCTGGGGCAGGGGCACCCTAGAACACACAAGTTGATCTTCGTGATCGTTCCTTGGCAGTGTCGCGGTGCCCCCTCCACCATATTCCACCTCGGTCATATTGTAGCGGTGCTTAAGCGAAGCCTGCGACGATAGAACATCAAGATCGTCCTGCGCGTCGTCTTGTGGAACTCCTTCCCCGACGCTTTGCTGGATCGGGCCGGGGATCGTCATCGAGCTGAGCGTGTGCCAAGAACTCGGAGGTGCGAATGCGGTGCTTGGATCGGTCGGATCGTGAAGGCGTCGACTACATCAACAGCGTTAATATAGCGCTTCGCTTTCGGTCTCACAGTGCGTGGGCGGACACTCTCCCTCTCGTTGCTATGCCATCACCATGGTCTTGCGTGATCGTAGGAAATTTTTGAAATTACTCGTTACCCATGATGGCATCGAGCCTGGTTTTATGCGTTGATGTCATATGCACGAGTAGAACACAAGTGAGTTGTGGGCGATACAAGTCATACTACCTACCAGCATGTCATACTTTGGTTTAGCGGTATTGTGAGATGAAGCGGCCGGACCGACATTCTGCGTGCGCTTCTGCGAGACTGGTTTCACCGCTATGAGCACTCGTTGCTTAAAGGTGGTGGCGGGTGTCTGTCTCTCTCACTTTAGTTGAACTGAAGTGTGGCTCGCCCGGTCCTTGAGAAGGTTAAGCGGAGTCTATTTGTGAAATATCGTTGTGGTTTTGATGCGTAGGTAAACGGTTCTTGCTCAGCCCGTAGCAGCCACGTAAAACTTGCAACAACAAAGTAGAGGGCGTCTAACTTGTTTTGCAGGGCATGTTGTGATGTGATATGGTCAAGGCGTGATGCTATATTTTATTGTATGAGATGATCATGTTTTGTAACGAGTTATCGGCAATGGCGAGAGCCATATGGTTGTCGCTTTATTGTATGAAATGCAAGCGCCATGTAATTGCTTTACTTTATCACTAAGCGGTAGCGATAGTCGTAGAAGCAATAGTTGGCGAGGCGACAACGATGCTACGATGGAGATCAAGGTGTCGGCCGGTGGCGATGGTGATCATGGCGGTGCTTTGGAGATGGAATCACAAGCACAAGATGATGATGGCCATATCATATCACTTATATTGATTGCATGTGATGTTTATCCTTTATGCATCTTATCTTGCTTTGATTGCGGTAGCATTATAAGATGATCTCTCACTAAAAATTATCAAGTAGTGTTCTCCACGAGTATGCACCGTTGCCAAAGTTAAATCGTGTCGAGACACCGCGTGATGATCGGGTGTGATAAGCTCTCGTCCATCTACAGCAGGTGCAAGCCAGTTTTGCACTGAGAATACTCAGGTTATACTTGGCGAGCCTAGCATATACAGATATGGCCTCGGAACACGGAGACCGAAAGGTCGAGCGTGAATCATATAGCGATATGATCAACATAAGATGTTCACCATTGAAAACTACTCCATCTCACGTGATGATCGGTTATGGTTTAGTTGATTTGGATCACGTGATCACTTAGATAACTAGAGATGTGTCATCTAAGTGGGAGTTCTTTAGTAATATGATTAATTGAACTTAAATTTATCATGAACTTAGTACTGATAGTATTTTGCTTGTCTATGTTTCTTGTAGATAGATGGCTCGTCTTTGTTGTTCCGTTGAATTTTAATCGTTCCTTGAAAGCAAAGTTGAAAGATGATGGTAGCAATTACGGACTGGGTCCGTAACGAGGATAATCCTCATTGCTGCACAGAAAAGTTACGTCTGGAAGCACATTGGGTAGCGAACTGCTGCGAGATCTTGAGCGAAGTTGTGAGCGTCGGCAAAGCGAGTGATGACTACTCTATAGTTCGATGTGCCATGCTTACGGCTTAGAACCGGGTCTTCAACGGCGTTTTGAGCGTCATGGAGCATATGAGATGTTCGGGAGTTGAAGTTGATATTTCAACAGAATGCGGATTGAGAGATATGAAGTCTCCAATAAGTTCTATAGCTGCAAGATGGAGGAGAATAGTTACGTCGGTGAGCACATACTCAAAATGTCGGGTATTACAATCACTTGAATCAAGCGGGAGTTAATCTTCCGGATGATTGTGTCATTGATGAATTCTTCAATCACGCCACCAAGCTACAAAGGCTTCGTGATGAACTATAATATGCAAGGGTTAGTAAAGACTATGCTCGAGCTCTTCGCAATGCTAAAAGCTGAGGTAGAAATCAAAAAGGAGCATCAAGTGTTGATGGTCAATAAGACCACTAGTTTCAAGAAGAAAGGCAAAGGGAAGAAGAAGGGAACTTCAAGAAGAACAGCAAACAAGTTCTTGATCGGAGAAAAACCCAAGTCGGACCTAAGCACTGGCGAAGTGCTTCTCTTGCAAGCGGTGGTCCTTTGAAGCGGAACTGCCCCAAGTATTTGGCGGATAAGAAGGATGGCAAAGTGAACAAAGGTATATGTGATATACTTGTTATTGATGTGTACCTTACTAGAGCTCTTGATAGTACAGGTATTTGATCTTGGTTACATTGCTAATATTTGCAACTCGAAGCAGAACTACGGATTAGCGAACAACGGCAAAGGGCGAGGTGACGATGCGGCGTGGAAAGCGGTTCCAAAGTCGATGTGATCGCGATCGCACGCTACCTCTACATCTACCTTCGGGATTAGTTTTAGACCTGAATAATTGTTATTTGGTGCGGCGTTGAGCATGAACATTATATCTGGATCTTGTTTGATGCGAGGCGGTTATTCATTAAATCAGAGAATAATGGTTGTTCTATTTATATGAATAATATCTTTTATGGTCATGCACCCTTGAAGAGTGGTCTATTTTAATGAATCTCGATAGTAGTGATACACATATTCATAATGTTGAAACCAAAAGATGCAGAGTTGATAATGATAGTGCAACTTATTTGTGGCACTTGCCGTTTAGGTCATATCGATTGTAAAGCGCATGAAGAAACTCCATCTTGATGGACTTTTGGAGTCACTTGATTATGAATCACTTGGCACTTGCGAACCGTGCCTCATGGGCAAGATGACTAAAACTCCGTTCTCGGTACTATGGAGAGAGCAACAGATTTATTGGAAATCATACATACGGATGTATGTGGTCCAATGAATGTTGAAGCTCGTGGCGGATATCGTTATTTTCTCACCTTCACAGATGATTTGAGCAGATATGGGTATATCTACTTAATGAAACATAAGTCTGAAACATTTGAAAAGTTCAAAGAATTTCAGAGTGAAGTTGAAAATCATCGTAATAAGAAAATAAAGTTTCTCGATCTGATCGTGGAGGCGAATATTTGAGTTCTGAGTTTGGTCTACATTTGAAACAAAGCGGAATAGTTTAGCAACTCCGCCACCGGAACACCACAGCGCAATGGTGTGTCGAGCGTCGTGTCGCACTTTCTTGGATATGGTGCGATCTATGATGTCTCTTACAGATTTACCGCTATCATTTTGGGGTTATGCTCTTGAGGCGGCGCATTCACGTTAAATAGGACACCGTCAAAATCCGTTGAGGCGGCGCCTTATGAACTATGGTTTAGCAAGAAACCAAAGTTGTCGTTTCGAAAGTTTGGGGTTGCGATGCTTATGTGAAGAAACTTCAACCTGATAAGCTTGAACCCAAATCGAATGTGTCTTCATAGGATACCCAAAGGAGACAATTGGGTACACCTTCTATCACAGATCCGAAGGCAAGACATTCGTTGCTAAAATGGATCCTTTCTAGAGAAGGAGTTTCTCTCGAAAGAAGTGAGTGGGAGGAAAGTGGAACTTGATGAGGTAATAGTACCAGCTCCCTTATTGGAAAGTAGTTAAATCACGAAATCAGTTTACGTAACACCTACACCAGTTAGTGAGGAAGATAATGATGAAGATCATGAAACTTCAGATCAAGTTGTCCTTGAACCGTAGATCAACGAGAACAAAATCCGCACGAGTGGTACGGTAATCCTATTACGGAAGTCATGCTACTAGATCATGATGAACCTACGAACTATGAAGAAGCGATGGTGAGCCCAGATTCCATAAAATGGCTTGAAGCCATGAAATCTGAGATGGGATCCATGTATGAGAACAAAGTATGGACTTTGGTAGACTTGCCCGATGATCGGCAAGCTATTGAGAATAAATGGATTTTTAAGAAGAAGAATGGCTGATGGTAATGTAGCTGTCTACAAAGCTCGACTTGTTGCAAAAGGTTTTCGACAAGTTCAAGGGTTGACTACGATGAGACTTTCTCACCCGTGGCGATGCTTAAGTCCGTCCGAATCATGTTAGCAATTGCGCATTTTATGATTATGAAATTTGGCAAATGGATGTAAAACTGCATTCTTGAATGGATTTCTAGAAGAAGAGTTGTATATGATGCAACAGAAGGTTTTGTCGATCAAAAGGTGCTAACAAAGTGTGCAAGCTCAACGATCAATTTATGGTGCGGTGCAAGCCTCTCGGAGTTGGAATAAGCGCTTTGATAGTGTGATCAAAGCATATGGGTTTATACAGACTTTTGGAGAAGCTTTGTATTTACAAGAAAGTGAGTGGGAGCTCTGTAGCATTTCTAATATTATATGTGGGCGACATATTATTGATTGGAAATGATATAGAATTCTGGATAGCATAAAGGATACTTGAATAAAAGTTTTTCAATGAAAGACCTCGGTGAAGCTGCTTACATATTGGGCATCAAGATCTATAGAGATAGATCAAGGCGGCTTGATTGGACTTTCACAAAGCACATACCTTGATAAAGTTTTGAAAAAGTTCAAAATGGATCGAGCAAAGAAAGGTTTTTACCGTGTTACAAGGTGTAAGATTGAGTCGGACTCAATGCCCGACCACATGAGAAGATAGAGAAAATGAAAGATGTTCCTATGCTTCAGCCATAGGCTCTATCATGTATGCAATCTGTGTACCGGACTGGCGTATGCTTAGCTGTAAGCTTGGCAGGAAGGTACCAAAGTAATCGAGTGGATCCTTTGGACAGCGGTCAAGAACATCTGAAATACGAAAAGGACTAAGGATATGTTTCTCGTATATGGAGGTGACAAAGAGCTAGTCGTAAATGGTTACGTCGATGCAAGCTTTGACACGATCGGACGATTCTAAATCGCAAACCGGATCGTGTTTTATTAAGCGGTGGAGCTGTCGGTTGGTGCAGTTCTAAACAAAGCGTCGTGGCGGGATCTACATGTGAGCGGAGTACATAGCTGCTTGAAGCAGCAAATGAAGGAGTCGGATGAAAGAGTTCATTTCCGATCTAGGTGTCATACCTAGTGCATCGGGACCGATGAAGATCTTACGTGACAATCTTGGTGCAATTGCCTTGGCAAAGGAATCCAGATTTCACAAGAGGACCAAGCACATCAAGAGGCGCTTCAATTCCATTGGGACCAAGTCCAAGTGGGAGACATAGAGATTTGCAAAATACATACGGATCTGAATGTTGCAGACCGTTGACTAAGCCTCTTCCACGAGCAAAACATGATCAGCACCAAGACTCCATGGGTGTTAGGATCATTACCTTGTAATCTAGATTATTGACTCTAGTGCAAGTGGGAGGCTGAAGGAAATATGCCCTAGAGGCAATAATAAAGTTATTATTTATTTCCTTATATCATGATAAATGTTTATTATTCATGCTAGAATTGTATTAACCGGAAACATAATACATGTGTGAATATATAGACAAACAGTATGTCACTAGTATGCCTCTACTTGACTAGCTTGTTAATCAAAGATGGTTATGTTTCCTAACCATGAACAAGGAGTTGTTATTTGATTAACAAGGTCACATCATTAGTTGAATGATCTGATTGACATGACCCATTCCGTTAGCTTAACACTTGATCGTTTAGTATGTTAATGCTTTCTTCATGACCCATACATGTTCCTGTAACTATGAGATTATGCAACTCCGTTTACGGAGGAACACTTTGGGTACTACCAAGCGTCAGCGTAGCGGGTGATTATAAAGGAGTACTACAGGTGTCTCCAAAGGTACTTGTTGGGTTGGCGTATTTGAGATTAGGTTTTGTCACTCCGATTGTCGGAGAGGTATCTCTAGGCCTTCTCGGTAATACACATCACATAAGCCTTGCAAGCATTGCAACTAAAGAGTTAGTTGTGAGATGATGTATTGCGGAGCGAGTAAAGAGACTTTCCGAACGAGATTAAACTAGGTATTGGATACCGGCGATCGAATCTCGGAAAGTAACATACCGATGACAAAGGGAACAACGTATGTTGTTATGCGGTTTGACCGATAAAGATCTTCGTAGAATATGTAGGAACCAATATGAGCATCCAGGTTCCGCTATTGGTTATTGACCGAGAATAGTTCTAGGTCATGTCTACATAGTTCTCGAACCGTAGGGTCCATGCACGCTTAAGGTTTCAATAGCGGTTATTATGAGTTTATGTATTTTGATGTACCGAAGGAGTTGAGTCCCGGATGTGATCACGGACATGACGAGGAGTCTCGAAATGGTCGAGACATAAAGATTGATATATTGGATGGTTATATTCGGACAGGAAAGGTTCGGAAGTTTCGGAGAAAACCGGAGTGCGGAGGGGTTACGGAACCCCGGGAAGTTATGGGCCTTATTGGGCCAAGAGGGGAGAGAGGGCTGCACCGGAGGTGGTGCCCCCCTCCATGGGGAGTCGAATTGGACTAGGAGGCGCGCCCCCTCTCCTCTCCCTCTCCCTCTCTTTCCTTCCCCTTCCTCTTCCTAGTAGGACTAGGAAAGGGAGTCCTACTCCTACTAGGAGGAGGACTCCCCCCTCCTTAGTGCGCCCCAAGGGCTGGCCGCCCTCCCCTTGCTCCTTTATATACGGGGCAAGGGGCACCCTAGAACACACAAGTTGATCTTCGTGATCGTTCCTTAGCCGTGTGCGGTGCCCCCTCCACCATATTCCACCTCGGTCATATTGTAGCGGTGCTTAGGCGAAGCCTGCGCAGTGGAACATCAAGATCGTCACCACGCCGTCGTCTTGTGGAACTCCTTCCCCGACGCTTTGCTGGATCGGAGCCGGGGATCATCATCGAGCTGAGCGTGTGCCAAGAACTCGGAGGTGCAGATGCGGTGCTTGGATCGGTCGGATCGTGAAGGCGTCGACTACATCAACAGCGTTAATATAACGCTTCCGCTTTCGGTCTACGAGGGTACGTGGACGGACACTCTCCCCTCTCGTTGCTATGCCATCACCATGGTCTTGCGTGATCGTAGGAAATTTTTTGAAATTACTACGTAACCCAACACCTCCTGCACGCGCGGATACCGTTAGAGGCGGTACACTTGCGCCGCTCCGGTGAACTCGTACGTGGGATCGGACGACCGGCTGTTCGAGGGAGATCGGACGAGGAGGATACGATCCACGCGGACGCGCTGCCCCAACTCTTCTTCCGCTGCACGGCACTACGCGTCTAGTGGTAACGAACTGTAATCCATCTCCCGTAGCATGTTCTTGGATGTTCTGCGCGTAGGAAAATTTTAATTTGTAGTCGACGCACCCTACCGTAGAACCCAACAATCAAATCATTCAGACTTTGCGGTTTCCTTGTACAGAGCATCCAATTCCCGGATCATATCAATGGGTTTATGGAATTCAAAACATTTTTGAAGCTCTGGACTCATGCAAGCTAGCATGAGGCACTGCACTAAGTTGTGATCATCATCCTTAGTGGCCCACACATTTTGTACATCTTCCGGGGCCTCTGTCGCGGGTTTAGCTATAAGATCGTGCTCTAGCACATACAATTTCTTAGCGCTCCTGAGGACAATCCTCAGGTTGCGGACCCAGTCCGCATAGTTGTTTCCAGTCGCAGCTAACTTCTCTTTCTCTAACATCGGGCCTAAGTTGAACGCGGTGTTGCGAGCCATTTGATCTACAATGGAAAACACAAGTTTCACTTAGACTTTGTTTATAATGAAAATGCACTACTGAATAAAAAAAATTATTCTAAAGTGCGCTCCCACTCAAATCAATATCTCTCAAAATTAATTATGAGTGATACAAGATCTGTTGGGGAACGTAGTAATTTCAAAAAAAATCCTACGCACACGCAAGATCATGGTGATGCATAGCAACAAGAGGGGAGAGTGTTGTCAACGTACCCTCGTAGACCGAAAGCGGAAGCGTTAGCACAACGCATTTGATGTAGTCGTACGTCTTCACGATCCGACCGATCAAGTACCGAACGTACGGCACCTCCGAGTTCAGCACACGTTCAGCCCGATGGCGTCCCTCGAACTCCGATCCAGCCGAGTGTTGAGGAGAGTTTAAATCAAGACGACGGCGTGGTGATGATGTTGATGTTCTTCCGGCGCAGGCTTCGCCTAAGCACCGCTTCTGATATTATCGAGGTGGACTATGGTGGAGGGGTCACCGCACATGGTTGGGAGAGATCAAGCTGATCAACTTGTGTGTCTAGAGGTGCCCCTGCCCCGTATATAAAGGAGCAAGGGGGTGCGGCCGGCCAAGGGAGGGGCGCCGGGAGAGTCCTACTCCCACGGGAGTAGGACTCCCCTTCCTAGTTGGAATAGGATTCGGGAGGGGAAAGAGGAGGGAGAGAAGGAAGGGGGGCACCGCCCCCCTCTCCTTGTCCTATTCGGACTAGGGGGGAGGGGCGCGCGACCCAGCCCTGGCCGCCTCTCCTCTTCTCCGTAAAGGCCCACTAAGGCCCATTTACCTCCCGGTACTCCGGTAAAATCTCGATTTCACCCGGAACACTTCCGATATCCAAACATAGGCTTCCAATATATCAATCTTCATGTCTCCACCATTTCGAGACTCCTCGTCATGTCCGTGATCACATCCGACACTCCGAACAACCTTCGGTACATCAAATCATATAAACTCATAATATAACTATGATCGTAATGTTAAGCGTGCGGACCCTACGGGTTCGAGAACTATGTATACATGACCGAGACACGTCTCCGGTCAATAACCAATAGTGGATCCTGGATGCTCATATTGGCTCCCACATATTCTACGAAGATCTTTATCGGTCAGACGCATAACAACATACATTGTTCCCTTTGTCATCGGTATGTTACTTGCCCGAGATTCGATCGTCGGTATCTCAATACCTAGTTCAATCTCGTTACCAGCAAGTCTCTTTACTGCATTGTAATACATCATCCATAACTAACTCATTAGTTGCAATGCTTGCAAGGCTTAAGTGATGTGCATTACCGAGAGGGCCGAGAGATACCTCTCGACAATCGGAGTGACAAATCCTAATCTCAAATCGCCAACCCAACAAGTACCTTCGAAACACTGTAGAGCTCCTTTATAATCACCTAGTTACGTTGTGACATTTGTAGCACACAAAGTGTTCCTCCGTAGCACGGAGTTGCATAATCTCAAAGTCATAGGAACATGTATAAGTCATGAAGAAAGCAATAGCAACATACTAAAACGATCGTGTGCTAATCTAACGGAATGGGTCATGTCAATCACATCATTCTCCTAATGATGTGATCCCGTTAATCAAATGACAACTCATGTCTATGGCTAGGAAACATACCAGTAATGATTCTAACACCCATGGAGCCTTGGTGATGATCATGTTTTCTCGTGGAAGAGGCTTAGTCAGCGGTGCGCAACATTTAGATCCGTATGTATCTTGCAAATTTCTATGTCTCCCACCGGACTAGATGCCGGATGGAATTGAAGCGTCTCTTGATGTGCTTGGTTCTCTTGTGAAATCTGGATTCCTTCGCCAAGGCAATTGCACCAGTATTGTCACAAAAGATTTTCATTGGACCCGATGCACTAGGTATGACACCTAGATCGGATATGAACTCCTTCATCCAGACTCCTTCATTTGCTGCTTCTGAAGCAGCTATGTACTCCGCTTCACACGTAGATCCCGCCACGACGCTTTGTTTAGAACTGCACCAACTGACAGCTCCACCGTTCAATGTAAACACGTATCCAGTTTGCGATTTAGAATCGTCCGGATTAGTATCAAAGCTTGCATCAACGTAACCACTTACGATGAGCTCTTTGTCACCTCCATAAACGAGAAACATATCCTTAGTCCTTTTCAGGTATTTTAGGATGTTCTTGACCGTTGTCCGATGATCCTCTGGATTACTTTGGTACCTCCTGCTAGACTTATAACAAGGCACACATCAGGTCGGTACACAGCATTGCATACATGATAGAGCCTATGGCTGAAGCATAGGAACTTCTTTCATCTTCTCTCTATCTTCTGCGGTGGTGGGACATTGAGTCTTACTCAACTTCACACCTTGTAACACAGGCAAGAACCCTTTCTTTGCTTGATCCATTTGAACTTCTTCAAAACTTTGTCAAGGAATGTGCTTTGTGAAAGTCAATTAAGCGTCTTGATCTATCTCTATAGATCTTGATGCCCAATATGTAAGCAGCTTCACGAGGTCTTTCATTGAAATACTCTTATTCAAGTATCCCTTTATGCTATCCAGAAATTCTATATCATTTCCAATCAGCAATATGTCATCCACTATAACATCGAAATGCTCTGAGCTCCCACTCACTTTCTTGTAAATACAGGCTTCTCCAAAAGTCATACAAAACCAAATGCTTTGATCACACTATCAAAGCGTTTATTCCAACTCCGAGAGGCTTGCACCAGTCCATAAATGGATGGCTGGAGCTTGCACACTTTGTTAGCTCCTTTGGATCGATAAAACCTTCGGTTGCATCATATACAACTCTTCTTCCAGAAATCCATTCAGGAATGCAGTTTTGACATCCATTTGCCAAATTTCATAATCATAAAATGCGGCAATTGCTAACATGATTCGGACAGACTTAATCATCGCTACGGGTGAGAAGGTCTCATCGTAGTCAATCCCTTGAACTTGTCGAAAACCTTTTGCGACAAGTCGAGCTTTGTAGACAGTAATATTACCGTCAGCGTCAGTCTTCTTCTTGAAGATCCACTTATTCCCAATTGCTTGCCGATCATCGGGCAAGTCAACCAAAGTCCACACTTTGTTCTCATACATGGATCCCATCTCAGATTTCATGGCCTCAAGCCATTTTGCGGAATCTGGGCTCACCATCGCTTCTTCATAGTTCGTAGGTTTGTCATGGTCTAGTAACATAACTTCCGGAACAGGATTACCGTACCACTCTGGTGCGGATCTTACTCTGGTTGACCTACGAGGTTCAGTAACAACTTGATCTGAAGTTTCATGATCATCATCATTAACTTCCTCACTAATTGGTGTAGGCGTCGCAGAAACCGGTTTCTATGATGAACTACTTTCCAATAACGGAGTAGGTACAGTTACCTCATCAAGTTCTACTTTCCTCCCACTCACTTCTTTCGAGAGAAACTCCTTCTCTAGAAAAACTCCGAATTTAGCAACAAAAGTCTTGCCTTCAGATTTGTGATAGAAGGTGTACCCAACAGTCTCCTTTGGGTATCCTATGAAGACACATTTCTTCGATTTGGGTTCGAGCTTATCAGGTTGAAGCTTTTTCACATAAGCATCGCAGCCCCAAACTTTAAGAAACGACAACTTTGGTTTCTTGCCAAACCATAGTTCATAAGGCGTCGTCTGAACGGATTTTGATGGTGTCCTATTTAACATGAATGCAGCCGTCTCTAAAGCATAACCCCAAAACGATAGCGGTAAATCAGTGAGAGACATCATAGATCCCACCATATCAAGTAAAGTACGATTACGACGTTCGGACACACCATTACGATGTGGTGTTCCGGGTGGCGTGAGTTGTGAAACTATTCCACATTGTTTCAAATGTAGACCAAACTCGTAACTCAAATATTCTCCTCCACGATCAGATTGTAGAAACTTTATTTTCTTGTTACGATGATTTTCAACTTCACTCTTAAATTCTTTGGACTTTTCAAAAGTTTCAGACTTATGTTTCATTAAGCAGATATACCCATATCTGCTTAAATCATCTGTGTAGGTGAGAAAATAATGATATCCGCTATGAGCCTCAACTTTCATCGGACCAGATACATCTGTATGTATGATTTCCAACAAATCTGTTGCTCTCTCCATAGTTCTGGAGAATGGTGTTTTAGTCATCTTGCCCATGAGGCACGGTTCGCAAGTACCAAGTGATTCATAATCAAGTGGTTCCAAAAGTCCATCAGTATGGAGTTTCTTCATGCGCTTTACACCGATATGACCTAAACGGCAGTGCCACAAATAAGTTGCACTATCATTATCAACTCTGCATCTTTTGGCTTCAACATTATGAATATGTGTATCACTACTATCGAGATTCAATAAAAATAGACCACTCTTCAAGGGTGCATGACCATAAAAGAATTACTCATATAAATAGAACAACCATTATTCTCTGATTTAAATGAATAACCGTCTCGCATCAAACAAGATCCAGATATAATGTTCATGCTCAACGCTGGCACCAAATAACAATTATTTAGGTCTAATACTAATCCCGAAGGTAGATGTAGAGGTAGCGTGCCGACCGCGATCACATCGACTTTGGAACCATTTCCCAGGCGCATCGTCACCTCATCCTTAGCCAATCTCCGCTTAATCCGTAGCCCCCTTTCGAGTTGCAAATATTAGCAACAGAACTAGTATCAAATACCCAGGTGCTACTGCGAGCATTAGTAAGGTACACATCAATAACATGTATATCACATATACCTTTGTTCACCTTGCCATCCTTCTTATCCGCCAAATACTTGGGGCAGTTCCGCTTCCAGACACATGCGCTTGCGAGAGAAGCACTCAGTTTCAGGCTTAGGTCCAGACTTGGGTTTCTTCTCCTTAGCAGCAACTTGCTTGCTGTTCTTCATGAAGTTCCCCTTCTTCTTCCCTTTGCCCTTTTTCTTGAAACTAGTGGTCTTGTTGACCATCAACACTTGATGCTCCTTCTTGATATCTACCTCCGCAGCCTTTAGCATTGCGAAGAGCTCGGGAATCGTCTTTTCCATCCTTTGCATGTTATAGTTCATCACGAAGCTTTTGTAGCTTGGTGGCAGTGATTGGAGAATTCTGTCAATGACGCTATCATCCGGAAGATTAACTCCCAGTTGAATCAAGTGATTATTATACCCAGACATCTTGAGTATATGCTCACTAACAGAACTATTCTCCTCCATCTTGCAGCTATAGAACTTATTGGAGACTTCATATCTCTCCATCCGGGCATTTGCTTGAAATATTAACTTCAACTCCTAGAACATCTCATATGCTTCATGACGTTCAAAACGTCGTTGAAGTCCCGGTTCTAAGCCATAAAGCATGGCACACTGAACTATCGAGTAGTCATCAGCTTTGCTCTGCTAGACGTTCATAACATCTGGTGTTGCTCCTGCAGCAGGCCTGGAACCCAGCGGTGCTTCCATGACGTAATTCTTCTGTGCAGCAATGAGGATAATCCTCAAGTTACGGACCCAGTCCGTGTAATTGCTACCATCATCTTTCAACTTTGCTTTCTCAAGGAACGCATTAAAATTCAACAGAACAACAACACGGGCCATCTATCTACAATCAAACATAGACAAGAAAGATACTATCAGGTACTAAGTTCATGATAAATTTAAGTTCAATTAATCATATTACTGAAGAACTCTCACTTAGATAGACATCCCTCTAATCCTCTAAGTGATCACGTGATCCTAATCAACTAAACCATGTCCGATCATCACGTGAGATGGAGTAGTTTCAATGGTGAACATCACTATGTTGATCATATCTACTATATGATTCACGTTCGATATTTCGGTCTCCGTGTTCCGAGGCCATATCTGTTATATGCTAGGCTCGTCAAGTTTAACCTGAGTATTCTGCGTGTGCAACTGTTTTGCATCCGTTGTATTTGAACGTAGAGCCTATCACACCCGATCATCACGTGGTGTCTCATCACGAAGAACTTTTGCAACGGTGCATACTCAGGGAGAACACTTATACTTTGATAATTTAGTGAGGGATCATCTTATAATGCTACCGTCAAACAAAGCAAGATAAGATGCATAAAAGATAAACATCACATACAATCAATATAAGTGATATGATATGGCCATCATCATCTTGTGCTTGTGATCTCCATCTCCGAAGCACCGTCATGATCACCATCGTCACCGGCGCGACACCTTGATCTCCATCGTAGCACCGTTGTCATCTCGCCAATCTTATGCTTCTACGACTATCGCTACCGCTTAGTGATAAAGTAAAGCATTACGAAGCGATTGCATTGCATACAATAAGCGACAACCATATGGCTCCTGCCATTGCCGATAACTCGGTTACAAAACATGATCATCTCATACAATAAAATATAACATCACGTCTTGACCATATCACATCACAACATGCCTGCAAAAATAAGTTAGGCGTCCTCTACTTTGTTGTTGCAAGTTTTACGTGGCTGCTACGGGCTTAGCAAGAACCATTCTTACCTCGCATCAAAACCACAGCGATAGTTTGTCAAGTTGGTGCTGTTTTAACCTTCGCAAGGACCGGCGTAGCCACACTCGGTTCAACTAAAGTTGGAGAAACCGACACCCGCTAGCCACCTTTGTGCAAAGCACGTCGGAGAACCGGTCTCGCGTAAGCGTCTGGCGTAATGTCGGTCCGGCCGCTTCATCCAACAATACCGCCGAACCAAAGTATGACATCTTTGGTAAGCAAGTATGACTTATATCGCCCACAACTCACTTGTGTTCTACTCGTGCATATGACATCTCGCATAAAACCTGGCTCGGATGCCTTTGTTGGGGAACGTAGTAATTTCAAAAAAAATCCTACGTACACGCAAGATCATGGTGATGCATAGCAACGAGAGGGGAGAGTGTTGTCTACCTACCCTCGTAGACCGAAAGCGGAAGCGTTAGCACAACGCGGTTGATGTAGTCGTACGTATTCACGATCCGACCGATCAAGTACCGAACATACGGCACCTCCGAGTATAGCACACGTTCAGCCCGATGACGTCCCTCGAACTCCGATCCAGCCGAGTGTTGAGGGAGAGTTTTGTCAGCACGACGGCGTGGTGACGATGTTGATGTTCTACCGACACGGGCTTCGCCTAAGCACCGCTTCTGATATATCGAGGTGGACTATGGTGGAGGGGGGCACCGCACATGGTTGGGAGAGATCAACTGATCAACTTGTGTGTCTAGAGGTGCCCCCTGCCCCCGTATATAAAGGAGTAAGGGGGGGTGCGGCCGGCCAAGAGGAGGGCGTGCCAGGAGGAGTCCTACTCCCACCGGGAGTAGGACTACCCCCTTTCCTAGTTGGAATAGGATTCGGGAGGGGGAAAGAGGAGGGAGAGAAGGAAGGGGGGCGCCGCCCCCCTCTCCTTGTCCTATTCGGACTAGGGGGGAGGGGCGCGCGGCCCAGCCCTGGCCGCCTCTCCTCTTCTCCATAAAGGCCCACTAAGGCCCATTTACCTCCCGGGGGGTTCCGGTAACCTCCCGGTACTCGGGTAAAATCCCGATTTCACCCGGAACACTTCCGATATCCAAACATAGGCTTCCAATATATCAATCTTCATGTCTCGACCATTTCGAGACTCCTCGTCATGTCCGTGATCACATCGGGACTCGAACAACCTTGGTACATCAAATCATATAAACTCATAATATAAGCGTCATCGTAGCGTTAAGCGTGCGGACCCTACGGGTTCGAGAACTATGTAGACATGACCGAGACACGTCTCGGTCAATAACCAATAGCGGAACCTAGATGCTCATATTGGCTCCTACATATTCTCGAAGATCTTTATCGGCCGGACGCATAACAACATACGTTGTTCCCTTTGTCATTGGTATGTTACTTGCCCGAGATTCGATCGTCGGTATCTCAATACCTAGTTCAATCTCGTTACGCAAGTCTCTTTACTCATCTTGTAATACATCATCCATAACCAACTCATTAGTTGCAATGCTTGCAAGGCTTAAGTGATGTGCATTACCGAGAGGGCCCGAGATACCTCTCGACAATCGGATGACAAATCCTAATCTCGAAATATGCCAACCCAACAAATACGTTCGGAGACACTGTAGAGCTCCTTTATAATCACCCAGTTACGTTGTGACGTTTGGTAGCACACAAAGTGTTCCTCTGGTAAACGGGAGTTGCATAATCTCATAGTCATACGAACATGTATAAGTCATGAAGAAAGCAATAGCAACACACTAAAACGATCGTGTGCTAAGCTAACGGAATGGGTCATGTCAATCACATCATTCTCCTAATGATGTGATCCTGTTAATCAAAGGACAACTCATGTCTATGGCTAGGAAACATAACCATCTTTGATCAACGAGCTATTCAAGTAGAGGCATACTAGTGATAATCTGTTTGTCTATGTATTCACACATGTATTATATTTCCGGTTAATACAATTCTAGCATGAATAATAAACATTTATCATGATATAAGGAAATAAATAATAACTTTATTATTGCCTCTAGGGCATATTTCCTTCAAGATCCACATTTCGATTGAACGCCATTGATGTGGACATCACTGATGATGAGAATTTCAATTGGTAGGAAAACTTGCCGATCACATCTCCATGTGACTCTTGTTCATCTTTCGATGGGTGTGTTCCGAGCTCAGTACGATCCTGCCTGAACATCAAAGACAACCAAGTGATCTTGCTGCAAGGTCTGACCTCACCCGCCTCATTCCTCTCGATTCGTTCGTACCCATGTGGACATGGCGCACCCTTAAAAGATACGAATTACAAACGGTGCTACACTTGGGTGAACACTAACTACTTTGATATTTTGAAGTGAGAGATCACCCTAATAAAAGGTGACTACCTCGCAATCAAGAAGGGTGCATTAAGAGGGATAAACATCTCACGCAATTCATAATAGCATGATATGGTATAGCCCCTTCTGACGGAGAAGTCTTTCATTTCTTCATCTTCGGCATTCGCGTCGGTGTTTACCTTCTCGAAGATTGCCACCACCTTGTCGATGCACAGGATAATATTGCTATCTCCATAGCGTATAAAATTAATGCATTACTTAAGGTTGACACGCAGGTCATTAAAGTGCAATCATATGGCTCCAGCCATCATGCCGAATCATGACACACAGGTCATGTTAATTACATTATATAGTCATCTCATACATAATCAAATTGAATATGAGCTTGCTATACCACATCACATGCAAAAACATCCTGCAAAACCAAGTTTGACACCTCTAATTGGTTTATGCAAAATTTTATTTTGTGTGGCATCTACGCATAGCACGGCTCTTGATGCCACTGTTGGGGAACGCGACGGAAAATAAAAATTTCGGTATAGCGAGCACGCCCAGGACCACTATAGAGACTGCATACAAGGTTTGATCTGATCCGTACCGACTCGAAGCGCAGCAGAAGAAGAGTCGGTGGATATCGTTGGTGCAGATCCCCGCAGCTAGGATTTACAACCTCCCAACCGCGAGGATTTACTCCCTCTCCGGACAGCCCTTCAGGAGGCGGTCGGACAGTCCCCCGGACGATGTCGCGGACAGCCCTTCGGGAAGACCCTCGAAACTCGGACGATAACTCGGACATCCCTTCGGGAGGACACTCGAACAGCCCCTCGGGCAAAAGATCAAAACTAAAATCTCTCTATGGGGTTGCACACATACGGTGTCAGCTATCCGGCAGGGCTTCGCCGTCCAGAACTAGTTCCTGCCGGAACCCAGACAGCCTTTCGGCTCTACCAAACTATTTCGCTGGGAGGGAGAGAGAAGCCAGACAAGTCATGGCATGTGTATGAGAGCAAGGGATGATCTTTGGGCAGCCTCCTCACCTCCTATTTATAGGAAAACCAAGGGGTAGGGTGCCTCCACAAATTACCAAAAAACCCCATGCATTAGGTCACACATGAGGGTGTTATGGGCAAAATGGGAGGCCAAGTGGAGCTCCATGGAGCACCACCATGTGTGGCCATCCAAACCCTTGGGGGCCTCCCATGAGGGGCTTCCTTGGCCCTCAAGACCTTCTAGAAGCCTTTTCACAAAAGCCCTAAAAGGTGGCTTTCCAAAAAATATCCATAAAGCTGATTTTCGCTATTCACGACGACATTTTTCAGCGTCCATTCGAACTGAAAATATTTATGTGGGCTTAGAACATTTCCAGTACCCACAAAAATAATTTTCAATGCGTTCCAAAACAATTCCGATTTAGTGATTTTCATCTGCGAAACGCATCTGAAGTGGCTCCGGCAGCTCCGGAACATTTCCTGTTTTTATCCCGGAAAATTCCAAAAAGTTTCCAGAATGATTCTGGCACCCTCCAAGAATTATCAGGAATGTGCCGAAACCAATTTGACTTAATAGAATATCCCGAAACAACTTTTCGGTTTCACCAAAACTCATCCGATGACCTTTCTCTGCGGAACTTTCCCGCTGTCCGAAACTTTTACGGTGATTTTCTCTCAGACTCCCTGTCTAGTATTCAGCAGATAGATGACCCTTAAGCGTGTGACCCTATAGGTTCGGTGAAGTATAGACATGACCCGGAACCCCTTCCGATCAATGATCAACATCGGAGCCGTGGACATCCATATTTACCCCTATACTCACATGAATAAATATTCGAGTGAACCTCCAGTTGCAGTGAGCTATTCCTGTTGCTTTGCGATATGTCACAAACACCCGAGGTGAGATTTAGTGCATCCCCGTGGACGAACAATTTGTCCATCATGCAAGTTACCTCGTTACCGGTTTTGTTCTCTTTTCTCGTTTCAGTGTTCCGGCATCCCAGTGATCAAATCACAAGGTGTCTGGCTAGACGATGATGGATACCGTAACACCGAGAGGGCCCGTGCATATCTCTCCATCGTTGGAGGAGCAAATCCCAATCTTGAGCTATCTCGTTACTTGCCATACTTTTCTGTGAACCCGTAAGTCGCCGTAATAGCCACCCAGTTACGGATGACGTTTAACAAACCCCAAAGTTCACGAAGCAAGTACGAAGGAACTTGATACTCTCATGGTCTAAGGAATTATGTAGACATTAACTTCCCTGTGTTACTAACCATTTAACTTGTGATGAAAGAATCTCATAGCATAACATCAATTTGGGTCGATTCAACACAAGTGTTCTACCAACAAAGTGCCCTCAAAAATTGCCGGCATAGACATGCCCATGATCAGGAAAACAGGATCATCATGCAATACTTGAGCCAGTCTTAGAGGCATGACTGGGAATATATTTTACCGTTTATTTTACCACACGTGCACATGAGTTTCCCTCCGAGCCTCGTGGATATTGTAGACTCGAGAATCATTGCAGTTATAGCATGGAACATAAACATTCATTACAAACCAGGAGATACAAAATAACTGTTATTACTGCCTCTAGGGCATATCTCCTACAGGAATTAAAGAAGATGAACAAGAACTTGAGGGAGATGATTCAGTTGAACAAGCAGGCGAATCTGATAGCTTTAGGATTTTATTTTTGTATAGTTGCTCTAGGATTTGCTTACTTGCTGGTCATCACTCGTTAGAAATGTTATTTGTGTCATGTCATGTGCTCTATGATTTTCTTAAGGGTTTGTGGATCATGTGGTCTCTGTGTTGCCTAATTTGTGGATCATGTGTTCTCTGTGTTGCTTAAACTATGTCTCTATCTCCATCTCTGAATCTCTGTAGGTGTTAGTTTTTGACACTTTCAGTTTCGTCAGACAACACCGAGTGCAAGAGAGAAAAAAACATAGTTATTGGGCCCAAAATGAAACCAAGCTCTGGTTGGACCGTCGCATTGCGTTGACTGTCGAAGGCCCACAAAGATAAAGAAGCCTAGAAAAACAGTGCATGCGATGGCTCTGTTTTTCCTCTGTTTTTTTGCTTGATTGTTTTGATTGCACCTATAGAGATTGAGTGCAAATTGGATACATTAAGAATAGGTTACATCATTTGAAATTGCACAACAATTGATATTTCCACCAAGAGCCACCAACAAGTAAACAATGGGCACCAACTATTTTCATCCTGCCAAATGGCCACAAACTATTCAAAAATTAGCTTGTTTTTATTCATACAATATAGGTATCCTACAATATATATGGGCACAAACAATTCAAAAAATTTAGCTTCTTTTTCTTCGTTTCGACATCAACATGGCTCATCTTTCCAGCTTTAATTTCCTTTTTGACACCTCAACTAGTCCATTAGCCGCCCGTGACAAAACTTGGAACCAATAAAACCTATAATATAAGGGCCAACATTAATTTCATCATGCTAAATGGCCACAAACTATTCAAAAATTAGCTTGTTTTTGTTCATACAATATACGGAATAGGGCCACCAACAATTCAAAAAAAAAATAGCTTTTCTCCTTCTTCTTTTCAACATCAACATGGCTCATTTTTCTAGCTTTACTTTCCTTTTTGACACTTCAACTGGTCCATTATCCGTGCGTGCGAAAAATTGACCCTAAAATATAAGGGCATACTCTAAATGGGCCATTTAAACTTGACCTACACAACATGGGCTGCCCTCCAACAATTTTTACAAGGCTAACCCCAAAACTTGCTGGTTTTCATTGAGGGGTAACCTTTCATTGATTGATTTAGCAGAAGGGCTCGTCTATGGCACCATATCCATCTAGCGGTATCTCACGTCAAATAAGATAGAAATAGCAACGACATATCAAATAAGGGTCGCAAGCATAACATAGGTCTTAGGGGATAACACGGCAGAGATAAAAAGTTCATGGTACAACCAACGACATAATTAAGATAGAAATATATAAAAGATAAAAAGCCCTAACACCCTAGGGAAAGACAAGCTTCACGAGACCGACCCTTCACCACCATCTTCACTACGCCTCCTCTTCACTACTACTCCTCCATGCCGTCCTCGCCGATGTAGTAGGGGAGGTTGTGCATACCGTTGCGGGTGGGGAAGATGTTGTTGAAGTCCGTGAAGATGTTGTAGGTGGTGAATGCGACGAACTCGCACCCACACCAAAACACCTTGTCGAGGAGGTAGTACGCATCGAATCTGTTGGTGAAGTTGGCGATGAGCCCTATCGACGGAGTGGTGGAGTTTGGACGCACTTCCTCCAGTCGGCACCGAGGAACCACTAGGCAAACTCCTTTCCACCCCTCCAGCGTGAGAATTCCCACACGCGGAGCGTCGTCTCCACGACGACACCGGTGGGATACCGCCTCTCCGTCACAGTCGCTGGGAGCTCAAAGGTGGGGCCGTTGTACTGCATCCTCGCCTGGCTTTGAGAGTGCTCTGGGTTTGGGCGAAGAAGAGAAGGGGGTTGCACAAATGGATGTGTGGAGAATAGGTAGTGGGGTGGGTAGTTTAAATAGAGAGAGGAAGGGAAGGGGAGTGGCACCGGCTGCCCTTTGGATTTGCTACGTCCACACGAGCGACGTCGATCGATATGCCACTTTAATTGCCACGTTGAATACATGCGAGTGGATCAAAAAGTCTGAAACGATGCTCTATATCGAGGAGACAAGCATGCGAGATGAGACGAACTAGCGGCAGCAACCGTCCTTGCGTCCGTGGCGGCTCGCGTGCAGAAAAAGGCCGGTCAGCGTCTGTGGCGGCTCGCGTGCAGAAAGAGACCGGTCAACGCATGCAGGATGGATAGCTACGTGCATGCATAGCAGGCTAGCTGGACATGCCGTGCATGCATATCAGGCTTATGTCGCTGCGGCGCACGCATGGCCCAACAGTCTAACCACGGCCCAATGGGCGAACAGCGGCACCGTCCGACGCGGCCCCAATTGTCAGGCCCAACGGGCGACATAGTCCAGCGCAAACCCACTCGTCAGAGTTAACGGACAAAGCACTGACCCGACGGCATCCACCGTTTGTGACCATTTCTGAGGGTTTCAGACAAGAGAGTGGGAAAAAGTGAGCAAAATTTAAGAGCGTGGGGATGAATGAGTATGGCTAAGGAACCAGGGGCACAGATATAAAAATCCCTTTTCTTATTGCATTCAGTACCCTATGTACATACCCAGAATGGTTTGAATAAATTTCTTATCAAAGATAGTCAAATGAATTACATGACCACTTTTAAAGAATGTAAATTTACCAGCCTTTTGCTGGACACATACGACCTTACACACCATAAGTATGATCTAGATCATACCAACTACATATCATACTACTTTCCCCTTGTTGTAACTATGAGTGGAAATCAACAAAGTATTTCCCATCTGTGATAATTTGGTCACATACTGATATCACCACTCCAGCGTACATCAATGGGCACTCACAGAAAATTAGGGATCTATGTGAGGAATAATAATGTATCCGTCAATCAAAATTATTCATAGCCCGTATATATGCTGATTGCATCAGCGATGAGGATATTTTTCGGCATCAGGGGAGATAAGTACCACAAAGAATGCCGAGAAATAAATTAGCAATGTTATTGATATTCAATCCTTATATCCACGTACTCAAAGAATCTGAACTAGAAGTTTAGGGAATCATATATTTGCAACACATTGCAAATCTGCCACATACATTTACTGATGACAAGGTGTTATTAAATTCTATATTGCTGTAGTAAAGTATCAGAAAGAGTGGAGGTACCTGATAAACCACTCTTCTCCCCAAATGAGAGCAAGAGCGGGAGAAAATCTAACATGACGAGTTATAACTTCTCATATGCTTTCGCGGAAACAGAGGAAATCAAATCCTCAACCAGTAAATGTAATTCAACATCAAGTAGAAAGAGACCTCACTGGATGCTCATCATCCAAAGCCTGGCATGAATGTGCACTAATGTTTTGGTGCCGGGACATCGAAACACCTTGACTCCATTTGTTGTAGGAAATCACAAGGAGTTAAAGGAATAAATATTTTATCCACAAACTTCAATGATTCCATCAAAATCATATAAACTAAAGACTACATTTGTCGACATATATTTCTTCTCAAATTGCTAAAACCTTTTGGGCCTAGAACCAAAATCCATGGTAGAGTGCCTCTTGCACTCATATTGGTTCACATAAAAGGAAGCAAGTAATGAAGAATAGCACTCGCACAACAAATGAGTGGTATATGCTGCAGTAATACCTACTCCTCATAAGTATCTTTCATATGGGATACTAAAAACTTCTCATTCATAGACAAACTCAATGAGGTGGTGAGAAAGTGAGTCTTGTAGCAAAAGGGTTCACACAGAGACCCGACATCAATTATGATTTAACATACCCTCTTGGTATGAGTGAAATTATGTTTCGATATTAAATATCATTGGCAATGAAATAATAATAATATCCATGCAGTTAATGGATGGAGTGACTACATACTCATATGGATCACTCATTTCGGATATCTATATTAAAGTCCCTGAAGGGCTTACAATTCTGAATCCAAAAACAAATCGTGACATGTTTTTGTGTAAAACTTCAAAGTCACTCTATGATTTGGAACAGTCGAATCATATGGTACTACCGACTAAACGAGTTCCTTTTTCAAAAGGATTACTCGAATAATAATGATTATTTACATGTTTAATAAAGGAATCCCAAATTTGATTTCCTGACATCACCTTAGTGTATATTGATGATTTCGTCATCAGTGTCTCTACAAGACCTAGTAATACATAAAATCATCTTAAGACAGAAAATTTGGATTCAACCAAATTTAGCTTAAGCTTACAACTTGAGCATTCTCTTAGGAATACATATCAGTCTACATATATCCAATACATATACGAGAAGTTCAGTGTGGATATATCATACCAATAAAAGACATGTAATATGGTCATACTACCCTTTATAAGGTACAAATCCATTCATACCTAGGGGTGATAATGAAGTGATATTAGGACTTAAAGTTTTACATCTCACTAACACTAAAGCACTCATATAATTGCAAACTACGTTAGGCCTGACACTATATTTGCTATCTTTGTTCAGAGTGAACCCTCAACAAAAGGTGTATGGTCAATATAAGAAATATCAACTTCTGTCTCAAGCTCACAATAAATCTTGGGTAATTCCATCAGGAAAATTAAGATATGGCCATGATACGATGAAATGATATTGGCTCTTTATTTGATCCCAACAATGCCATATTAGTGAGTGAATTCACTGGAGTAGTCTTCTCATGGAAGTCATCTAAATACACTTTAACGGCTACTTCCACTAATCATTCTAACATAATCGCTTTATCTAAAAGTACCGCCAAATATGCATGGCTCAACAGAATGATTAACCACACTCAAAATCATGTGGTTGGGATTCATCGGAATCACATAACTTGATTTGTCAAGATGCTACCACTTGTGTTACTCAAAAACTACAGGTTATATGAAGAGCAATATCATAAAGTACATTGCTCGAAAATTACTTATCCTCACGAATTATAGAAAAGTGAGGAAACAATATGCAAACAACATACTTTGAAAATCCTACAGATTATTCATAATGTCATGATCATATCAATGGAATTTGTATTACACATTCTCCAGGTTTGCAAAGTTCAGAGGGAGTAATCTCCCAAATCTATAACCTATTAACAATCCTAAGATTGCATATATTGTACTCTTTTTTTCCTTCATGAGTTTTTCCCTAATGATTTCTCATGAAGGTTTTTAACAAGACAATATAAACACAAGTGCGTGTATATGTCATGTTATATCTCCTTACATTTTTCCCCACTGGGTTTTAAAGGAGTTTTCAATGGCATATCATATCGCACTCTTTCCCCTTGTGAGTTTTCTCTCAAAGATTCTCGTAATGGTTTTTCATGAGGCAATATCTTACCAAAGATCATACGTCATACTTTCTGTTTTCTCTATCGGTTTTTTTAAAGAAAGTACTTAAGACATATTAATTGTTCTCTAAACTCACCGATGAGTTTTCTCCTTCTTCAAAGGTTTTTCTCATATGAGTTGTCAAGAGCCAATAATCATTATATGTTGCATCATTTTCTTCTTATTATTTTTCCACTGGGTTTAAAGGAGTTTTGGCAACATATCTGCTCTATTCTTCTCATATTTTTTCCACGGCATTTTTGGAGGAGACATTCAAGATTATTCAAAGAACTTGTGAAGATGATGTATATGCCCAAGAAGAGGCATTGTATAAGGGGGAGTGTTAAGAATAGAACAAATGCTTATTAATTAAGCTAATTAGAATTAATTAATTGTTAGATTGGTTGCTTGGTTCTCAAGCCACCATGTACTTCCTTAGCTCTCAAGACAACTATGCAATTCCTTGTCTCTCAAGTAATTTTAAATTTACTTGACTCTCAAGTAACATGTGTACTTCCGCCCGGATATAAATACCCCACATCTATCATCAATAAAGATTAATGGATCACCTTTCATTCAACTCTCTCATTTTTTACTTTATTTATACTTCAAACTGGTGCGAGCAAGGAGGTGAATCGGTCGAGGTTCATGAAAGGAACACTAGGCTAAAATAAAAAAGATCAGTTGGCATGTGAACCGAGTTATACCGTTGCTTCCATGAGTCGCTCACAAGTCGCAACAGCTCACCGCTTGCTGCCTTCATAATTCTTATACGAGAGAGGTAGCATAGTTAAAGCTGAATGCTCGATTAGTGAAAGTCTCTTGTCCGGGAAAAATGAAGGACGTGTAGGCGCGAAGCAGTGAGCTCGCAAGCTACACATATCTTGCATGTGACATGTTTATCGTGTTTTTTATTGCACCATGTCCGCAGAGCTCAAAAAAAACAACGGTCCAAACAAATCTGGTCCTTTTCCGCAGAAAAGGAATGAAACCCCATCCAGTCGTCCCTTGCTACACGCTGCATTCCATTATTATAGGAGCTTGCGCTTGATTTCGGGGCTGGGGGGATACTTCACTCAATCACTCCGCCAAGCTCTGCCCTGCGCGGTGTCGCCGCACCGCCTTGCCTACTTTATTGGTGCAAGAGAGGATCCGTGGGAGCGCGCGGGAATCGCGAATCGATGGGGAGCGTCGGGCCGCCGGAGGTGGAGCTATCTAGCCCGCCGGCGCCGGCGCCGGCGCCGCCGGTGGTTGTTGCAGCGGCGGCTGCAGGAGCAGGCTCTGCGGACGCCGGGCAAGAGGTGAGCTCGCCCGATCTCCTTTCCACCTCATTTTCTCCCTCTCGTACAGTTGGCGCTTCGAGTTGGTTGCCTCGCCGTCACGCGGCTTTGAGTGAGATTCGATTCTGCGTGCGAGAGCAGAGTTTTTTTTTTTCTTTTCTTTCTGGAGCAGACGAACCTTGAAGCAGAGGACTCAGGGCCCATTCAGCTCGCAAAGGCCCCGAGAGGAGGCCTCCTAGAGCGTTGCAATCGACAAGCCCACTGCAATCTCATCCAGCCAGCAGTACCGAACATCGATGATGCTGGCCTTGTGGAGCTGTAGTATACGTGTACAGGCGGAGCAAGCGACGTGGCGGTCCGTTCAGCGACAGATGTTACCGAACATCGATGAGCCGGACATGGACAGCGCACGCCGCCGTCTGCGTAGGCTGGCGGCGGCAAAATGTCCAACTCCACCGAAGCTGCGCGGCGCGGCAAATATGATTCAGATCTCGTCGTACCTCCATCGCAGCATTGGAATTGATACTGCATCCTTCTTTCTCTTCTGCGAATGAGCATTTGATATCCTGTTAGTTGATCGCTTGTTGCCACAACTCAACACTTCTCATGCTCTAATGCCGTCATCTGAAGCAGTGTATGTCTTTTCCTCTCCAGGAGAAGCCCGCCCAGAACGGCGGACCGGCGACCGGCGCCGCACCGGCGATGGGCGAGGAAGGCACGGAGTACCGGGGCCTCCCTGGCGGCGCGGGCGCCGCGCCAGCGCCAGCGCCATCGCCGGCGTCGCTCTCGATCGTCCCGCTCATCTTCATCATCTTCTACGAGGTCTCCGGCGGGCCGTTCGGGATCGAGGACAGCGTGGGCGCGGCGGGGCCGCTCCTCGCCATCGCGGGCTTCCTTGCCCTCCCCGTCATCTGGAGCGTCCCGGAGGCGCTCATCACGGCGGAGCTGGGCACCATGTTCCCGGAGAACAGCGGGTACGTCGTCTGGGTGGCCTCGGCGCTCGGCCCCTACTGGGGGTTCCAGCAGGGCTGGATGAAGTGGCTCAGCGGCGTCATCGACAATGCGCTCTACCCCGTCCTCTTCCTGGACTACCTCAAGTCCGGCGTACCGGCGCTGGGCGGAGGCGCGCCCAGGACTGGCGCTGTCCTTGGGCTGACCGCGCTGCTGACGCTCCTCAACTACCGCGGGCTCACCGTCGTCGGTTGGGCTGCCATCATTCTCGGGGTCTTCTCCCTCCTGCCTTTCCTCGTCATGGGCTTCATCTCCATCCCCAAGCTCCGGCCGGCGAGGTGGCTCCAGGTCGATCTCCACAACGTCGACTGGAACCTGTACCTGAACACTCTGTTCTGGAACCTCAACTACTGGGACTCGATCAGCACGTTGTCCGGCGAGATCAGGAACCCTGCCAAGACTCTGCCCAAAGCCCTGTTCTACGCGGTCATCTTCGTGGTCGTCGGCTACCTGTACCCTCTCCTCACCGGGACCGGCGCGGTGCCTCTGGACAGGGGGCAGTGGACGGACGGCTACTTCGCGGACATCGCGAAGCTGCTCGGCGGCGCGTGGCTGATGTGGTGGATGCAGGCGGCGGCGGCGATGTCGAACATGGGCATGTTCGTGGCGGAGATGAGCAGCGACTCGTACCAGCTCCTGGGCATGGCGGAGCGGGGCATGCTGCCGGCCTTCTTCGCGACCCGGTCGCGGTACGGGACCCCGCTGGTCGGCATCCTCTTCTCGGCCTCCGGCGTGCTGCTGCTGTCGACGATGAGCTTCCAGGAGATCGTGGCGGCCGAGAACTTCCTCTACTGCTTCGGCATGATCCTCGAGTTCCTGTCGTTCGTCCTGCTGAGGGTGAGGCGGCCCGACGCCCCGCGGCCGTACAGGGTGCCGCTGGGCACAGCCGGGTGCGTGGCGATGCTGGTGCCCGCGACGGCGCTCATCGTGGCGGTGCTCGCGCTGTCGACGCTGAAGGTGGCGCTGGTGAGCCTCGGCGCCGTGGCTGTCGGGCTCGTGCTGCAGCCGGTGCTCAAGTTCGTGGAGAAGAAGCGGTGGCTCAGGTTCTCCGTCAACTCGGACCTCCCGGGCATCGACGTGGCCCACCAGCCCGTCGCCCCCGACGAGCCGTTGATCGTGTAGGGCGCGAAAAAAAAATCGGCGTAGACCTCAGGTTCTGAATTGCTGAAAAGTTATGGTTTGCGGAGTTTTTGTCAGGCAGTAAGATGAATTTCGAGTAAACCAAATACCGATTTGGAAGGGAGCATCTGAAGTGATCATCACGTGTTTCATTCACGATTATCTAACTAGTAAAGCTGAATATAGCTCCATGGTTAGAGCATCTACGGTCCCTTAAATCCTCCTCAAACGTCTATGAACACGGTCAATGGTCGGCCATAAGAGAGAAGAAATAAATGACCTAATCGAAGCCCTCATATCATCTCTATACGTCGGGGTTATCTGCAAACCCTCATATTGACATCTAATATTGGGAGAATTTGAGAGCAACTCTAGCAGATGCGGTATAAATCCGTCCCGCGAAATCGTTTCACGGTTCACCCTAAAATGATTTTGCGGTCACTTAAGCCTCGGCGTAGAATAGATTTTGCAAACGGGACATGGCGTTTTGGCTCTCGGGTGTAAAAGAAATTGATTTTTTTTTTGTGACGCTAGATGCTCATGTGTGTGAAGTCCGTGCCAAATTTAGTGGAGTTTGGTCATTTCGGTAGCTTTAAGCAAAAAAGACCGATTCTTATTATGGGGTTATAAGAAAGTTTACTGGTCATTTTGACCGACTTTGTCCTTTTTTTGCCATGAGCTCCTCAGATATTCGAACAAGTTGAAATTTGACACGAACTTCACGCACTGAAACATCTTTCACCTATTTTTTTCAGAATTTTTGGATTTTTTTGTAATTTTTTGAATTTACTGTTCACGGGATGCAGATGAGCCCGGACATCAAATTGAATATCCGCAAACGTACGCTAAATTCAAAAATTTAAACATAGTTTCATTCCCGCTACATAGTTAACACACCGGAGATCATCAACACAAATAAACTAAAAACATAGAGAAAAACAAGCTCGATGTCGGGGGCGGCGGCTCATAGATTGACGTTGAGGTGGTACTCGCACGCCGCCCGTTACAGGATGCCGACGAACTGGTACTCCTCCTTCGCCGCCTCGAGGCGTTCGGCGGTGCCCTCTTTGCCGGCCTCCACTGTCTCCTTAGCGGTGTGGTGCTTGATCTCCGTGTCGCGGAGCCTCTTGGTGGTGGACCAAAGCTGGTCGCCGAGCTCGTTGAAGCTGCTCCATGCACCCTGGCCGCCATGTTTGAGCCGAGCACCGTAGCTCGACATATGGCCGGATGGAAGTACCGGCCTCCGCGTCGTGCCTGGCGCGCTTGTGCGATGGCGACCTGCTGCAGCCCCCACGTCTCCGAGCACCTCCCGCCATGGATCTGCAAGAGAGGGCGAAAAAGGCACTAATTGCTCGTCGGAGAAACGAAATGAAGGTGACGAAAGGGAAAGGATTTCAGCGGAGGGTGGCGGAGCTTATCCAAGACAGGAACCCCGAAACGCCCCCCACTCCCCCTAGATATAGCGGCAGACACGGCGATTTGTGGGCCGCCCATATATTTTTTACGGGCCCAAGGAATTTTAGTGCACCTATTCTGGCCAAAAAAATCCCGAAAACTATAGGTAGCGATATAGCGCATCTGCTAGAGTTGCTTTGAGTGCTCACAAATGTGTTCAGGTTGTATGTAAACCCTCATATTGACACCAAATATGGGGAGGACACGAGGGTTCATGAACGCGTCCAATCAGTTCGCCATGTAGGACGCGGCCCACCCCAAACCACCTTTCTCGTTTTCTATTCTTTCTTAATTTCTCTCTCTTCATCTTCGTCAATCACATGCAAGTGACCGAACATATAAGTGATAAAATGAGTAGCATGGTTGCATGCATGGATAATAGGGGCTCAAAATGGATAGGCCCGGACAGTGACCAGTCGCGTCCGTGAACGTTTTGGGGGGCGGATTTGCTATGTCTGGTTGTAAATGCTCTTAGGACCCAGATTTTTTACTCTCATGGTACGATTTCTAAAAATAGTTCACTAGATTGAATCAAAAAGAGTCCGAGAGTACACTACTTCCTTCGTCCGGATTTATTGTGCCCCCTCATATTTTGGGTTAAATTGAACATCTAAAAAGTTGACAAAATGTTAATTATACGATACAAAAAGTGTATTGTTGGATGCGTATTTGAAAGAGCTTCCACATAGTATACATTTTGTGACATATAATTTATTTTTTTACTTAAATTTATTGTCGAACTTTATCCTAAAATAAAAAAAAAAGAGGGCCTAATAAACCCGGACAAAGATAGTAGAAGATACCCATAAGACATCTTTGAGCTCATTGTGCGGGTGGGAGTTGCACTCTGCCAAAACGCCATCCGCTAGACCATGAAAGGATACACTTTATGAGAGATGTTGATTTAAGTGGGAGGGCACTTTTGAATTAAATTTGTTTAATAGCTAGTGTAATTAATTATGAACGATGTCTAAATGAACTTGTATCTGTCGTTGTACATAAAATGGCATGCAACACACCGTTTAACTTAGACCTAATGCTAGAGAAATAAAAGTTAATTACAAATGGAAGCAACTATATGGATTGGATCCACACCCTAAGGCTCGTCCTTGGGAGTGCGACTAAGGAGTATGTTCTAAATGGAGCTCTTTCGGTACCTTTGACGGATAATGACCCAGAGGACGACTGGAATGTCTATGCGACCAAGCTAGATAACATCACCATAGTACAATGCCTTATGCTCACTTGCATCGACCCAGAGCTACAGAAGCGATTTGAAAGGTTTAGTGCCTTCGTGATGATCGCAACATTGAATGCTCTGTATAAGAACAAGCAAGAGCGGACATTATTAGATAACCAAGGCCTTCTGGGAATGGGAGATGACAGAGGGTAGGTCACTAAGTGAACACGTCAGCAAAATGGTTGGTTACATAGAGAGGGTCTCAGCCTTGGGATTTATGATAGGGGCAAAATGCGGAATAATCCCAGACATGTGATGTTGATGAGGCTGAAATGCAGAAGAAACCCAAATATATGATGTTGGTGAATAAGACCACCAGTTTCAAAAAAGAAGCAAAGCAAAGAAGGCCAAGGGAGCTAGTAAGACCGGCGCCCAGGAAAAGCCTAATGGTGATGCCACTAATAACATTTGATGAGGTTATCTCGGTATGCCCATGAAGACTCAAGCCCACATACTATGTATACCAAGATAACATCATCAATGAAAGGGTTTTTGTCACTTGACATAGGTCACTCATGTGAAGAATTCCGTCCCTCGGCTCATAATGAAAAGGATATACCTTTACTTGGATAGACTTTAGGTGCTCACAAGCCCAACGGCCAGAAGCCTGCAGTTACAACTAGCAATTAGAGTGTTCGTTACCGTCAGGCGAGGACATGTTAGGGCATATTGAAGGAAATATGCCCTAGAGGCAATAACAAAAGTTATTATTTATTTCCTTATATCATGATAAATGTTTATTATTCATGCTAGAATTGTATTAACCGGAAACATAATACATGTGTGAATACATAGACAAACAGAGTGTCACTAGTATGCCTCTACTTGACTAGCTCGTTAATCAAAGATGGTTATGTTTCCTAACCATAGACATGAGTTGTCATTTGATTAACGGGATCACATCATTAGGAGAATGATCTGATTGACATGACCCATTCCGTTAGCCTAGCACTTGATCGCTTAGTATGTTGCTATTGCTTTCTTCATGACTTATACATGTTCCTGTAACTATGAGATTATGCAACTCCGTTTACGGAGGAACACTTTGGTGCTACCAAACGTCACAACGAATCGGGTGATTATAAAGGAGTACTACAGGTGTCTCCAAAGGTACATGTTGGGTTGGCGATTTGAGATTAGGTTTTGTCACTCCGATTGTCGGAGAGGTATCTCTGGGCCCTCTCGGTAATGCACATCACTATAAGCCTTGCAAGCAATGTAGCTAATGAGTTAGTTACAGAATGATGCATTACGAACGAGTAAAGAGACTTGCGGTAACGAGATTGAACTAGGTATTGGATACCGACGATCGAATCTCGGGCAAGTAACATACCGATGACAAAGGGAACAACGATGTTGTTATGCGGTTTGACCGATAAAGATCTTCGTAGAATATGTAGGAGCCAATATGGGCATCCAGGTTCCGCTATTGGTTATTGACCAAGAATAGTTCTAGGTCATGTCTACATAGTTCTCGAACCCGTAGGGTCCGCACGCTTAAGGTTTCGATGGATGTTATATTATGAGTTTATGAGTTTTGATGTACCGAAGGAGTTCGAGTCCCGGATGAGATCGGGGACATGATGAGGAGTCTCGAAATGGTCGAGACGTAAAGATCGATATATTGGACGACTATATTTGGAGTTCGGAAAGGTTCCAATGATTCGGATATTTTCGAGTACCGAGAGTTACGGGAATTCGCCGGGAGAAGTATTGGGCCTTATTGGGCCCTGCGGGAAAGAGAGAGGGCTGCCTAGGGCAGGCCGCGCTTCTATGGCCTAGTCCGAATTGGACTAGGGGAGGGCCACACCCTTCCTTCCCTCCTTCTCTCTTCCCTTACTTGTCTCCTACTCCCAATACATGGAAGGACTCCTAGTTGGACTAGGAAGGGGAATCCTACTCGGTGGGAGTAGGACTCCCCATGGCGCGCCCCTACTAGGGCCGGCCTCCTCCTCCCTCCCTCCTTTATATACGGGGGCAGGGGGCACCCCATGGATACAAAAGTTGATCTACGGATCGTTCCTTAGCCGTGCGGTGCCCCCTCCACCATATTCCACCTCGGTCATATCGTCATGAGCTTAGCGAAGCCTCGCGCCGTAGAGTCATATCGTCGCGGAGCTTAGGCGAAGCCCTGCGTCGGTGGAGCATCATCATCGTCACCACGCCGTCGTCTCGACGGAACTCATCCCCGACGCTTTGCTGGATCGGAGCCGGGGATCGTCATCGAGCTGAACGCGGCGCTGAACTCGGAGGTGCCGTGCGTTCGGTACTTGGATCGGTCGGATCGTGAAGACGCACGACTACATCAACCGCGTTGTTATAACGCTTCGCTTCACGGTCTCACGAGTGTACGTGGACATACACTCTCCCTCTCGTTGCTATGCCATCACCATGATCTTGCGTGTGCGTAGGAAATTTTTGAAATTACTACGTTCCCCAACAGTGGCATCCGAGCCAGGTTTTTATGGTTTGATGTTTTGATCGAGTAGAACACAAGTGAGTTGTGGGCGATACAAGTCATACTGCCTACCAGCATGTCATACTTTGGTTCAGCGGTATTGTGAGATGAAGCGGCCCGGACCGACATTACGCGTACGCTTACGCGAGTTTCACCGTTACGAGCACTCGTGCTTAAAGGTGGCTGGCGGGTGTCTGTCTCTCTCACTTTAGTTGAACCGAGTGTGGCTACGCCTGTTCCTTGAGAAGGTTAAAACGGAGTCTATTTGACGAAGTATCGTTGTGGTCTTGATGCGTAGGGGAGATTGGTTCTTGCTTAAGCCCGTAGCAGCCACGTAAAATTTGCAACAACAAAGTAGAGGACGTCTAACTTGTTTTTGCAGGGCATGTTGTGATGTGATATGGTCAAGACGTGATGCTATATTTTATTGTATGAGATGATCATGTTTTGTAACCGAAGTTATCGGCAATTGGTTGGAGCCATATGGTTGTCGCTTTATTGTATGAAATGCAAACGCCCTGTAATTGCTTTACTTTATCACTAAGCGGTAGCGATAGTCGTAGAAGCAATAGATGGCATATACGACAACGATGCTACGATGGAGATCAAGGTGTCGCGCCGGTGACGATGGTGATCACGACGGTGCTTCGGAGATGGAGATCACAAGCACAAGATGATGATGGCCATATCATATCACTTATATTGATTGCATGTGATGTTTATCCTTTATGCATCTTATTTTGCTTTGATTGACGGTAGCATTTTAAGATGATCTCTCACTAAAATTATCAAGTAGTGTTCTCCCGAGTATGCACCGTTGCCAAAGTTCGTCGTGCGAGACACCACGTGATGATCGGGTGTGATAAGCTCTCGTCCATCTACAACGGGTGCAAGCCAGTTTTGCACACGCAGAATACTCAGGTTATACTTGACGAGCCTAGCATATGCAGATATGGCCTCGGAACACGAGACCGAAAGGTCGAGCGTGAATATATAGTAGATATGATCAACATAAGATGTTCACCATTGAAAACTACTCCATCTCACGTGATGATCGGTTATGGTTTAGTTGATTTGGATCACATGATCACTTAGATGACCAGAGAGATGTCTGTCTAAGTGGGAGTTCTAAAGTAATATGATTAATTGAACTTTAATTTATCATGAACTTAGTCCCGTAGTATTTTGCAAATTATGTTGTAGATCAATAGCTCGCGTTGTTGCTTCCCTATGCTTTTATATGTTTGTTTTGATATGTTCCTAGAGAAAATTGTGTTGAAAGATGTTAGTAGCAATGATGCGGATTTGATCCGTGATCTGAGGTTTATCCTCATTGCTGCCTGTAAGAATTATGTCCTTAATGCACCGCTAGGTAGCAGACCTATTGCAGGAGCAGATGCGACGTTATGAACGTTTGGCTAGCTCAATATGATGACTACTTGATAGTTTAGTGCACCATGCTTAACGGCTTAGAATCGGGACTTCAAAGACGTTTTGAACGTCATGGACCATATGAGATGTTCCAAGAGTTGAAGTTAATATTTCAAGCAAATACCCGAGTTGAGAGATATGAAGTCTCCAAAAGTTCTATAGCTAAAGGATGAAGGAGAATCGCTCAACTAGTGAGCATGTGCTCAGATTATCAGGTACTTCAATCACTTGAATCAAGTGGGAGTTAATCTTCCAGATAAGATAGTGATTGACAGAATTCTCTAGTCACCATCACTAAGTTAGTAGAACCTCGTGATGAACTATAGTATGCAAGGGATGACGAGAACGATTCCCAAGCTCTTCGTGATGTTGAAATCGACGAAGGTAGAAATCAAGAAAGAGCATCAAGTGTTGATGGTTGACAAGATCACTAGTTTCAAGAAAAGGGCAAAGGAAGAAGGGAACTTCAAGAAGAACGGCAAGCAAGTTGTTGCTCAAGTGAAGAAACCCAAGTCTGGTCCTAAGCACGAGACTAAGTGCTTCTACTGCAAAAGGATTGTTCATCGAAGCGGATCTACCCCAAGTGTTTGGTGGATAAGAAAGGGTGGCAAAGTAAACAAAGGTATATTTGATATACATGTTATTGATGTGTACTTTACTAGTGTTCATAGCAACCCCTCAAAGATTTGGTACTAGTTCAGTTGCTAAGATTAGTAACTCAAACGGAGTTGCAGAATGAACAGAGACTAATTAAGGGTGAAGTGACGATGAGAGTTGGAAGTAGTTCCAAGATTGATATGATCATCATCGCACACTCCCTATACCTTCGGATTAGTGTTAAACCTAAATAAATGTTATTTGGCGCTTATGTTGAACATGAATATGATTTGATCATGTTTATTGCGATACGGTTATTCATTTAAAGTCAAAGAATAATTGTTGTTCTGTTTTCATGAATAAAACCTTCGATGGTCATACACCCAATAAAATAGTTTGTTGGATCTCGATCGTAGTGATACACATATTCAAAATATAGATGCAAAAGATGCAAAGTTAATAATGATAGTGCAGTTTATTTGTGGCATCGCCGTTTGGGTCATATCGGTGTAAAGCGCATGAAGAAACTCCATAAAGATGGATTTTGGAATCACTTGGTTATGAATCATTTGATGCTTGTGAACCGTGCCTTTTGGGCAAGATGACTAAAACTCCGTTCTCGGAACAATGGAACAAGCTACTAACTTATTGGAAATAATACATACCGATGTATGCGATCCAATGAGTGTTGATGCTCGTGGCAAGTATCGTTATTTTCGACCTTCACAAGATGATTTGAGCAGATATGGGTATATCTACTTGATGAAACACAAGTCTGAAACATTTGAAAAGTTCAAAGAATTACAGAGTGAAGTGAAGAATCATCGTAACAAGAAAATAAAAGTTTCTACGATATGATCGCAGAGGAAAAATATTTGAGTTGCGAGTTTGGCCTTCATTAAAACAATGTGAAATAGTTTCACTACTCACGCCACCGAACACCACAAGATAATGGTGTGTCCGAACGTCATAACCGCACTTTATTGGATATGGTGCGATCTATGATGTATCTTACCGATTTACCACTATCGCTTTGGGGTTATGCATTAGAGACAGCTGCATTCACGTTTAATAGGGCACCATCTAAATCCGTTGAGATGACACCGTATGAACTATGGTTTAGCAAGAAACCTAAGCTGTCGTTTCTTAAAGTTTGAGTTGTGATGCTTATGTGAAAAAGTTTTCACCGATAAGCTCTAACCCAAATCGGAGAATGCGTCTTCATAGAATACCCAAAGGTGACTATTGGGTACACCTTCTATCACAGATCCGAAGGCAAGTTTTTTCGTTGCTAAGATGGATCCTTTCTAGAGAAGAAGTTTCTCTCGAAAGAAGTGAGTGGGAGGAAAGTAGAACTTGATGAGGTAATTGTACCTTCTCCCTTATTGGAAAGTAGTTCATCACAGAAATCAGTTCCAGTGATTCCTACACCAATTAATGAGGAAGTTAATGATGATGATCATAAAACTTCAGATCAAGTTCCTGCCAAACCTCGTAGGTCTTCCAGAGTAAAATCCGCACTAGAGTGGTACGGTAATCATGTTCTGGAAGTCATGTTACTAGACCATGATGAACCTACGGACTATGAGGAAGCGATGATGAGCTCAGATTCCGCGAAATGGCTTGAGGCCATGAAATCTGAGATAGGATCCATGTATGAGAACAAAGTATGGACTTTGATTGACTTGCTCGATGATCAGCAAGCCATGTTAAATAAATGGATCTTCAAGAGGAAGACGGACACTGATAGTAGTGTTACTATCTACAAAGCTCGACTTGTTGCAAAAGGTTTTCGACAAGTTCAATGTGTTGAATACGATGAGATTTTCTCACTCGTAACGATGCTTAAGTCTGTCCGAATCATGTTAGCAATTGCCACATTTTATGAAATCTGGCAAATGGATGTCAAAACAGCATTCCTTAATGGATTTATTAAAGAAGAGTTGCATATGATGCAACCAGAAGGTTTTGTCAATCCTAAAGGAGCTAACAAAATGTGCAAGCTTCAAAGAATCCATCTATGGACTGGTGCAAGCATCTCGGAGTTGGAATAAACGCTTTGATAGTGTGATCAAAGCATATGGTTTTATCAGACTTTGGAGAAGCTCGATTTACAAGAAAGTGAGTGGGAGCACTACAACATTTCGATAAGTATATGTGAATGACATATTGTTGATCGGAAATGATGTAGAATTATTCTCGCAAAGCATAAAGGAGTATTTGAAAGGAGTTTTTCAAAGAAGGACCTCGGTGAAGCTGCTTACATATTGAGCATCAAGATCTATAGAGATAGATCAAGACGCTTGATAAGTTTTTCAATGAATACATACCTTGACATGATTTTGAAGTAGTTCAAAATAGAACAGTCAAAGAAAGAGTTCTTGCCTGTGTTACAAGGTGCGAGATTGAGTAAGACTCAAAACCCGACCACGGCAGAAGATAGAAAAAGAATGAAAGTCATTCCCTATGCATCAGCCATAGGTTACGTAAAGTATGTCATGTTGTGTACTGATCTATTGCATACCCTACCACTAAGCTTGGCAAGGAGTGCAATAGTGATCTAGGAGTAGATCAATGGACATCGGTCAAAATTATCCTTAGTAGAATAAGGATATGTTTCTCGATCATGGAAGTGAAAAAGGTTCGTCGTAAAGGGTTACGCCGATGCAAGTTTTAACACTAATCTAGATGACTCGAGTCTCAATCTGGATACATATTGAAAGTGGGAGCAATTAGCTAGAGTAGCTCCGTGCGAGCATTGTAGACATAGAAATTTGCAAAATACTTACGGCTCTGAATGTGACAGACCGTTGACTAAAATTATCTCACAAGCAAAACATGATCACACCTTAGTACTCTTTGGGTGTTAATCACATAGCGATGTGAACTAGATTACTGACTCTAGTAAACCCTTTGGGCGTTGGTCACATGTCAATGTGAATTATGGGTGTTAACCACATATAGATGTGAACTATTGATGTTAAATCACATGGCGATGTGAACTAGATTATTGACTCTAGTGCAAGTGGGAGACTGAAGGAAATATGCCCTAGAGGCAATAATAAAGTTATTATTTATTTCCTTATATCATGATAAATGTTTATTATTCATGCTAGAATTGTATTAACCAGAAACATAATACATGTATGAATACATAGACAAACAGAGTGTCACTAGTATGCCTCTACTTGACTAGCTCGTTAATCAAAGATGGTTATGTTTCCTAACCATAGACATGAGTTGTCATTTGATTAACGGGATCACATCATTAGGAGAATGATCTGATTGACATGACCCATTCCGTTAGCCTAGCACTTGATCGCTTAGTATGTTGCTATTGCTTTCTTCATGACTTATACATGTTCCTCGTAACTATGAGATTATGCAACTCCGTTTACGGAGGAACACTTTGGTGCTACCAAACGTCACAACGAATCGGGTGATTATAAAGGAGTACTACAGGTGTCTCCAAAGGTACATGTTGGGTTGGCGATTTCGAGATTAGGTTTTGTCACTCCGATTGTCTGGAGAGGTATCTCTGGGCCCTCTCGGTAATGCACATCACTATAAGCCTTGCAAGCAATGTAGCTAATGAGTTAGTTACGGAATGATGCATTACGTAACGAGTAAAGAGACTTGCCGTAACGAGATTGAACTAGGTATTGATACCGACGATCGAATCTCGGGCAAGTAACATACCGATGACAAAGGGAACAACGTATGTTGTTATGCGGTTTGACCGATAAAGATCTTCGTAGAATATGTAGGAGCCAATATGGGCATCCAGGTTCCGCTATTGGTTATTGACCAATAATAGTTCTAGGTCATGTCTACATAGTTCTCGAACCCGTAGGGTCCGCACGCTTAAGGTTTCGATGACGGTTATATTATGAGTTTATGAGTTTTGATGTACGGAAGGAGTTCGGAGTCCCGGATGAGATCGGGGACATGACGAGGAGTCTCGAAATGGTCGAGACGTAAAGATCGATATATTGGACGACTATATTCGAGTTCGGAAAGGTTCGAATGATTCGGATATTTTGAGTCTGGGAGAGTTACGGAATTCGCCGGGAGAAGTATTGGACCTTATTATTCTCAAGGGAAAGAGAGAGGGCTGCCTAGGGCAGGCGCGCCCCATGGCCTAGTCCGGTGGACTAGGGGAGGGCCGCACCCTTCCTTCCTCCTTCTCTCTTCCCTTACTTGTCTCCTACTCCCAATACATGGAAGGACTACTAGTTGGACTAGGAAGGGGAATCCTACTCCGGTGGGAGTAGGACTCCCCATGGCGCGCCCTACTAGGGCCGGCCTCCTCCTCCCTCCCTCCTTTATATACGGGGCAGGGGCACCCCATGGATACAAAAGTTGATCTACGGATCGTTCCTTAGCCGCAGCGGTGCCCCCTCCACCATATTCCACCTCGGTCATATCGTCATGAGCTTAAGCGAAGCCCTGCGCCGTAGAGTCATATCGTCATGAGCTTAGCGAAGCCCTGCGTCGGTGGAGCATCATCATCGTCACCACGCCGTCGTCTTGACGGAACTCATCCCGACGCTTTGCTGGATCGGAGCCCGGGATCGCCATCGAGCTGAACGTGTGCTGAACTCGGAGGTGCCGTGCGTTCGGTACTTGGATCGGTCGGATCGTGAAGACGTACGACTACATCAACCGCGTTGTTATAACGCTTCCGCTTAGAGTCTACGAGGGTACGTGGACATACACTCTCCCCTCTCGTTGCTATGCCATCACCATGATCTTGCGTGTGCGTAGGAAATTTTTGAAATTACTACGTTCCCCAACACATATAAAATGATGCTATTTTAGGAGTGCCACATAAGATAAACGGTTTTGCTGAAACTCAGCTAGCTGAGTTTTAGTTATGGTCTCATTCACGTACACATTCGTTGGATCAAAAGCGCGTAGCGATTCATGCATGTCCCAGCGAAGTTGTCGGCCTGTGTTTTTCTCGGTTGTTTGTTATCTCGTCCTGGTGGCCCGTCGTAGCCCGTTACGTCCTCCTGCCGTTGATCCAAGAAGAGGTAGTGATGCTCCTTGTTTAGTTTTCAAGTATAGCGATGTTGCCTTTTTTCAGCGGTAGCGATGATGAAGTCATGTACCTAGGGTAGGGTCATAGACCTGCCCAAAGGTACCCTCCTCAAGGACACTCGCTAAAGAAGCTGCCTACCAGTCGACCTGGTAGGTTTCCACTCGACAGATTCAAAGACACTCGACCATGAAGACCCACTCAACCACCAGGAGTCCAAGAGCCATCCGGTGTCCAAACGGTCTGTAGTTAAATAGTCTTTATGGTCGATGACACTTTATGTAAGGCGTTACCAGTAACGCCTAGCCTTAACGTACCATAAACCTTCGCTTTCGTGGGCTGGCTGGGGTCTGGCGCACTCTATATAAGCCACCCCCTCCACAGGTAGAAGGGTTCGCACTCAGAACACATACGATATAATCCAATCGACCGCCTCCGGGCTCCAAGACGTAGGGCTATTACTTCCTCCGAGAAGGGCCTGAACTCGTAAATCCCTTGCGTATACAACTACTCCATAGCTAGGATCTTGCCTCTCCATTCCTACCCCCCATTCTACTGTCAGACTTAGAACCACGACAAGCGACGCAGCATTGTTTCATTATGTGTTTGTCATTGTATAGATGTGTATCAGGCCATGTTGGCCTTTTCATGTTTTTTTCCCTCAGCGTTTTCTTTTATTGCCATAATTTATTTATTTTTTCCATTTTTAGCTTTACTTTGTTTTTTTAATTATTCTTTTTTGTTTTTATCGGTTTTGCTAGCTGAGTTTTAGTTTGCCAGCATTCAATGTATCAACCGTTGGATGTTTCTTCATTTCATGGCTTGTGCTTTCCTTACTTTTTTGAGGGGTTCGTGCTTTCCTAGCTGGCAAGATTGTCCCAGTTGTACGCGGTCCTTGTTGGCTTTTATCTGTCGCGGACCATTTTCTCCTATTTTTTGCATCCATTTTCAATAGTTGACGTTTGCAGCACGGCAGTGACCCGTTATCTCAAGCCTGCTTACCGTTGTATAGTAGGGAGGCATATCGACGAGTTTTATTTTATCCCCACTTCCCACCTGGAATTTTCTGATCATGTCCCCAGAGACCAGAGTGAGCAGAGAGAGTGAGAGCTGAGAGAGGGGAGATCGTTGATTTTCCCAGGCATGTCACAACTCCTATGTTTTTCCAACGTCGGTCACAATTTGCATAAGGTTTTTATTTTTATTTTTCATATTTTTTCTCATGTTTTTAATTCCTTTTTTGTGTCCTTTTTCACATGTTTTTTCTTTTCCTTTTTAGAAAAAAATAAATCATATAAAATGCCATGCTCGAGGGTGCCACCGCAAGTGTTTTTTGAGGGGCTCGCAACCGCAAGTTCTTTTGAGAAGGGGTCGCAACTATGAAGTTCTCAAGGGGAGGGGGGCACAATTGCACGTCCCCAAGGGGGAACCGCAACTACACTTTTCCAAAAGCAACTGTAAAGATGGGGAATCGCAAGTACATGTTTTTTCAAGGCAGTTCGCAACTGCATGTCCCCAAGCAGAATCACAAATGCACCTTTTTCCCAAGCTAGGTCGTAGCCGCAAGTTTCTAGTGGTTGTCACAACTGCAAGCCCCCAAGAGGTGTGAATCGGGACCGTAATGTTTTCAAGGCATGTCGCACTGCCAGTTTCTAGGGTTCGTCGCAACTGCATGTCCCCAAGGGGAAATCGCAACTGCATGTTTTTCAAGGTAGGTTGCAACCGAAGCCCGAAGGGTGGGATAAACTATACAGTTTCCAAGGCATGTCGCAACTACAAGTTTCTAGGGAGTTTGCTGCCCCCAAGGGGAAATCGCAACTACATGTTTTTCAAGGCAAGTTGCAACTGCAAGTTTTGTAGCATTTGTCGCAATTGCATGTCCTCCCGGGAATCGCAACTGCAAGTTTTTTAAGGCAGGTTGCAACTGCAAGTTTTCTAGGTTTGTCGCAACTATAAGCCCCAAGGGTGAGAATAAGAACTGCATGATTTCCAAGGCATGTCGCAACTGCAAGTTTTCTAGGGGTTTGATGCAAGTGCATGTCCATAAGGGGGAACCGCAACTCACATTTCCTAGGTTTTGTCGTAATTGCAAGTCCCAAAGGGGGGATCGCAACTGGATGGGCCAGCAAGGCAACTGTAAGTGTTGCAACCCTCGCTGCAACTATGGTGGCGCCCAAACGCGACCATGACAGGTGGTGGATTTCATTATTATTTTTTTGTTTCCATTTTTAATCATGATTCATTTAAATCGGTGAACATTTTGGAGAAATTGTGATTTTTGCAACTTCATGATTTTTAAATGTTAGTGAACATTATATATATATATATATATATATATATATATATATATATATATATATATATATATATATATATATATATATATATAGTATTTGACAAACATTTTCAAATATAGGGAGATTTTTGTATCTGTGAACAATTTTGAAACAGAAAATCACATGTTTTATGGTGTAACGGAACAATAGGAAATCTACATGGCTATTGTTAATATACTTGCAACAACATTTTTGCCAACGTATTATGGTGAAATGGAATAATAGAAAATCAACAAATGTCATGGTCAATAAGTTTGTGATATCAATTGTTGCTTCAATATTTTTTTCTACAAGTTTCCACCTAGCTTCTATGTCTTCAAAAACAATATTTTCATAGCGTTATCTTTTATTCAGCTTTTTTTTATTTTTTATTTTTTTATTTTCAGCTTTTATTTTATTTTTTAAAATCATTATTTTTCTTTCTCTATCGGTTTTGCTAACTGAGTTTTAGTTTGCCATCATTTACTCTATCAGCCGTTGGATGTTTTTTCGTGTCATGATTTGTGCTTTCCTAACTTTTTGTAGGGGTTCGTGATTTCCTAGCTGGCAAGGTTGTCCCCATGGTACAGCCTCCTTGTTGGCTTTTTATCTATCGCGGGTTATTTTCTCCAGTTTTTCCCATCCATTTTTGACAGTTAATGTTTACAGCACGACAGTGGCCCGTTATCTTAGGCCTGCTTACCGTTGTATAGTAGGATGGTGAATCGACGAGTTTAATTCTTATCCCCACTTCCCTCCCAACGTTTTCTAATAGTCTCCAAAGAGACAAGAGAAAAGAGTGAACAAAGAGAGTGAGAGCTGAGAGAGGGGAGATCCTTTATTTTCCAAGGCATGTCACAACTCCCATGTTTTTCCAATGTCGATCACAATTTGCTTAAGATTTTTATTTATTTTTCAAGTTTGTTATCATGTTTTTAATTCCTTTTAATGTCCTTATTCCACATGTTTTTAATTCCTTTTAATGTCCTTATTCCACATGTTTTTAATTTCCTTTAAAAAATTATATAAGATGCCATGCTTGAGGGTGCCACTGCAAGTGTTTTTTGAGGGGCTCACAACCGCTAGTTCTGTTGAGAGGGGGTCGCAACCGTGAAGATCTCAGGGGGGGACGCACAAATTGCATGTCCCCAAGGGGGAGCCGCAACTGCACGTCTCCAAAAGCAACTGTAAAGATGAGAATCGCAACTGCATGTTTTGCCAAGGCAGGTCACAACTGCACGTCCCCAAGGAGAATCACAAATGCACCTTTTGCCAAGGCAGATCGCAATCGCAAGTTTCTAGGGGTTGTCGCAACTGCAAGCCCCCAGGAGGTGTGAATCGGGACTGCACTGTTTCTGTAGCGACCTGACCCAAAAATCGGTCAAATCTACGTATGCATACCATCCCAAGATCATCTTTGGTACTCACAAGACATCGATAAAGTAATCAAAGTTCAATCACACCTGAATATCATTAAACGATTCTCATATAGAGTCTTTATTACAAGGGAATAAATTCGGCTCAAGGCCAACTCATGAGAAATAAACTAAAAGTGCTGGAAGCGTCGAAGATAAGCGAGTCCATCCGACTCCAAAGGGCAATCGCCAAGCGCGAGCGTAGCCTCACTCCCCGATCGAATATATCTACGCAACATAATACGTTGCAGCCATGTAGGTCAGCTTTTGGAATAAGTGGCAAGTCATGAAGAATAACAATAACAAAGTTGCTAACACTATATGCATTTTGGCTGTGGAGCTCTAAGTTTCATCATTTTATGTAAAGCCAATTTTATCCTACTACGGTGGACTTATTTGCAAATTACTACAAATTGTTGGTAGTTATTGAGATGGTTCCGCCAACCAAAATCTCGTTCCCAAATTATTAAGTCATAAACCCTCAAATTAATCCATTAATTTTAGTGTTGAGATATCCGAATACTTCCAAGGTCCAGAGGCTCAAATGTCCGTAACCGGGGACACGGCTAATCGATTAGGTTATAATCCTCTGCAGAGGTTTGCGCACTTTCCCCGCAAGAATCATTCCCTCCTTTAAAATCTTCGCACTTCATGGTGTTTGAAGACGGGACGAATGAAACAGGGTCTTCCAAAGAGTTCTTCCGCCACCGCCGTACCCATCCAATCCTACCGTTCGTCTACTTCTCGTAGTACCCGCCCAGCCAGCGTCACTACTAGGGTCAACCCAGCCAGAGCCCATAATGGCTTGCGGCTGCTGCAGTAAGCTTCGGTCATGGGGCATCCATCCTTCTCTTCGTGGCTGGGTGAAGCTTTCCGCAGGATGTCATGGCGCTTCTCCATGCATCCCGCCACCACTGGGTGCTCCAGGTGCCCGTCAAAATCCTCCACCCCAGAGTGATTTTCCAAGTCCATCTTGATCATTGTAGTCCATGGGTTGTCATCATCATTGACTCTCACATCTTGCTTATGAATTTCACTCATCCCAAATCCGTCTCACTGAGCATAGCAAAATAACTACTACGTCCGGGGTCATGGTAACAAGGGATTGGTTCATCCTACCACATGATACTACTCAAGTTTAATGACTTCAAGATTTCACTACTGCATGCAATGGTGGGGTGGTGACAACTACTAATGCACAAAAACATAGGTATAGAAATAACATGATCAAAACTTGCCTTGCGATGATCCTCGTAAGCTAAAGAGTCGAGTAGCAAGCTTCAGACTCCGGAAACTCTACCGAGACAAACAATAGCACAATAAGCACAAAGCAAGAGGATCACACAAGATAACAATAGTAACATAGCACAACAAAACAATCAAAACCAAATCCAAAAGAAAACTCAAAGAAATCCAATTCAAAGTTTTTCCCTACTCCAAACAATAACAAAAATAGTTTTATATAACAAAATTTCCTTAAAATAACCTAATCATGGTTTTAGGTTAACTTAACAGAAAAGGATTAACTAAGCAACTAGGAGCAAAAAGAATTAATTAAAAGCTATTATAAAACTCATTTTAGGCCTAATCCAATTTCCATTAAGAAAATTAATTTAAAACTTTTATTAATTATAAATAAAAGTTCATCTAATGGAGTGACAGAAACTAACCTAGAATAACTAATCACAAGTTAAAAATAAATTAATTTACTAATTAATTAATTAGGAAAACAGAACTAGTCAATTAATTAGGATTAATTGGATTCTGTCTAAAATTAATTATTTATTAATCCTAAAATACCCAAATTAATTCCTAGGGTTTGGCAATGTCAAAATAAAGTGATGACAAAAGAATCATGCAAAATAATTTTTCTAACTAAAGTTATAGCAGATTTGCTATTCTGACTAAAACAATATTAAAGCATTTTAATTATTTTAACATAGCTAAATATATATTTTTCAGAAACTACATAAAATTTGCAATCCAACAAAAAAGAATCACTCAAAATATTAAACATAATAAAAGATATACATTTTGAAAATTGAAACTATTCGCTAAAACAGAAAATCAAAATAAAAAGAAAAGGCCTAATGGGCCTATATGCACTAGGCGTAGTTTAGTCTAACGGGCCTAGGTTTAAACTAAAAGAACCGGCCTAAAAATAAAACCTAAACTAAAACTAAACCGATCGGGCCGGCGGTTTTATTAATAAAACCTACCCTTTGGGGCTTCTAATCTAGGCCATCGATCTAAGATCGAAGTGGGGGGTTGCGGTGACTTACCGGGACTCGGCGGGCGGGCGGCGAGAGTGCTCCGAGGCGTCTCAGGCGTCGGGAGCTCCAGCGACTCGTCGAGGATGCGCCTGAGCAGGGAAGGGTTCGGTGGTGTTGGGGAGGTCGGGGTGGACGAGGTGGCGTCGGCGGCGACTTTGGCGGCGGTGGCGAGCTCGGGACTCAGTGAGCTCGGGAGGGAGGGAAAGGGGTCCGCGAGGCTAGGGGGAATGGGGTGCGGAGGGTCGGCTTTATAGCCTGGGGTCCGCGAGCTTGGAAGGGATCGGGTGATCGGGGATCCGGATCCTTCGGGATCCAGTGGACCTCCCATGAGCGGCGTGGTGTGGGCGAGGGGAAGAAGAGGGGGGGTCCACGAGTCGCGGAGAGAGAGAGGCGAGGGGTCGGGTGGCGAAGCCTAGGGGTTCAGGCGAGGGGCGAGGCGGGCGGTCGGTGGCTGGCCTGTTGGCCTAGTGGGCGGTGACTTGGGCAGTGGGCAATGGGGTGAGGCGGCGCTGGCTGGGCTGGGTGCTTTGGCTGGCGCCCGGGGGTTTTTCTTTTATTTTTTAATTAAAACTAAAACAAAATAAAACCCAAACTATAAATAATTTATATAGGGTATATATATACCAAAATGATCAGGGAATATTCCTTTTATTTGAACATTTTTCCAAAGTCAAAATCCAAACTTTATAAAAATCTATTTTTTCAAATTCAAATAAAATTCAGATTTGAATTCCAAAACTTTTGGCATTGTTTCCTCCGATATTTTTGGAGTGTCATGTTTGCTCCTCTCATACTTTTGATCAAGTATTTATCGGGCTTAGTTTTTGGAATTGTTTCCCTCATGCCAAAGTTTGAAATTCAAATTCAAAACTCAACTTGCTCTGAAACTTCAAATGGCATTCAAATTCAAACAGAATGCATAGGATGCTTAGCTATAATTGTAAAACATTCCAAATAGGAAATTTGGGATGTTACAAACCTACCCACCTTAAGATGAATCTCGCCCTCGAGATTCGGGTTGGCTAGCAAATAGGTGCGGATGGTCTCGACGAAGATCTTCTTCGCGTTCCCAGGTGGCTTCTTCCTCGGTGTGGTGACTCCACAGCACCTTGCAAAATTTGATGACCTTGCTGCGGGTGACTCTGCTTGCAGTCTCGAGAATACGGACGGGTTTCTCCTTGTAAGTTAGATCACTGTCAAGCTGTATGGCCTCTAGGGGCACTGTGTCTCTTAACGGAACATCGGCCATGTCGGCATGACACTTCTTCAGCTGAGAAACGTGGAAGACATCATGAACTCCGGACAATCCTTCCGGCAATTCCAACTTGTATGCAACTTCCCCACGACGTTCGAGGATTTTGTAGGGGCCAATGAATCGGGGTGCTAACTTTCCCTTGACTCCAAACCTCTTGATTCCACGAAGTGGAGACACACGAAGATATGCTCGGTCTCCCACTTCGTAAGTCACCTCCTTGCGCTTACTGTCGGCATAACTCTTCTGTCTCGACTGTGCTATCTTGAGCCGGTCTCGAATTAGCTTGACTTTCTCTTCGGAATCCTTGATAAGATCGGAACCGAAAAGAGATCGATCTCCAACACTATCCCACAGCAATGGTGTTCTGCACCTCCTTCCGTATAGAGCTTCGAAAGGGGCCATCTTCAAACTGGATTGATAACTGTTGTTGTACGAGAACTCTGCGTACGGCAAATTATCATCCCAGCTAGACCCATAGTCTAGCACACAAGCTCTCAACATGTCCTCCAGAATCTGATTGACTCTCTCGGTCTGTCCATCTGTCTGCGGATGAAAAGCTGTACTGAATTCCAGCCTCGTACCCAAAGTTTCATGCAATTGCTTCCAAAACTTTGAGGTAAACTGCGTTCCTCTATCTGACACGATTTTCCTCGGAACTCCATGCAGACATACGATCCTGGTCATGTATATCTTGGCCAACTTGGCACTGGTATAGGTAGTCTTCACGGGAATGAAGTGAGCTACCTTAGTCAAACGATCAACTACTACCCAGATAGAATCATAACTGAACGGGTCTGGGTAATCTGTGATGAAATCCATACCAAGTTTCTCCCATTTCCAATCGGGAATCGGCAAAGGTTGAAGTAACCTGCTGGCTTCGATGTTACGCCTTTACACGTTGGCAAACATCGATACGGCTACGTACTCGGCAATGTCCTTCTTCATACCGTCCACGAAACTTTGCTTCAAATCCAGGTACATCTTGGTGTTGCCGGGTGAATCGAGTACGGGAATCATGAGCCTCTGAAGAATTAGCTTCCGAGCTCGGGATCATTGGGCACATAAATACGATCCTCAAACCATATAGTTCCGTGTTCATCCTTACGGAATCCTTTAGCTTTTCCTTCCTCCATCTTTTGCTTTATCTCATCGATTTCCTTGTCCGACTTCGGGCCTCACGAATCCTTTCGGTCAAGGTGGACTGAACTTCGAGTTGCAACAAATCCTTTCGAACTATCTCCGATCGGAGATCTCGAGGTCATCGACTAACTCTGGGTAATCCTCCTGCTGTAAGAGTGTTCACATAACTCTTACGGCTCAAAGCATCTGCTACAACATTGGCCTTACCGGGGTGGTAATGCAATCTCATGTCATAGTCCTTTATCAACTCTAGCCATCTCCTCTCGCTCGAGGTTCAATTCCTTCTGCGTGAAGATATATTTCAAACTCTTGTGATCTGTATAGACATCACAACGGTTTCCGATGAGGAAATGTCTCTGTGTCTTGAGTGCATGCACTCTGCTGCTAACTCCAAATCATGCGTGGCATAATTCATCTCATGAGGCCGTAGCTGTCTGGAGGCATAAGCTACAACCTTACCTTCCTGCATCAATACTCCTCCGAGTCCTTGACGAGAAGCGTCACAATAAACCTGGTATTCCTTGTGTATGTCTGGCAATATCAACACTGGGGCTGTGACCAACCTTTTCTTCAATTCCTGAAAACTGGCTTCACATTCCTTGGTCCAAACATACTTGGCTTCCTTCTTCAACAGCTCAGTCATGGGCTTGGCAATCTTCAAGAAGTTCTCAATGAACCTCCGATAATATCCTGCGAGTCCGAGAAAACTGCGGATCTCCTTGACTGAGGTGGGTGACTGCCAATCGGTGACTGATTCAACCTTGGTGGGATCAACTGCTATTCCTTCTCCTGAAATAACATGTCCGAGGAATCCAACTTCCTTCAACCAAAATTCACATTTGCTGAACTTGGCATACAACTGATGTTCTCGAAGTTTCTCCAGAACTAGACGCAAATGTTCCTTATGCTCTTCCTCGCTCTTGGAGAATATCAATATGTCATCGATGAACACCACGACAAACTTGTCCAAATATTCCATGAACACCTTGTTCATCAAATTCATGAAGTATGCAGGAGCATTAGTCAATCCAAATGACATGACGGTATACTCGTATAAACCATACCTGGTAGTGAATGCTGTTTTGGGTATATCCTTTTCACGAATTTTCAATCGATGATACCACGATCAAGATCGATCTTAGAGAATACCTTGGCTCCAACAAGCTGATCAAACAAGTCATTGATCATCGGCAGAGGGTACTTGTTCTTGATGGTTACTTCGTTCAATGCACGATAATCCACAACCATCCTCAAGCTTCCATCCTTCTTCTCTACCAAAAGAACTGGGGCTCCCCAAGGTGATGAGCTTGGACGAATATATCCTTTCTCCAATAACTCATTTATTTGATCCTTGATTTCTTTCAACTCATTCGGTGGCATCCGATAAGGTCTCTTGGATATTGGGGCTGTGCCGGGCAATAGCTCAATCAGGAATTCAATGTCCCTGTCCGGTGGCATTCCTGGTAATTCCTCCGGAAACACATCGGGAAATTCTTGCACTACTGGCACTTCCTCCTGAACAACTCCGTGAGGGAATGCACTGATTCTTCATCCGGCTGTGCTGGCTACATACTTGATCCTCTTCGCCCGGGGTGGTGAGCAGAATAGACTTCTTGGCACAGTCAATGTTCCCTTCATACTTTGACAACCAATCCATGCCTAGGATTACATCCAAGGTCTGAGTTTCCAACACTATGAGTTCTACGGGAAATTTGTGGTTCCCGATGTTGAGGGTTGCAGGACAACTTAAACCTGCCATCATTTCTCCTCCCTGAACCGACGCGAGAGGGGCTTCTAAGGGTTCTAGTGCGTAATCCGTACTTATCCACAACTACCCTTGATATGAATGAATGCGTTGCACCAGAATCAAAGAGAACCAAAACTGAACGTGAATTCAATAAAAACTTACCAACCACAGTGTCTGGCTGATCATAGACGTCCTCCACGTCGATATGGTTCACTTGAGCACGAGGGAAAGGATTGGGCTTCTTCGCTGAGCCTCCATTGCCATTCCCGTTCCTCTGCTTGGCCTCCGGGCAGTCGGTGGCGTAGTGCCCTGTCTTCTGGCACTTGAAGCAGGTGATGTGGCTCAGATCCTTCGGAGCCGGGGCAGAACGGTGCTGATTGCCATTACCATTTCCATTGCCATTGCCATTGCCATGGCCTGACTTGTTGTCCTGGCTGCGGTTGTTCCCATTTCCTCCATGGTTATGACCTCCATGGTTATGATGGGTGTGCCCTCCTGAGTACGGTGCATAGCGGGCTTCGCCGAGCTCTGAGTTGTGCTTCCCCGGCTGTACTTTCGCTTGCGGCTTTCTATCTGCTGCTGCTTGCCTTCCGAATGGTGGCCTTGTCTACCAGCTCACGGTAGTTGTTGAAAGTAGCCACAATAAGTTGCATGCTCAGTTCATCATTGAGTCCCTCAAGGAACTTCTCCTGCTTGGCGGCATCTGTGGCCACATCATCAGGGGCATAGCGAGCAAGCTTGCTGAATTCATCCACGTACTGTGCCACAGTACGGTTCCCCTGGCGCAAGTTGCGGAACTCACGCTTCTTCAGACTCATGGCTCCAGATGAGACATGAGCAGTGCGAAAGGCCTGCTGGAATTGATCCCAAGTGATGCCACCCATGGGAAAAGTGGCGGTGTAATTCTCCCACCAAGAAGCTGCAGGTCCATCCAATTGATGCGCGGCAAAGTGCACCTTCTCAGCATCAGTGCATCCAACGGTGACTAGCTCCCTTCCGATCTTGCGGAGCCAATCATCAGCCACAATCGGCTCAGTGCTACTAGAGAACACTGGCGGATTCAACCTCGTAAATCGAGTCAAGTTGTCCACGGTGGGTGGTGGTGGTGGCGGTGGATTGTTGGCGGTGTTGTTACGATTACGAATCGAAGCTGCATCGATGCATTCTGTCTGCTTTGGAGCAGCTGGGTGAGCTCGGCGGAAACCCAGTGTCACGTCTCGGAGGCATCTGGTGTTTGGAGTGGGTGAGAAAATTAGAATAGAACAATGGTCTATGAGAAATACACTACCCATATGAATGCACAATCATAACACACCAAACATTTATTCATTCCACTCAAACATGGTTCAAACTCGATTACAAAAGCTCATGACTAATCGAAGGAAAAACATCGGCCTAACTGATCGACGAAAAAGAAATAAAAGATAACATGGTGGTCGACTAAAAGTCTTCATCAGTGGCGCCTCCTCTTGGGGTTTCCTTCGGTGGTACTCCCTTCGAAATCCTGATCATTGCTCACGAGGGGTGCTTCATCTCCACTCGGGTAAAGGTCCTCTCCCAAGTCCATCTTCTCCTCAATCGCATGCAAGCTTCATCTTGGTCGTCGACTATCTCCATGAAGTCCGTGATTTCTTCCTCATGGCCAAGGAAGTCTCGCGTGCCTTCTCCTCCAGTTCCATTCGCGGAACAAAAGCTTCCGTGTGTCTTGAGTTACGGCGAGCCTGAATCTCCGTTTCTCGAGAAGACACTCCAAGTCTGGATGTAGAGAGAGTGGAATCGTCCTCGATGGTACGGATGATATCTCCATTCCTTGCCCCACGAGAAACCATGGCGAGGTCTCGAGTGATCGAGCTCGGCTCAGACTCCTCTCGGAGATGTCCAAGTGCTCGATAGATCGCCACATCCCTTCCGATGATCCAGTTGAACTCGGTGAACTCAAAGTTGATAGGCTCCGTGTGTCCTCCAAAGGTTCTCCCAGGATATGCACCTCAATCCAGAGCGGGTGTCCGTCGGAAGTGCATTAGTGGGTTTCCGGTGATCGAGGGCGAGCAATCTTTAGCAGCTTCACCATCTGGACCAGCTTCCTTCGAAGGGCATCGTCTCATCGGGTGGCGAACTCCGTAGCAAAACTGGGGTGAACTCGACGGCCATCTAGAATGTTGCAAAGGGAGAAGAGTCGAGAATAGAACAAGGAAGAAATATAGAATGAAAGGGGTTCAAAGTAAATGGTCTCTCTTATGGCTTTCCGATCCTAGGGGTTACGATCCTATGGTCGGCGTGTGCTCGATACCATCTCTCAGAGCGACCTGACCCAAAATCGGTCAAATCTACGTATGCGTACCATCCCAAGATCATCTTTGGTACTCACAAAGACATCGATAAAGTAATCAAAGTTCAATCACACCTGAATATCATTAAACGATTCTCATATAGAGTCTTTATTACAAGGGAATAAATTCGGCTCAAGGCCAACTCATGAGAAATAAACTAAAAGTGCTGCGGAAGCGTCGAAGATAAGCGAGTCCATCCGACTCCAAAGGGCAATCGCCAAGCGCGGAGCGTAGCCTCACTCCTGATCGGAATATATCTCTGCAACATAATACGTTGCAGCCATGTAGGTCAGCTTTTGGAATAAGCTGGCAAGTCATGAAGAATAACAATAACAAAGTTGCTAACACTATATGCATTTTGGCTGTGGAGCTCTAAGTTTCGTCATTTTGCGTAAAGCCAATTTTATCCTACTACAGTGGACTTATTTGCAAATTACTACAAATTGTTGGTAGTTATTGAGATGGTTCCGCCAACCAAAATCTCGTTCCCAAATTATTAAGTCATAAACCCTCAAATTAATCCATTAATTTTAGTGTTGAGATATCCGAATACTTCCAAGGTCCAGAGGCTCAAATGTCCGTAACCGGGGACACGGCTAATCGATTAGGTTATAATCCTCTGCAGAGGTTTGCGCACTTTCCCCGCAAGAATCATTCCCTCCTTTAAAATCTTCGCACTTCATGGTGTTTGAAGACGGACGAATGAAACAGGTCTTCCAAAGAGTTCTTCCGCCACCGCGGTACCCATCCAATCCTACCGTTCGTCTACTTCTCGTAGTACCGCCCAGCCAGCGTCACTACTAGGGTCAACCCAGCCAGAGCCCATAATGGCTTGCGGCTGCATGTAAGCTTCCGGTCATGGGGCATCCATCCTTCTCTTCGTGGCTGGGTGAAGCTTTCGCAGGATGTCATGGCGCTTCTCCATGCATCCCGCCACCACTGGGTGCTCCAGGTGCCCGTCAACCAAATCCTCCACCCAAGAGTGATTTTCCAAGTCCATCTTGATCATTGTAGTCCATGGGTTGTCATCATCATTGACTCTCACATCTTGCTTATGAATTTCACTCATCCCAAATCCGTCTACGAGCATAGCAAAATAACTACTACGTCCCGGGTCATGGTAACAAGGGATTGGTTCATCCTACCACATGATACTACTCAAGTTTAATGACTTCAAGATTTCACTACTGCATGCAATGGTGGGGTGGTGACAACTACTAATGCACAAAAACATAGGTATAGAAATAACATGATCAAAACTTGCCTTGCCGATGATCCTCGTAAGCTAAAGAGTCGTAGTAGCAGGCTTCAGACTCGGAAACTCTACCGAGACAAACAATAGCACAATAAGCACAAAGCAAGAGGATCACACAAGATAACAATAGTAACATAGCACAACAAAACAATCAAAACCAAATCCAAAAGAAAACTCAAAGAAATCCAATTCAAAGTTTTTCCCTACTCCAAACAATAACAAAAATAGTTTTATATAACAAAATTTCCTTAAAATAACCTAATCATGGTTTTAGGTTAACTTAACAGAAAAGGATTAACTAAGCAACTAGGAGCAAAAAGAATTAATTAAAAGCTATTATAAAACTCATTTTAGGCCTAATCCAATTTCCATTAAGAAAATTAATTTAAAACTTTTATTAATTATAAATAAAAGTTCATCTAATGGAGTGACAGAAACTAACCTAGAATAACTAATCACAAGTTAAAATAAATTAATTTACTAATTAATTAATTAGGAAAACAGGAACTAGTCAATTAATTAGGACTAATTGGATTCTGTCTAAAATTAATTATTTATTAATCCTAAAATACCCAAATTAATTCCTAGGGTTTGGCAATGTCAAAATAAAGTGATGACAAAAGAATCATGCAAAATAATTTTTCTAACTAAAGTTATAGCAGATTTGCTATTCTGACTAAAACAATATTAAAGCATTTTTAATTATTTTTAACATAGCTAAATATATATTTTTCAGAAACTACATAAAATTTGCAATCCAACAAAAAAAGAATCACTCAAAAATATTAAACAGAATAAAAGATATACATTTTTGAAAATTGAAACTATTCGGCTAAAACAGAAAATCAAAAATAAAAAAGAAAAGGCCTAATGGGCCTATACTGTGCACTAGGCGTAGTTTAGTCTAACCGGGCCTAGGTTTAAACTAAAAGAACCGGGCCTAAAAATAAAACCTAAACTAAAACTAAACCGATCGGGCCGGCCGGTTTTATTAATAAAACCTACCCCTTCGGGGGCTTCTAATCTAGGCCATCGATCTAAGATCGGACGGGGGGGGTTGCGGTGACTTACGGACTCGGCGACGGCGGCGAAGTGCTCAGAGCGTCCGAGGCGTCGGGAGCTCCAGCGACTCGTTTGGGATCGCACGAGCACGGGAAGGGTTCGGTGGTGTTGGGAGGTCGGGGTGGACTGTGGTGGCGTCGTGGCGACTTTGATGGCGTGGCGAGCTCTGGACTCCGTGAGCTCGGGAGGAGAGGAAAGGGGTCCGCAAGGCTAGGAGGGGGGAATGGGGTGCGGAGGGTCGGCTTTATAGCCAGGGGTCCGTGAGCCGGAAGGGATCAGGCGATCAGGCGATCCGGATCCTTCGGGATCCGGTGGACCTCCCATGAGCGTGGCGTGGGCGAGGGGAAGAAGAGGGGGGGTCCACGAGTCAGCGGGAGAGAGAGAGGCGAGGGGTCGGGTGGCGAAGCCTAGGGGTTCGAGGCGAGGCGAGGCGGTCGGTCGGGCTGGGCTGGCTGTTGGCCTAGTGGGCCGGGTGACTTGGGCCAAAGGCTGGGCGAGGGGTGAGGCGGTGGCTGGCTGGGCTGGGGTGGCTTTGGTGGCGCCCGGGGGTTTTCTTTATTTTTTAATTAAAACTAAAACAAAAATAAAACCCAAACTATAAATAATTTATATAGGGTATATATATACCAAAATGATCAGGGAATATTCCTTTTATTTGAACATTTTCCAAAGTCAAAATCCAAACTTTATAAAATCTATTTTTTCAAATTCAAATAAAATTCAGATTTGAATTCCAAAACTTTTGGCATTGTTTCCTCTGATATTTTTGGAGTGTCATGTTTGCTCCTCTCATACTTTTGATCAAGTATTTATCAGGCTTAGTTTTTGGAATTGTTTCCCTCATGCCAAAGTTTGAAATTCAAATTCAAAACTCAACTTGCTCTGAAACTTCAAATGGCATTCAAATTCAAACAGAATGCATAGGATGCTTAGCTATAATTGTAAAACATTCCAAATAGGAAATTTGGGATGTTACAGTTTCCAAGTCGCAACTGCATGTCCCCAAGAAGGAATCGCAACTGCATGTTTTCAAGGTAGGTCACACCTGCAAGCCCCAAGGGTGGGATTTGGAACTTGACGGTTTCCAAGGCATGTCGCAACTACAAGTATTTTAGGGTTTGTTGCAATTGCATGTCCCCAAGGGGAAACCGCAACTGCATGTTTTTCAAGGTAAGTTGCAACTGCAAGTTTTCTAGGAATTGTCGCTATTTCATGTCCGGGGGGGCAGCATGTTTTTAAGGTAGGTCGCAACTGCAAGTTTTCTAGGTTTGTCGTAACTACAAGCCCAAAGGGTTAGAATCGGAATCGCATGGTTTCTAAGACATGTCGCAACTCCAAGTTTTATAGGGGTTTGTCGCAATTGCATGTCCCGGGGGGCGGGAACATAACTGCATGTTTTCTAGGTTTTCTCGCAATTGCATGTCCCAAAGGGGGAATCGCAACTAGATGGGCTACCAAGGCGGCTGCAAGTGTTGCAACCCACACTACAACTACGGTGGTGCCCCAACGTGACTACAACTGGTGGTGGATTTCATTTCTGTTTATTTTCTGTTTCTATTTTTAATCATGATTTTTTTAAATGGTGAACATTTTGGAGAAATTGTGTTTTCTTCCAACTTCATGATTTTTAAATGCTAGTGAACATTTTATATATTCTTTGTATTTGATGAAATATTTTAAATCTAGGGAGATTTTTATATTCGTGAACAATTTCGAAGCCGAAAATCACATGTTTTATGGTGTAAGGGAACATCAGAAAATCTACATGGCTCCGTTAATATACTTGCAACAACATTTTTGCCAACGTATTATGGTGAAATGGAGTAATAGAAAATCGACAAACTGTCATGGCTAATCAGTTTGTGACGTCAATTGTTGCATCAATATTTTTTTCTACAAGTTTCCACCTAGCTCCCATGTCTTCAAACAACAACTACTAGTTTTTTTTAGCGGTAGCAACTACTAGTAGCTCAAGCGTCTTGGCAAAATGTTATTAGTCTTCCCGCACAACACGAGAAGTGGCTAGGCCAAGTCCGGCCCCAAAAAAAAATCAAAAAAGCGCACTAGGCCAGCCACATACAAAAAACGAAGACAACCAGATCGGAGGGAGTGAGAAACAAACTCAGTAGAACAGGCTGACATCATCAGTGAATGAGCTCATAGGTAGACCATAGGTATGTCTCAGCTAGATGAGTTCCAGGTGGTCCCTAAGATAAATAATGAGGTGAAGGAAAGACAACTCATAAGAAAAGGCTTGTCTTGGACGTGGAGTAATTGAGCGCGAGCACAGATGCGCTCGATATCCAGGTCATTCGTAACCCCATTGGGATCTGGGCCTTTTTCTTATACGCATCCAGATGGGCTGCCAAGAAATCATTACGCGATGGAAATACGTACCCATCAGGTGTGGGTCGTGGGCCAAGCAGACGGCGCAATACAACCTGAGATAACGCGGGGTTGGACGCCCGTCCGCCGTCGACGAGGTGAGCCGTGGCTCGGAACCGGAGTGACGTCTGATCCGTGGCTCAGGTTGTTTCCTTTCCGTGCGCTGCCAAGGAATTCGATGCAGGCGCGAGCGCCTCCCCCACCCAGATCGAGGGTCCCTGTGAGATAGAGACGCGGAGCTACGGCGGCGAGCGACAATGGATTTTTCCGATGTAACCAATCGGCAGGTACGCGCATCCATGCTTTTCCCTGCGGTCTCTCCTCGTTTGTAGGTGGATTGCTTTCGTGGCTGACAGAGGAGCTTCCAATTTTTCAGATCTTGTTTCATTAAAGATGTGGGGGAGAGCTTGGTGGCGCCCCCCTGTGCTGCGGCCGTAGGCTTGGCGACGGGCCCTGTGTTTGCCCATGGCGATATGCGGGTACATCTGATGGTTTTGCAGCAGCCGCAGAAGTCTGGGTGGAATAAGTTGTGAGTGTGAAAACTTGGTGTTTGCATTAGGAAATTCACAATTCCGGTGGTGGGTTGGGTAGATGCGGTGTTGATTTTAGACATGTCTGACCAAATCATTCATATGGAGCTAAATTCTTTGAGTGCTGCGGGCTTATTCTTTTTAGAAATTTGATTAGAGATATGTTGGTGTGTGCTGGTTGAGGATTGGTGCCGCTGCACCCAGCAGAGCACTGCACCCGAATCATATTACTGCATTCGAGAATGCTGTCAGATGTTTTACCGATTATCCATCTGAAATTGTGATCTCTCCAGTTCTGGGAACTTCATTTGAATCGTTGGGTGAGGCTTATAATTTTTGCAATCTATATTCCTGGGAGAAGGGATTTGGCATAAGGTATGGAAAAATAGCCGACTTAATGTCAAGAGGATGAAATGCGTGTAGGAAATAGTTTGTGGGTGCTTGGTTACTGGTCTTTTCTTGAATGCTATTTGTTCAGCATTATGATGCATCCATTTCTGCCTCAGCTTTCGTTTCGTGCATTGACGCTAAATTGTATTCGTGCTCCAGGGGAAGGCTGGTGTAAAGAACACAAGGTCTTGCCAGTGTTAATGTCCAGCTCTGATAAGATTTTTGTGGGCTGAGGAAAAATGTTGGTACATTGCAGAGCACAGAGAGAGTCATAACCATTCACCTTCACCTAATTTTGGGGAGATGATCCACTGGCCAATGGCCATCACACAAGCATATTCATGTTTACATCAGGGAATGTTCCATTCATGAAAAGGTCTTTGCGTAATCAGTGTGGGAAGATAAACTGGGAGCAGGCAAACGACGATATGAGGAAGACGATGCATGTGTTTGAAGAGATTGGAGGGAAGGATCCCACATTACATACAGAGTTCAAGCTGATAACGATGGCAGGATTGACAACCTCATGTGGGCTAGCGGCAGCAGTAGGCTTCAGTACACATTTCTTGGAGATGTCATAACATTTGATACCACGTATAAGATAAACCTGTACGACATGCCTTTCGGGTTGTTTCTTGGTGTTAACAATCATTTCCAGAGTACCATATTGGCTTGAGTTCTTGTTTGCGATGAGACAGCGAAGAGTTTTGAGTGGGTTTTCACCGAATTTCTGAGAATGATGGGTGATGATCCACCGGTGACCATACTTATAAGTAAATTCGTCACATATTGTCATGTCATTGCTGCTTATGTTGAAATATTTAACAGGCAAGAAAGCAACCATAGGAAGCTAAAGTTTTGGCTTCACTTTATGCAAACCAGAACCAAGCCATGGAGCTAGCGATCAAGAGCAGAATGTTGGACACCACTCACAGGTGGTGCAAGTGGCACATCCTAAAAATGGCAAAGGGGTCCTTGGGTGCTTTGTACACCAAGAAAAGTGAGTTCCGAGCAGAGTTCCATAATGTGGTGAACCACATGCTAACGGGGTACGAATTTGAGAGGGGGTGGTACATGTTGCTTGAAAAGTACAAGCTAAGAACACACCCATACATGTCGTGGGCCAGAATCACTAGTATTCATCTAATCCGTGGCTTAGAAAATTCACTTTCCGTCAAAGGACGGCAGACGCGCATTGACTGCAAGCCCTGCGGCCCCTGACTCTTCTGCCCCAGAGCCGCAGGCATTTTCGTCAAGAGGAAAAGAAGAGGCGACTGCCGCGCCATGGAGTTCCTCATGCATCCGATCCGCAGGTGTGCCCCTTTGGTGCGATTTTTTCTAGCATAGCGCCCGATTTGAAGTGTGTAGGTCAAACTGCTTAGTCCTCTCTGCTTTCAATGCCATGGATCCACTATGATTGAGGAGGTCGGGGAGAATCCGGTGCTGGAAGGTTCGTCAGCAGATCGTACAAGGCGAACTGTGGTGGAGGTGACGATGCAGCAGGGCACGGTAGCGGCGACGGGCGGGTCTACGGGGCGTCAGGAGCGGCGGCAATGAGCGGCCAAGGGCGAATCTGCAGCACTACGCAGGCGATGTCAATGAGCCGCGAATGCCGAATGGCTAATCTGCAGCACGACGCAGGCGGTAGTGGTGAGAAGGGACAGCTCGCCTCACACGTCTAAGCTGTCGACGGGGAAGATAACTCCCCAGGCTCTGCTTGGAATAAGAGGTGAGGGGAATGGAATATAAATTTGAAAACTGTTATTAATAAATAGAGACTCTGGATGGACTTGAATTCTTGCTTGATTTTTTTGTCGGTAGAAAATGATTATGTGATACGAATTGGTGTTATTGCTGGTTGGTTTGTACTGTTACTTCAATCTATGAGCCCCGTGACAACTCATCGTGTGCTGTGGATTACCGTGAAAGTATGACTGGTTATTGCTGCTTTTTTTTTGAACCGAGCATTACCCCTTTCCATTACTGCAACATAACGGAAATACAGCAGTCCAAAGAAGAGGAGAAAAGGGGAAGCGAGTCCAACGCATCGCACGGGAAACCCACTGTGAGCACTCGCCATCGAGATTACTCACTGCAGGGCGAAAACCCGACGACACCAAATCACTGTAGCTAGCATCCAAGGCCTAAAGCCCCAAAAGGACACAAAACATAAAGCTCGCACTCAGCAGAGCAACAAAGTTCAAAACATAAAGCTCGCACTCAGCAGAGCAGCATCTCCAGCAGATCAACACGCCGCCTCATCTTGGTTCGTCGCGCAGATTCTCATCATCATCGACGCGTTTCTTTTCAAAGATCTCCGCCCGCCCCTCATGGTAGCCACTTCATCTTGCTTCAGCAGTCCCGCCAAAGAGCACATTAAGGCACAAGCAGAAAAATACATTCAAACGGGTTTGTAAGCGGTTTAAACTCAAACGTAGCTCTATTACGACAAGACCAGATCGCTTAAAGATACAGCAGCAATCCTGCTGTATAAAATTTTTCCCCACTGTGGAAGAACGATAGCACCATGCATAAGCTTGCCAACTGTTGTCGGGACACAAGGCAGTGCTAAACATGCATGCCACCGCCTTCCGTGTCACCCAGCAACAGGCACGTAAAGAACAAGTGTTGAGCAGTTTCTCGCCAAAGACAGTAAAGAGCATTTAGGATTCCCTTTCCACCCTCGATGTTTCATCACTTCTCTCGTTAAGACAGCGTCCCGAAACAGCTGCCACAAGAATATTTGTATCTTAAGAGGTATTCGGCACCTGCACTCCATCTAAAGTCACACCCAGCAATGTTCCTCTCCAGGAAGGAGTAAACTGATTTAGTAGTAAAGGAAGATTTCCCTCCCATGCCCCATCTAATCACATCAGATGCCTCTGAAACGCAGGCTGCTCTAGCCATATTAACCACATTCACCAGTTGATCGTTGAGTTCATTATTCAATCTCCTTCTAAAGAAAGAGGAGGGATCAGCATTTAGGCACTGGGCCACTGTGCACTCAGGAAAATTACAGATGGAGAATAAACGAGGGAATTGTTCCGCCAGAGGTATGTTGCTTCCAATGGGGTCAATCCATAACCTAGCAACATCCCCAGATTGTATGTCCACTCTTCTCCCAGCCATATAGAGATGTTTCATCTTCATAATGGCTTTCCAGCATGGGGAATCATTGCTTTTCATCTTAATACTAGCCACTGTGGCCCTATTAAAATATTTAGCTTTCACAATATCTTGCCATAGGCCGATTTAGTTTCGAGCTTCCACCACCATTTAGTAAGTAAACCGAGGTTCATTTGTGTAAATCTTTTACACCCAGCCCTCCTTTATTCTTAGATCTGCATATCCTAGACCATTTGACAAGATAATATCGCTTTTTATTCTGGGTCACATGCCAGAAAAATCTCCTTCTACACTTGTCAATCCTAGCAAGTATAGTTTTGGAGAGAAGAAACATGGCCATATAATAAAACGCAATGCTAGAAATGTTAGCATTAAGTAGTGTCAGGCGTCCTCCGGATGATGCATTCCCCCCCAATCCAGAGTCACATTTTTGGATATATCCGATTCGAGAAAATCCCAACAAGAACTCGCAAGGAGGAAAAGGTCACTGGCACTCCCAGATATTTCATGGGAAAGTGCCCTATTTGGCAATCAAACATTTCAGCATATGTTTTAAGAGTATCATCATCCCCCCCTACACATAGGATTTCACTTTTTTGGAAATTGATCTTGAGCCCAGACATGAGCTCAAAGATATACAGCAACAATTTCATATTTACTGCTTTATCTAGGTCATGATCAATACACAAGACCGTATCATCTGCATATTGCAGAATGGCCACACCATTTTCAATAAGATCTGGCACCAGCCCAGCAATTAGATTATGTTTTTGTGCTAATAACACCATCTTAGACAAGCACTCAACCGCTATGTTGAAAAGGAATGGTGACACAGGGTCTCCTTGTCTGACCCCCTTAAAACTTTTGAAATAAGGTCCCATGACATTATTCAACTTAACACTGACAGTGCCGCCAGTCAGGACACCTTTGATCCACTCACACCAAGTGGTACCGAACCCTCTCATCTCTAGACATTCCAATAGAAAATCCCAGTTCACCTTGTCATATGCTTTCTCGAAATCGAGCTTAAGAACAATGCCTACTTTTTTTTGATGAAAGTGTGATGTAAAATCTCATGCAAAGATAGTACCCCATCCATGATATTTCTATGCTTAATAAACGCATTCTGGTGTCTGCTGAATAACTTGTCAGCAAAAGGTACTACTCTGTTATCGAGCACCTTAGTAATCAACTTGTAAGAGCATCTCAATAAACAGATGGGTCTAAATTGCTGAATTTTGTTAGCCCCATTGATTTTTGGCAGCAAAGTTATGATACCATAGTTCAGTCTGCTAACGTCAAGCTCTCTTGCATGGAAAGCAGTGAATAGTTTCATTATGTCCTCTTTAACTATCTCCCAACAATGCTGGTAAAATTCAGCAGGTATATTATCTGGGCCCGGAGCCCTGTTGCTTTTCATGGAAAATAAGGCTTTTCTCACTTCCTCTTCCGTGAAAGGCCTGTTAAGAATTTCATTATCTAGCTCATCGAGTTTCTCCTCCACTTCCCAACTATTAGGGTCAAGGTGAAACATGTTCCCCTGAGCTGGCCCAAAAAGACTTTTATAAAAGTCAGTAGCATGTTCCAGGAGCTTCTCAGTTCCTTCAATCACTGTATCCCCAACATTAAGAGAATGAATGGTATTTTTTCGTTTATTCCCATTAGCTATTTTTTGATAATAAGCCGTGTTTCGGTCCCCCCCCCCCCCAAGCAACCATCTCTCATTAGATTGTTGCAACAAAAACAGCTCCTCATTAATAAGTATTTCATTCAACTCTACTAGGAGATCCGTCTTCCTACCAAACATTTCACGGTCAATACTACCATCCTCTTCTAGTTTTTCAATAAACGCAAGTTCATCTCTAATCTCTTGCTTCCTTTTCTTCTCATGACCAAATTTGTTTGATCCCCAGCCTTTGAAAAAATTCTTAAATCTTTTCAATTTGATATTCAAAATATCAATAGGATCGGTCGCATTCACTTTTTGGTTCCAAATCTTGTTAACTAGAGGAACAAACTCCTCAGACTTTAACCAGCTCAACTCGAATCTAAACTCTCTCTTTTGTGGAGCTCTAATAACATGATTATCATAGTACAAAAGGAGAGCATTGTGGTCAGAAAAGGAAACATGTCTTCCCAATCGTTGCTCATAAGCACACGATCCAATTTCTCTAAGGTGGGATGCGCTTGATTATTAGACCACGTGTAGGTTCCTCCACTCATATGAATCTCATTCAAACACATAGTGTTGATGATTGAGTTAAACAGATCCGAATGCACCGAGCGATGCCATCTTTTATTTTTCTCCCCACTATGCCTAAGAATATTGAAGTCACCTCCAATCAACAAGGGGGTTTGAATGTGACAGCAAAAGTCTGCCAATTCACCCAGGAAATCACTCTTGTCACACTCATGGGCCGCTCCATATACTGTACACAGTGTCCAAATTTTCTTCATAACGATATCATAAAGAGATACCTGCAGAATAAATCTGCCTTTCCTCCAAGCAACTACTTCAAACTTTTCTTTTTTAACACCACATAAGATACCCCCAGCTTTACCAATTGAGGGGATCCAATCCCACTCAAACAAATTATAAGGATCAAGTTTCCTGAAGTAACTCTCCAGGAAATTCTTTTTTAACGTTTCTTGCAAACAAATAAAATCAAGGGAATGGTCTCTGATTATATGGGATAGGCAGGTTTTCATCCCTTTTTTTCCTGCCCCCCTGCAATTCCAAAATAGACCTATCATTTATATCTTTTCCCTTTTCTCCCCCCTCTGGTGGCCCTGGTATTATGAACAGGGCTGTCAGCTTGTTTTTTCTCAATAAGGTTTTTTTGACTTCTAGTAGCGGGTCTGAATACGGCTGTTTGAACTTTAGGACTCTTCCTTTTCCTAGATCGGACCATGGTGAATTGTTCTTCCATGTCCTCTTCACCATCCCCCCACTCAGTACTAACAGGAGTTGTTTCCCCTTTTCCATTGGTGACATACATCACCTCTTCTACATTCCTCATATTATCACTTTCCTCCTCTCTTTTAGAATTTTCCCCCCTTATCTTTTCAAGTTCTCTAATGATATCCACATTAGAGAAATTATTGTCGGGGAAAAGTACCCCCATCTTAACAGCATGAATCATGAGCTCAGGATTAGATAAGGCATCAAAAGAATTATGATTTGCTAAGTTACCTTCCAGATTTCTCTTTTTGGAAATGGCCACAGCCTTCTCTTGCATTCTTCCTTCCATATTCTGCAAATTCCTCAGGCTGAATCTCTTAACTTCTTCAGAAACAAGGGGAGGTGTAGGGATCACCTCTCCCACATCCTCAGAAGAAGAGGTGGGGTATTGTACCAGATAGTCTGACTTTCCCAGCTTGGAAAGGTCCTCCCCCTCACATTCCACCACCTGAATCTCATCAGCATTATGCTTGGCATCATCAATGACTAGCATTGCTTGAGAACCTTGAGCTTTTTCTTTATTGTACGCCTCCACGGCCATAGTCTCAATCAGCAACATATTATCCTCTGATTCTTCAGACTCCATACTTTCTTCCTCCCTTGCGTCAGCAGGGCCATTGCGCCCACTATCACCAAACTTGCTGCATCCCTCATTTCTCTCTTTGTTCCCAGACTTAGGGTCATGTCTGCCCCAAGCAGCTGCTTTTGTATAAGGGGATTTTTTGGTATCCTCATCCATCTCCATAGCTTTTTCTCTCTCTCTGGGTCACGCACAAGCACTTTCTCAATCTCATAGAAAAAAGTCAAAGAAGTGCGTACCCAGCACTGCCTCAGCTACCCCTGGGAGCTCGTCCACATTGCGACAGCCCAGCCGGACCCTGACAAATTCAGGCTTGTGCAGGGTGGCCATGTCGATCTCGAGCGGGACACCCACCAGGGAAGATACATAGGCGACATTCCTTTCATTTCTTCTTTCCAGAGGGATATTAGCTACTTTGACCCAGGACATCTCCATGACTCCCTTAGCCCCAATGTTGGCCGACCAGGGAACAATTTTGACAACTACACCACAAGATTTAAGAATCATCCTGTCATTGTAACATGCTTTTTTCACATCTCTTTGATTGGGAAATCTCATCACATAAGTATTAGGACCAATAGTACGAGCAGTACAATGCCACTTAGTCCCAATGTAATCAGAGAACGCTTCTTCTAACTCCTTAACACTAGCTTCCCCCTCAATGACAGTGATCACAACACTAGTAGTTCCTTCCTTAAGCTGTTTAGCAGTGCATGAATCGGGGATGTAGAAGAACCCCTGCCCCTTGGCCTGGAAGGCACACATGGGTGCAATGCACTCCCAAGGTAAAAAGGTAACACACACCGAAGCCAAGTGCCCCATCTTGCTACATCTTTCACAGAAAGCTTGCGGGCAACTAGTGGGAGCATGACTAGTAGCTTTGCAAATAGGGCATGGATCGTGAGCATTGGAAAGGGGCACCTGATTGAGAGGAAGCGCGCGTGATGCAGTATCAGGCGCCGGCATCTTCTTGAAGGCACGAGCAGCTTCAGATCCTGAGGTGTTAGGGTTCTTCTCCACCCAAACACCCCCCAGATCTCGCCCGCTTGGCGCGTTCCGCTGCATCGTCCCAGCGCTCAGTGTCGTCGGAAGCCGACACCGTCTTCTTTTTGGTGGAGACGTCGTCGCCGTCGGTGTCCCTGGACCAGGAATAGCGCCCGCGTTCCCGGCCGCGGTCGAAGCGACCGGCCCCGCGCCCCATCCTGCCAGATCCGAATCCCTCGCGCCTTCCACCGCGAAAACTCCGGTCGTCGAACCCCTCCATCGCCTTGGATTCACTCTGGGATGAAGACACCACCTCCGCGAACGATCTAGGGTCACCTCCAATCTTCCCCTCCCGCCACCGGAATGAGGATGAGATTTTCGATCTAGGGTTTTGCGGCGCCGCCCAGAGGTGGGAGAGGGCAGTTTCTAGGTCAAGAATGGGACGCGCCTCTCGGTCTTGCCCCTTTGTACCCCTCGCGGGACCTGCCCCCACGCCATGGATCCCTCGATCTCCGTCCACGTGGCCCTCATCAGCGGCGGGCGGCGCCACCGCGGCCGGGCGTGGACCCAGGATGCCTGGGGCCCGAGACCTCGCACCCGCATCATGACAGCTCGGTGCGCCCGCCCGCACCCCACCGAGACGTGTCGTGCTCCCGTGTACAGCCGGGCCGCTCTCCAGAATCCGATCCCAAACCCTAGCGAAGTAACATGGAAAGGATACGATATGCCCGATGTCGACACTCTCCCCGTCGCGGAGATAGCGCGCATCCACCGTGACGCCCCTCTGGTCGAGCAGGACGAGCCGGAGAGCCCCTCATCGGAGGAGGATCTCGTCGTCGGCGAAGGTGACGGTGCGCGCCGTGGCGAAGTCCGGTGCGAAAGAGACGTGCCAACGAACGTCGCACTCCATCGTCGCCTATAGCCTTCCTAGTTGCTCACCGTCGCTAGCTTATTTTTAAAACAAATGGAGCTTCTCCGATGGTTTTTTGGCCCGTTATTGCTGCTCCTCTGAAGAATTTGAAGTATTGAATTTTCAGGCTATGTATGGACATGCATTGTTGCTTATGTTATTCCTGCTAGTAATCCATTGTTTAATGTACCAGTTTTACCATAGTTTCAATTGCAAATATGTGGTCAGTGAATTATAATGGTTGACACAACATCTAATCCATTTTCAGGCTGCGGATTGGTGCCGCTGGCCCAACCAGGGCACCTTGGCCAACCCGTGTAGGCGCGTTTGAGAAGGCAGTGAGTGTTTTCTCCTATGCTGGTGTAGTGGTTTCATTAAGTTTCCATGGCATAGCTTTGCATGAACCATTTTCTTTTAGTATATCAAGAAGAAGCTAATGTTAATAAGCACGTCGGACATACATACGAATATTTCCTGCTTGAGGTTATGATGCAGAAGAGTACATTTCCCATAGTGATGCTCGAGGGGTGATTTGCTGGAGTAGTCCTAGCTTAATTTTCTGTTGTGGCAGTGCACCCTAGCGTCCTGGCAGAGGATGGAATGAGTACCCCGCCACTCAAAACTAAGCATGCCCATCCAGACATATTCTAGGTAATGGCATGGCGAGGAGTATGTGAAGTTTGCACATTTCTGATGCGATAAATACTATGCATTTCTACCGATGGCAAGTCTTCTTGATGGCTGTGCAGGCAGAGTATCTAGCTGGACGGCAAGGAACCTAAGGTTGCATAGGAGTGGTGAGGGTTGAGGTGAAAGGGGAGATCGGTGATAAGTTCCCAAAAAAGGTTGGGCTTAAGCACGATGAACCAAATGCCCGGAATGTGCTTCATTTCTACGACAGGATGCTGCGCTGCACACGATCAGACCTTGACGGGTCTGTACATTTGTAACATATCTAAAATTGCTAATTCGACACAAGGCTATAGAAAAGTGGTAACGAATAAATATGTGTCATTGCTCACAGGAAATGGTTCAAACATGTCTTTATGACTTTGGTCCTCCTGTGTGATGATGATTTCATAGCTGAGTTTGGTCCTGATGGGGGAATTAACCAATCTCGGCTGGACAGTAATTTCATACATGTTGATATTCAAGGATGCGAGGATGTATGGATCATGGAAAATAAGATGGAAACATCTGTTTGATATCTATTCTGTGGCACGTGAAAGCAATGTCTGCACTAGCTGTTGCATGTTTTATAGTGTGTAGTCTGTTGTAAGTTGTAACACAAATTGATTTCAGAAGTTAATGTACAGTTATAAAGAGCCTGACTATGAACTACCACGGAATATGATGCGGGAAGATGTGCTTCGATTCAGGATAGAATGGACAAAGAAGGTAATGCAAAATAAATTTCCACATGGTTTTTTGCATAACCAGTAGGGCGATGCTATAACATTTTGCTGTTGTGTGTGTTCACGCAGCTGTTTCTCCCGATGCGTATGATGGATGGGTACTCTTTGTACGTGGTCGACGTTGAAGAATGGAATCTTCTCGTCATGGATCCTACCGAGACAAGTGTTCACAACGACGAGGTGAAGTTGAAACACGAAGGGAACACCCTGTGGCACGTGATGATCTCTGTTTTATTGGTCCAGGTGTTGTACTGCTTCAGTTGTTTCTGAATTTTGGTGGATGCCTGAATAATGAAAGTCGTCAGGCTGTGGTCTGCATCGTGTTAGGTGCCTTATTTTTTTAGATTTAACATGACTTGTGATTTGGCATGCGGCTCCTCTAGAATGGTTGTGATGCAAATAGTGCACAGGTTGTTAGATATGTCAATTTATTGTCCGATGGTGGACGCCAAGTGTCCATCTGGATGCACTTCGAATGTTTGAATTTTGAACAACATGGGTGGTACACAGCTGCCACTAAGATCATAAAAGGAGGGCACTAGAGGTAGCTGCCTGATAGCTTGTGGCTGATCTTGGAGTAGGAGTTGAAAACACAAAGCTGGGAGAGTTCCTTTGGGCGTACAAGGAGTTTTTTTTTTGAGGGAAGGGTGTACAAGGAGATGAAAGCGTCAGCAAGCGATGGATATGATTCTGTGTTGACAGGCCTGACGCTGTATGGAGCCTGGAGGGCCGGCGACCAGCAATGAGGTGCGTACTCGAAGTTTTCTGGATTCCTCCTGTCCTTCCATTGTTTGGTTCTTCTCTGTAATCCAAGCAGCATGGATTCAGATTCCTGCTGAGAGCGTTCGGAGGCAAATGTCAACCAGGCCAAGTTGAAGAAGATAATGGGAGAGGAGAACGAATCTTCGGGAGGAAGGATGGATCGCTTGGCCGCATTTTTTTTATTTAGGGGCGGCTGTGGTGCACAATTAATGGGGCGGTTTGGACGACCAGCGACCACCGTTTGGAAGGTAAGGTCTGAGCCGTGGCCCAAGACGCAGCTGGCCGGCTGAGCCGTCTCGCGGGGGTAACGGCAGTCGCATTAAATGCAGCAGTTGCATGGGCCAGGGTCAGGAAAAAAGCCGCACATACAGCTTGGAATACAGAGTAATACACGTGAGATGATCCGAATCTAGACGCTAGCTGAAGGCTGAGATATCGAGCTCATCTGAGCTCGAGCTCAGAATAGTACTTTCCGCTTGTCTTCTCTTATTTAAGAAAAAACAAAAGGTGATCTCTTAGCATAATATGTCTCACCATATTTTTAGGAATAACTAGTTATTTAAGATAAGGCTAAGAGATGACCCATTGTAGACAATTTTTTTTCATCTCTAAATTACATTTAAGACTTAAGATAAGACATCTTATCAACCATTGTACATGCCCTTAATATCTTTTTATCGGTCCGTGAACGGATGAGGCACCGTGTTAGATGCCAAAACACGTGTGGATGGATGCGGGCAGTTTGAAAGTTAGCGTTCAAGATGCCTAAGAACTATTTGACGCAACACCCTTGCCATCAAGCAAACGAAAACTATCTGATTTGCATGGATAATTCTAGACTCACGGGCTACCTCCAACGAACCTTCGCGGAGTGGCCAACATGCCATCTCCTAATTCGCCCCCCCCCCCCCCCTCCCCCCAATTTTCACTGTGGGGCCTGCCAACCTTAATTAAACCCTTGCCGCTAATACTCCTTCCGTTCCTTTATATAAGGTGTATTTATTTTATGATAAAATTTTAAAATGTAAGATGTATTTCTTCTAATTCCTCGTGAATACCCCGTGAGTGTACCATTGCCCTGGTTTGCATCTTCTGATTTGCCACACAAAGAGTCTTCATTTCTCGGGTCTTTCTCTAAGCAAAAACGAGGGGAAAAGCAGTAGGCCACTCCAATTTTTCGTGCCAAAACAAGTCCACTAAAACTAACAATCTTTCCTTATCCGTTGAAATGGGAACACAAAGATTCTAGACACGTCCACGCACAGCCAAGTTCAGAGTCCACTGGAAGTCCTAGCAGCCACCCCCACCACATAGCAGCCCCAACGATTTTGACACCCAATCCTGCTGCCTCCTGAAAAGCCGGGGCACATCCGAAACTACAAATCTCACGGGCGAGCGCACGCAGAAGCTGTCCACCAGTTAGTAGCCAGCTCCAAAACAAAAATATCATCAGCCAAGCAGGGCCGCCCTTCCTCCCACGTCTCGCGTCATCTGCTCGTAGCGCCATGCCATCGTGGCGCGCGCTGGCTCGGGGACACCGACACGTCGTCAAGTCACCCTCTCAGAGCTTGGCACGTCCGCAGGTTCGCGAGCCTGCGACCACGAGTTTCGCGAGCAGAGCGGCAGCCCACCAAGCAGGCTCGTCATCTTCGGCGATGAGTTCCCGCGTCGCCGGATCCGTCCTCCTCCGCCACCTGGGCCCGCGCGTCTTCGGGCCGACCACTCCGGTTGCGCAGAGGGCCCTGCTTGCCGGAGGGGAAGGGGGCGCCGTGGCCGCGTGGGCGCGGCCCACGCGGCTGCTGTCCGCCTCCTCCGCCGAGGCGGCCGCGTCCAAGGACAACGTGGCGAGCACCGCCGCCGCGACGGCCGAGGCGATGCAGGTCGCGAAGGCCCAGGCGGTGCAGGCCGTGAAGGAGGGGGGCAAGACCCCGGTGAGCAGCTACTGGGGCATCGTGCCTGCCAAGCTGGTGAACAAGGAGGGCGCGGAGTGGAAGTGGTCTTGCTTCAGGGTAATGGAATCGTCTTGCATATTCTCTTTGTCGTTGACAGTGCACGTAGCCGTGGTGACCGTGTGATTTTGCAGCCGTGGGAGGCGTACACGTCGGACACGACGATCGATCTCACCAAGCACCACAAGCCCAAGGTGCTGCTCGACAAGATCGCCTACTGGACCGTCAAGTCGCTGCGCGTGCCCACCGACATCTTCTTCCAGGTATGGCACGGTACGGTGGTCAGATATATGTGTTCGTCCGACACTGACATGACACGGCGAGTCGGCTTGGGCCTATGCTATGCAGAGGAGGTACGGGTGCCGGGCGATGATGCTGGAGACGGTGGCGGCGGTGCCGGGGATGGTGGGCGGGATGCTGCTGCACCTGCGGTCGCTGCGGCGGTTCGAGCAGAGCGGCGGCTGGATCCGAGCGCTGCTAGAGGAGGCGGAGAACGAGCGGATGCACCTGATGACCTTCATGGAGGTGGCCAAACCCAAGTGGTACGAGCGCGCGCTGGTGCTAGCGGTGCAGGGCGTCTTCTTCAACGCCTACTTCCTGGGCTACATCGTGTCCCCCAAGTTCGCGCACCGCGTCGTCGGCTACCTGGAGGAGGAGGCCATCCACTCCTACACCGAGTTCCTCCGCGACCTGGAGGCCGGCAGGATCGAGAACGTCCCCGCGCCGCGCATCGCCATCGACTACTGGCGCCTCCCCGCCGACGCGAGGCTCAAGGACGTCGTCACCGTCGTGCGCGCCGACGAGGCGCACCACCGCGACGTCAACCACTTCGCCGCGGTACGCTCACATCTCCCATGCATTAGTCCCCGATGTCTGAACTCTGCTCAGCTTCTCCTCATGTGATGTCTGGACTCTGAACTGTTTTGATTCTGATGAACGTATGAGCTCAACTGTCTTGTGATGGGCATGCAGGACATCCATTTCCAGGGGTTGGAGCTCAACAAGACGCCTGCCCCGCTAGGATATCACTGACGAATGAGCGCCCAGACCGCCTAGCTCTGCCCTTGTCAGTGAAGAAGAAAAGTTGTTGCTAATATATGTGTCGGATAGGTAAGGTAAAGGTAGTGATGCTTGCGAAATAAAACGGCCGTTTGTCACGAGAGCTCCAAGATTTCTCGACGAACCAATGTACACGTCTCAACTCTTCTTACAGCTTACAGAATCGAGTAATGAACGGTGGTGCACTTGGCTTGTAACGGAAGTTGCTTCTGTTAGCAAAGGATATATGTGCTACATTCTGCTTCAGAATTCAGAAGTGCACTTTCAGTTGCAGTTGCAGGCTCGGAAGTTTGTGCTGGAATTTAGTCTATATTAGGGCAGCCCAATAACTATTTCAGAAATTCCTAATAAATCCTAGAGGCCCACTTAGCCCATTTGTGCAAGGCAAGAGATACTATTAAAGTTTAGTCCCACATTGCTAGTTGAGTGGGAATTGGACCTCCTTATAAGGGAGGTTCTTTCCCACTTGTATCAGCATGAGAACAAGAGGGACATCCACACGCGCTCCTCCTCCGCCGCCCGCCTCATCACGACGCGACGCGGGTTACGGGAATGAGCCGTACTACGGGTAGACGAAAGGTCACACGGAAGTTTGCGAAAGTGGAGTTCGAATGCGAACGGTGCAGCTCTTCAGCTGCTGGTTGTTCGCTTCATCTCCGTCTCTTCGTTTCGCCTCCCGTCGCTGCCCTCTCGCCTCCTTCTCTTGCGCCTATAAAACGGAGGTCGCTCTTCCCAGAGAGACCGGTTCCAACCTATGAGCTAACCGCACCTCTTTGAATCCTGTACGGGAGAAGGGTGATAAGGTTTTTGGGGAGCACTCTGCGCGACTACTGATTAACTTCTTTGTCACGGACGCCCCGGACTCCGACGACTTTTTCCCCGACGTCGACAACCTCCTCGATGACATGGCTGGCGAGGACACCGACCCCAAGTCCAGTGCTACTGCTGCTGCTGTCCCGTATGTCTTCATCATCTCATTAGATGTCCCGCCACGATTTCTCGATTAGTACTTGCCCTACATATGTTAGGTTCTACTTCATATATACTGTACGACTTCTTCCCCGACGTCGACAACCTCCTCGACGACATGGCTGGCGAGGACACCGACCCCAAGTCCAGTGCTACTGCTGCTGCTGTCCCGTATGTCTTCATCTGTCTGTTAGATGTCCTGCCACAGTTTCTCGTACTAGTACTTGCCCTACATATGTTAGGTTCTACTTCATATATACTGTCTGCTGTAGATATGTTAGGCTATAGTTCATATATGCAGAAGCTATTTACCTTCTCTCTGTCAGAACGCATGACTTGTTTTATCTCTACTATATTAGTCATGCTTTATCTAGTATTTTTGTTAATAAAATCATTTAGTAAATTGCTCATATTTCCAACAATCCAAAAACCTTATTATAGGCAATTTACCCCAAGTGGTTTTGCTGCTTCCATGAGACCTCCTATGTTTGAGAGTATCCATTATAAGAGGTGGCGCGTGAGAGCAGTCTTATGGTTTCAAACCATGAGTTGCTATGACGCCACTCTTGGCAAACCTGAAGGAGAGCAAGATGCCCAACAGGTACAAGCTTTTCAGAAAATGGATACCTTGTTTAAGGCTGCTCTCTTGAGTGTTCTTGGTGAGAACATAGTTGATGCTTATGCGTCAATTGACAATGGAAAAGATATGTGGGACGTACTCGAGGCCAGGTTTGGGGTCTCGGATGCCGCACCGAGTTGTACATCATGGAGCAATTCTATGATTACAGGATGGTGAAGAGCGCTCCGTGGTTGAGCAGGCTCATGAGATACAATCATTTGCTAGAGAACTTGAGCACTTCAATTGCATGCTACCGACAAGTTTGTTGCGGGGTATCATCACTAAGCTTCCTCCTTCATGGAGGAACTTTGATACTTCTATCAAGCATAAGAGACAGGAGTTTTCCGTTCCGGATCTCATTGGTACTCTTGATGTGGAAGAAAAGGCGAGAGCAAAGGACACACGTGCTCGAGGTATTGAGGAGGATCTAGTGCCAATGTGGTATGTATAGAACTTCCAGCCCTACAAGTTCAAGAACAAGGGCAAGTTTGATGGTAAAGCAAAGTTTAATGGGAAGAACAAGGTTGTGCAACACACGAACTTCAAGAAGAAGAATGGCAAGAAGAAAGGTGCTTGTCATGTGTGTGGAGATCCTCGATCATTGGGCTCCTAGTTGCCCTAGTCGCTATGACAAGCGTCATCACAGGAAAGGCGGCAAGACCGCTAATGTTGTCATTGGAGACACCGACATGAAGGATCTTTGGGTATGGTATATTTCCCACTATTCTTCAAGTATGTCATTCTCTGATTGGTTGATTGACACGGTGCTAATGTGCATATATGCGGTGATATTTCCATGTTTTCGTCTTATCGGATCATAGGGACTTCAACCGTCTTGATGGGCAACGGTTCAAGTGCTTCGTTCGTGGTGTTGGTACGGTCGATCTGAAGTTTACTTTGGGGAAGATCATCCGTCAAGAACGTGCATTATGTCCCTCCGTCAATAAAAATCTTGTTAGCGATCTCTTACGTAGAGATGGCTACAAGCTTGTCTTTGAGTCGAATAAATTTGTAATATCCAAGTATGGAACCTTTGTTGGTAAAGGCTATGAGTCGAGGAGGCCTGTTTGCTTATCCTTATCAGACGTTTGCAATAAAGTTGTTAATCATATTTGCAACAATAGTGAATCAAATGTGTGGTGGAGAGTATTTTTCCAATGAATTTGATACTTTTTCTGCGGAACATGGTATAATCCATGAGGGGACGCCTCCCTATTCACCTCAGTCAAATGGGGTGGCCGAAAGAAAGAACCGTACTCTAACTGATTTGGTTAACGATGTTAGACACATCGGGTCTCCAAGGCATGGTGGGGGAGGCGATATTGACTGCATGTCATGTCCTAAACCGAGTTCCCACAAAGAACAAAGAGATAACTCCATTCGAGGAATGGAGAAGAAAAGGTTAAAACTCTCTTATCTCTGAACATGGGGTTGTTTGACGAAAGTCAATGTTCCAATTCCAAAGAAGGGAAAGCTTGGACCAAAGGCGTGGATTTGTGTTTTCTGGGATATGCTTTTCATAGCATTGGCTATAGATTCTTGGTTGTAAAATCTGAGGTACCGACATGCATGTCAAGACGATCATGGAGTCGAATGATGCGACTTTCTTTGAAGATATCTTTCCCATGAAGGATATGGCTACCTCATCTAATCAGGAGATGCCTAATTCATCGAATCAGAACCGATTACAATTACCGAACCTGCCATTTTGATGGAACACTTTGAAAGTCCTGTGGAGGAGAACAATGAAGTTCCTACTAGGAGCAAGAGGCAGAGGACTGCAAAGTCCTTTGGTGATGATTTTCTTGTGTATCTCATAGATGACACTCCCAGTTCTATTTCAGAGGCTTATGCATCCAAGATGTCGACCATGGAAGGAAGCGGTTAAAAGCGAGATGGATTCCATCTTGGCGAATGAAACACAGGAGATAACTCGATCGTCCTTATGGGTGCAAACCTATAGGATGCAAATGGGTATTCAAGAAAAGCTTAGGCTGATGGTACTACTTGAAAAGTACAAGGCTCGGCTCGTGGCTAAGGGTTATACCCAAAAGGAAGGTGAAGACTTCTTTGATACTTACTCACCTGTGGCTCGACTGACCACTATTCGAGTTCTACTTTCACTAGCTGCCTCACATGGTCTCCTCGTTCATCAGATGAATGTTAAGACTGCTTTCCTAAATGGAGATTTGGATAAGGAAATTTATATAGAACAACCAGATGGGTTTGTGATAGATGGTCAGGAAGGGAAAGTGTGCAAGTTGCTGAAGTCTTTGTATGGACTCAAGCAAGCACCCAAACAGTGGCATGAGAAGTTCGAAAGAACTTTAACAGCTGCAGGCTTTGTTGTGAACGAAGCTGACAATTGTGTGTACTATCGTCATGGTGGGGGCGAGGGAGATATGCTTTGCTTGTATGTTGATAACATACTGATTTTCGGAAAAAATCTGAATGTTATTAAGGAGGTCAAGGATTTCCTATCTCGCTGTTTTGGGATGAAGGATTTAGGAGTGGCTGATGTCATACTGAACATCAAGTTGTTGAGAGATAATGATGGCGGGATTACATTGCTTCAATCTCACTATGTGGAAAAGATCTTGAGTCGCTTTGGCTATAGTGATTGCAAGCCCTCTCAACACCATATGATGCTAGCGTCTTTGCTTGAAAGAATCAAAGAATTGCTAAAGATCAATTGAAGTATTCTCAAATTATTGGCTCGCTTATGTACTTAGCGGTGCTACAAGACTCGACATCTCTTTTCTTTGTTAGCAAAGTGAGTCGGTTTGTCTCAAAACCAGGAGATGTGCATTGGAAAGCTCTAGAGAGAGTTTTGCGTTATTTGAAAGGCACTACAAATTATGGAATTCACTACACCGGGCACCCAAAGGTGCTTGAAGGGTATAGTGACTCAAACTGGATCTCAGATGCTGATGAGATAAAGGCCACGAGCGGATATGTATTCACTCATGGAGGTGGCACTGTTTCTTGGAAGTCTTGCAAGCAGACCATCTTAACGAGGTCAACAATAGAAGCAGAACTCACAGCTCTAGATACATCTACGGTTGAAGCAGATTGGCTTCGCCGGCTCTTGAATGATTTGCCGGTTGTTGAGAAACCTGTACTGGGTGTCCTTATGAACTGCGACAATCAAACTGTGATCACGAAAGTGAGCAGCTCAAAGGATAACATGAAGTCATCAAGACACGTTCAGAGAAGGTTAAAGTCTGTCGGAAAATGAAAACTCGGAGTTATTGCGTTGGATTATATCCAAACATCTAAAAATCTAGCGATCCTTTTACTAAGGGTCTATCGCGTAATGTGATAGATAATGCATCGAGGGAGATGGGTATGAGACCCACAATATGAGTTGTTCACGGTGGTAACCTATTCTTTGTGATCGAGATCCCGTGAATTAGATGTGGAAGACAAGCTGTTGGTCATTTGAGAGGAGAGTATCCTTACTATTCACAATACCACTCCATGAAGATGCAATACTCTCCTAATCTGCATGGCAGGTTGATGTATATCTTAATGTGTTCTAAGTGGCTTATTTAAGCGGAGATGTTATCTGTAGAACATCTTTTGAAGAACACACCTATATGAGTCGATTGTCAAACGTCGCAATCTATTAGAGTAGGGTTCTCTCTAGTAAACTCATGAAAGGTCACGGAGTATGACGATAAGCTCCACCCCTGGGAAGACCCACGGTAGCCACGTGATCGGTCAAGGCTTTATGTGAAGCTAGATTCGCAGAAAACTTGCAGTTCAAGGCCGATCCATTATTCAAGTTGCTTACTAGTGTAGCATAGAGTTCTAGGTGGAAGTTCAACTTAACAGTCTCCACTGCAGTACCGGTATATAAAACAGTGTTTTGGAACCAAAGGCAAATTTCTTTGTGCCTCTGGGATCTGGTGGGGGATTGCTGGAATTTAGTTTATATTGGGGCAGCCCAATAACTATTTCAGAAATTCCTAATAAATCCTAGAGGCCCACTTAGCCCATTTGTGCAAGGCAAGGGATACTACTAAAGTTTAGTCCCATATTGCTAGTTGAGTGGGAATTGGACCTTCTTATAAGGGAGGTTCTTTCCCACTTGTATGAGCATGAGAACCAGAGGGACATCCACGCGCTCCTCCTCCGCCGCCCGCCTCATCACGACGCAACGCGGGTTGCGGGAATGAGCCGATGTCTAAATTTTTGCCACGCACTACGGGTAGACGAAAGGTCACACGGAAGCTGAAAAGATTTTTTGCGAAAGTGGAGTTCGAATGCGAACGGTGCAGCTCTTCGGCTGCTGGCTGTTCGCTTCATCTCCTCTCTTTGTTTCGCCTCCCGTCGCTGCCCTCTCGCCTCCTTCTCTTGCACCTATAAAACGGAGGTCGCTCCTCCCAGAGAGACGCACCAGAACTTCTCCTTCCTCTCGCCACCGGTTCCAACCTCTGAGCTGCCATTGTCTTCCTCATCCTGGCTTGCGGCGTGCACCGCAGGTCGGGACAGTAGGCCTCCGAAACCTCACCTCTTTGAGTCATGTACGGGAGAAGGGTGATAAGGTTTTTGGGGAGCGCTCTGCGCAACTACTGACTGACTCCTTCGTCACGGACGCCCCGGACTCCGACGACTACTTCCCTGATGACAACTTCTTCCCCGACGTCGACAACTCCTCGACGACATGGCTGGCGAGGACACTGACCCCAAGTCCAGTGCTACTGCTGCTGCTGTCCCGTATGTCTTCATCTGTCTGTTAGATGTCCTGCCACAGTTTCTCGTACTAGTACTTGCCCTACATATATTAGGTTCTACTTCATATATACTGTCTGCTGTAGATATGTTAGGCTACGGTTCATATATGCAGAAGCTATTTACCTTCTCTCTGTCAGAACGCATGACTTGTTTTATCTCTACTATATTAGTCATGCTTTATCTAGTATTTTTGTTAATAAAATCATTTGGTAAATTGCTCATATTTCCAACAGTTTGAATTCTCACTTGCTCCTCTTTTACTGGTTATTAGGGCATCCTCAACACCAACCCCCAAACCGCCCGTATACGACGTTCGGACCGCATAGTTTAGACTGCGGAAGCCATTCAACGCGAGCTTGTAATGATCGTGGTCCGAACGTGTTTTCTCCCGCAAACCGAACACAAACGTGGGGGCTTTACAGGCGTCCAGACCGCTACCACTCGTGCGTCTAACCGCCCTGGTCCACCCAAACTCCCTCCTTCGCCCATGCGCGCTTCTGACCCGAAACGGTCAACGCCGCTCCAAAGCGTCAGTGCCACATTTATGCCGGGCCAGAGCGGACGTAGTCCTTGTTGGGGAACGTTGCAGAAAATTAAAAATTTTCCTACGGTTTCACCAAGATCCATCTATGAGTTCATCTAGCAACGATTCAAGGGAGAGTGATTGCATCTACATACCACTAGTAGATCGCGTGCGGAAGCGTTCAATGGAACGGGGATGATGGAGTCGTACTCGCCGTGATTCAGATCACCGATGACCTAGTGCTGAACGGACAGCACCTCCGCGTTCAACACACGGACGGAGCGGATGACGTCTCCTCCTTCTTGATCCAGCAAGGGGGAAGGAGAGGTTGATGATGATCCAGCAGCACGACGGCGTGGTGGTGGATGCAGCAGAACTCCGGCAGGGCTTCGCTAAGCAACTACGGGAGGAGGAGGAGGTGTTGCAGGGAGGAGGGAGGCGTCAGGGCTTATGGGTGCGGCCACCCCTCCCTCCCTCCCTTTATATAGGTGCAAGAGAGGGGGAGGGCAGCCTGCCCTTCCTCCAAGGAAGGGGTGCGCCCAAGAGGGGAGGAGTCCATCCTCCCAAGGCACCTCTGAGGTGCCTTTCCCTTTAGGACTCTCCCCCTTTTCTTATATCTTGGCGCATGGGCCTCTTGGGGCTGGTGCCCTTGGCCCATATAGGCCAAGGCACACCCCCACAGCCCATGTGGCCCCCGGGCAGGTGGACCCCCGGTGGACCCCGGACCCCTTTTCGCACTCCGGTACAATACCGATAACGCCAAACTTTTCGGCGACCAAAATAAGACTTCCTATATATAATCTTTACCTCCGGACCATTCCGAACTCCTCGTGACGTCCGGGATCTCATCCGGGACTCCGAACAACATTCGGTTTGCTGCATACTCATATTCATACAACCCTAGCGTCACCGAACCTTAAGTGTGTAGACCCTACGGGTTCGGGAGACATGCAGACATGACCGAGACGGCTCTCGGGCAATAACCAACAGCGGGATCTGGATACCCATGTTGGCTCCTACATGCTCCTCGATGATATCATCGGATGAACCACGATGTCGAGGATTCAATCAACCCCGTATACTATTCCCTTTGTCAATCGGTATTTTACTTGCCCGAGATTCGATCGTCGGTATCCCAATACCTCGTTCAATCTCGTTGCCGGCAAGTCACTTTACTCGCATCCGTAATGCATGATCCCGTGACCAAACACTTGGTCACTTTGAGCTCATTATGATGATGCACTACCGAGTGGGCGGTGATACCACTCCATCATACGGAGTGACAAATCGATCTCGATCCGTGTCAACCCAATGACACTTTTGGAGATACCGTAATGCACCTTTATAGTCACTCGCCACGTTGTGACGTTTGGTACACCCAAAGCACTCCTACGGTATCCGGAGTTACGATCTCATGGTCTAAGGAAGAGATACTTGACATTGGAAAAGCTCTAGCAAAACGAACTACGATCTTGTGCTATGCTTAGGATTGGGTCTTGTCCATCACATCATTCTCCTAATGATGTGACCCCGTTATCAATGACATCCAATGTCCATAGTCAGGAAACCATGACTATCTGTTGATCAACGAGCTAGTTAACTAGAGGCTCACTAGGGACATATTGTGGTCTATGTATTCACATGTGTATTACGATTTCCGGATAATACAATTATAGCATGAATAAAAGACAATTATCATGAACAAGGAAATATAATAATAATACTTTTATTATTGCCTCTAGGGCATATTTCCAACAGTCCTCTTATGCCGGGCCAGAGCGGACGTAGCCGGAGGACGACGACATCCCAATGGAGGACGCAACCGATGACTAGTCCGCGCCACCCTCCTCGTTTGTGCCACCCTCACCGGTGCATTGCACGATTACCATCGGCGAGGCCCGTGCCCATTACATGGACATGGTGCGCGAGGAGCAGGAGGAGCAGTTCTAGGAGGCGCAGGTCGACGCCGCCTACAACCACCGACTCCTCCAGGAGCACCTACACGTGAAGGAGCAGCTCAACGCCAGCTGGGAGGTCGCATCGTACACGGACGTGACGGAACAGAAGGCATTGCTCGAGTCCTACCGCTCCGCCGCTACATCGTCTCACCCGCTGGTGGTACTGCTAGCGTCGGGCAGAACTGGAGGCCATCTACAAGGAGTTCGACAAGGTGGTAGACGAGGTATGGGGCAAGACCAAAGCTGAGGCCGCACCCCGCCACCACGGCAACAAAGCCGACACGTCCGCGGGCAGCGCTGGCAGCGAGGAAGAGTAGTGCATGTTAGGTCGCCACCGCTCGGGTTTCAGGAAGGCCACCGCTCCTCCCTCCCATTGAAGCCAAGCTTGGTGGGCTGAGCATCGTCGGCCTATTAGTCTCTTGGCAGCGACGTGGAGGCGGCTACCTTCACTTCCTGGGGCTCCGGAGGTGGAAGTTACGGAGACGGGGACGGAGCTGGAGCTGGAGAGCGCCGAGGCGAAACTAGAGAAGGCGAAACTCCAGTTCCCGGGGCTCATGGTCGGACATGGGGACTGGGAGCAGGCGATCATTTAGTTTAGGTTCAGAATAGAAGTATGTCCCAAACTATACCTCCAGCATTTGTAAAAATCCGCTTTTAGTTCAAGTATGTCCGTAATGTAATGAATTTTGTCATGTTTATACGAAATCTGCCATGTTTACATGAATATCTTCTGGTTTATATCAAAATCCGGTGTGTTAGGACAAATTTTGTCCTGTTGATTCCAGTTGTTGTTGAAATGTATGCGAGCAGCGTTAGATGGGCGGCTCCTGCATCCGTGTTTGCGGACTGGTCCCCCCTGTCTGCGGGCAGATGCGGGAGGAAATTTGTGGGTCGTCGTTGAAGATGGCCTTAGTCAGCACATCTAAACCAATACCCACCGTTGACTTCCACTTCCCCATAGTAAGTCGATAATTTGATCTGCTTAGGGCATCTCCAATGCAGACCCTCAAACCATGATGAGACAGCGATGATGAGGCGGTGCTTGCAGACGCAGAGCGTATGGAGGGGCATGCTCTGAATTTCAAGGGATCAATCAAGGGTCATCGAGTGCTCAACCACAACCAGGCGCGCGCCCATTTGGTGGATGTACGACTACTTTTCCCTTGATGCCCTTTTCGCTGACAATATTCGCCAACGCTTTGGGATGCATAAAAATGCTTTGATGACTACTTCATCTTGAAGAAGGACGCTGTGTGAAGGATTTGGTTCTTTGGTTACCAGAAGTGCTCGGCCGTACTGCGGATGCTTGCATACGGAATGACCGCTGATTCATGGGCGACTACCTACAGATGTCTGAGAGCACATATGGAGATGCTATGGTCAGGTTTGCAATTGTCGTGATCCAAGTGTTTTAAACTCGGTACATGAGAGAACCAACTGTGCCACACACCGAGAGGCTCTTGGCAATCTCGGAAGCAAGAAGGTGGCCAGGTTTGCTCGGATCACTTGACTGCATGCATTGGAAACGAAAGAACTACTCGAAAGCTTTACAAAGACAATATCAGGGTTATGTTAAGATCCAGAAACCTTGTGGGAGGTGATGACCTGTTGTGTGATCATGCATAACATGATCGTGGAGGATGAGGGTGAGGATGTTTTCGCATGTCTTGAATTTAAGAATATAGGTGATCCTATCAAACTTCCTGACCAAAATCTGGCCACATTTGAAGAGTTTGTTCAAATGCATCAACAAATTCGGCATCGAGCAATTGAAGGAAAATCTAATTGAGCATCTATGGGTGGTTAAGGGGGACAACAATATTGGAGTGTAATTTTAAACTTTTTAAATTAGAACTATTGTTGCATTTAAACATTTAAACTATTTTAGACTATATATTCGGCTATTTGAACGTGCAAACTTTTTAAAAAATAGGGTCGGATGTATGCATGAAGCGTTGGATGCTCAACTCCTGCATCCGTGTCTGCAGATTGGTCCCATACTGTTCACGGATGGACGCGGGAGGGAATTTGCGGGTTAGCGTTGGAGATGCCCTTACTCCACAGGATATTAGAAACAAGATATCATTTCATGCATAGGAAGAAGCTACTGAAGCCAACCACAAGACACAGAGAATGCAACACTTCATAATGATATTCCTCACAAAAACAATCCACAATGCTATGTTCTAGGACGGTGGAGCAAGAGAATGGTATGGGACAGCCAGAGCATCATTGGGATTTTGGCAGTACCAGTGAGCTTCCTTCCTCATCAATCATCGTTGTGTGTGCGGTGGCGCCCTTCGCCACTCGAAGTTTTTGGTGGTGACTCGCTCTTGTCACGACGAAATGGTCTGCTTTTGCGGGCATGGTCTTCACTTGCGTGGCATCTCACAGCAAGACCCTGCCATGAATGTAGATACTAGGATCACGAAAAGTGGTGGCAACCACAAATAATGCCTTTGTTTTGGTGGTGAAAACCCGTCTAACCCTAGTTGGTTGTACTTGGCAATGATGGTGTTTTCACATTGTTACTTTGTTGAAAGCGCTGTTTGGATTTGCTCAGCCTTCGTCTATTGGGTGAAAACTTAGGATCTAGACTTTGATGGTTGAATCCGGCGAAGATGATGCTTGAGTGTAGTTTCCTTCCTAGAGGCATCGTTGCTGAAAAACCTTTCTCATTGTTCTTGTGATGTGAAGAGATGAGTGGTGCGGGTGATCATTATTGTAGTTTGTCAGTCGATGTTTTGATAGCTTCAGAATCCTAACCGACCCTCACCCAAGCCCTTGGTATAGCTTTAGTTTTGCATGGCTTTGCACTTTGCCGAAGCGATGATTGATGTGTGTGTTGATGTTGGCTATGTGCAACCTAGTGATGAAGAGACCGGAAGTTGCTTATGTTAGCACTGATATATGTGCTAGTAGTGTTCTTCAAGTAGAATGAGGGGTCCATGTCATATCAATGTAATATCATTTCCTTCCCTAACCCTAGTGAGAGGCAATCATGGGGCACCCACAAAAAAAGGGAGCCGATCATGGGGCACCGTGCCACCCTTTCTCCTTCACCGGTAGGTCACTGCCCCTCCTTCTCCGTTTTCATGTCGGTATGCTACTATGGGCAGGCTTCGATCTACCAAATGGAGATGTAGTTTCTCTCATTTTGGTATTTTTTAGGTTGACATTCATTGTCCTTCGCTTCGGCCCTTCCGATGATGGCGATGATCTGAAAGTGCAACTATCCGTAGGTTGTTTTGGTAATTATTAACAACATATAGCTCATTGAGTTAATGCTACTTGAAGATAAATATTTCAGGAAAGCTCAGTGATTGGCATGGCAGGGATTAGGAATGTGGACCCCTCAAAATGCTAAGGACAAAAGATTGGCTCAAGCTCCAAAGCTCAAGACTCTACACTTTAATTTTAGTGATCCAAGATCACATTGAGTCCATAGGAAAAGCCAATACTATTAAAAGGGGATGAGGTGTTGCTTAATGGGTTACTTGCTCAAAGTGCTTAGTATCTGCTCCAAAAACCCTCAACCACTTTCTCATATCCACATATGTCCCAAACCAAAAGTCAAACTCAGCCCCACTGAAACTTTCAATCCGGCGCCACCGAGTTCAGTTGACATAGCCACTTCCACAAAACCCTAGTCACTTTGGTCTTACCGATAGGGATCTCGGTCTCACCGAGATGGGATTGCAAACTCTCTGTTTCCCTTCGTAACTTTTCGGTCCAACCGAGATGAGCGATCGGTCCCACCGAGTTCGCAATGCAAACTCTCTGTTTCCCTTTCGTAACATTTCGGTCTCACCGAGATGAGTGAATCGGTCCCATCGAGTTTGCCTGACAACTCTTTGGTTAGCTTATTACAAAAATCGGTCTCACTGAGTTTGTGTAATTGGTCTCACCGATATTACGTTATGCCCTAACCCTAATGTAATCGGTCCCACCGATTTGACATGTCGGTCCCACCGAAAAGCCTAACGTTAACATTTTGAACCAAATCGGTCTGACCGAGTTTCATTATTCGGTCCCACCGAGGTTGGTGATTTGTGTATAACAGTTAGATTTTGTGTGGAGGCTATATATACCCCTCCACCCACTCTTCACCCGTGGAGAGAGCCATTAGAACATGCCTACACTTCCATCATACATTTTCTGAGAGAGAACCAACTACTCATGTGTTGAGGTCAAGATATTCCATTCCAACCATATGAATCTTGATCTCTAGCCTTCTACAAGTTGATTTCCACTCAAATCATCTTTCCACTAAATCCAAATCTGTGAGAGAGAGTTGAGTGTTGGGGAGACTATCATTTGAAGCACAAGAGCAAGGAGTTCATCATCAACACACCATCTATTACCTTTTGAAGAGTGGTGTCTCCTAGATTGGTTAGGTGTCACTTGGGAGCCTCCGTCAAGATTGTGGAGTTGAACCAAGGTGTTTGTGCGGGCAAGGAGATCGCCTACTTCGTGAAGATCTACCCTAGTGAGGCAAGTCCTTCATTGGCGATGGCCATGGTGGGGTAGACAAGGTTGCTTCTTCGTGGACCCTTCATGGGTGGAGCCCTCCGTGGACTCGCGCAACCGTTACCCTTCGTGGGTTGAAGTCTCCATCAACGTGGATGTACGATAGCACCACCTATCGGAACCACGCCAAAAATCATCGTGTCTACATTGCGTTTTCTCCCTCCAAACTCCTCCTTTTACCTTCATGTGCAATGTTTTACATTCCGCTGCTATACTCTTACAATTGCATGTGTAGGTTGGTTTCTTGACTAGTGCTAAGTTGCTAAAATCTGCCAAGACTTAAAATTGGAAAAGGCTAGATTTTTATTTGGTCAAGTAGTCTAATCACCCCTCTCTAGACATACTTTTGATCCTACAAGTGGTATCAGAGTTACGATCTCCATTTGCCTTGATTTCCATAGCTTTTGGTGATCATAGACTTGGTTTCACAACCTAGGAGAGTATGGCGTCTAGCGAGGGAAATTACCACCGTAGAGGTCCTTACTTTGATGGTACTAATTTTGCTAGTTGGAAGCATAAGATGAAAAATGCATATTCTTGGACATAACCGCGCCGTTTGGGCTATTGTGTGTATTGGCTTGCAAGGTGAATTCTTTGATGGGAGAGAACCGAACTGTGAAGCTACCGCGGAAGAGTTGAAGATGCTGTAATACAATGCTCAAGCTTGTGATATTCTCTTCAACGGATTGTGCCCCGAAGAATTCAACAAAATCAGCCATCTTGAGAATGCAAAGGAAATTTGGGATACTTTGATTGATATGCACGAAGGTACCGACTCCGTCAAGGAATCCAAATTGGATGTTGACAAGTTCAGAATGAAGGATGGTGAAGGTGTCGCTAAAATGTACTCTAGGCTTGCTCTCATCACAAATGAGATTGCCGGCTTAGGGAGTGAAGAGATGACCCGATAGATTCATCATCAAGAAGATCCTAAGAGCCTTGGATGGAAAATATGATACTATATGCACATTGATCCAAATGATGCCCAATTACAAAGATCTCAAGCCTACGGAAGTCATTGGAAGAATTGTTGCTCATGAGATGTCACTCAAGGATAAGGAAGAGCTTCACAACAAGTCAAGTGGTGCTTACAAAGCCTCATGTGATGCTCCCACATCATCAAGTGAGAAACAAACCTTCAATGAAGAATTGAGCCTAATGGTGAAGAATTTCAACAAGTTCTACAAGAGTAGAAGCAAGGAAAGAAGTTCCAAGACAAGGTCCTAAAATGACAAAAGATCTTCAAGTCATGAACGAAATTGCTACAATTGTGGAAGACCCGGACACTACTCAAATGAGTGTACGGCTCCCTACAAAAGAAGAGAAGATTCTCCTAAAAGAAGAAGTAGAAGAGAAGAATCACCACCAAGAGAGAGAAGGAGTAGAGATGATCGTTATGAACGTAGAACCTCTCGGAGAAGCAAGGATTCGGAAAAGGAAGGACAAATCATCAAGGAGCTACACAAAGCGAAGACATCAAGCCCATGTTGGTGAATGTGTATCCGGCTCTGACTCCGACCATCACTCCGAAAGAAGTTATCACTCCGACTCCGAATATACTCAAGATGAAGGTGTTGCCGGTCTAGCACTTGTGTCAACCAACTCCCACGACATATTTGACTCACCAAATGAAGGAATTGGAAGATGCTTCATGGCTAAAGGCCCAAAGGTATCACACCCCAAGTATGTTGATTTCAATAGTGATGAATATGATTTGCTAGGAGATGATGATTTACTTGTTGATAACTCAAGTTATGAAAACTATGATGAACTTGCTATTAATCGTGCTAATCAAGATAAAATGAATGACGATGATAAGAAGGAGATTGAGCGTCTAACTAAAGAACTAAACAATCTTAAGTTACCTCATGAAACTACCTTGGAAGATCATCGAGAACTTTTAAAGACTCATGAGAAGCTACGCTTTGAAAAGCTCAACCTTGAGCAAGAGCATGAGTTCTTAAAGGCAATCAATGATGATCTTCACAAGAAAAGTTCTTCTTACATTGCCAAGCATTTAGTCTTGTCCACTTACATGCCACAAGTAAAATCTAGCAACAAGAGTAAGAAAGATTCTTCATCTAGTAGTAACAATAATCATGCTAAATCCAATGTTATTGCTTCTAGTAGTTCTCTTGATTTCACTAATGATTCTCTTATCCAAGTTACACTTGAGCAAGAAAATAGCTTATTGAAGGGAATTATAGAGAAATGTGTTTACAAGAGCCTTGCCGGAAGTAAGCACTTTGAGGAAATTATGCATAAGCAAGGAAGACACGGAAGAATCAAGGTGTTGGTTTTGAACGAAAGTTCAATGCCAATGAAGTTGAGTGGGAAGAAGATCAATACCCCAAGACGAAGTTTGTTCCTCAACAAGAGAAGTATGATCCTACTTCTTTCCAAGGAACACAAGCTCAAGATGATCTTCCACCACAAGACCACAAGCAAAAAGGCAAGGACAAGCTTCAAGAGGAGATTGATGCATTTGAAGAAGCTCCCAAGGCCTTGGTCAAGTGGGTTCCAAGACTATATCAAGTTCTACTATATCAAGTACGACTACAACTCCACGGATTCCCATCAAGATGGTGTGGATCCCAAAGAAGAAGAACTAGAGAGTTCTTGAGGGTGACTCCACCAACGTACTTCACTCATATTCTTTGGCGAGGACATGTGCAAACAACTTCTACATTTTGCACGAGTTCAAGGAGTCACAAACCCTCTTGTTGGTAAGACAAGGGACTAAGGTAACCTAATGCCTTCATGGACATCATCTATGTGTACATCACTCTATGTCTATGGATATCCTTGTTTGTTCCTTGTGGCACTAACCCGTGTAGGTATTGAAAGTGCAACTCACTCCAATGGATTGCTCCAAACGATCTACATCATCATTGAGCATCCACATCTTCGACACGTACATGAAGTCATCATCGACAAAACCCAAGGTTAGTCCATCCCTCTTAGGGGGGATATCACATCTAGGGGGAGCTTTACTCTAATCAATTGAGCTAAAGCAACTCTAATGGTGCGAACACAACAATGCTTTATGTAAAAGTGGTAACCCTACTTGTGCTTAAACGATGAGTATGACCTATGATCAAATGTTCTCATTTGACTCCTAAGTCAATGTACTCATATATAGATGACCTAGTCATCACCAATTGCTTGATAGATGCTAGAGTGTTTGTGCATGCTTTATCACATATTTCATTTGCCATTTTATTGTTTGAGCATGTTGGTTGCATATTTCACTCATTCAAGGGCATCCATTTGTTGTTTTGAATGTTTGGCTTTTTCTCTTTTGCCAAATGGATGGACAAGAATGCCTAACAACTCCCTCTAGCTATCTATGCTTTTATCTTCTCAAACTCTATTCATGCTACATCACAAAGTTTGATCAAGTCAGATTCGAACCACTCTGTGTGAGGAGCACTCGGAGTCCCCGATTCGTCATATACTTAAACTTCCAAAACCTCTTTGTGCATTTCGGTATGACTGAGTCATCCACTTCGGTCACACCGAGTTCACTAAGTTGATCTAGGTTTTCCATCTCGGTGCAACCGATTTGAACTTTTCGGTCACACCGAGTTGCAGTAACCGCTTGCGATTTTGCATCTCAGTGCCACCGAGTTGTTCCACTCGGTCACACTGACAGGGTCGGGATATATAAACCCACGGGTGAGATTTTGGAAATTTCTTCAGACTCCTCAGCCCGCGCGTGTGTCCTGCTGTGCCTCCTCGGGTCTCTGGATCATCTCCTCACCGCCAGCAACCTCCCGCCGTAGGTTTCTATCGCCGTCAACGGAAATCTGCTTCACCGTTGCCGCCGTAGCGAACTCCCGCTGAACTAGGGTATGAGTTCGACCCTATGTGCTAATTCCTTAACTCTGATTCGTAACACATTGCTTTGCCATGATCATTACCACGTATGCAAAAAATCTATCCACAGAAAACATCCCTTAGGTTAGATTTGATTTGAAAATTTAGGGTTAGGTCTCCGCCGAACTCATCTCGGACCGACCGAGTTGTAGAAATCGGTCTCACCGATTTGGCTTAGGCCATTGCACATGCATTTTCAGTCTGACCGAAAATTGCGAATCGGTGCGACCGAGTTCGACTCTCTGTGAAACCCTAGCAATCTCGGTGCCACCAAACTGTGACTCGGTCTGACCGAGTTCACTAGTTTAGGTTCCAAAATTGCTTCGGTATCACCGAGTTTAACAAATCGGTAGCTCCTAAATGCTTTTTGTGAAGAGCTGAAACTAAGTTTTTAAGTCATCTGTTTTGCAAAAACTCTACACTTTGTGATGCTCATCCACTCTACCTCATCTACATCTATTCCATGGGTCTGCTGTCAATGTGCTTGTCAAGATGTCTACCAGAGTGACAGTCAGAACAGATCTGAGGAACAGGTGCAACTGAGTGAGGGTTCAGATCCCTCAAGCAGCTATGATGAGGGCAGCAGGAGCACACCTAGTAACTTGCCCAAGGCAGCCACTAGAGCAAGGAAGAAGAGAACCTCAGACTCTGAGGATGTGGACTATGTGGCTGTTGAGGATGAGGCCACCTCAAGGAAGAAAGTCTTGAAGAAGGAATATGGCATAGCTGCTGCAACAAAGCTAGGCTTGAACAAGAAGGCACCTACCAGAAGAATCCCAATGTCTAAGGCCAGGGCATCCACTCAGGAACCCTCAAAGTCAATTGGAGGAGAAGATGTTGTTGAGGATAAGAAAAAGAAGGAGAGAAAGAGGGGAAGATGGTGCAAGAAGGTAGACCCCATGGCTGAATTTGAGAAGCATTCTTCTTATGAAGAAGAGGAAGAATAAGAGGATGTTGCACCAGCACCCAAAGCTCAGAAGCTTATGGGAGATGCTATTAAGTCAGGGGCTGCTCCATCTAAGCCCAAGTCTGCTCCCAAAGCCCAAGCTCAGAAACCTCCAAAGCCCAAGAGGAACACCAGGAGCATTCCTGCAGAAGAGAAGAACAAGGTCCCAGTGCCTCAAGCTGAAGAAGAGGATGATGAGTCTCTTGTTTTGAGAAAATTGAAACCCAAGATTCCAGACCACAATGATGCTCATCCAATGGCTGAGGACATGCACATCAGAAAAGATGCTGGACTGAGATTATGGAGACAGTCCGATCCCTATGCTGTGAGGAGGAGGACTACAGTTGACTACATGTTTCATACAAAAGAACAATAAGACTTCTATGAGACTATTTTGCGTGACAAGAAACCAATTGTCTGTGACATGAGATGGGTTGATTGGGATTACATCAGGGAGAAAGAAGACCACTTCCCAGGAGTTTATGACAGCTTCAAAGCTTGTGCAGTAGATAAGTTTGTTGGGCAGAAGCTCACAAAGTGGAATGATGAGCTAATCATGCAGTTTTACTCCACTGCCCACTTCTATCCAAATGGGAAGATAGTATGGATGTCTAAAGGTACAAGGTACCAATCTACTGTTGAAGAATGGGCTGAATTGATCAATGCTCCAGAAGAACATGAGGATGACTTGGACGTGTATGCAAAGAAGAAGAAAGACCATAACTCAATGGCAAACATGTACAAAGAGATCCCTGATAAAGCTTTGGAGACACACAAGCTTGGGTCTGTACATTACTTGTTGTCTGGTTTGCCTACCATCAACACCATCCTAAGGCACACTTTGCTACCCAAGTCAGGAGATCACAAGATGATTAGAGGACATTCTATCAACCTGTTGCAGATCTTTGATGTCCCTCAAAAGTTTAAGGTCATGAGTCTGATTGTAGAGACAATCAAGAGGACAACTGCTGACCAAAAGAGAAATTGTGGGTATGCTCCACATATTCAGGAGCTCATCAATGCTAAGATGGGCACAGGAACATACTTGTTGGACAAGGAGCATCTACCTCTATATCCTGAATTTGAAGACAACAAGGTTGTGATGAATGACGATGAACCATTATCAGCTCAAGCACAAGAGAAGAGAGCTAAAGCTAAAGCAGAGAAAGATGCCAAGATGCCAAGTGTTGAGGAAGCATCTCAAGTTTTCCTAAAGAGCAAGCAAGATCAGCTTGCATATCTGATCCAGTCTACTTTAAGGATTGAGAAGGGCTTGCCCACCCTGACTCAAAACCAGGAGATCTTGGAGAGGATCATAGAGACAAAATTTTATGATCTTGATCTGAAGGTTACGGAGATACAAACAGCAGTTGAGCAGCTCCAGGAGGAAGCAGAAGAGAGGAAAGGGAAGGCAACAACTGATGCTTTTCAGCGAGTGCCTAGAGGTCAGAGGTCTGATGCAGTGCCAGTACCAGATACTAGAGCTACATCGTCAGCACCAGCAGCTACAGCTTCAGTGCCACCTCCAGCAGCTACAGCTTCAGTGCCACCTCCAGCAGCCACTCCACCAGCTCCAGCTACATCAACAGAGGCCTTCATCCTTGGAGTTCTCTCTACACCACCTCCCGAATACCAAGCCTGAGAGATGCATAGCACTATGCATTTTGAACTTTTTGGTAACTTGTTTCCAAAGGGGGAGAAGTGTATAGATCATAGGCTTCGAGAGAGAGTGTTTTGCTTCTTTGTCTCTCTTGCTTTTGGTTGAACTTTTTGTGTGCTTGGTTGATACTCTATGTCTATGTGAGATACTTGCTAGATCATGTGATTGATCATATGCTACTTTAATGCTTGCTTGGATGATATTATCTCTTACATCTCTTATATGATCATTCACTTTGCTTGGTGATGAGTGCATACTTTTAATTTTCATCATTTTGAGCGCTCCACCAAGATGTATGTGACATGGAAGAGTGACCCATGATCCTAATCGATTGTGCATTTGCATTCAAAAGCAAATCTTAAATAGTGCACAAATTTAGGGGGAGCCTTTTGCTTATCACATACTCCTCAAAGCGACGATGTATTTCAATTTTATTATCATTTGTCGAAGCTTTGATCTATATGTTATCATCAATTACCAAAAAGGGGGAGATTAAAAGTGCAACTATTCCTGGGTGGTTTTGGTAATTATTAACAACAAATAGCTCATTGAGATAATGCTACTTCAAGATAAATATTTCAAGAAAGCTCAATGATTGGCATGGCATGGATTAGGAATGTGGACCCCTCAAAATGCTAAATGTTGGGGAACGTAGTAATTTCAAAAAATTTCCTACGCACACGCTAGATCATGGTGATGCATAGCAACGAGAGGGGAGAGTAATGTCCACGCACCCTCGTGAGACCGTGAAGCGAAGCGTTAGAACAACGCGGTTGATGTAGTCGTACGTCTTCACGGCCTGACCGATCAAGCACCGAAACTACGGCACCTCCGAGTTCTAGCACACGTTCAGCTCGATGACGTCCCTCGAACTCCGATCCAGCCGAGTGTCGAGGGAGAGTTCTGTCAGCACGACGGCGTGGTGACGATCTTGATGTTCTACCGTTGCAGGGCTTCGCCTAAGCACCGCTACAATATTATCGAGGAGGACTATGGTGGAGGGGGGCACCGCACATGGCTAATAGATCTCAAGGATCAATTGTTGTTATATCTGGGGTGCCCCCCTGCCCCCATATATATAGGAGCAAGGGGGAGGCGGCCGGCCTACGGAGGAGGCACGCCAAGGGGGGAGTCCTACTCCCACCGGGAGTAGGACTCCTCCTTTCCTTTTAGGAGAAGGAAAGAGGAGGAGTAGGACTCCTCCTTTCCTTGTTGGAGAAGGAAAGACGAGGAGAGGGAGAAGGAAAAGTGGGCTGCCACCCTTGTCCAATTCGGACCAGAGGGTGGGCGCAGGCCTCCTTCCTTTTGGCCTCTCTCCTCTATTCCCGTATGGCCCAATAAGGCCCATATACTCCCCAGCGAATTCCCGTAACTCTCCGGTACTCCAAAAATACCCGAATCACTCGGAACCTTTCCGAAGTCCGAATATAGTCGTCCAATATATCGATCTTTACGTCTCGACCATTTCGAGACTCCTCGTCATGTCCCCGATCTCATCCAGGACTCCGAACTCCTTCGGTACATCAAAACTCATAAACTCATAATATAACTGGCATCGAAACCTTAAGCGTGCGGACCCTACGGGTTCGAGAACAATGTAAACATGACCGAGACACGTCTCCGGTCAATAACCAATAGCGGAACCTGGATGCTCTTATTGGCTCCCACATATTCTACGAAGATCTTTATCGGTCAAACCGCATAACAACATACGTTGTTCCCTTTGTCATCGGTATGTTACTTGCCCGAGATTCGATCGTCGGTATCTCAATACCTAGTTCAATCTCGTTACGGCAAGTCTCTTTACTCGCTCGTAATACATCATCCGCAACTAACTCATTAGTTGCAATGCTTGCAAGGCTTATAGTGATGTGCATTACCGAGTGGGCCCAGAGATACCTCTCCGACAATCGGAGTGACAAAACCTAATCTCGAAATACGCCAACCCAACATGTACCTTTGGAGACACCTGTAGTACTCCTTTATAATCACCCAGTTACGTTGTGACGTTTGGTAGCACCCAAAGTGTTCCTCTGGTAAACGGGAGTTGCATAATAGCAACATACTAAACGATCAAGTGCTAGGCTAACGGAATGGGTCAAGTCAATCACATCATTCTCCTAATGATGTGATCTCGTTAAATCAAATGACAACTCATGTCTATGGCTAGGAAACTTAACCATCTTTGATTCAACGAGCTAGTCAAGTAGAGGCATACTAGTGACACTATGTTTGTCTATGTATTCACACATGTATTATGTTTCCGGTTAATACAATTCTAGCATGAATAATAAACATTTATCATGATATAAGGAAATAAATAATAACTTTATTATTGCCTCTAGGGAATATTTCCTTCAGTCTCCCACTTGCACTAGAGTCAATAATCTAGTTCACATCGCCATGTGATTTAACACCAATATTCATATCTGTATATGATTAAGACCCGTAGTTCACATCGTCATGTGGCCAACACCCAAAGGGTTTACTAGAGTCAATAATCTAGTTCACATCGCTATGTGATTAACACCCAAAATAGTACTAAGGTGTGATCATGTTTTGCTCGTGAGAGAGGCTTAGTCAACGGGTCTGTCATATTCAGAGCCGTATGTATTTTGCAAATATTCTATGTCTACAATGCTCTGCACGGAGCTACTATAGCTAATTGCTCCCACTTTCAATATGTATCCAGATTAAGACTTATAGTCATCTGGATCGGTGTAAAAAGCTTGCAACGATGTAACTCTTTACGACGGGCTCTTTTATCACCTCCATAATCGAGAAATATTTCCTTAGTCCTCACTAAGGATGTTCTTGACCAATGTCCAGTGATCTACTCCTAGATCACTATTGTACTCCCTTGCCAAATTCAGAGCAAGGTATACAATAGGTCTGGTACATAGCATAGCATACTTTATAGAACCTATGACTGTGGCATAGGGAAGACTTTCATTCTCTTTTCTATTTTCTGTCGTGGTCGGGATTTGAGTCTTACTCAATTTCACACCTTGTAACACAGGCAAGAAACTCTTTCTTTGACTGTTCCATTTTGAACTACTTTAAAAACTTGTCAAGGTATGTACTCATTGAAAAGCTTATCAAGCGTCTTGATCTATCTCTATAGATCTTGATGCTCAATATGTAAGCAGCTTCACCGAGGTCCTTCTTTGAAAAACTCCTTTCGAATACTCCTTTATGCTTTGCAGAATAATTCTACATTATTTCGGATCAACAATATGTCATTCACATATACTTATCAGAAATGTTGTAGTGCTCCCACTCACTTTCTTGTAAATACAGGCTTCTCCAAAAGTCTCAGATAAAACCATATGCTTTGATCAAATCATCAAGCATATATTCCAACTCGAGATGCTTGCACCAGTCCATAGATGGATCATTGGAGCTTGCACATTTTGTTAGCATCTTTAGGATTGACAAAACCTTCGGTTGCATCATATGCAACTCTTCTTTAATAAATCCATTAAGGAATGCAGTTTTGACATCCATTTGCCAGATTTCATAAAATGTGGCAATTGCTAACATGATTCGGACAGACTTAAGCATCGTTACGAGTGAGAAAATCTCATCGTATTCAACACCTTGAACTTGTCGAAAACCTTTTGCAACAAGTCGAGCTTTGTATATAGTAACACTACTATCAGTGTCCGTCTTCCTCTTGAAGATCCATTTATTTAACATGGCTTGCTGATCATCGAGCAAGTCAATCAAAGTCCATACTTTGTTCTCATACATGGATCATATCTCAGATTTTATGGCCTCAAGCCATTTCGCGGAATCTGGGCTCATCATCGCTTCCTCATAGTTCATAGGTTCATCATGGTCTAGTAACATGACTTCTAGAACACGATTACCGTACCACTCTGGTGCGGATCTTACTCTGGAAGACCTATGAGGGTCGGTAGCAACTTGATCTGAAGTTTCATGATCATCATCATTAACTTCCTCACTAATTGGTGTAGGAATCACTGGAACTGACTTCTGTGATGAACAACTTTCCAATTTGGGAGAAGGTACAATTACCTCATCAAGTTCTACTTTCCTCCCACTCACTTCTTTCGAGAGAAACTCCTTCTCTAGAAAGGATCCATCTTAGCAACGAATAACTTGCCTTCGGATCTGTGATAGAAGGTGTACCCAATAGTTTCCTTCGGGTATTCTATGAAGACGCACTTCTCTGATTTGGGTTCGAGCTTATCAGGTTGAAAAACTTTTTCATATTAGCATCGCAACTCCAAACTTTAAGAAACGACAACTTAGGTTTACTGCTAAACCATAGTTCATACGGTGTCGTCTCAACGGATTTAGATGGTGCCCTATTAAACGTGAATGCAGCTGTCTCTAATGCATAACCCCAAAACAATAGTGGTAAACCGATAAGAGACATCATAGATCGCACCATATCTAGTAAAGTACGATTATGACGTTCGGACACACCATTACATTGTGGTGTTCCAGGTGGCGTGAGCTGTGAAACTATTCCACATTGTTTTAATTGAAGACCAAACTCGTAACTCAAATATTCATCTCCATGATCAGATCGCAGAAACATTATTTTCTTGTTACGATGATTTTCCACTTCACTCTGAAATTCTTTGAACCTTTCAACTATTTCAGACTTATGTTTCATCAAGTAGATATACCCATATCTGCTCAAATCATCTGTGAAGGTCAGAAAATAATGATACACGCCGCGAGCCTTAACACTCATCGGATCGCATACATCGGTATGTATTATATCCAACAAGTCAGTAGCTCGTTCCCTTGTTCTGGAGAACGGAGTTTTTAGTCATCTTGCCCAAAAGGCACGGTTCGCAAGCATCAAATGATTCATAACCAAGTGATTCCGAAAATCCATCTTTTATGGAGTTTCTTCATGCGCTTTACACCGATATGACCCAAACGGCAGTTCCACAAATATGTTGCACAATCATTATTAACTTTGCATCTTTTGGCATCAATATTATGAATATGTGTAATACTACGATCGAGATCCAACAAACTATTTTCATTGGGTGTATGACCATTGAAGGTTTTATTCATGTAAACAGAACAACAATTATTCTCTGACTTTAAATGAATAACCGTATTGCAATAAACATGATCAAATCATATTCATGCTCAACGCAAAAGCTAAATAACATTTATTTAGGTTTAACACTAATCCCGAAAGTATAGGGAGTGTGTGATGATGATCATATCAATCTTGGAACTACTTCCAACACTCATCGTCACTTCCCCTTCAACTAGTTTCTGTTTATTCTGTAACTCCTGTTTCAAGTTACTAATCTTAGCAACTGAACAAGTATCAAATACTCAGGGCTACTATAAATACTAGGAAGGCACACATCAATAACCTGTATATCAAATATACTCTTGTTCACTTTGCCATCCTTCTTATCCACCAAATATTCAGGGCATTTCCATTTCCAGTGACCATTTCCTTTGCAGTGTAAGCACTCAGTTTCAGGCTTTGGTACAGCTTTGGTCTTCTTCACGGGAGTGACAACTTATTTTCCATTCTACTTGAAGTTTCCCTTTCTTTCCCTTTGCCCTTTTCTTGAAACTAGTGGTCTTGTCAATCATCAACACTTGATGCTCTTTATTGATTTCTACCTTCGTCGATTTCAACATCACGAAGAGCTCGGGAATCTTTTTCATCATCCTTTGCATACTATAGTTCATCACGAAGTTCTAGTAACTTAGTAATGGTGACTAGAGAATTCTGTCAATCACTATCTTATCTGGAAGATTAACTCCCACTTGATTCAAGCGATTGAAGTACCCAGACAATTTGAGTACATGCTCACTAGTTGAGCGATTCTCCTCCATCTTTTAGCTATAGAACTTGTTGGAGATTTCCTATCTCTCAACTCGGGTATTTGCTTGAAACATTAACTTCAATTCCTGGAACATTTCATATGGTCCATGACGTTCAAAACATCTTTGAAGTCCCGATTCTAAGCCGTTAAGCATGGTGCACTAAACTATCAAGTAGTCATCATATTGAGCTAGCCAAACGTCCATAACGTCTGCATTTGCTCCTGCAATAGGTCTGTCACCTAGAGGTGCATCAAGGACATAATTCTTCTGTGCAGCAATGAGGATAATCCTCAGATCACGGATCCAATCCGCATCATTGCTACTAACATCTTTCAACATGATTTTTCTCTAGGAACATATCAAAATAAACATAGGAAAGCAACAACGCAAGCTATCGATCTACAACATAATTTGCAAAATACTACCAGGACTAAGTTCATGATAAATTTAAGTTCAATTAATCATATTACTTAAGAACTCCCACTTAGATAGACATCCCTCTAATCCTCTAAGTGATCACGTGATCCATATCAACTAAACCATGTCCGATCATCACGTGAGATGGAGTAGTTTCAATGGTGAACATCACTATGTTGATCATATCTACTATATGATTCACGTTCGACCTTCAGTCTCCGTGTTCCGAGGCCATATCATTATATGCTAGGCTCGTCAAGTTTAACTCGAGTATTCGCGTGTGCAACTGTTTTGCACCCGTTGTATTTGAACGTAGAGCCTATCGCAGCCGTTCATCACGTGGTGTCTCAAAGACGAAGAACTTTCATAACGGTGCATACTCGGGAGAACACTTCTTGATAATTTTAGTGAGAGATCATCTTAAAATGCTACCGTCAATCAAAGCAAGATAAGATGCATAAAGGATAAACATCACATGCAATCAATATAAGTGATATGATATGGCCATCATCATCTTGTGCTTGTGATCTCCATCTCCGAAGCATCGTCTTGATCACCATCGTCACCAACGCGACACCTTGATCTCCATCGTAGCATCGTTGTCGTTACACCATCTATTGCTTCTACGACTATCGCTACCGCTTAGTGATAAAGTAAAGCAATTACAGGGCATTTGCATTTCATACAATAAAGCAACAACCATATGGCTCCTGCCAGTTGCCGATAACTTCGGTTACAAAACATGATCATCTCATACAATAAAATATAGCATCACGTCTTGACCATATCACATCACAACATGCCCTGCTAAAACAAGTTAGATGTCCTCTACTTTGTTGTTGCAAGTTTTACGTGGCTGCTACGGGCTTAGCAAGAACCGTTCTTACCTACGCATCAAAACCACAACGATAGTTTGTCAAGTTGGTGCTGTTTTAACCTTCGCAAGGACCGGCGTAGCCACACTCAGTTCAACTAAAATTGAGAAACCGACACCGCCAGCCACTGTGTGCAAAGCACGTCGGTAGAACCAGTCTCGCGTAAGCGTCGCGTAATGTCGGTCCGGGCCGCTTCATCCAACAATACCGCCGAACCAAAGTATGACATGCTGGTAAGCAGTATGACTTGTATCGCCCACAACTCACTTGTGTTCTACTCGTGCATATAACATCTACGCATAAAATCAGGCTCTGATACCACTGTTGGGGAACGTAGTAATTTCAAAAAATTTCCTACGCACACGCTAGATCATGGTGATGCATAGCAACAAGAGGGGAGAGTAATGTCCACGTACCCTCGTAGACCGTAAGTGGGAGCGTTAGAACAACGCGGTTGATGTAGTCGTACGTCTTCACGGCCCGACCGATCAAGCACCGAAACTACGGCACCTCCGAGTTCTAGCACACGTTCAGCTCGATGACGTCCCTCGAACTCCAATCCAGCCGAGTGTCGAGGGAGAGTTCCGTCAGCACGACGGCGTGGTGACGATCTTGATGTTCTACCGTCGCAGGGCTTCGCCTAAGCACCACTACAATATTATCGAGGAGGACTATGGTGGAGGGGGGCACCGCACACGGCTAATAGATCTCAAGGATCAATTGTTGTTGTAAACTGGGGTGCCCCTGCCCCATATATATAGGAGCAAGGGGGGAGGCGGCCGGCCTATGGAGGAGGCGCGCCAAGGGGGGAGTTCTACTCCCACCGAGAGTAGGACTCCTCCTTTCCTTGTAGGAGAAGGAAAGAGGAGGAGCAGGACTCCTCGTTTCCTTGTTGGAGAAGGAAAGAGGAGGAGAGGGAGAAGGAAAAGTGGGCTGCCCCCCTTGTCCAATTCGGACCAGAGGGTGGGCACAGGCCTCCTTCCTTTTGGTCTCTCTCCTCTATTCCCGTATGGCCCAATAAGGCCCATATACTCCCCGGCGAATTCCCGTAACTCTCCGGTACTCCAAAAACACCCGAATCACTCGGAACCTTTCCGAAGTCCGAATATAGTCGTCCAATATATCGATCTTTACGTCTCGACCATTTCGAGGCTCCTCGTCATGTCCCCGATCTCATCCGGGACTCCAAACTCCTTCGGTACATCAAAACTCATAAACTCATAATATAACTGTCATCGAAACCTTAAGCGTGCGGACCCTACGGGTTCGAGAACAATGTAGAAATGACCGAGACACGTGTCCGGTCAGTAACCAATAGCGGAACCTGGATGCTCATATTGGCTCCCACATATTCTACGAAGATCTTTATCGGTCAAACCGCATAACAACATACGTTGTTCCCTTTGTCATCGGTATGTTACTTGCCCGAGATTCGATCGTCGGTATCTCAATACCTAGTTCAATCTCGTTACGCAAGTCTCTTTACTCGCTCGTAATACATCATCCCGCAACTAACTCATTAGTTGCAATGCTTGCAAGGCTTATAGTGATGTGCATTACCGAGTGGGCCCAGAGATACCTCTCCGACAATCGGAGTGACAAAACCTAATCTCGAAATACGCCAACCTCCGCGAACCGGTATAACCGCCGCCCGATCCGGTTTTCGTCGGGTTTTCTTTTTAAACACAGTTTTTTAGTTAGTTCTAATTAGTGAACGCTCGTCAGATTAGATCTGGAGCGAACGGTTTTTCGTTCGTTAACGTTCGGCAGCGAACGTTCGCTCAGTAGAGTTTTTCTTTTTCTTTTTAATTTCAGTCAGGGACCTATCCGTGAATATATTTATTCACAGATTAGCCCCTGGTTTTCAAACGACTACAACTTTTTGCTCGTAAGTCGGAATTCAACGAAACCAACGCCCACTTCTTTGTTACGATCCCCTCTATCCAGTAATCCAACTCAAACATGTTTTTGAAAGTTTTAAAATTTGAATTCAAACAGATTTGTATTTGAATTTCGTTTGATCATAACTTGAGTTTTATAACTCCGTTTGAGTTGATTCTTTTTGCAAATCGTAGCTCTTGACCTAAAATTTCTGATAAGGCCAAATTCACATAATTTGGTACTGTTAGAAATTGTTTTATGTTGCAAGAGTCATTTGCTTGGTTTGATGTTTTCTGAATCGTTTTCTTCGTTCGGTCCGATCTTTTGAGTGATTGCTTATGTGTGGTTACTATTGATTGCTTATGATAGATTGACCGGAGTGTGACGAGTAGACCTATCAAGAGTTTTGAGTGCGAATCATCTTCATCAACTTTGCAGGCAAGTAACGCTTTGATCATACCTTTTCTACTACCCAGTTTTTATGCATTAGATCTATCCTCAAACACTTGCATGATTAGGATCTAATTAAATTGTGGGTTATGGGAAGTAGTTGAGGTAGTACCTATTACCTGTTTTATTATCAAACCCTTGGGAGTTACTTCTACGTTTGCTTATTATGCCATGCTATGCCGAGAGAGCGTGGATTGGGTGAGTGTATCCATGACAGATGTGAGATTGTTATTTAATGGTTTATTTAAGGTGGAAACTTAAACACACATCTGGGTGGATTGAGGCACCTGGTTTCTATCAGGACTTGCATGTATTTCTTTGGACCGCCACCCAGGCTCAAAGGGATCATGAGATTATTCAAACTAGAAACTTATGTGTGCAGCCACAAGCCATTATGGGCTCTGGCATAGTTGATTAAGTTGTGCGAACTCTTACGGGTAGACTAGCAGATGTAGGGGTTGTAGGTTGGTACGGTCTACCCACAAGTAAGGTGCTAGTGCTTCTAAAAGACTATGTCTCGGTCATCCGTTTCTCAAACATCATGTAGTGCGAGAAATCCAACGGAGGCGATCGAGTCTTGTGGGGAAAAGTGCACAAACCTCTGCAGAGTGTATAAACTAATCATGGTTAGCCGTGTCCCCGGTTATGGACATCTTGAGTATCTAGTACTTGGATATAATGTGAATCTCATCATGTTACTTCTAATTAATATTGTTGGGTTTTAATGAGTACTTTTAATTGGGATTGAGGATGCTGTCAACCATTCTCAATGTTCAACAACCACCATGATAGTTAAATAAATTTATTCCTTTGCAGTAGGGAAAAATTGGCTTTTCGCAAAACTGTAACTATAGAGCTTTCCACCAGCCATATATGCATGTAGTTTAGGCTTATTCTTTCATTATTCTCTATGTGTTACTTTGCCAGCATATTCCATGTGCTGACCCATTTTCGGGCTGCAACTTTTCATGTTGCAGACTTTTCAGACGACGAGTAAGTGATACGTTAGGGTTACGATTTCTACACTCAACTTTGCCGTTGGTGTTGATGGGAATCCACAACCTTGTTACTTCCGCTATTTTGGATTGAGGTAATAGTATTTACGTTATTTATACATGTGATTTACCTATGTTATAAATCCTCGAGTATTGTGTGTGTCAGCATACCGATCCAGGGATGACACTTAAGCATAGAGACTTGATCCATTCGGGTCGGGTCGCTACATCACATTTGTCGGGGGTTGGGTGCGACATATGCCAATGGATGGCTTATCATGGTGGGAGCGAGTAGAACGTTGCCGGTGCCTGGAAGCGGGATGAGGCGTAGACACGAACGCAGGTGCACTTTACCCAGATTCGGGGCTCTCCTAGGAGATGACACCCCTAGTCATGCTCTGTGGGGTCTCCGCATGATCACTAAGGCACTAGTGAGTACAATGGTGCTCCTCGAGCTGTATGCTAGAGGTAGGAGAAGGCAAGGCTTGCTCTCTCCTCCCTCTATGTGTGAGTCTAGTTCTAACAGGTTGGGAACCCTTTGCATGGGTGCCCTCGGGGGTTTATATAGGCCTACCCCCCAGGGGTACAATGGTAATCTGGCTGGGTGTAGGACCCGGTGTCGTGTGTCTCTGTCGCGGCTTCTCCGCCGGCCAGCTGGGCCCGCTGACTGGTGCAGCACGGAGTCGACAGGCCGCTCCCGCCGCTCGCGGGTCTTGCCGGCTGCTGATTACTGTAGCCCTAATGCTAATGACGCATGCTTGGTCAGGGGAGCGTGGCTACAGTCCCGCCGCCAGGTGGGAGATCACTGAAGCCACACCGTGTCTCATCTGGTTAATGGTGCACAGACCCCGAGGGAGGAGTGGGCTGCCTGCTAGAGGCCGGCCTCCCTTGGGTCCGACTGGTCGGGCTTCCACCGACTTCCGGCCTCTCGCTGCCTGGTAGGGCCCGCCGCTTGCAGGCCGTATCGACAGGCCGTCGTGGGAGCAGGGCTCCGCCTGGCAGGAGTGATGTCAAGGGTGGAGTGGCAACAGTGCCGCGCCGTGCGGAGATCTCCGCCTGTACGGGGCACTGTGGCCGCGCCTTGCCCTGGACGTGGGGGTGATGGACTACACTGTAGCCACACCCTGTCTTGTCTTCGTAATGGTGGCACAGACTTTGAGGGCACCGTGGGCCGACTGCTGGGGAGCCGGCCTCTCTAGAGGCCGCCTTCCGGAGCTTGGCCGCCTTCCGGTAGCCGGCCACTTGAACTAGCCGGCCACCAGAAGGCGGTGCTTCATTCTGGATATTTGTGGGACGCAGCTGGCCCATTGTCTTGAAAGGCTCGGGGACTCGAGTTAGGCTACCTGTGACCCATTACTCCGACAACATTGAGTCCATAGGAAAAGCCAATACTATTAAAAGGGGATGAGGTGTTGCTTAATGGGTTACCTGCTCAAAGTGCTTAGTGATATGCTCCAAAAACCCTCAACCACTTTCTCATATCCCACATATGTCCCAAATCAAAATTCAAACTCAGCCCCACCGAAACTTTCTATCCGGCGCCATCGAGTTCAGTTGACATAGCCACTGCCACAAAACCATAGTCACTTCGGTCTTACCGATAGGGATCTCGGTCTCACCGAGATGGGATTGCAAACTCTCTGTTTCCCTTTGTAACGTTTCGGTCCATCCGAGATGAGCGATCGGTCCCACCGAGTTTGCAATGCAAACTCTCTGTTTCCCTTTCGTAACGTTACGGTCTCACTGAGATGAGTGAATCGGTCCCACCGAGTTTGCCTGACCAACTCTCTGGTTAGCTTATTACCAAAATTGGTCCCACCGAGTTTATGTAATCGGTCTCACCGAGATTACGTTATGCCCTAACCCTAATGAAATCGGTCCCACCGAGTTGACATGTCGGTCCCACCGAAAAGCCTAACGTTCACATTTTGAACCAAACCGGTCTGACCGAGTTTCATTATTCAGTCCCACCGAGTTTGGTGATTTGTGTGTAACGGTTAGATTTTGTGTGGAGGCTATATATACCCCTCCACCCACTCTTCACTCGTGGAGAGAGCCATTAGAACATGCCTACACTTCCATCATACATTTTCTGAGAGAGAACCACCTACTCGTGTGTTGAGGTCAAGATATTCCATTCCAACCATATGAATCTTGATCTCTAGCCTTCTCCAAGTTGCTTTCCACTCAAATCATCTTTCCACCAAATACAAATCTGTGAGAGAGAGTTGAGTGTTGGGGAGACTATCATTTGAAGCACAAGAGCAAGGAGTTCATCATCAACACACCATCTATTACCTTTTGGAGAGTGGTGTCTCCTAGATTGGTTAGGTGTCACTTGGGAGCCTCCGTCAAGATTGTGGATTTGAACCAAGGAGTTTGTACGGGCAAGGAGATCGCCTACTTCGTGAAGATCTACCCTAGTGAGGCAAGTCCTTCGTGGACGATGGCCATGGTGGGATAGACAAGGTTGCTTCTTCATGGACCCTTCGTGGGTGGAGCCCTCCGTGGACTCGCGCAACCGTTACGCTTCGTGGGTTGAAGTCTCCATCAATGTGGATGTACGATAGCACCACTTGTCGGAACCATGCCAAAAATCTCCATGTCTACATTGCGTTTGCTCCCTCCAAACTCCTCCTTTTACCTTCATGTGCAATGTTTTACATTCCGCTGCTATACTCTTACAATTGCATGTGTAGGTTGGTTGCTTGACTAGTGCTAAGTTGTAAAATCTGTCAAGACTTAAAATTAGGAAAAGGCTAGATTTTCATTTGGTCAAGTAGTCTAATCACCCCCCCCTCTAGACATACTTTCGATCCTACATGATCGCGTCAAGTAAAGCCATCTTCGGTGTCGCATCGTTGATGTTGGCGATGGTGGCTACCCGAGAAATAATTATTCCTCGAGCATTCCCATCTCGATGGTGTTGTCTGGCAGCGCCAATAGTTCACGGGTGTAGATTTCGGCCATCTGTTTTGGACGGTGATGCTAGGGTCATAGGTTTTGTAATGCAGTTGCCGCGTCATCCCTTCCTAGGATGGTCTTCCTGCGTCATCTTCGTCACATTAGTACGCTCTTGTTGTCGTTGTGAGGCCCTTGAGATCTAATAGAGGTTGGGCTCTTGGATCTAAGGCTCTTTCGGTTGCGACAACTTCTTTTCCAGGGTGATGGTCCGGTAGGACCGTGACCTTGATGACTTACCATCCGCGATCAACAAAGGTAAGCTGACTTCGATATTGAGGTGTCGCGCCATCCCTTCTCCTTCACCGATAGGTCACCAGACCCTTCTTCATCGGCCCGTCGGAATCGGACTATGGGAGGCCTTGATCTACCAGATGGAGATGTAGTTTCTCTTGTTTTGGTATTTTTAGATTGACCTTCATTGCATGTCTCTTTGACCCTTGCAGTGACGAGGCGTAAAATAAAGTCATATCCGGTCACGCGTCATTGATGGTGGCGCAATGGATGTCGGGGATATAATCCTTCCTTGAGAATTCCCTTATCGATACAGCGTTGATGGTTCCGCCATTGTTTTGGACGGTGAGACCAGGGTCGCTTCGCAGGCGGGTCTTCCCACCTCATCTTTGTCACAATACTGCGCCCTCTGGTGTCGTGGTAAGGCCTGTGAGGTTTAAGAGAGGTTGGGCTCTTGTATCTAAGGCTCTTTCGGTTGTGACGACTTCTTCTCTAGGGCGATGGTTCGCTAGGACCATCCGTGACAAAGTTAAGTTGATTCCGGTGCTGGAGCTGTTTGTGGCGGCGCGCCATCGGCTGTGTGAGAGGAAGAAGGTTAGCACCCGGGGACTTCAATGTAATTTTTCATTTTGTAGGAGTTTTTTCACTAGTCGTTTGGACAAAAGATATGAGTGCTTTTCCGCAAAAATAAAAAAGAAGAAGAAGCAAGGATACATGTGTTGACATTCTGCTTCAGAATTGAGAGGTGCACTTTCAATTGTAGGCTCCAAAATTTGAATTTTCAATCGCTCCTCTTCTACTAGTTAGTCAAGACATGCATGTAGAATTGTATTGAATAATTGTTGATGCAATATTGTGTCGGTACAAGAAGTATATATAAGAGCCAAGCCGCACCTGACCTAGCCTTATTACAAACCGAGTCGGAGTCTAAATCCTAATACAAGTTGTATTCTAGCATCCCCCCGCAGTGTCTTCAATGATGACCCACAAGTATAGGGGATCTATCATAGTCCTTTCGATAAGTAAGAGTGTAAAACCCAACGAGGAGCAGAAGGAAATGATAAGCGGTTTTCAGCAAGGTATTCTTTGCAAGCACTGAAATTATAGGTAAGAGATAGTATTGTGATAAGATAATTTGTAACGAGCAACAAATAACAAAAGTAAATAAAGTGCATCTAGGTGGCCCAATCCTTTTTGTAGCAAAGGACAAGCCTGGACAAACTCTTATATAAAGAAAAGCGCTCCCGAGGACACATGGGAATTATCGTCAAGCTAGTTTTCATCACGTTCATATGATTCGTGTTCGGTACTTTGATAATTTGATATGTGGGTGGACCGGTGCTTGAGTACTGTCCTTACTTGGACAAGCATCCCACTTATGATTAACTCCTATTGCAAGCATCCGCAACTACAAAAGAAGTATTAAGGTAAACCTAACCATAGCATGAAACATATGGATCCAAATCAGCCCCTTACGAAGCAACGCATAAACTAGGGTTTAAGCTTCTGTCACTCTAGCAACCCATCATCTACTTATTACTTCCCAATGCCTTCCTCTAGGCCCAAATAATGGTGAAGTGTCATGTAGTCGACGTTCACATAACACCACTAGAGGAGAGACAACATACATCTCATCAAAATATCGAACAAATACCAAATTCACATGACTACTAATGGCAAGACTTCTACCATGTCCTCAAGAACAAACGTAACTACTCACAAAGCATATTCATGTTCATAATCAGAGGAGTATTAATATGCATATAGGATCTGAACATATGATCTTCCACCAAATAAACCAACTAGCATCAAGTACAAGGTGTAATCAACACTACTAGCAACCTACTGGTACCAATCCCACACTTAGAGACAAGAATTGGATACAAGAGATGAACTTGAGAGGAGATGGTGCTAGTGAAGATGTTGATGGAGATTGGCCCCCTCCCGATGAGAGGAGCATTGGTGATGATGATGGCGATGATTTGCCCCTCCCGGAGGGAAGTGTCCACGGCAGAACAGCTCCGCCGGAGCCCTAGATTGGTTCCGCCAAGGTTCCGCCTCGTGGCGGCGGAGTCTCGTCCCGAAAGCTTGCTTCTGAATTTTCTTCAGACGAAAGACTTCATATAGCAGAAGATGGGCACCGGAGGGCCAACAAGGGGCCCATGAGGCTGGGGGCGCGCCCAGGGGGTAGGGCGTGCCGCCCACCCTCGTGGCCAGGGTGTGGGCCCCCTCTGGTATTTCTTCCGCTCAGTATTTTTTATTATTTCCAAAAATAACTTTCGTGGAGTTTCAGGACTTTTGGAGTTGTGCAGAATATGTCTCTCATATTTTTCCCATAACTCCAGCTGCCGACATTCTCCCTCCTTATGTAAACCTTGTAAAATAAGAGAGAATAGGCATAAGTATTGTGACATAATGTGTAATAACAACCCATAATGCAATAAATATGGATACAAAAGCATGATGCAAAATGGACGTATCAACTCCCCCAAGCTTAGACCTCGCTTGTCCTCAAGCAGAAGCTGATAACGATAAATATGTCCACATGTTTAGAGGTAGAGGTGTCGATAAAATAAAATACGGACATGAGGGCATCATGATTATTCTCATAATAGCAACATATATGGATATTGTCATATGATTTCTTATGCTCAAGTAATAATCTATTCATAATGAAAATTATGAATCAGAAACTTTATTGAGAACTAACAAACTATAATCTCAGTCATTGTAGCAATTGCAATTTATCATAACATCAGAAAGAGTCTATGTTAGAGCTTTCCAGCAAGCCCACATACTCAACTATCATTTAGTCTTTCACAATTGCTAACACTCACGCAATACTTGTGGTTACGAATTTTTAATCGGACACAGAGAAAGATAGGGGCTTATAGTTTCGCCTCCCAACCTTTTACCTCAAGGGTAATGTCAACAATAATAGTTCAGGCTAACTTACAGTCCGATTAGATATATATGTCAGGATCTTTCCACCACCCTGTGCTTGCCAAAGGATAAAATGTAAAAAGGAAAGGTGAAGATCACCATGACTCTTGCATAAGGTAGAAGATAAAAGTAAAAGATAGGCCCTTCGCAGAGGTAAGCATAGGTTGCCATGTGCTTTCAGGGTTGGATGCACAAAATCTTAATGCGAAAGAGCATCACTTTATATTGCCGCTTGTGATATGAACCATTATTATGCAGTCCGTCGCTTTTATTTCTTCCACATCACAAGATCGTATGAAGCTTATTTCCTCCACACTAGTCAATCATACATATTTAGAGAGCAATTTTTTATTGCTTGCACCGATGACAACTTACTTGAAGGATCTTACTCAATCCATAGGTATATATGATGGACTCTCATGGCAAAACTGGGTTTAAGGGTTTTTGGAAGCACACGTAGTATCTCTACTTGGTGCAAAGAATTTGGCTAGCATGAGGGGGAAAGGCAAGCTCAACATGTTGGATGATCCATAACAATATACTTTATTTCAGATATAAGAAAACATAACCCATCACGTTGTCTTCCTTGTCCAACATCAACTCTTTAGCATGTCATATTTTAATGAGTGCTCCCAATCATAAAAGATGTCCAAGATAGTATATTTATATGTGAAACCTCTCTTTCTTTATCACTTCCTATTAATTGCAACGATAACCAAAACTAAATTTGTCAACTCTCAACAACTTTTAATCATCATACTCTTTCTATGTGAAGTCATTACTCTCCATAAGATCAATATGATCTCTTTGTTTCTTTTTATCTTTTCTTTTTCTTTTATTCCCTCAAGATCATAGCAAAATAATCAAGCCCTTGACTCAACACTAATCTTTATTATATAGCTCACGAACTCGATTACATAGAGGGATCATAAAGCAAAACTCAAACCTAAATCATACCAAAAACTTTATTCTACTAGATCAAGATATTACTAAACGGATCAAACTAAGAAAAATGGTAAAAATAGGAGTGTCATGGTGATACGATACCGAGGCAACTCCCCCAAGCTTGGCAGTTGCCAAGGGGAGTGCCCATACCCATATGATTATGTCTACTTTGTTGGTGAGGAAGGTGGTGGAGTTGTTGATGATGCGGGCTTGTCGTCCATCTTCCAAGGCATAGGCTCACCATCATAGAAGGATGATTGAGTCTATGGGATCCTCAAATCTGCAGCCAAACTCATTCTCTTGAATCTATATTCATACTCACAGTTTTGGTTTTGCAGGTCATTTATTTGGGCTTGGAGGTGCTCGATCTTCTCGTGAAGCTTGAGGATAGTCTCCCCAATGTTCTTGGCATCCAGCTTGTGGTTGTTGGTGAACTCCGCAATCATCATGTGGTTGGAGTTGAGTCCACGTTCCACCATCCCTTGGCACTTGAAAACTTGTTGCTCCATTGCTTCGAGCCTCGTCTCCATGCTTTCGGTCCCCTTCGGTCCCTCAACATCGCGGATGTGCAGCAACCCATCACGGATCTCAATGGTTTGAGGGTCTCGCAGCACCTCCGCGAGGTAAGGGTTGATGATCTTCTCGAAGAACTTGTCCTTTGGGACGCTTGGAGACGCCATGATGGTCTAGGTCTGTCAGAAAAATAGCTCGAAACGAAAACAGAGGATATTTGCGTGATACAGGGGTCAAAACCTTCGGGAGATTATATAATGATTTTTTACCGACCAAAATACGTATCGTGCAAGAAAACGGAGTCCGGAGAGCGCACGAGGTGCCCACGAGGCAGGGGCGCGCCTGGGGTAGGCGCGCCCTCCACCTCGTGGAGGCCTCGTGTCCTTCCCGGACTGCTTCTTATTTTTCTATTTTTCTAAATATTCCAAAAGGAGAAAAATTGCCATTAGAACTGTTTTGGAGTTGGTGTAGCGACCTGACCCAAAATCGGTCAAATCTCGTATGCATTCATCCCAAGATCATCTTTGGTACTCACAAGACATCGATGAAATAATCAAAGTTCAATCACACCTGAATTTATTACATGATTCTCATATAGAGTCTTTACAAGAGAATAAATTCGGCCGAAGGCCAACTCATGAGAAATAAACTAGTAAAGCTGCGAAGCGAGATTTAAATAGCGAGTCCATCCGACTCCATAGGGCAATCGCCAAGCGCGGAGCGTAGCCTCAATCCTGATCGGAATACTCCTCTGCAACATAAGACGTTGCAGCCGTGTAGGTCAGCATTTTGAATATGCTGGCAAGTCATGAAGAGAGAATAACAATAACAATACTAATACTATATGCAATTTGGCTGTGGGGCTCTAAGTTTCATCATTTTGCGAAAAGCCAATTTTTCCCTACTACAGTGGACTTGCTTGCAAATACTACAAAATTGTTGGTAGTTATTGAGATGGTTCCGCCAACCAATGTCTCATTCCCAAATTATTAAGTCATAATCCCCTCAAATTAATTTATTAGTTTTAGTGTTGAGATTTCTGAATACTTCCAAGTTCCAGAGGCTCAAATTGTCCGTAATCGGGACACGGCTAATCGATTAGATCTTTAACTCTGCAGAGGTTTATGACTTTACCCGCAAGAATCATTCCTCCTTTTAAGTCTTCGCACTTCATGGTGTTTGAAGACGGATGAATGAAACAGGTCTTCAAGAGTTCTTCCGCCACCGCCGTACCCATCCAATCCTACCGTTCTTCTACATCTCGTAGTACCGCCCAGCCAGCGTCACTACTAGGGTTGACCCAGCCAGAGCCCATAATGGCTTGCGGCTGCACAGTAAGCTTCCGGTCAATGGGGCATCCATCCGTCTCTTCGTGGCTGGGTGAAGCTTTCGCAAGACGTCATGGCACTTCTCCATGCATCCCGCCAACCACTGGGTTCTCCAGGTGCCCGTCAACCGCCCTCCACCCAAGAGTGAATTCAAGTCCATCTTGAGCTTGAAGTTCATGGGGTTGTCATCATCTTGACTCTCACATCTTTCTTATGAATTCACTCAACCAATCCCGCTCACGAGCATAGCAAAATTAAACTACTACGCCCCGGTCATGGTAACAAGGGAATTGGTTCATCCTACCACATGATACTACTCAAGAACAATAACTTCAAAATTTCACCTACTTCATGCATGGTGGGAGGTATAATTCTAATGCAACAAAATCATAGGTATTGACAAGATGATCAATGACTTGCCTTCTCGACGATCTTCGTAAGCTAAGGACTCAGAGTAGCAAGCTTCAGACTCGGAAATTCTACCGAGACAAACAATAATCACAATAAGCATATAGCATATGATCACTTAACACAATAGCATAGTAACATAACACACCAAAACAAACGAATCCAAAACCCAAAGGAAAACTCAAGAAATCCAACTCAAAGTTTTCCTACTTCAAGCAACAACTAAAAATAGTTTTACATAACAAAAATTTCTTAATATAACCTAACCATGGGTTTATGTTAACTTAACAGAAAAGAATGCATTAAGCAACTAGGAGCAAAAAGAATCAATTTAAAATCTATTATAAAACTCCTATTAGGCCTAAAGCAAGTTTTAGTAAGAAAATAAAATAAAAGTTTTATTTATTATAAATAAAAGTTCATGCTCTAAAGTGACAGAAACTAACCTAGAATAATCAATCACATATGAAAATAAATTTATTTACTAATTAAAATAATAGGAAAACAGTAGCTAGTTAATTAATTAAGAATAGCATGATTCTGCTAGAAACTATTTTTTTATAAATCCTAAAATGCCCAAATTAATTCCTACGGTTAGGCAATGTCAAAACAAAATTGGGACAAAAAGAATCATATAAAAATAATTTTCCTAACTCCTTTTATAGCAGATTTACTATTCTGACTAAATCTAAAATAAAGCAATTCTAAAAAAAATTTAACATAGCTAATTATATTTTCTGTAGAAACTATAGGAAATTTGCAAACCAACAAAAAAAGAATCACCTAAAAATATTAAATAGATTAAAAGATATGAATTTTTCAAATCTGAAACTATTTTGTTAAATCAGAAAACGAAAATAAAAGAAAAACGGGCTAACTGGGCCTAACTAACGCCCTGTGCGTAATATAACTAAACGGGCCCTAGGGTTAAACGAATCGGGCCGGTACAAAATAAAAACCCTAACTAAAATATTAAACCGGAATTAACCGGACCGAACCGGTTTTATTTTAAAAGAACATACCCCTTGGGGGTCTAATCACGCCAGTAGAAACGAATCGGACGGCGAGGGTGGAGTCCGGCGAGTTACCGGAGATCGATGGCGGCGGCGGCTCGGCGGCGAAAAGGTCGGCGTCTCCGGTGGTCGGGGCGACGGCGGGGAGCTCCGCTGGGTGCGGACGGCCGAGGGATGCGCTCGTGGAGTCGACGGGCTCGGGATGACCGGGCGTCGACGTGGGGGTTAATGGCGGCGGCGGCGTGCTCGGGCTCCGGCGAGTGCGTGTGGAGGGAGAGAGAGGTCCGGTCGAGGGGCGAGGGGGGAAAACGGGGTCGGGGGGTAGTATTTATAGGGGGTCCTCGGCTTGGACGAGGGGAAACGCGGGCGAGGAGATCTCGGCGAATCCCGGATCCTTCGGGATCCGGCGAGCGGCGGCGCGGGCGAGTGGCGTGGGCGAGGGGTAGACGACAGGTGGGGGCCCACCTGTCGGCGAGTGAGGGGAGCGGGGGTTCGGTCGGTCGACCGAACCGGATAGGTTTCGGGCGAGGAGGGGATGCGGTCGGCTCGCTGGGCCGTCGGCTGGCGCGGCTGGGCCTGGCTCGGTGGGCTGCCAGTCTTTGGGTGGGCCAATCGGCTCGGCCGGGCGCTGGGTATTTTCCTTTTTCAAAATTTTTTTTTTGAAAAACAAAACAGAGATAATATTTAAACTATAAATATTTTATATAGGACATATATATACCAAAATGATCAGGGGAATATTCCCTATCATTTGAACATTTTTCCAGGGGCAAAATTCAAACTTTATAAAAATTCATTTTTTCCAAATTTCAAATAAACTCAAGTTTGAATTCAAAACTTTTGGCAATGTTTTCCTCTGATATTTTTGGAGTGTCATGTTTACTCCTCTCATACTTTCTCTCAAGTATTTATCAAGCATAATTTTTGAAATGATTTCCACTTGCCAAAGTTTGAATTCAAATTCCAAAAACTCAAAAACTTCAGAAACTTCAAATGCCACTCAAATTCAAACAGAATGCATAGATGCTTAGCTATAATTGTAAAACATTACAAATAGGAAATTTGGGATGTTACAAACCTACCCACCTTAAGATGAATCTCGCCCTCGAGATTCGGGTTGGCTAGCAAATAGGTGCGGATGGTCTCGAAGAAGGTCTTCTTTGCGCTCCCAGGTGGCTTCTTCCTCGGAGTGATGACTCCACAGCACCTTGCAAAACTTGATAATCTTGCTGCGGGTGACTCTGTTCGCAGTCTCGAGAATTCGGACGGGTTTCTCCTTATAAGTCAGATCACTGTCGAGCTGTATGGCCTCTAGGGGCACTGTGTCTCTCAAGGGAATATCGGCCATGCCGGCATGACACTTCTTCAGCTGAGAAACATGGAAGACATCATGAACTCCGGACAATCCTTCCGGCAATTCCAACTTGTAAGCAACTTCTCCACGACGTTCGAGGATTTTGTAGGGGCCAATGAATCGGGGTGCTAACTTTCCTTTGACACCAAACCTCTTGATTCCACGAAGTGGGGACACACGAAATTATGCTCGGTCTCCCACTTCGTAAGTTACTTCCTTGCGTTTACTGTCGGCATAACTCTTCTGTCTCGACTGTGCTATCTTGAGTCTATCCCGAATCAGCTTGACTTTCTCTTCGGAATCTCTGATAAGGTCGGAACCGAAAAGCGATCGATCTCCAACACCATCCCACAAAGAATGGTGTTTCGCACCTCCTTCCGTATAGAGCTTCGAAGGGGCCATCTTCGATCGGATTGATAACTGTTGTTGTATGAAAACTCTGCGATGGCAAATTATCATCCCAGCTAGACCCATAGTCTAGCACACAAGCTCTCAACATGTCCTCCGTAATCTGGTTGACTCTCTCGGTCCGTCCATCCGCTCTGCGGATGAAAAGTGTGATTGAACTCCAGCCTCGCACTCCAAAGTTTCATGCAACCGATTCCAAAACTTTGAGGTAAATTGTGTTCCTCTATCGACACGATACTCCTCGAACTCCATGCGCACATACGATCCTGGTCATGTATATCTTGGCCAACTTAGCACTGGTATAGGTAGTCTTCACGGAATGAAGTGAGCTACCTTGGTCAAACGATCCACCACTACCCAGATAGAATCATAACCTGAACGGGTTCGGGTAATCCGTGATAAAATCCATTCCAAGTTTTTCCCATTTCCAATCGGGAATCGGCAAAGGTTGAAGTAACCCTGCTGGCTTCGATGTTCTGCCTTTACTGTTGACAAACATCGACATCGCTATGTACTCGGCAATATCCTTCTTCATACATGTCCACCGAAACTTTCCTTCAAATCCGTGTACATCTTGGTGTTACCGGGTGAATCGAGTACGGTGAATCATGAGCCTCATGAAGAATTAGCTTCTGAGTTCGGGATCATTGGGCACATAAATACGATCCTCGAACCATATAGCTCAGATTCATCCTTACGAAATCCTTTAGCTTTTCCTTCATTCATCTTTTGCTTTATCTCATCAATTTCCTTGTCCGACTTCGGGCTTCACGAATCCTTTCGCCAAAGTGGACTGAACTTCCAGAGTTGCAACATATCCTCTCGAACTATCTCCATCGGAGATCTCGAGGTCATCGACTAACTCCTGGGTAATCCTCCGCTATAAGAGTGTTCACATAACTCTTACGGCTCAAAGCATCTGCTATAACATTAGCCTTACGGGTGGTAATGCAATCTCATGTCATAGTCCTTGATTAACTCTAGCCATCTCCTCCGCTCGAGGTTCAACTCTTTCTGCGTGAAAATATACTTCAAACTCTTGTGATCTGTGCAAACATCACAACGGTTTCCGATGAGGAAATGTCTCCAGATCTTGAGTGCATGCACTACGGCTGCTAACTCCAAATCATGTGTGGCATAATTCATCTCGTGAGGTCGTAGCTGTCTGGAGGTATAAGCTACAACTTTTCCTTCCTGCATGAGTACTCCTCCGAGTCCCTGACGAGAAGCGTCACAATATACCCGTAATCCTTGTGTATATCCGCAAAATCAGATCGGGGCTGTAACCAAACGTTTCTTCAATTCTGAAAACTGGCTTCACAATCCTCGGTCCAAATGTACTTGGCCTCCTTCTTCAAACAGCTCACCATGGGCTTGGCAATCTTCGAGAAGTTCTCAATAAACCTCCGATAATATCCTCGCGAGTCCGAGAAAACTGCGGATCTCCTTGATCGAGGTGGGCGATCGCCAATCGGTGACTGATTCAACCTTGGCGGGTCAATCGATATTCCTTCTCCTGAAATAACATGTCCGAGGAATCCAACTTCCTTCAGCCAAAATTCACATTTGCTGAACTTAGCATACAACCGATGTTCTCAAGTTTCTCCGTAACTAGACATAAATGTTCCTTATGCCCTTCCTCGCTCTTGGAGAAAATCAGTATATCATCGATGAATACCACGACAAACTTGTGCAGATATTCCATAAATACCTTGTTCATCAAGTTCATGAAGTATGCAGGAGCATTAGTCAATCCAAATGACATGACGGTATACTCATATAAACCATACCTGGTGGTGAATGCTGTTTTGGGTATATCCTTCTCACGGATCTTCAACTGATGATACCCTGATCGAAGATCGATCTTGGAGAATACCTTGGCTCCAACTAGCTGATCAAACAGATCATTAATCATCGGCAGAGGGTACTTGTTCTTGATGGTCACATCGCTTAGCTTAACGATAATCCACAACCATTCTCAAGGTTCCATCCTTCTTCGTACCAAAAGAACTGGGGCTCCCCAAGGTGATGAGCTTGGCGAATATATCCTTTCTCCAATAGCTCATTAATCTGGTTCTTGATCTCTTTCAAATCGCTCGAGGCATCCGATAAGGTCTCTTGGATATTGGGGCTGTGTCGGGCAATAACTCAATCAAAATTCAATGTCCTCGTCCGTGGCATTCACGGTAATTCCTCCGAAACACATCGGAAAATCTTGCACCTCGGCACTTCCTCTGAACAACTCCCGTGAGGGAATGCACCTGATTCTTCATCAGGATACGTCTGGATACATACTTGATCCTCTTCTGCTCCGGAGTGGTGAGCAGAATAGACTTGCGGGCATAGTCTATGTTTCCTTCAAACTTCGTCAACCAATCCATGCCTAGGATTACATCCAAGGTCCGGGTTTCCAACACTATGAGGTCTGCGGAAATTTATGATTTCGATGTTGAGGGTTGCATGACAGCCTAAGCTCGCCATCATTTCTCCTCCCGCGGGCCGACGCCAAGGGGGTTTCTAAGGGTTTTAGTGGGCAACCCGCTTTTCCACAACTACCCTTGATATGAATGAATGCGCTGCACCGTAATCAAAGAGTACCAATACTGAACGTGAATTCAATAAAACTTACCAACCACGATTGTTCGGCTGATCATAGACGTCCTCCACGTCAATGTGGTTCACCTTAGCACGAGGGAAAGGGTTGGGCTTCTTCGCTGAGCTTCCATTGCCGTTTCCATTCCTCTGCTTGGCCTCCGGGCAGTCGGTGGCATAGTGCCCTGTTTTCTAGCACTTGAAACAGGTGATGTGACTCAGATCCTTCGGAGCCGGGGCAGGACGATGCTGGTTCCCATTACCATTACCATTGCCATTGCCATTGCCTGACCTGTTGTCCTGGTTGCGGTTGTTCCCATTTCCTCCATGGTTATGTCCTCCATGGTTGTGATGGGTATGCCCTCCTGAGTATGGGGCATAACGGGCTTCGTTGAGCTCCTGAGTTGTGCTTCCCCTGGCTGTACTTCCGCTTGCGGCTTTCAATCTGCTGTTGCTTGCCTTCAAGTATGATGGCCTTGTCTACCAGCTCCTGGTAGTTGGTGAAAGTAGCCACCATTAGCTGTATACCCAGTTCGTCATTGAGTCCCTCGAGAAACTTCTCCTGCTTTGCGGCATCTGTGGCCACATCATCCGGGGCATAGCGAGCTAACTTGCTGAACTCATCCACGCATCGTGCCACAAGACGGTTCTCGGGCGTAAGTTGCGGAACTCACGCTTCTTCGCACTCATGGCTCCAAATGAAACATGAGCAGTGTGGAAGGCCTCGCTGAACTGATCCCATGTAATGGTGGCGATGGGATAAGTGGCGGTGTAGTTCTCTCACCAAGAAGCTGCAGGTCCATCAAGTTGATGTGCGCAAAGCGCACCTTCTCTGCATCGGTGCATCCAACAGTGATTAACTCTCTTCCGACCTTGCGGAGCCAATCATCGGCCACAATCGGCTCGGTCTGCTAGAGAACACCGGCGATTCAGCCTTAGGAATCGAGTCAAGTTGTCAACAGGGGTGGTGGTGGCGGTGGATTGTTGTTGTTGTTGTTCGTTCGGATGAGCATCCGCATGATGGCATTCGCTGCTTTGGAGCAGCTTGGGTGAGCTCCGGCGGAAAGTTGAGACCGGGTCACGCCTCGGAGGCATCCGTGTTTTGGAGTGGATGAGAAAATTAGAATAGAACAATGGTCTAATGAGAAATAACACTACCCATATGAATGCACAAACATAATCACACCAATCATTTATTCATTCCACTCAAACATGGTTCAATCTCGATTACAAAAATGCTCACGACTAATCGAAAATAACGACCTAACTGATCGACGAAAAAGTAAAATAACATGGTGGTCGACTAAATGTCTTCATCAATAATCCTTGCGTCCTCTGGTGCGATGTCCTCCGATGTGGTGTCCTCTGTTACGGCGCCTCCTCTTGCGGCTTTCTCCAGTGGAACTCCCTTCATAATCCTGATCATTGCTCACGAGGGGTCCATCATCTCCACTCGGAAAAAGGTCCTCTCCCAAGTCCATCTTTTCCTCAATTGCGGCAAGCTTCATCTTCAGGTCGTCGACTCTCTCCATGAAGTCCGCGATTTCTTCCTCATGGTCAAGGAAGTCTGTGTGCCTTCTCCTCCGCCCAGTTCACGTAACAACAGCCTCCTGTGTACCTTCGAGTTACGGCGTAGTCCGGATCTCCTGCTTCTGAGGAGACACTCCAAGTCTTGGACATACGAGAGAATGGAGTCGCCCTCACGGACGGATGATATCTCCATTCCGTGCTCTGCGAGAAACCATGGCGGTCGATGGATCGAGCTCGCCTGTACTCTTCTCGGAGATGTCCAAGTGCACGATAGATCGCCATGTCCTTCCGAGGATCCAGTTGAAGTCGGTGAACTCAAAGTCAATAGGCTCAGATGCCTCCGAAGGTTCTCCTGGAATGTGCACTTCAACTCTGAGCGGTATCCGCGGAAGTGCATTGGTAGGCTTACCGTGATCGAGGGCGAGCAATCTTCAGCTTATTCACCATCTGGACCAGCTTCCGCCAAGGGCATCGCCTCATCGGGTGGCAAAACTCCGTAGCAAAACGGGGTGAACTCAACGCCATCTAGAATGTTGAAAATCGAGAGAAGTCGAAATGAACAGGGAGAATTACGGAATGATAAGGATATAAAGTAAATAGTCTCTTCCTATCGCTTTCCGATCCTAGGGGTTACGCCCCACGGTCAGCAGTAGTGCTCGATACCATCTCAGAGCGACCGACCCAAAATCGGTCAAATCTCGTGGTTCTGCATGCCATCCCAAGTTCATGCCGGTACTCACAAGACATCGATGAAATAATCAAAGTTCAATCACACCTGAATTTATTACACGATTCTCATATAGAGTCTTTATTACAAGAGAATAAATTCGCCAAGGCCAACTCATGAGAAATAAACTAGTAAAGCTGCGGAAGCGAGCGAAATAGCGAGTCCATCCGACTCCATAGGGCAATCGCCAAGCGCGAGCGTAGCCTCAATCCCGATCGAATACTCCTCGCAACATAAGACGTTGCAGCCATGTAGGTCAGCATTTTGAATATCTTTGGCAAGTCATGAAGAGAGAATAACAATAACAATACTAATACTATATGCAATTTGGCTGTGGGGCTCTAAGTTTCATCATTTTGCGAAAAGCCAATTTTTCCCTACTACAGTGGACTTGCTTGCAAATACTACAAAATTGTTGGTAGTTATTGAGATGGTTCCGCCAACCAATGTCTCATTCCCAAATTATTAAGTCATAACCCCTCAAATTAATTTATTAGTTTTAGTGTTGAGATTTCGAATACTTCCAAGTTCCAGAGGCTCAAATTGTCCGTAATCGGGCACGGCTAATCGATTAGATCTTTAACTCTGCAGAGGTTTATGACTTTACCCGCAAGAATCATTCCTCCTTTTAAGTCTTCGCACTTCATGGTGTTTGAAGACGGATGAATGAAACAGGTCTTCCAAGAGTTCTTCCGCCACCGCCGTACCCATCCAATCCTACCGTTCTTCTACATCTCGTAGTACCGCCCAGCCAGCGTCACTACTAGGGTTGACCCAGCCAGAGCCCATAATGGCTTGCGGCTGCATAGGTAAGCTTCCGTCAATGGGGCATCCATCCGCCTCTTCGTGGCTGGGTGAAGCTCGCAAGACGCCATGGCACTTCTCCATGCATCCCGCCAACCACTGGGTTCTCCAGGGTGCCCGTCAACCGTCCTCCACCCAGTAGTGAATTCCGAAGTCCATCTTGAGCTTAAAGTTCATGGGGTTGTCATCATCTTGACTCTCACATCTTTCTTATGAATTCACTCAACCAATCCCGTCTATGAGCATAGCAAAATTAAACTACTACGTCCCGGGTCATGGTAACAAGGGTAATTGGTTCATCCTACCACATGATACTACTCAAGAACAATAACTTCAGAATTTCACCTACTGCATGCATGGTGGGGAGGTATAATTCTAATGCAACAAAAATCATAGGTATTGACAGTATGATCAATGACTTGCCTTTTCGACGATCTTCGTAAGCTAAGGACTCAGAGTAGCAAGCTTCAGACCGGAAATTCTACCGAGACAAACAATAATCACAATAAGCATATAGCATATGATCACTTAACACAATAGCATAGTAACATAACACACCAAAACAAACGAATCCAAAACCCAAAGGAAAACTTGAAGAAATCCAACTCAAAGTTTTCCTACTTCAAGCAACAACTAAAAATAGTTTTACATAACAAAAAATTTCTTAATATAACCTAACCATGGGTTTATGTTAACTTAACAGAAAAGAATGCATTAAGCAACTAGGAGCAAAAAGAATCAATTTAAAATCTATTATAAAACTCCTATTAGGCCTAAAGCAAGTTTTAGTAAGAAAAATAAAATAAAAGTTTTATTTATTATAAATAAAAGTTCATGCTCTAAAGTGACAGAAACTAACCTAGAATAATCAATCACATATGAAAATAAATTTATTTACTAATTAAAATAATAGGAAAACAATAGCTAGTTAATTAATTAAGAATAGCATGATTTTGCTAGAAACTATTTTTTATAAATCCTAAAATGCCCAAATTAATTCCTACGGTTAGGCAATGTCAAAACAAAATTGGGACAAAAGAATCATATAAAAATAATTTTCCTAACTCCTTTTATAGCAGATTTACTATTCTGACTAAATCTAAAATAAAGCAATTCTAAAAAAATTTAACATAGCTAATTATATTTTCTGTAGAAACTATAGGAAATTTGCAAACCAACAAAAAAAGAATCACCTAAAAATATTAAATAGATTAAAAGATATGAATTTTTCAAATCTGAAACTATTCTGTTAAAACAGAAAACGAAAATAAAAGAAAAACGGGCTAACTGGGCCTAACTAACGCCCTGTGCGTAATATAACTAAACGGGCCCTAGGGTTAAACGAATCGGGCCGGTACAAAATAAAACCCTAACTAAAATATTAAACCGGAACTAACCGGACCGAACCGGTTTTATTTTAAAAGAACATACCCCTTCGGGGGCGTTCTAATCTACACCGTAGGAAACGAATCGGACGGCGAGGGTGGAGTCCGGCGAGTTACCGGAGATCGACGGCGGCGGCGGTTCGGGCGGCGAGTGCGTCGGCGTCTCCGGTGGTCGGGGGCGACGGCGGGAGCTCGGCGGAAAGTGACGGCCGAGGATGCGTCTGGTGGAGTCGACGGGCTCGGGATGACCGGGCGCCGACGTGGGGTTAATGGCGGCGGCGGCGTGTTCGGCTCCGCGAAAGCGCGTGGAGGAGAGAGAGGTCCGGTCGAGGGGCGAGGGGAAAACGGGTCGGGGGTAGTATTTATAGGGGTCCTCGGCTTGGACGAGGGAACGCGGGCGAGGAGATCTCGGCGAATCCGGATCCTTCGGGATCCGGCGAAGCGGCGGCGCGGGCGAGTGGCGGGCGAGGGGTAGACGACGGTGGGGCCCACCTGTCGGCGAGTGAGGGAGCGGGTTGGTCGGTCGACCGAACCGGATAGGTTTCGGCGAGGAGGTGCGGTCGGCTCATTGGGCCGGCCGGGGGGTGGGCTGGCTCGCCTTGGGCTGCCCAGTCTTTGGCTGGGCTACTCGGCTGGTGGCGCCTGGGTATTTTCCTTTTTCAATTTTTTTTTGAAAAACAAAACAGAGATAATATTTAAATTATAAATATTTTATATAGGACATATATATACCAAAATGATCAGGGAATATTCCTATCATTTGAACATTTTCCAGGGCAAAATCCAAACTTTATAAAATTCATTTTTCCAAATTTCAAATAAACTCAAGTTTGAATTCAAAACTTTTGGCAATGTTTTCCTCTGATATTTTTGGAGTGTCATGTTTACTCCTCTCATACTTTCTCTCAAGTATTTAGCAGGCATAATTTTTGAAATGATTTCCACTTGCCAAAGTTTGAATTCAAATTCCAAAAACTCAAAAACTTCAGAAACTTCAAATGCCACTCAAATTCAAACAGAATGCATAGATGCTTAGCTATAATTGTAAAACATTCCAAATAGGAAATTTGGGATGTTACAGTTGGTTTACTTACCGTACCACATACCTATTCCTTTTCGGAGTCTGAAACATTCTGGAAAGTGTCCCTTATGTATTCCTCCGGGGTTACGGTTTCAATAACATTGGTTTCAACATTTATGGGACTACCTGAGATATAATGTTTGATTCTTTGACCGTTGACCACCTTCGGATTTGTGCCTTCGAAGTTGTTAATTTTTATGGCACCGGAACGATAGACTTCCTCGATAACGTAAGGACCCTCCCATTTAGAGAGAAGTTTTCCTGCAAAAAATCTTAAACGAGAGTTGTATAGAAATACATAATCACCTACATTAAACTCGCGCTTTTATATCCTTTTGTCATGCCATCTTTTAACTTTTTCTTTAAACAACTTGGCATTCTCATAGGCTCGGGTTCTCCATTCATCAAGTGAGCTAATGTCAAATAGCCTCTTCTCACCGGCAAGTTTGAAATCATAGTTGAGCTCTTTAATAGCCCAATATGCCTTATGTTCTAGTTCGAGAGGTAAGTGACATGCTTTTCCATAAACCATTTTATACGGAGACATACCCATAGGCTTTTTATATGCAGTTCTATAGGCCCATAAGGCATCATCAAGTTTCTTGGACCAATTCTTTCTAGATCTATTAACAGTCTTTTGCAAAATTAATTTGAGTTCTCTATTACTCAATTCTACTTGACCACTAGACTGTGGGTGATATGGAGATGCAATTCTATGATTAACATCATACTTAGCAAGCATTTTACGGAAAGCACCATGAATAAAATGTGAACCACCATCAATCATTAAATATCTAGGGACTCCAAACCTCGGAAAAATAACTTCTTTAAGCATCTTAATAGAAGTGCTATGATCAGCACTACTAGTTGGAATAGCTTCTACCCACTTAGTAACGTAATCAACAGCAACTAAAATATGTGTATATCCATTAGAGGCAGGAAACAGTCCCATATCATCAAAGCCCCAAACATCAAATGGTTCAATAACAAGTGAATAATTCATAGGCATTTCTTGACGTCTACTAATATTACCAATTCTTTGACATTCATCACAAGATAAGACAAACTTACGGGCATCATTGAAGAGAGTAGGCCAATAAAAACCGGATTGCAATACCTTATGTGTAGTTCTATCTCTCGCGTGGTGTCCTCCATAAGCCTCGGAGTGACACTTGCGTAGGATCTGTTCATGTTCATGCTCAGGTAGACAACGTCTGATAACACCATCTACTCCTTCTTTATAAAGATGCGGGTCATCCCATAAGTAATGTCTCAAATCATAGAAAACTTTTCTTTTGCTGGTATGTGAAACTAGGCGGTATGAATTTAGCAACAACGTAATTAGCATAATCAGCATACCATGGAGCAGTACGAGAAGCATTTATGACATTTAATTGTTCATCAGGAAAGCTATCATCAATAAGTAGTGGGTCATCAAGAACATTTTCTAACCTAGATAAGTTATCTGCAACGGGGTTCTCAGCTCCCTTTCTATCAATAATATGCAAATCAAATTCTTGTAGCAAGAGAACCCATCTAATAAGTCTAGGTTTAGCATCTTTATTTTCCATAAGATATTTAATAGAAGCATGATCGGTGTGAATTTTTTACTTTAGAATCAACAATGTAAGGTCTGAACTTATCACAAGAAAATACAACTGCTAAAAATTCTTTTTCAGTAGTAGCATAATTTCTCTGGGCATTGTCTAGAGTTTTACTAGCATATTGAATAACATTTAATTTCTTATGAACTATTTGCCCTAGAACAACACCTAGAGCATAATCACTAGCATCACACATAATTTCAAAGGGTAAATTCCAATCAGGTGGCTGAACAATAGGTGCAGAAATCAATGCTTTCTTAAGTCTTTCAAATGCTTCTACACAATCATCATCAAAGACAAACGGTATATCTTTTTGTAATAAATTAGTCAGAGGCCGAGAAATTTTTGAGAAGTCCTTAATGAACCTCCTATAAAATCCGGCATGACCAAGGAAACTTCTTATACCTTTGATGTCCTTGGGACATGGCATCTTTTCAATAGCATCAACTTTAGCTTTATCAACTTCAATACCTCTTTCAGAAATTTTATGCCCCAAGACAATGCCTTCATTAACCATAAAGTGGCACTTCTCCTAGTTCAAGACAAGGTTAGTTTCTTCACATCTCTGCAAAACTCGATCAAGGTTGCTCAAGCAATCATCACAAGAGGATCCATAAACAGAGAAATCGTCCATGAAAACCTCACAAACTTTTCACAAAAGTCAGAGAATATAGCCATCATGCATCTTTGAAAGGTAGCACGTGCATTACATAAACCAAAAGTCATACGTCTATAAGAAAAAGTATCGAAAGGGCAAGTAAATGTGGTCTTAGCTTGATCATCAGCTGACACAGGTATTTGAGAAAGACCAGAATAACCATCTAGAAAGCAAAAATGTGTATGTTTGGATAATATTTCTAGCATTTGATCAATAAAAGGTAAAGGGTAATGATCCTTTTTAGTAGCTTTATTTAATTTGCGGAAATCAATTACCATCCCATAACCTGTAATAATTCTTTGCGGAATCAATTCATCTTTATCATTAGGAATGACAGTAATACCTCCCTTCTTAGGACACAATGGACATAACTTACCCACTGACTATCAGCAACGTGATAGATTATACCTGCCTCAAGGAGCTTTAGTATTTTATTTCTTACCACTTTTTTCATCTTAGGATTCAGGCGTCGTTGGTGATCAATAACTGGTTTGGCATCTTTCTCCAAATTTATTTTATGTTGACATGAGTGGGACTAATTCCCTGAAGATCATCAAGAGTATATCCAATAGCAGCACGATGCTTCTTCAGAGTTTTCAATAATTTTTCTTCCTCCTTCTCTAAAAGTTTAGCATTAATAATAACATGATATATCTTCTTATCATCAAGATAAGCATATTTAAGAGTATCAGGTAAAGGTTAAGCTCAAACACGGGATCACCCTTGGGTGGAGGAGGATCCCCTAGGATTTCAACAGGCAAGTTGTGTTTCAGAATAGGTCCTTGTTTAAAGAACACTTCATCTATTTCCCTTCTTTCATTCATAAACATATCATTTTCATGGTCTAGCAAATATTGTTCTAAAGGATCACTAGGAGGTACGGCAATAGAAGCAAGACCAATAATTTCATCTTTACTAGGCAATTCCTCTTCACGGTGTTGTCTACGAAATTTAGAAAAATCAAACTCATGAGACATATCACCTAGACCAATGGTAACAACATCCTTTTTGCATTCTATCCTAGCATTAACAGTGTTTAAGAAGGGTCTACCAAATATAATGGGACAAAAGCTATCTTGTGGGGAACCAAGAACAAGAAAATCAGCAGGATATTTAGTTTTCCCACACAAGACTTCAACATATCTAACAATTCCAATGGGTGAAATAGTATCTCTATGGCAACTTTAATTGTGACATCAATATCTTCTAACTCAGTAGGTGCAATATCATGCATAATTTCTTTGTATAAGTCAATAGGTATTGCACTAACACTAGCACCCATGTCACATAAGCCACTATAACAATGATCTCCTATTTTAACAGAAATAACAGGCATGCCTACCACAGGTCTATGTTTATCTTTAGCACAAGGTTTAGCAATTCTAGCAGTTTCATCACAGAAATAAATAACATCCCCATCAATATTATCAGCCAAGAGATCTTTAACAATAGCAATATTAGGTTCAACTTTAACTTGCTCAGGAGGTGTATGTGTTCTAATATTGCTTTTACGAACCACAGTTGCAGCTTTAGCATGATCCTTTATTCTAACAGGGAAAGGTGGTTTCTCAACATAGGCAGTAGGAACAATAGGATCATTATAAGTGATAGTTTTTTCTTCAACTTTAATAGGTGCAGCTACTTTTACTTCTATGGGAGGGTGATATTTAAACCACTTCTCCTTAGGAAGATCAACATGAGTAGCAAAAGATTCACAGAAAGAAGCTACTACCTCAGAGTCAAGTCCATATTTAGTGCTAAATTTACGGAAAACATCGGTATCCATAAAAGATTTAACACAATCAAACTTAGGTGTCATACCTGACTCCTACCTTCGTCGAGATCCCAATCTTCAGAGTTACTTTTAATTCTTTCCAATAAATCCCATTTGAATTCAATAGTCTTCATCATAAAAGAGCCAGCACAAGAAGTATCGAGCATGGTGTGATTGTTATCAGAAAGACGAGCATAACATTTTTGAATAATCATTTCTCTTGAGTGCTCATGATTGGGGCATGAATATAACATTGATTTAAGCCTCCCCCAAGCTTGAGCGATGCTTTCTCCTTCGCGAGGCCAAAAATTATATATAATTGCGATCATGATGAACAAGATGCATAGGATAAAACTTCTGATGAAATTCCAATTTCAATCGTTTGTAGTTCCATGATCCCATATCATCACATAGCCTATACCATATCAATGCATCTTCCTTCAAAGATAAAGGGAAAACCTTCTTCTTGATAACATCATCGGGCATACCTGCAAGCTTAAATAATCCACAAACTTCATCCACATGTTGCATCTCCTGCAAAAGGATTAGCTAGCAGTTTTTCTACCATACCCGAAGGAATTTCAAAGTAGACATTTTCATTTTCAGTAGGTTCAGTAGGTTGAGGAGAAAATCTTTGCTCCACTGGTTGGGGTGAAGATACCCCGAACAAGCCCCTCAGAGGATTACTTTCCATAGTAACAAGTGACAATAAATTTCAGCACACTATATAAATTTTTCCTTACCAAATTCCACCTACCAAAGGCGCTTCACTCCCCGGCAACGGCGCCAGAGAAGAGTCTTGATGACCCACAAGTATAGGGGATCTATCATAGTCCTTTCGATAAGTAAGAGTGTCGAACCCAATGAGGAGCAGAAGGAAATGATAAGCGGTTTTCAGCAAGGTATTCTCTGCAAGCACTGAAATTATAGGTAACAGATAGTTTTGTGATAAGATAATTTGTAACAAGCAACAAGTAACAAAAGTAAATAAAGTGTAGCAAGGTGGCCAAATCCTTTTTGTAGCAAAGGACAAGCCTGGACAAACTCTTATATAAAGAAAAGCGCTCCCGAGGACACATGGGAATTATCGTCAAGCTAGTTTTCATCACGTTCATATGATTCGCGTTCGGTACTTTGATAATTTGATATGTGGGTGGACCGGTGTTTGGGTACTATCCTTACTTGGACAAGAATCTGTCAGGACCCCGATTCCAAGTCACATCGATCTAGCCGGTAACACCTCATATCGCTTTGCGGCCTCACGCACGGTATTCCACGCGTGTCGCCTTACCATGGCCCGGGACCGTTTGCGCCTTTTGGCTCACGTATATGATAGTGTCGCTAGCATCCATATGACAGAGAACCCGGGCCGACATGACAGAGAACCCAAGTGGCACTAACCCATGGGGACAGGCATACATGAATCACATCGAGCATGTCGGTCATTAACGTATGAATCCGGGCTGTAGCACTGGGCTAACAGGACTCCGGGAACCCGGGCTGTAGCAGGCTAGGCAGGACTCCGGATGTCACCGCGTGACATTTCCCGAAGGGAGACATATAGAACGAAGTGAAACACATGCCGGCCGATCAAGTGTCCAAAGCAGTAGTCTTTGGGCTAGCAGGACTCGGTGTGAACCGGGCTATAGCGGACTACTATCGCTCAGAAGCACTAGACTACATTTCCCCATATGAGAGGCCGCCAAGGATAAACAACTAGATTGTCAGATCCCACACATACCAAGCATTTCAAACATGCACACAATATGCTCAATATGTGTAAATACAACATGGCATCACAACATAACTCTACGACTCAAATATTTATTCATTAGGCTCCGAGGAGCGAGATATTACAAACATGGGTCTCATGACCCAACATTCAGAGCATACAAAAACAAAGCACACACGGAAGCTTAGCATGTCTGAGTACAGACATCTACAAATGAAAGAGACTTAGAAGCCTGACTATCTACCAGATCCTGCCGAGGGCACAAGATCGTAGCTGAGGTATCAAGCTAAACGTCGAAGTCCAAGCGGAACTACTAGCGAGACTGACGTCTCTCTGCAAAACATAAAATAAGCAAACGTGAGTACAAACGTACTCAGCAAGACTTACATCAGAACTAACTACATATGCATCATTATCAAGAAAGGGGGTGGTGGAGTTTGAATGCAGCAAGCCAGCTTTGACTCGGTGGCTATCCTGAACTACGACTGCAAGTAACTCTTTTGAGGTGGCGCACACGAGTCCACATATTCACCATATCAATACTCCACTATGGATCTGCTCCCGTCTCCCTACGAGAACGCCATCCATAGCACTCACACTTATCTTGCGCATTTTAGAGTATCCACTTTCACTTGTCTATGAACTGTACAGGCAACCCAGAAGTCCTTTACCGCGGACACGGCTATTCGAATATATAATGTTAACCCTGCAGGGGTGTACTTCTTCACACACGCTCTCGCCACTTACCACCATGTACACGTCGTGTATCTCGGCAACCTTCAAGCGGAAGCTTTGGCGAGGAGTCGGCCACGACCGACTAACCACACAAGTCTCTATTCCGGTTTATCGCCTATTCGGTTCCATCCGCAAGGAGATCCGGCCGGGTGTCGCCACGGCCCCAAACGATGTGTGCAGGTTCCCGAGACACCAAGCAGGCGCTCGGTACACCGGGCCACGGTGTATCTACCGCATCATAGCCCACCCCTAGGGTCAGCGCTACGCACGGCCTCCAACACATATCCTACAAACACCGGAAACTAGTTGCAACTCCTGGACAGAGATCGAGGCGATTAATAAGCCGAGAGGGGCCGAAGTTACGAACCCAATGTGTGGTAGTAACTGTTTCATGGATCACAAACACAGAACTCAGTTCCTGAGGACGGCTGCAATGAGACCACCCACCATGTACTCCTACATGGCCTCTCACCGCTACCTTTACCAAATCGTGTTCACACACTTAGCTCACACACATTAGGACATGTTCACACACCTCTGATTCATCCTCGATGAATCGACCTGACTCAACTCTAAGCAGAGCAGTGCATGACAAACAAGCATGAATGAGTAGGCACAACAGGGCTCAAACAACTCCTACTCATGCTAGTGGGTTCCATCTATTTACTGTGGAATGACAGGTCATGCAGAGGATAAAGGGGTTCAGCTACCGCAGCAAGTAACAGATAAATCGTTGTTTTCCTAATGAAGTAAAAGAGAGCAGGAGCAAGAGAGTGGGATTGTATTGGAATGAACAAGGGTGTTTTGCTTGCCTGGCACTTCCGAAGATAATATAGTTCTTCATCGGTGTCATCGAACTCATCGTCGGTACGTCGTCTACTGAGAGGGGACAAACACCGGCAAACAAGGAAGAACACAATCAATGCAATGCAACAATATGATGCATGAATGTGACATGGCAATATGCTGTTGTTTGTGCTAATGCAACCAGCAACAAGTTCAATGGAGCTCATTTGAATCAAGGATTCAAATGCAACTCCAAACTTAAACATTTTAAATGCCCTTAATATGATTTGTCCTAAACAGCAGCCATAAGTTGTTCTAACATGCATGGAAATGATACAGATGGATAGGTTGCATTTTTCTGATAATTTTTCATATATAAATTATTTCATTTGGAGTTACGGTTGAATTTCTATGATTTTTAGAAGTTTGGGGTATTTTTTGAAATTTATAAACCTTTCTAATTTATTTTAATTCCAGAAAATACTTACTGCGTCAGCATGACGTAAGGCTGAGGTCAGCAGGTCAACTGGGTCGGTCCAGGTCAAACTGATCAGTGGGGTCCACAGGTCAGTGTCACGTTGCTCATTAGTGTCACTGACATGTGGGCCCAGTCAATGGCCACGTCAGCGTGGTCAACGCTGACGCGTGGGGCAACTGTGATTAGTTAATACTAAGCAGGAACTAATCTAAGTTTAATTAGGCAGTGGGGCCCGGCTGTTAGTGTCACTAAGTGTTGACTAAGTGCGTTGTTAGCCTAAACTAAGCGGCCACGTCAGCCTCGCCAGAGTTACGCCGGCGGCGACCGAAACACGGCGGAGGCACACTGGGTTGGCACGGGTTTTGCCCACGATCGACCAAATCGACCGTGGTTTGGTCCTATGCATAGCTGAGGCTCGCGCGCATCTAGCAGGGCAAGTGGGAAGAGCTGGGGTGGCCGGAGGCGACGGCAACCACGACGGCGGCGGCGGCCGGAGTTCAAGCGCCGGCGTTTGGCGCTGCGAGCACTAGGGCTGGTGATGGTGTGTTCTACGTGCTCCCGGGGGTGCACTGAGTGCGGTTGCGTGCTTGGTTTGGACGGAGGTAGGCCAAAACGACGACGGCGACATGACCGGCGCCGGCGAAGTCTCGGTCTCGACGGAAACAAGGCTAGAGCTCGAATTAGTCCACGGAAGTAGGGGAAAACGGTTCAGAGGCTCACATCGCATCGCATGGAGGGGTCCTCAGCTCGGGGGAGGCTCTGGAGACGTTGGAGTGGCGACGGCGATCGCCGGAGTCCGAGGAAGAAGACGGAGCCGATGGCGGCGTTGTAGCAGCTCCCGCGGGGCGTGGCTCGTTGAGGAGGAAGAGGGGGTCGAGGCGGAGCCTTTGAGCGCATCGGCGAGGCGAGGGGTGGCCGGTGGCCACGGGTACGGCGACGATGACGACGAGCTCCGCTCGGTGGTGCGCGCGAGAGGGGAGCAGAGGAGGGGATGGGGTCCAGGGGGAGAGAGGAGAGGTGCAGGGGGGCGAGGGGGAGTGCGTGGCACTCGGGGCCGGTTCCAGAAGCGGCGGAAGCAGGAGGTGGCTCGGGCGCGTGCCGGCGCGTGGTGGCCACACGCCCTCCTGCCTACTGGCAGGAGGTTGAAGTCGGTGGCGGCTGTGGTGGGCTGGGCCGTTGGAGTTGGGCCAGGTGGACTGAGAGGTGAGCGCCAGGTAGGCCGTAACTATCTCCTCTGTCTTTATTTCTATTTTCTATTTTATGACATTTGTTTCTGATTTAGTAAAATACTAAACCACTTTATAAAATCCTGAAATAAATTGTGGGCATTGTTGAAATGTTTTTCAACAGCCCTCAACCATTTTCAGAATTATTTGGGCAATTAAAATATTTATAGTAATTAAATGCCCAAATGCAAATACTTTATGGATTAATTCAAAAATCCAGAATGGCCTAGAAAAATGTGCACCATTTTTGGCAGAGGTTCTAGACCAATTCAAAAATGATGAACTTTTCCAAAGGCATTTTGGGTTCATTGAAAATATTTTGAGGTTGAACCTATTTGGTTTATTCTGGTGCTAGGGTTTATCATCCCCATTTCATATTTCTTTCAAACTTTAAACATGATGCATGGATGCAAAGCCACTAGTTACAAGCAAACTCTAGGGATGTGACAGAATCCCACTTATGATTAACTCCTATTGCAAGCATCCGTAACTACAAAAGAAGTATTAAGGTAAACCTAACCATAGCATGAAACATATGGATCCAAATCAGCCCCTTACGAAGCAACGCATAAACTAGGGTTTAAGCTTCTGTCACTCTAGCAACCCATCATCTACTTATTACTTCCCAATGCCTTCCTCTAGGCCCAAATAATGGTGAAGTGTCATGTAGTGGATGTTCACATAACACCACTAGAGGAGAGACAACATACATCTCATCAAAATATCGAACGAATACCAAATTCACATGACTACTAATGGCAAGACTTCTCCCATGTCCTCAGGAACAAACGTAATTACTCACAAAGCATATTCATGTTCATAATCAGAGGAGTATTAATATGCATATAGGATCTGAACATATGATCTTCCACCAAATAAACCAACTAGCATCAACTACAAGGAGTAATCAACACTACTAGCAACCTATAGGTACCAATCCCAGACTTAGAGACAAGAATTGGATACAAGAGATGAACTAGGGTTTGAGAGGAGATGGTGCTGGTGAAGATGTTGATGGAGATTGGCCCCCTCCCGATGAGAGGAGCGTTGGTGTTGACGATGGCAATGATTTCCCCCTCCCGGAGGGAAGTGTCCCCGGCAGAACAGCTCCGCCAGAGCCCTAGATTGGTTCCGCCAAGGTTCCGCCTCGTGGCGGCGGAGTCTCGTCCCGAAAGCTTTGTTTTGATTTTTCTTCGAACGAAAGACTTCATATAGCAGAAGATGGGCACCGGAGGGCCAACAGGGGGCCCACGAGGCAGGGGGCGCGCCCAGGGGGGTAGGGAGCGCCCCCACCCTCGTGGCCAGGGTGTGGGCCCCCTCTGGTATTTCTTCCGCTCATTATTTTTTATTATTTCCAAAAATAACTTTCATGGAGTTTCAGGACTTTTGGAGTTGTGAAGAATAGGTCTCTAATATTTTCTCCTTTTCCACCCGAATTCCAAATTTGGCATTCTCCTCCTTATGTAAACCTTGTAAAATAAGAGAGAATAGGCATAAGTATTGTGACATAATGTGTAATAACAGCCCATAATGCAATAAATATCGATATAAAAGCATGATGCAAAATGGACGTATCAGTCAACGGTAGGCTCGACAACGTTGAGACTGAAACGAATGTCTTGAAACGGAGTAGTCGCCAGGACTTTAGTAAAGATATCAGCAAACTAAGCAGAAGTAGGCACGTGGAGAATGCGAACTTGACCGAGAGCCACCTTCTCTCGAACAAAATGAATGTCGATCTCAATATGCTTGGTGCGACGGTGTTGAACCGGATTCCCTGACATGTAGACAGCTGAAATATTATCACAGTAAACAATGGTAGGTTGCTCAATAGGACGGTGCAGCTCCGACAGTAACTGGCGCAACCAAACCGTATCAGCAACCGCATGAGCCACAACACGGTACTCAGCTTCAGCAGACGAGCCGGAGACCGTATCCTGCCTTTTTGAAGACCAAGAAACCAAATTGTTACGAAGAAAAACACAAAATCCGGATGTGGACCTACGAGTATCTGGACAACCAGCCCAGTCTGCATCAGAGTAAGCTGTCAAGGAGGTGGGAGAGGATTTGTTGATATGAAGACCTAAGTCTAGGGTGCCTTTGAGATACCGAAGAATACGTTTTACATGATTGTAGTGTGGAATACGAGGATCATGCATGTATAAACAAGCTTGTTGGACAGCAAAAGAAATTTCAGGATGAGTGAGAGTAAGATACTGAAGTGCACCGGTAAGACTACGATATAGAGAAGGATCAGAGAAAGGATCACCATCGGCAGAGAGTTTGGAACCTGTATCAACAGGGGTATGGGAAGTTTGACAATCAAGCATACCAGCACAAGAAAGAAGATCCAGAGTGTACTGGCGTTGAGACAAGAAAAGACCAGAGGAGTCACGGATAACAGTAATACCTAAGAAGTGGTGAAGAAGACCTAAATCTGTCAGAGAGAATTCGTGGCGAAGAAGAGAGATAATATGATCTAAAAATTGTTGTGAGGAAGCTGTGAGGATAATATCATCAACATATAAAAGAAGGTAAGCAGTGTTGTTGTTGTGATGAAAGGTGAAGAGTGAAGTGTCAGAACGGGAAGGGGAAAGACCGATGGTTTGAGCATAAGTAGAAAAGCGTTGGAACCAGGCATGTGGTGCTTGTTTAAGACCATAAAGAGATTTTTGAAGAAAACAAACATGATTAGGATAGGAGGAATGTTCGAAGCCAAGAGATTGTTGACAATAGACTGTTTCTTGAAGAGAGCCATGAAGAAAAGCATTTTTTGACATCTAGTTGATGAATTGGCCAGGAAGAAGAGACGGCGATGCTAAGGACAATGCGAATAGTGTTGGGCTTGACAACTGGAGAGAAAGTCTCATCATAATCGATGTCGTGTTGCTGAGAGTAACCACGGCATACCCATCGAGCCTTATAACGTGCAAGACTCCCATCAGAACTAAATTTATGGAAAAAAAAACCCATTTGCCCGAAGCGATATTTGTATTGGAAGGATGAGGAACTAACTGCCACGTGTTATTTTGCATAAGGGCATCATATTCATCTTTCATAGCTGCGGCCCAATTAGGATCTAGGAGAGCTGATTTGTAAGATTTGGGTAGAGAGGAAGGAGATAAAGATGCATGAAGATTGAGACGGTCTTTTGCAGGCAAACGAAACTCGGACTTGGCACGTGTGCGCATGGTATGATCGTTAGTAGTAGTTGGAACGGAAATAGCATGAGCAGGAGGGGTGGGGAGAGATGTGTTGGGCGCATCCGGTGCAGCGGGGGAAGCGGACGAGGGAGATAGCGGTGAAGACTGCGGCGGCAGGAGGTCTGCCGCGACAGAGTGTAATGGGTTTTCCTCTACCGAAACAGAGGTGAGGACAGAAGTGGTCGCGGCAAGATCCGCTACCGCGGCAGAGGATTCGGCTGGTTTCGCTGGATAGGTCGGCAGGTGAAAGAAGGGAACATGATTGCGATGAGAAGGACTAGTGGACGGCGTGGATGAGTTGGGATCTAATTGTTGACGCTTGGGAAAGGGAAAAATATTTTCAGCGAATGTTACATGACGAGACATGTGAACACGACAACTAACAAGATCTAGACAGCAATAACGCTTGTGCTCGTCAGAAAAACCTAGATGGACACACGGGGTAGAGCGCGAGGAAAGTTTGTTAGGAGAAGTGGAGTAGGAGTTTGGGAAACAAAGACAACCGAAGGCGCGAATATCGGAGTAATTTGGATGAGAGAGAAATAAAGAGAAGTAAGGAGTAGTTTGTGGGTTAACTTTGGATGGACGAATATTGAGTAAATATGTGGCCGTGTGGAGGGCCTCAGCCCAGAACATCGGAGGCATAGAAGATTGAACAAGCAGAGTACGGATGATGTCATTAAGAGTACGAAGAGAACGCTCGGCTTTGCCGTTTTGAGGGGAGGTATAAGGACAGGAGAAACGCAAGAGAATTCCATATTGTAGAAACAAATTTCGATTTTTAAAGTTGTCAAATTCACGACCAATATCACATTGTATGAATCTTATAGGGAGGAAAAAGTGGACCGAGACATAGCGATGAAAGTTAAGGAATATATTATGAACGTCGGAATTGTTGCATAAAGGAAAAGTCCAAACATAATGAGTAAAATCATCAAGAATCACGAGATAATACTTAAAACCAGATACACTTTCTATTGGTGATGTCGAGAGATCACAATGAAGTAATTCAAAAGGAAAAGTACCAGAGGATTGAGAGGAACTAAAGGGAAGGCGAACATGTTTGCCCAATTGACATGACTGACACATAGAAGAATTATGAGAATCTCTATTACAAGGTATTGAAAATTCACTAAGAAGTGTGGATAACACATTATTGGGATGGCCGAGACGTTGGTGCCACAGATCAACAGAGGCCACCATAGATGTTGGAGGAGCAGCGACCGGAGCACCATGGAGAGAATGTAAATCACCGGAGCTATTGAATCGGGCGATCTCGGCCTTGGTCGGGTAGTCCTTCACAGACAAACCAAAGGGGTCAAACTCAACGGAAACCTGATTATCAGTGGTGATATTTGGCGAACAGAAATCAGATTTTTAATAAGAGCAGAAGCTACAAGAACATCACGAAGAAGCAAAGGCTTAGTTGGGGATTGGATTTGAGCCTGACTGACACAGTAAATAGGGATAGAAGATCCATCACCGAGAGTAATAGAGGGAAAATACGAAAGTGTGCAAGAAGAAAGCAAATTACTTGATGCAGACATATGACGAGAAGCACCAGAATCGAAAATCCAATCCGTACCTGAGTTCCCTTGTGCAGCAAAGTTGTTCATGACTTGTAGAAAAGCAGCTTGGTCCTAGCTCAGAGTTGAAGTAGAGGCCGGTGTAGTCATGGGAGCTTGCGGGTGTGGTGGCATCGGCATTAGGGCCGGCATCGGTGTAAAGAGAGAGACACCATCATTGTACTGCTACAGGTAGGGGGGACGATGGAGCACCATAGGATGCATAAGGACTGGTGTTGTAGATCGATGGCGCATAGGAGGGAGCAGCGTGGTACGCGGCCGTCGGCTGTCGAGGCGCGACGATGGGCGTGCCGGTGTGAGGGCGGGCACCGGGCTGCCAGCCACCGGTATATGCAGGCGTGGCACCATATGGCGTAGGGGCGGACCAGGGCATAGGCCACGCCTGGACTAGCCCTGTCCATGGATCAGGAGATGGGCGCCATACGGGCGGCGGTGGTGGTGCAGTTGATGAAGCCGGGGACGATGGTGGTGCAGTTGGTGGAGCAGGGGCGGAGCAGGAGCGGGCGCCGTGCGGAACTGCGGTGGCCTAGGGTTTTTTCCCCGGTAGTTGGGACTTGGACGCCAGCCGGATGGCTGAGGAGGTGTTGTTGGTGGAGGTGGCGGTGGCGGCACCGACGCAGGCGGGCGAGGAGAAGCAGTGAGGACCTGAGGACGGGACACGGACGCATCATAGGGATGAAGGAGGCCTGCTTCTCGAACCGCTCGCTGAGGCCGACGAGGAGGACGTTGATGAGCTGGCGATTGTCGACCGGATCACCAAGTTTGCGGAGTTCATCCGCGATCTCCTTGAGGCGTTGGCAGTAGACGCCGACTGGTGAATCACCTTGCACCGTATTCTGAAGCTCGGTGTGGAGATTGTTGGCGCGAGCGTCGACGTTGTCCTGGAAGAGCTGACGAAGGGCCGCCCATAGATCGGCGGCGGAGGCACCGTCAAAGTGGACGAGATTGAAGATCTCTGTGGAGACTCGCATGTAGATCCATTGAATAATGCCGAGATCATCCTTGACCCATTGCGGATCATGAAGTTGAGGAAGAGAGTCGTCGGCAACGTGAGAGCGGAGATTGCATCGCCCAAGGTGGACGTCGAAGAGGTGACGCCAATGGTAGTAGTTGTGAGCAGCGAGGTCTAGGGTTACGGGGATGTAGGGGCTAATATCGGAGAGAGTGTCGGTGAAGGAGATGGAAGGGGGTATTGGTGGGGGTAGAGCTAGAGTAGAGGTAGAGGAGGCCGTGGCATGCGACCTTTGGCGGCGATGATGGCGGCGCCGTCAAGTAGCCAGGCGGCAAGCAAGGTGGCGGGCTGGCGGGTTAGCCATACCCTAGGATCGAAAGTCTGATATTATGTAGAATTGTATTGAAAAATTGTTGATGCAATATTGTGCCGGTATAAGAAGTATATATAAGAGCCAAGCCGCATCTGACCTAGCCTTATTACAAACCGAGTCGGAGTCTAAATCCTAATGCAAGTTATATTCTAACAATGCAAACCACCACCCACCGTTGACTTCCACCTCCCCACAACAAGCCAATAATGTGATCTGTTTAGACATTAGAAACAAGATATCATTTTCATACATAGGAACAGAGCTACTGAACCCAGCTACTACAAGACAGACAGAATCTCTTGAAGGTGCCTGGTCTGTTGCATGCAACACTTCATAATGTCATCCCTCAACAACACCAAAAACACTCCACGATGCTATTTTCTACTCGATCAGAATTTTAGGTAGTACGTATACAGTGCAATCAGATCTCACACTCGATCATCATCTAGCTACACTTATTCGAAGCCTGGATCTGAATTTCCACAGATTTTACATTAGCATGGACACGTACGTATGAAGTGTAATCAGACCGTAAACAAGCATCCTCGGGACTGCCAAAAGAATCTCTCGTAGGGAACTCAACTGCTCGGCTTAAAAACTACGCTCGCCCTTCTAGCGAAACACATTTTTACCTCCGGTGCTGGCCGACCGTCAGGTCCACCGCGCCGCGCCGCATGCCGTGGGCGGACAGCCGGTGATCGTACCCTCCTTTGATGTTCAGGTCCAGCAGGAGCAGGTCCTCGTCGGTGGCGCATTTCACGTCGTCGCCGCCGTGGTAGAGCTGGAAGCCCAGGTTGCCGGCTCTGAGGCCGTCGTCGGAGAGGGCCTTGGCCAGCTCCCCGCCGTTCTGCTGGCACGCCTGCGTCGCGTCGTCCATGAACCCCGAGAGGGCAAGGTTGAAGTCGGTGAGCTGCGACCTGGTAGTCTCTAGGGTTGCGTCTCCGCCGGCTTCGTAGGAGAGGTTCTTCTGGGCCTTCTCCAGGATCGTTTGCAGGTACTTCCCTTGCGCCTCGATGCGCATTTGCAGCTTCTTCTGAACCTGCATGTGTAGTATAGGAAAACACCGAATGGTTAAGAAAAATGTGTTGTTGGAGTTCAAGGATTGGAGGAATGAGGGCTCATGTTGATGATGGTTTGGCATGTTACCTCAAGCTGTTCGTGCAGCTTCCTTTGGACTTCGATTTGATATCTCAATGCGTCCGCGAGTGGCGTTTCTCTGTCCCATGCAAAAGCGTTCAAGAAAAGAAATCATCAATAAATAAATGTGTTTTGGGGCACCGCTTCAGAGAATAATTGTGTGACATACAACCTACCAAACATGATTGATTTCAAAAATTTAAGACTATAATCAGGCCGGCGACGTTTCATATGCTACTTGCTCGTTGAGTGTGAAGAAATGCATAAACTGATCCGGCACACATAGACTGATCCATGAACACTGATCCGGCATTTTGTGTTAGTCGTCTATTTTAAAGTTGTTTTCGGGAGTACTTTAGGTGATGTCGGTATAAAATTTCCTTGTATGAACATATTAATTAACACCTGATCTGCAGAAATGCATGCATAAGGCCATCTATATGTTTAAATAGTCAACAGATTAATCCCATGACCTCACCGTCCAAATCATTGAAAGTCCATCACAATCAAGTAAGTTTATTCTTGTGTATAAACCAATATTTGTACGATAAATCGTCATATATAACTCCTATGTCAGCTAAAAGATGCTGCTAGTTCTCCCGTCCTGGTCATCACGGTTAAACTAGAAATTAGACATGAACCAACACGCCCTTGGTATAAGGTTGACTCACCCCGTAGTGTTATTCCCGGCGGACGGAACGTTTGGAGGCATCGCAGAGGAGAAACTGATGCCCTGTGCGGCGAAGGCTGTTGCAAAGAGCAGTTGAGGGCATGTGAGATTTGGAACAGGAAAAAAGGGGGAAACGGAAAACAAAATGCATCGACATCAAATGCTTTGTCATGTTGTTTCTTTTCTTTTGAAAAGTTGTCATGTTCCCTAATCTAAGTAGTGCTTTAAGCAGGTACAGGTTCATGCATGCATACCTCCTCTGTTGGTTTCGAAGCCTGTATCTTTCTTGCTCTGCTTTCCCATCCTGTATTTCTGAAGTTTTGACATCATCCAGAGTTAGGAATTACTAGTAGCACTCAATAAAAACAGCAACGATATACTATGCATAGCTGTTTTTTTGTAGGGAATAACTAGTCTGCAGTGATGTTGAGTGGAAACCTGAAGATGGCTCTTGAGGTGGTACAAGGTGAGCCCTTTCATGCCCATCAGTCTCAGCACCGACTTGGGCGTCGCCTCTGTCGACAGCAAAGTCAAATGGGAAACCAAGTCAAATCAGAACTTGCATATACTACAGGCATGGATGGATCAGAACCGAAAACAATCAGAAATGGGGCCACAGATCGACTGATCAACTCCGTCTCAACAAAAAAGAAGAAGATCGAGTGATCAACAGATGATCGTGATCATAACACACGGATCTCTCTCAAGACTCTGATGCTCACAGAGTTGTAACCTCCGGTAATCCTTCACTCTCTATTACTTAATCAAAGTTTAAACCTGAATTCCTGTGCGCACACATGCTGACATGCATGCATGCTCGGCCCCTTTGGCCTTTACAGGCTACAGCGGCCGGCCGGGTGGGGCGGGCAAATGCTCCGACAAGCTGCCGGACATGAACATGAGCACGTGAGCTGGGCGATGGGAGCTGGAGCAGACCGGCTGGTGGCGGCGGTGGCAAATTACTTGCGCACATGTATGCATGGAGTGGAGGAGCAGAGGAGGCGGTGGTACTTACTGTCGGGCCCGCCGAGCTTGGTGACGGCCTCCACGAAGCGCTCGTGCAGGTCGGGCGTCCAGCGCAGCCGGGGCTTGGGGTCCCGCGACAGCACCACCCCGGCGCCCACGCCGTACCCCGCCCGCTCCATGCCCTCGAACATGATGATCTCCAGCGAGCTCTCGCCTCCGTCCGTCGACCTCGATCGCGCCTCCGGCCGGCCACTCTTCGCCTCCCGGTTGGCAAGCAAGCTAGCAAGCTATAGCTTCCTCTCGTTGCCGATCAACTGGTGGTGTATCTCCCGACGTAGCAAGGGCGGCTGCCTGTGTGCGCGTGCCGCAGCTAGCTAGCTCTGCCTAGAGCGCGAGCGCGCGTGGCCGGCTCGCCCGGTGCGGTGCGGCGCGGCGCGAATCTGGTGCGGTGTGAAGTTGGCGTGGGAATTCGGCCAAGCCCGAGGAGGATTCGTGATGGGAATGTGTGCTGCTAGCTAGCTAGCTATATGGCCGGGCGTGGGCGGAGATAGAGACGCGGGGAGGAGGTGCGGTGCGGTGCGGCGATATGTAAGTAGACAGGTGGGGAGAGAGATGGGCGCCGAGGCGGGCGAGAGAGCATGAACCGAACCGGACGCCGGGCATCGCATCGCATCGCATGCCGCAGCATCGTGTGCTCGCTCGGTCGATCATGCGTGCGGTGCGGGTGCGGCGCGGCGCTTGGAATCTCGGGGAGCCTTGCGCTAGGGTGCAAAACAAAGGACAGAGCTAGACAACCGACCGAGCGCCAACCGGGCCGCGACGCGTGGAGGGCCGCCGGCGGCGTGCGTACGGCCGGCCGATCGGGCCCGGGAAGGGCGCGCGCCACGTGGTCGCCGCGGCCCCGACACGAGCGGTCGCGCCATGTGTGCATGTGCGCCGCTGCCGCCGGGTCCCGGTCGTGCTGCTACGTACTCTACACATATGAGGAAGGCGCTGTCGTCTGTTGTTCCGATCGATCATGACGCGCCTTTGTTTTTTGCTAAAGATGATCATTGCTCATTTGCTAGATTTTGCCTAAAGATGATCGTTGGCGATTGGGTGTCGCCTCGCCGGTCAATGATCACGACAACACACATCGGTCGCTCCATCGGCTCACCGCCGAGACCAAGGGAGGTAGATGGATCAAAATACCGCATATGCGAAAACTTAGGCCAAGTCTCGCTCTCCTAGTCGAGGAAATTAACAGCGCACGTCGACGTAACTGGAACTCGTACGGTTTTAATCTGTAGAAACCTCCCCGGCGAATATTCCGGCGGCGGCGGCACCGGCACCGGCGAGTAGCCCGGCGGGGCGAGAGAAACGCGGGGAGATGTTGGCGATGATGTCGCCTGGCCCCTCGCTCAAAGGGAATATTCGCGCCAACTTGGTTGCGACCGCCGCCCCCACACGCTTTGCTTTTGCGCTTGTTCTTTTCTGTCCTTCCCCGCGGCTCCGTTCCGTCCGGCCTCGACTGCGGAGAGATGTCATTCAGAAAGAAAAAAAAAACAGCGAAGAGCGTATGGATTGGACGGTACGTGACACACCACACCAGTGTGTATGTGTGCGCGCCAAAAGTCTCTCTAAATGGTTTCGCCGCACGTCCAAGTCTGGACTGAAATCTGTGTTAATGTCCGAACCAGCTCTTAATTTTAAAAAAAAGTCTGGGGGGTGTGTGGTCCTTGAGTCGTTACCTCCTGCTCTAGTTTTCTTTTCTTGTATCGGCTTTAGGCTGGTTGTAATGGGAGTATCATATACTAGTATCATGCATCTATACCACTATATAGTGTGGGAATAACAGTGAATGTTGGCCGTCCGATCTGCACATCCAATGGCCAGGATCTGGCAAATCCCTACAATGTGAGCCGTCGATTTTGGCATCTAACGGCTGAGAAGCGTTTCACCTGTCTCGCTCTCCCAGTGTGCTCGCCTTCCTTCTGGCTCTACGGCCTCTCCTCCTCGCCCACTAGCCACCGCCATTTCTTCTTCCATGGCATCATTGTCATCCAGCCTCGCCTGAATAAATCAACCATAATGACACCTATGCTTCGCTACCTCTGGATCCTTTGACTGCGTCACCTTGCTTTGTTGCCAAGCTTTACTCCCCATTGCTATTGCATGAGCAAAATTTAACGCTGGTCGGCCGCCCGCTTGCCCACAGCGTGCACATCTCCCATCTTCTCATCAGCCAAAGGCCAAATCCATGGTAGCCGGGAGGTGGCCGGAGACGGCGCCCTGGCCCCTGGGTGCCCAGCCCTTTGAACGATGGCCAGGTCACATCGACATAGTGATAGGAGGATGTGGTAGAGAAGATGTGAAGAACATGTGCTACAGATCTAATATACAGAACGAGAGACGAGAAGCAGCGAGGACAGAAGAAGAAACAGGAGACTTCAAGAGATGCGTAGAAGAAGACCGGCGCTCATGGGCCTGCTCGGATGGGCAAGTGGGCCACAATGGAATTGCTTCTTCCAAAAATCATGACGTGCTACAATATTGACGTGAATGAATGCTCACGGACCCATCTCACGCCTTAATAAAAAAAATAAAAATAAAAAATTACGGTAGGCTAACGTACAGCCCCAGAAAACGTGAGACAATTAGCTCGAATATATAAAATGTAACATAATTGGAACCAATCTCTGGTTGGATGGTTAGAGTGGTGAGGTATACTTAGCCCACCGGGTTCAAATCACAGTCTTCACATATATTTCTTGATTTATTTGAGATTTGAGGCGTGCGTATTCAGCGGGAGGAGATGTTTCGTCGACGACGAGGTGCCTCTGATGACTTCGTAATTTTAAGATGATATACCGCTCGGTCTTTCGGAGGTGCTTTCATAGGGGTAGGGTGTGCGTTTATGCGTTCATAGGGGTGGGTGTATGCGCGTGTATATGGACGTTTGCGTTTGTACTATGTAAAAAAAACATAATTGAAACACATGACATACCTCTTTTTCTTTTTTATGAAAATGACATAATTGTTTTCACAATATACACTAAAAAAGAAAATTGAAACATAAGAATGTCTATATAAGCGGGCATGGAGTTTTGGCTCTAGAGAGCATATGCTCCATAAATTTAAAATAAATATAAAATTAATATTAAATGAAATTTAAAAATCATGGATTTTTTAAATGTCCATGTTAGTGTGAAAGGCATGCTTGCCAATTTTCTTGCGAAACGGGTTAGCAGTGCTTCGTTGGTGAAGAAAACAAAATTAAGTGTAACATTTGAAGGTGATATTTGTCGTTTGACTTGTTTTTTTTACACATGCAAAATACACAATGTTACCCCCTAAAAATTTACATACAGCATTTGTGTGTGACAATAAATACATCTATTTCTTAAAATGTTTCTGACCTTTGTGAAATACAATTTTGGCGCACATGAGGTTATACTCCCTCGAGCCAAAAGCAATATCCATATATAAGCATACATAATATTTTTAATCAATTGTTACATAATTTTTTATATGATGATACATGTCTTATTTATATAGTAAAGATCATAGTACAAGCTAAGTAAACATGGACCTGACAAAATTGAAAGAACAACTGAGCACCAGCCTTTGCACAAAGTAGTACATCAAGGCCAAAGAAACCTCTAAACTTGACACGAATGCCTGTCACCTCTGGCACCAACACAACAACCACAAAGGAAAAAAATGATGGATCACCTCCTCACCTGAACTCAATGCGGCTTCATCACTAATATGCAGTTTTGCGAACCCACAAGGTGTCTCACCAAAGATGGAACCATTCCCGTTGAACGAATCAGATCGAGGCAACACCCTGGACACACCATTGAACTCGAAATCTGGCACCCCCACACGACTAACACATCGAAGGAGGAAACCACACCTCCCATCCACGAACCATATACCCAGCACACGATCCACCATCTTCCAGATGCCGTTGATGCAGACAACAATCTGCATCCACTCCCGGACTACCTCCAAAGCTCCACGTCGGCGCTGGAGCAAACGTCGACGCAACGGCGGAGCCCGAGGACACAAGTCCACCACGAAGATGTTGCATCCTTGCTTGAACAGACTGGTTTTCAAATCCATCCCCAACTATAGTGCCAATGCCTGTTCAGAGAAGGGTCTGAAGAATCTTTATTAAACGTCGCCTTCACCGTTGTCAAAGCCAAGACTATGATTAACTTAAAAAAAGCTACTTTAACATAAAACTATCCACACACGTGAATTCGGCGACCCCCTCACCAAGATGACCGAGGTTGTCAGTGGATTGGAGACACCGGAGGACGGCGGTGGAGTAACTCTCCTGACGAGAGGCGCTGGTGAGATCGCCTTTTCCTTCAAGAGGAACAAAAAGAAAACATAACACGTCACATAACATGAATCGTTGACATGCATGCTATGAACGTGCAAAGCACGTGACACTTACTAGTATGATACTAGTGTATGATACTACCTCCCTAATGCATAGTATCATATATTAGTATCATGTAGTACTCTATTTATTGCCATGCATGACACAAAGTAGTATAACATTTAATATGATACGGTATCATGATATGATACTACACCCTCTCTTTCTTCCTTTAATGCTATGACACCTCATCAAAATTGCCTAGTTGGCATGCATGATACTAGCTATGATACTACCATTACAACCAGCCTTATTCCACAGATGAAATGTAAAAGTCAAGATTTAATGTCAGGTGCTTTAGATCTATAAAGGGTTTTTTATTTACTACTAGTCAATGTGTACGTGCAACGCATGTTAATTTGGAAGTATATTAAGTGCATGTGGATATTAAGTAGGATATTATTTGCGTGTTATTATGTGATTAACACTATTTTTGGCATGAAATTAACTGCACGCTAAATGTTTTGAGCGCTCGACATCGAAGCAGTCTAGGTCGTTGGATTGACATGATTTGATGGCCGAGATTAATTGGACCTTTGGGTCTTTTTATATTGGTATAGATGCAATTTTTTTGGTAGACTTTGTTGGGCCTCCAAACGTATAGTTTTGTAGAACCATAGTAAATTCTACTTAAGTTGATGACTTAAGATTTATCAATTCATGGGAGGTGTAAAATGAAAATCGTTCTCTCTCAAACAACTGTGCAATCAAATATAAGTGGTCTCTTGTATCCCCAATACAGTAGTCAATTGTATAGGTGCACTAGTTCGGTGAACAGATGGTAATAGAAGTGTGTTATGGATGGTAAAAATAGATTTTACTAGTGTCTCCAATACAATGGTCTCTTTGTAAAAAAGGGCAGCCCGATGCATGTAGCTCCCACTTACACATGGTCCGAAGAAGGGTCCAACCACTTTGAGTCTATAGTAAACCTGGGCAAACGTCGGGCCGGGCCGGGTTTCGGGCCGGGCTTGTAAAAGCCCGACCTTCATTTCTCAAGCCCGAGCCCGGCCCGAAGCCCGAAATACTCCATATTTTCAAGCCCGAGCCCGGCCCAAAATCAAGCCCGAAGCCCGAAAGCCCGGCCCGAATGCTGTTTTTTAGTACGCTGCACGTAAGCCCGCCCAAGCCCAAAGCCCGCCCAAATACAGAAAAAATGAAGCCCGAGCCTGGCCAGAACTATCTTTCGGGCTGCAAAACAAAGCCCGAGCCCGGCCCGAATGTCAAGCCCGGCCCGGCCCGGCCCGGGTTTTTCGGGCCGGGCTCGGGCCGGGCTGCCCATGCCCGGGTTTAGTCTATAGTACACAGCATTTTCTTACATTTCTGTAAGATCATGTTTCTAGGACTTGAACTCGTGACCTCATGGTCACAGGACAACAACTTTACGACTGAGCCAAGGCTTCCCTTTACGGTGGTCTCTTTGTAGTTTGAAAAAATAAAAACAGTAAGATAACAAGTAAGATAACAAGTAACAAAACGACGTCTCAATGCTTGAAAATAAGTCCTAGAGTTCATACTTTAACTATTGCAAACCTCTCGACATCATTAACATAATTAAATCACATGATAATCCGTAAAAATGCAATAAAAAATCACTCCAATGTTTATATTCTTATCGAAGAAAGTAGGATGAAATCACGTACTTAGCAAACCAGCTCAAAGTTGTATTTCTGATCAATCTATTGAACCACCACCAAAGTGTCACGTTCAATATCTATGCTAAGAGTACCCCAATGTCACCTCGGGTATCCGCAAGTTAATTATTATACAAGCATCATGTAACATCAAAATGAAAGTACTCAATCCAACATAAAAGACCTTCAAAGAGCAAGATTCAATTCACTAGCAAAAGAATAGAGGGAGATGAACATCATAAGATCCAGCTTTATTAATGAAGCTCATAATACAATCAAGATCTGTAAGTGCATCTAGTGCCCCTTAGTGATTTTGGTGTATTGAAGACTTATAGGTTAAGGGACTAATGTGTTTATGAGTGTACACATGTCTATAAGTCTATGAGGAGTTTGATATTTACAGAGAAATTCGACCCCTAAAAATGAAGTTCTTCGACTGAAGACTTTGATATTCTGAAGACTTTCTGAAGACTTTGAAAGTGAAGAAATTGGTGTGACCTTGAAGACTTGGTATTCATTTGAGGAACATGAAGCGTGAAGACTTTTGTTTTCATAGTTTCGTTTTCTCTTTCTTGAGTCATAGGAAACACCGTACTGTTAAAGGGGTCGAGGAAATACTAAGGAAAAATTTCCATGTGATGCTCAACTCAAAATCCTACACCTACCAATCCCTTCGAGTGAAGCCTTTGAAATCTCATACAGCTCACCAATTTCTTGAGAATGAGAGACGAAGTTCTTACGGTCGCCGAGGAATTTGTTCGACCGAGGAGTTAGGAATTCGCGGTCTTGGATTGCCTACGATGAGGAACATGATAGCCCCGAGGAATTTGAGAGTCAAAATTCCGACCGTTCTTTGTGTTCTTGCGCCACCTGTCCCAAAATATCTTATCCACCTAACGGTCATATCATTGAAGGGCATTTATGTCTTATCATATCGGGCTGCTCCTAGACTATAAATAACCGCCCCTACAACCACTAGCTGGTTGGCTGCTCGAGAGAAACTTGACATTTGTCATTTGAGAGCAACCCATCCTCCGAGGACTTTGAGCGAAAATCATCGAGTGAGGAAAACCCAAAACCAAACCCCTACAAACCCAAAGTGATTGAGCATCATCAAGAGATTGATCCTGCGTGGATCCGCCGCTTGTTACCTTTGAAGACTGTGCTTCTTCCAGACGGTTAGGCGTCATGGTCTAGAGCATCCAAGAGGAATTGTGGATCGCCGAGTGACCAAGTCTGTGAAGGTTTGGAAGTCGCTCAAGACTTACCACGAGTGATTGGACGAGGTGCATGTGACCTTAGTTCAAGGAGAATACGGTGAGGACTTGGTGTCTGAGCTGCGTGCTCGGCGATCGGGTGTCCGGACTGTGTGTCCTCGAGTTTAAATACTCAGCCGCTCCAACCAGACGTACAACTGAAACAACATTTGGAACTGGTCTACCAAATCATTGTCTTCACCAACCTAACTGGTTCTATTTCCTCAACTCTTTCATTTCCTCGTTACTGTGTTGAGTGTTCGTTCATATCGGTGTTTGAAGACTTTGACTGAAGACTTTCTCAATTTCCTCAATTCAATTCTTCAGTCTGTTTGTCTTCATCTTGTGCTATCCTGTGTTTACGCTTTCTGCACTCTTTGATTGTCTTCATTTCATCATGATGACCATGCCCGCATTCTCTTATGCTTACTTCTGAGTACTTATTCCGCTGCAAGTAGTTCTTCACTTAGGAATTTCCTCACTGGAAAATTCCTCGTTGAAAAATTCATAAAAATCGCCTATTCACCCCCCCTCTAGTCGATATAACGCACTTTCAAGATCGGAATCCATCAAGAACATGGGGGAGAGAGAGATCAAACACATAACTGCTTGTACAAATCCTCAGCCCCGAGGATGCACTACTCACACATCACCATGGAGGCAACAAGATTGATGAAGAGACCTTCGTTGATGGGTTCCCACTTTGATAGAGTGCCGGGAAAGGGCTCCATATGAGATCGCTTCGAAACAGAGACTTGCGACAGCGATACAATTGTTTCGGGTCTCGCCACGATGATTTTAAATTATATGTGAATTTATTAGAAACATATTCTAGTAAATATATGTGAATTCACTGGAAGCATATTGATTTTGAAATATATGTGAATTTATCGTGATCTGTTTTATCGATCGGTGATGGTGGTGCCAGACTGCCAGTAGTGTCATTACTCCACTAGAAGCATATTGGAGCCAAGTCTTTTGTTGGGGGCATCGAATCAGTGGTGGTGTGGTTGATCAGGAGCGGGCAAAAATTTTGTGAGCGTGGAGCTATGGTGGTGCATCAGTTTGGGACTGGTAGCTTGGTCGATGGTTGTAACGCCCTCGATGCGGCTATATCTCTCACGTGTCGAAGCACGACTTAGAGGCATAACCGCATTGAAAGCAATGTCGCAAGTGAGGTAATCTTCACACAACCCATGTAATACATAAGGGAAAGAGATACATAGTTGGCTTACAGTCGCCACTTCACACAATACATAAATAAACATCCATCATTCAGATTACACTCGAGGTCCGACTACGGAACCAAAATAAAAGAAGATACCCCAAATGCTACACAGATCCCCGATCGTCCCAACTGGGCTCCACTACTGATCATCAGGAAAAGACACATAGTAACGACCACGTTCCTCATCAAACTCCCACTTGAGCTCGGTTGCGCCACCTGACCGCATCGTCGGCACTGCAACTGTTTTGGTAGAATCTGTGAGTCACGGGACTCAGCAATCTCACACCAGCGAGATCAAGACTATTTAAGCTTATAGGAAGGACAGAGTAGTGAGGTGGAGCTGCAGCAAGCGACTAGCATATATGGTGGCTACATTCGCAAAAGAGAGCGAGAAGAGGAGCAAAGCACGGACGTGAAACTAGTAGCGATCAAGAAGTGATCTGAACTACTTACGTCCGACATAACTCCAACACGCGTTCACTTCCGGATTCCGCCGAGAATAGACCATCACGGTTACACCGCGGTTGATGTGTATTTTAATTGAGGTCAACCGGGTTTTCTACAACCGACATTAACAAATTCCCATCGCCTCATAACCGCGGGCACGGCTTTGAAAGATAATACCTGCAGGGTGTCCCAACTTAGCCCATTATAAGCTCTCACGGTCAACGAAGGATATTCCTTCTACCGGAAGACCCGATCAATCTCGAATCCCGGACTACAAGACATTTCGACAACAATAAAACAAGACCAGCAAAGCCGCCCGAATGTGCCGACAAATCCCGATAGGAGCTGCACATATCTCGTTCTCGTGGCACACCGGATGAGCAGTCCGTATAACTAAAACCAGACCTCAAGTTTCCTTGAGGGGCGCCGCAAAGCACTCTAGTTCGGGCCAGCACTCGAAGGAGCACTGGTCCGGGGGTTAAAATAAAGATGACCCTCGGGCTCGCGAAACCCGGGGAAAAAGGCTTAGGTGGCAAATGGTAAAACCAAAGTTGGGCCTTCTTTGGACGAGTCTTATTCAAAGCGAACTGTCAAGGGGTCCCATAAATCACCCAACCGTAAGGAACGCGAAATCAAGGAACATAACACCGGTATGACGGAAACTAGGCGGCAAGAGTGGAACAAAACACGGGCATAAGGCCGAGTCTTCCACCCTTTACCAAGTATATAGATGCATTAATTATAGCAGATATATATTGTGATATCCCCAACAAGTAAACATGTTCCAACAAGGAACAATATCTCCACGTTCAACAAGGAACAAACTTCATCTTCACCGCAACTAGCAACGCTATAAGAGGGGCTGAGCAAAGCGGTAACATAGCCAATCAACGGTTTGCTAGGAAAGGATGGTTAGGGGCTGACATGGCAATATGGGTGGCATGATATAGCAAGTGATAGGCATCGTAGCATAGGCATAGCAAAAGAGCGAGCAACTAGCATAGCAAAGATAGAAGTGATTTCGAGGGTATGGTCATCTTGCCTGCAAAGTTCTCAGAGTTGTCGAAAGCTTGATCCTCGGGCTCGTTCTCAACAGGTTCCTCGTTCACGTACTCGTCTCCGGCTCTACCCAAAGCAAGAACACAAACAAAGGAACCACAATAAATCACGGTGCAATGCACAAGCAACATGATGCAAAATATGGCATGATATGCGGGATGTGATATGCAATGCGTATGCGCGCTCCGGAAGGAAAATGATGAACCAGGCATCAAATTGGCAAACCAAGTATTCCGCTGGAAAGATGAGATGATTTCGGTTGAAATCGATATAAAGATCGCCGGAATCGGATGCACGGTTTGCAAATGACAAGCAAAATAAGAATGGCACAAATCTGCCATTAACAGCATGATGCCACATAGCAAGCAACAAGAAATTAAGCTACTGCACCCAAACGTACCAAAAAAGCATATGGCAGTGATCTACTCAAGATGCTTGACAAAAGATGAACACTGAGCTACAGCTAAATCACAACATAACAGGTCCAAACAAGCATGGCAAAAGTGCAAAACATAACAGCTTCACAGACTTAGTGAAATTACTGAACATGGCAAAAACAGCATCAGATAGCAATGTTCAGAGCAAGAAAACAACATGCTACAGGAACTTATAATAGCAAAACAAGGCATGGCATGAATCTACTCAAATCATAGAACAAAAGTCCCTTACTGACCATAAGCCAAAAAGGATCAGAAAATATAGTAACACCCATGCCAATATAGCAAGTTTCGTTAACAGATTCAGCAACAAGGCATGGCAAAAACAGATAACAAGTAGGCATGTTTAAGAGCTCGATGCACTCACTACAGAGCATTACATGATAAACTAAGCATACCTACATCAATAAGACATGGCATAGAAGACATGCATGGCAAGAAAAACATCATAGCATACACGGATCAACTACAACAACCTTGGCAAAATTGAATAACCTGTAAACAATCTGCCAGGAAACATTTTATAGCAAAAGTAGAGCTCGATTGACTCAAGCTATGGCACTCCATAATTGCAAACAAAGGCATGGATGGATAGATCATAACCATATGTTCAAAACATCCTTACTGAAGTATCTCAAAATATGCATGGATCTCTCGGTAGCATCAAGTTAACATGGCATAAAAATATCAGCTAAACAGGGGCTAAAATCAGCAACATCATGACACCTAGTTTGCATGCTTGTGCTAGTCACCACATAGATAAAAAAAATACATGGCATACACCCCTGGAAAGATGGCATGGCATATTACAAAACACATGTAGGACTCAAATTCATAGGGTGCACACATCAATCATGGCAAAATGACAAAGTGCATGTTACGTTAAGAAAGCGAAACTAACATCACATAGCCCTCTTCTAACAGCATTTCGGGCATCAAGATGAGCTCAAATGAAAATGATGCAATCAGATGAAATGATCTACTCTTTGAGACGAACATTTTGACATATTACACGCACGAAACGGAGCTACAGGTGCAGAGTTATGATGCGTTGAAAATGCCACAAATTAATCACCGAAATAAAACTTAGACGAAATTTGAGGGGGGAAGAAAGTCAACCGCCCGAAGTGGATCGAGATCCGGCCCGATCGGATCGGGCGAGGCGGCGGCGCGGCTCGGCTGCTCGCCGGAGCCGGGGACGAGGCCGGGGCGGGGAGGAGAGGACCGGCCGGAGGAGAAGAGGCGGGGCCGGCGGTCGGTGGCGGGAGGCGCCGCCATGGCGACGGGCGGGCTGGCGAGGTCCGGCGGCGGGCGCCGGTGGGCTGGGCGGCGGAGTCGGGGCGGTCGGCGAGGTCAAGCGGCCGGTCGGGAGTGGCGGCGGCGGCGGCGCGCCTTGGCGGCGGCGGGGGCATGGGGCCGGGCTGGCTCGGGCTGGGCGGGCGTTACAAGGCGGCCGGGTGCCACGTGGCGGTTCGTGTTGGTCGGGCGGCGGCGGGCGGACGTGTCCGGCCCGAATCGGACACGTCCGGCGGCGGGGAGAGGAGCGGGGCTAGGGTTAGGGGTGGAGTGATCCGGGATTTTGGAATGGGGGGTGTATATATAGGCATAGAGGGAGCTAGGAGAGTCCAAATGAGGTGCGGTTTTCGCCCACACGATCGTGATCGAACGACGGAGAGCATGGAAGTGACTTAGATGGGTTATTGGACTATTTTGAAAGGGTGTTGGGCTGCAACTTAAAAGAGGCCTTTGCGAGAGTGCGGTTAACCGTTGGAGTACCAAACGAGCTCCAAATGACCCGAAACTTGACCGGTGGTCTACCGGTGGTATACCAAGGCCACTTGACAAACCTCGGTCCATTCCGAGAAAGTTTATTACCTGCTCACGCAAAAACGTAAAAGGGGACGCCGGGGAACATAGGAGTGCCGGATTGCAAAACGGACAACGGGAAAAATGCTCGGAATCATGAGACGAACACGTATGCAAATGAGATGCACATGATGACATGATATAAAATGCATGACATGGACAAAATGCAAAACGAAAGACAAAAACCCAACCACGGAGGGAATATCATATCACAATGCCGAAAATGGCAAGAGTTGGAGTTACAAATATGGAAAGTTACATCCGGGGTGTTACAACACTCCACCACTACAAGAGGATCTCGTCCCGAGATCTAGGACTGAAAGAACTCCGGATATTCGGAACGGAGGTGATCCTCGCGCTCCCAGGTGGCTTCTCGGTCGGAATGGTGTGACCACTTCACTTTCAAGAATTTGATTGACTTGTTGCGAGTCTTGCGCTCGGTTTCTTCAAGAATAGCAACGGGGTGCTCATGATAAGAGAGATCTTCTTGAAGGTCAATTTCTTCGAAGTTGATAGTGCGTTCAGGAGTCTTGAAGCACTTGCGAAGCTGTGACACGTGAAACACATCGTGCACGTTTGCGAAGTTGGACGGAAGCTCAAGTTGATAGGCGAGATCGCTCTTTTGCCAATGATCTTGAAAGGACCCACGTATCTAGGGGCAAGCTTCCCTTTGATACCGGGTTTACGAGTGCCTTTCATTGGAGAGACGCGGAGGTAGACATGGTCTCCGATTTCAAAAGCCACATCACGGTGCTTGTCATCATAATAGCTCTTCTGGCGCGATTGCGCGGCTTTGAGATTCTCACGAATGACTTTGCACATTTCTTCCGCTTCTGTGATCAAGTCGTTGCCAAGAAGTTGGCGTTCACCTGTCTCGGACCAATTGAGAGGAGTACGACACTTTCTGCCATAGAGAATTTCGAATGGGGCCTTGCCCGAACTCGCTTGGAAGTTGTTGTTGTAGGAGAACTTGGCATATGGAAGACAATCTTCCCACTTCATACCGAAGGAAATGACACAAGCCCTGAGCATATCTTCGAGGATTTGATTAACTCGCTCGACTTGGCCACTTGTTTGAGGATGGAAAGCTGGGCTGAAACGAATGTTGGTGCCCATGGCCTTCTGAAAAGAATCCCAAAACTTGGAGGTAAAGATGCTGCCACGGTCTGAAGAGATCACTTGTGGAATGCCGTGCAAGGAGACAATCCTGGATGTGTATAGCTCTGCCGACTGAGCTGCTGTGATAGATTCTTTGATAGGAAGAAAATGAGCCACTTTAGTAAGCTTGTCAATGACAACGAAGATAGCATCATTTCCACGCTTGGACTTAGGAAATCCAGTCACGAAGTCCATTTCAATATGATCAAACTTCCATTCTGGAATAGCAAGAGGTTGGAGGAGACCAGCTGGTCGTTGGTGTTCTGCTTTCACTCTTCTGCAGACATCACATTCATTCACGAATTGAGCAATTTCTCGCTTCATTCGAGTCCACCAATATGACTGCTTGAGGTCATGTTACATCTTCGTACTTCCAGGATGAATGGATAGAAGCGAATTGTGTGCCTCGTTCATAATGACTTTTCTCAGATCACCCTTAGGAACCACAATCCGTCCTCAAGAAAAGAGTATCTTTGTCATCAATGTGGAAGCACTTGTATTTGAAATGCCCTTGTCGATACCACGCTTCACCTTTTCACCATGGTATCCAGGAGCTGAGCCTCACGAATCTGATCTTCCAAAGTAGGAGAGACTATGAGGTTTGCAAGAAAGCCTTGAGGAACAACTTGAAGATTCAGCTATGGAAAGCTTCACAGAGATCCGTTGGAAGGGCTTGAGGATTAAACTGCTGCGATAAGCCTTCCTGCTCAAAGCATCTGCAATCACATTGGCCTTGCCGGAGTATATTCAATACTTGGGTTGTACTCTTGAATCATTTCGACCCATCGAGTCTGCCTGAGGTTGAGGTTGGGTTGAGTGAAGATATACTTGAGACTCTTGTGATCGGTGAATATGTCCACTTTCCTTCCCAACAAGAGATGTCTCCATGTTATCAATGCATGGACAACTGCCGCCAACTCGAGATCGTGAGTGGGGTAGTTCTTTTCGTTGGGCTTCAGTTGACGAGAGGTATAGGCCACCACTCTCTTCTCTTGCATTAACACAGCACCGAGACCTTGAAGAGAAGCATCACAGAAAACTTCAAATGGCTTGGATTCATCAGGAGGAGTCAAGACAGGAGCTGTGACGAGTTTCTCTTTGAGGGTATTGAAAGCAACGTCACACTCGGGAGACCGACATACTTCACATGCTCGGAGGAGGTTGGAAAGAGGCTTGCAATCTTAGAGAAGTTCTCAACGAATCTTCGGCAATAGCTTGCAAGACCAAGAAAACTGCGGAGCTGCTTGACATTTTGAGGAGGTTCCCAATTCACAATTGCGGACACCTTCTCGGGATTAACAGCGATGCCCTTGGCGGAGATGATATGACCAAGATAAAGCACTTCATCAAGCCAAAATTCACATTTGGAAAACTTAGATAGAATTGATACTCTCTGAGCTTGTCTAGCACCAATCGCAAATGTTTGGCATGATCCTTCTTATTCTTGGAGAAGACCAAAATATCATCAAGATAGACCAAGACGAATTCATTGGTGTAGGGGTTGAAGATGAAGTTCATCATCCGAGAGAATGTTGGAGGAGCATTGACAAGACCGAAAGACATGACAGTATATTCATAAGAACCAAAGCTTGTTCGAATCTGTCTTGGGAATATCTTGTTCACGAATGCGAATCTGATGATAACCCATACGAAGGTCAAGCTTGGAGAACACTTAAGCACCTTTGAGTTGCTCGAAAAGCTCATTGATGTTGGGAAGTGGATACTTGTTCTTGATTGTCTTCTTATTCAATGGACGGTAATCGACGCAAAGTCGGTCCGTGCCATCCTTCTTACGGACAAAAGAACACCACAACCCCAAGGAGATGAACTCGGTCCGATCAAACCAGACGCTCTTGTTCATCGAGCTGCTTCTTCAATTCCTTCAGCTCATCAGGTCCAAGCTTGTATGGACGCTTGCAAACGGGTTCGATGCGGGCTCAAGATCGATAACGAACTCAAGCTGGCGGTGAGGAGGCATTCTGGAAGCTCTTACGAAAGACATCTTGGTACTCACAAACGACTGGAATCTGAGAGATAGCATTCAATTCGCCCTTCTCATTGAGAGAAAACAACCGAATGGTTTCATCACGAGCGGCATAGATGATCACATCATTAGAAGAGTGAGTCAATTGAATTTCCCTGGCAGCACAATCAAGCTGAGCTTTGTGCTGATAAAGCCAGTCCATCCCAAGAATAAGATCAATATCCGAGTCACCAAGGACAATTGGTTTAGCCAGAAATCTATAGTCGCCCATCTTGATAGAAACATCCGGGACATAATTATTAGCTGTCATTTGCTTACCCGGGAACACAATTGATAAAGAACTAGGCAATTCTTGATAACCCAACTCATGCTTAGATGCAAAAGGTCTTGAGATGAAACAATGCGATGCACTAGTATCAAATAAGACTTTTGCAGGAATATCATTAACTGAGAGATTACCCATTATCACATCAGAAGATTCCTCCGCTTGAGCTGCATTCATCATGTTCACCTTGGCATGGTTGGGATTATGCTTGACCACTGCATTGCTTGAAGATTTCACAGGAGGAGGAGGCGGAAGGCGCCTTTGGTTGAAGCACTTGTTCGCATAGTGACCTTTCACGACATTTGTTGCAAGTCACCTCCGAGAGCGGACGGTGGTAAGGAGCATTTGACCTTGGAGCTTGAGAATTTGACTTGTTCTGATAACCTGGGTTGGGTGGGTGGGAAGATCCACGACCACCTGAGTTCTTCTGCTGATAAGGCTGACGGAACGGAGGAGGAGGAAGGTAGAACTTCTGTTGCTTAGCTGCCACTTGAGAGGAAGAAGAAGACTGAACTGCATCCCTGATTCTCTTCTTAGAAGCCTCACATTTGAGCTGGGCGGCTTCTTGCTTGATGCCATGTTGTAGAATTCATCATACTTTTCGGCTCAAAAGCACGAGAGCTAATTGCAGATCTTCTCTCGAGACCACCTCTGAATTGATAGATCATACTCTTTTCATCGTGGACGCCTTGCTTAGCGAAGCGAAGCGAGTTCTCGAACTGGATATTGTATTGGTACACAGACATGTTGCCTTGCTTGAGATTGCGGAACTCCTCACGCTTGCTCTCAACAACACTTTTCGGAATGTGGTGAGCTCTGAAATCTCGCGGAACTCATCCTGTAATGACACGACCTCCTCTCGAATCTTTGTATTGCTGGTACCACTCAGCAGCTTGATCCTTGAGTTGAAACGATGCAAACTTGACAAAGTCCTCGTGTCCGACATTGCTACATTCAAAATGTTTGCAGATGTCCACAAGCCAATCGTCAAGACATCGTAGCCTCGACACGTAAACCGAAAGACTTCGCTGATTAGCGAGGAACTGACTGAGAGTAGCAAAGTGCGGCTGGTTGTTGCCTTGACCTTGATTTCCTTGATTGCCTTGCCCTTGAGTACGCTCTTGCAAGAGTTGCAAAATCATCTGAGCATTGGCATTGGTGGCTGCCATGATAGCTTGCCAGGCCTCCGGAGGCGGAGGTGGAGGTGGAGGGTTCGACTGATTCCCTTCATTGCGTTCCGGATTCTGACGCGTTGGCGGAGCCATCCTGAAGAGGGTGACATCCGTTAGCACTTTGATAGACAGAAAGTCAAGTTGAATCAACGGATAGAAATTGCAGCATATAGTCTTCACAATAAACATTCGAACAAGGATGAACGAATGAATTCCAAAAGCGAACATCACACGTCCATTAAGGTGAGAAGCCACTTGATTAAAGGTTGATGAAAAAAATACCAAGGTAAGACTGGAACAAATAAGTGGTAAGGATTACCCAATCACGAACCAAATATCTGCGGGAAGAAATGCTAAGAGCTACTTGAATCCCACCTATAAACTTCCGAAAATTTCTGGTTATGCAATCTGGTGTTGGGGATACAGGGGACACAAAATATATCACCCAAACTAACAATACCTAGATCCAGCTGTATCCATCCGTCAACACATAACCAAGAAACCTTCGGAAATCGTGTACCTCGACCTTGAAAAGCATCCGTTATACAAGTCATGGCAATACTCGAGCTCGCCCGAAGATTGGGTTATCGGGGTTATTTCACCAACAACTACACAAAAGAGATTTCGATGTCGGCAAAACTCAGGTATTCCAGAACTGCAACGATAAAATTGTGACGACAACACCTCGGAGCTCAACTCCCCGGGACACTGCCACAATCCCTAAATATCAGGAGGCACCAAGAACAATGTTCTCGTCACAAAACCATCGAAACGATACCAAGATACCCGCGTGATCCTAAAAAAAAATAGTGAAATTTGAGGAGAGGAGAGTCAAAACTTCTACGTCAGGAGACCTCACCAGAGCGACGAAGGGACTGGGGAGTAAAAAGAAGCCTACTCTCCGATATATATAATCCTAAGACTCAAAACATTTTCCGTTCTAGACTCAACAACGCCAGCAAACAATCAAGTAGGGGCTCCTAAGTCGGGAAGGCTCGATTACCAACTTAGCGCCCTCGATGCGGCTATATCTCCCACGTGTCGAAGCACGACTTAGAGGCATAACCGCATTGAAAGCAATGTCGCAAGTGAGGTAATCTTCACACAACCCATGTAATACATAAGGAAAGAGATACATAGTTGGCTTACAATCGCCACTTCACACAATACATAAATAAACATCCATCATTCAGATTACACTCAAGGTCCGACTACGGAACCAAAATAAAAGAAGATACCCCAAATGCTACACAGATCCCCGATCGTCCCAACTGGCTCCACTCACGATCATCAGGAAAAGACACATAGTAACGACCACGTTCCTCATCGAACTCCCGCTTGAGCTTGGTTGCGCCACCTGACCGGCATCGTCGGCACTGCAACTGTTTTGGTAGAATCTGTGAGTCACGGGACTCAGCAATCTCACACCGCGAGATCAAGACTATTTAAGCTTATAGGAAGGACAGAGTAGTGAGGTGGAGCTGCAGCAAGCGACTAGCATATATGGTGGCTACATTCGCAAAAGAGAGCGAGAAGAGGAGCAAAGCACGGACGTGAAACTAGTAGCGATCAAGAAGTGATCCTGAACTACTTACGTCAAACATAACTCCAACACGTGTTCACTTCCGGACTCCGCCGAGAATAGACCATCACGGTTACACACGCGTTGATGTGTATTTTAATTGAGGTCAACCGGGTTTTCTACAACGGACATTAACAAATTCCCATCGCCTCATAACCGGGCACGGCTTTGAAAGATAATACCCCGCAGGGTGTCCCAACTTAGCCCATTATAAGCTCTCACGGTCAACGAAGGATATTCCTTCTACCGGAAGACCCGATCAATCTCGGAATCCCGGACTACAAGACATTTCGACAACAATAAAACAAGACCAGCAAAGCCGCCCGAATGTGCCGACAAATCCCGATAGGAGCTGCACATATCTCGTTCTCGTGGCACACCGGATGAGCAGTCCGCATAACTAAAACCAGACCTCAAGTTTCCTTGAGGGGGCGCTAAAGCACTCTAGTTCGGCCAGCACTCAAGGAGCACTGGTCCGGGGTTAAAATAAAGATGACCCTCGGGCTCGCGAAAACCCGGGGAAAAGGCTTAGGTGGCAAATGGTAAAACCAAAGTTGGGCCTTTTTGGACGAGTCTTATTCAAAGCGAACTGTCAAGGGGTCCCATAAATCACCCAACCGTAAGGAACGCGAAATCAAGGAACATAACACGGTATGACGGAAATAGGGCGGCAAGAGTGGAACAAAACACCAGGCATAAGGCCGAGTCTTCCACCCTTTACCAAGTATATAGATGCATTAATTATAGCAGATATATATTGTGATATCCCCAACAAGTAAACATGTTCCAACAAGGAACAATATCTCCACGTTCCAACAAGGAACAAACTTCATCTTCACCTGCAACTAGCAACGCTATAAGAGGGGCTGAGCAAAGCGGTAACATAGCCAATCAACGGTTTGCTAGGAAAGGATGGTTAGGGGCTGACATGGCAATATGGGTGGCATGATATAGCAAGTGATAGGCATCGTAGCATAGGCATAGCAAAAGAGCGAGCAACTAGCATAGCAAAGATAGAAGTGATTTCGAGGGTATGGTCATCTTGCTCGCAAAGTTCTCGAGTTGTCGAAAGCTTGATCCTCGGCTCGTTCTCAACAGGTTCCTCGCTCACGTACTCGTCTCTCGGCTCTACCCAAAGCAAGAACACAAACAAAGAAACCACAATAAATCACGGTGCAATGCACAAGCAACATGATGCAAAATATGGCATGATATGCGGATGTGATATGCAATGCGTATGCGCGCTCGGAAGGAAAATGATGAACCAGGCATCAACTTGGCAAACCAAGTATGCCGCTGAAATATGAGATGATTTCGTTGAAATCGATATAAAGATCGCCGAATCGGATGCACGGTTTGCAAATGACAAGCAAAATAAGAATGGCACAAATCTGCCATTAACAAAGATGATGCCACATAGCAAGCAACAAGAAATTAAGCTATCGCACCCAAACGTACCAACAAAGCATATGGCAGTGATCTACTCAAGATGCTTGACAAAAGATGAACACTGAGCTACGGCTAAATCACAACATAACAGGTCCAAATCACATGATGATGTGAACTAGTTTACAGACACTAGTAAACTCTTTGGGTGTTGGTCACATGGCGATGTGACCTATCAGTGTTAATCACATGGCGATGTGAACTAGATTATTGACTCTAGTGCAAGTGGGAGACTGTTGGAAATATGCCCTAGAGGCAATAATAAATTAGTTATTATTATATTTCCTTGTTCATGATAATCGTTTATTATTCATGCTATAATTGTATTGATCGGAAACAGCAATACATGTGTGGATACATAGACAACACCATGTCCCTAGTAAGCCTCTAGTTGACTAGCTCGTTGATCAATAGATGGTTACGGTTTCCGACCATGGACATTGGATGTCATTGATAACGGGATCACATCATTAGGAGAATGATGTGATGGACAAGACCCAATCCTAAGCCTAGCACAAAGATCGTAGTTCAGTATGCTAAAGCTTTTCTAATGTCAAGTATCTTTTCCTTAGACCATGAGATCGTGCAATTCCGGATACCGTAGGAGTGCTTTGGGTGTATCAAACGTCACAACGAATCGGGTGACTATAAAGGTGCACTGGTATCTCCGAAAGTGACCATTGGGTTGACACGGATCGAGATCTGGATTTGTCACTCCGTAGACGGAGAGGTATCTCTGGGCCCACTCGGTAGGACATCATCATAATGTGCACAATGTGACCAAGGGGTTGATCACGGGATGATGTGTTACGGAACGAGTAAAGAGACTTGCCGTAACGAGATTGAACAAGGTATCGGTATACCGACGATCGAATCTCGGGCAAGTACAATACCGCTAGACAAAGGGAATTGTATACGGATCGATTGAGTCCTTGACATCGTGGTTCATCCAATGAGATCATCGTGGAACATGTGGGAGCCAACATGGGTATCCAGATCCGTTGTTGGTTATTGACCGGAGAACGCCTCGGTCATGTCGCAGATGGTTCCCGAACCCGTAGGGTCTACACACTTAAGGTTCGGTGACGCTAGGGTTATATAGGAAGCTTGTATGTGGTTACCGAATGATGTTTGAGTCCGGATGAGATCCCGGACGTCACGAGGAGTTCCGTAATGGTCCGGAGGTAAAGATTTATATATGGGAAGTCCTGTTTTGGTCACGGAAAAGTTTGGGCGATATCGGTAATGTCTGGGACCACGGGAGGGTCCCGGGTCCGCCAAGTGGGGCCACCAACCCCTGAAGGTTGCGTGGGCCAAGTGTGGAGGGACCAGCCCCTAGGAGGGCTGGTGCGCCCCACAAGGGGCCCAAGGCGCAAGGATGGGTGGGAGGGGCAACCCTAGTCCAGATGGGCCCTAAGGCCCATCTAGTGGGCGCCTCCTCTCCCTCCCTCTTGGCCGCCTCCTTGATCCCATCTAGGGCTGGCCGCCCCCTAGGGGTGGAAACCCTAGAGGGCGCAGCCCTCCCTTCCCTATATATATGAGGCCCAGGGGCTGCCCATAACACACGAGAGTCTCCTCTCCAGCGCAGCCCCTGCCTCCTCCTCCTCCTCTCCCTAGGTGCTTGGCGAAGCCTGCGGGATTGCCACGCCTCCATCACCACCATGCCGTTGTGCTGCTGCTGGATGGAGTCTTCTCAACCTCTCCTCTCTCCTTGCTGGATCAAGGCGTGGGAGACGCCACCGGCTGTACGTGTGTTGAACGCGGAGGTGTCGTCTGCTCGGCACTTGATCATCGGTGATCTGAATCACGACGAGTACGACTCCATCAACCCTGCTCACTTGAACGCTTCCGCTTAGCGATCTACAAGGGTATGTAGATGCACTCTCCTTCCCTCGTTGCTGGTTTCTCCATAGATAGATCTTGGTGACACGTGAGGAAAATTTTGAATTTCTGCCACGCTCCCCAACAAAGGGCATCATGAGCTAGGTCTATTGAGTAGATTCTTTGCACGAGTAGAACACAAAGTAGTTGTGGGCGTTGATGATGTTCAATATGCTTACCGTTACTAGTCCAATCTTGTTTCGACGGTATTGTGGGATGAAGTGGCCGGACCGACCTTACACGCATTTCCACGTGAGACAAGTTCCACCGACCGACATGCACTTGGTGCATAAGGTGGCTAGCGGTGCCGTCTCCCACTTTAGTCGGAACGGATTCGATGAAAAGGGTCCTTATGAAGGGTAAATAGCAATTGGCATATCACGTTGTGGTTTTTGCGTAGGTAAGAAACGTTTTGCTAGAAACCCATAGCAGCCACGTAAAACATGCAAACAACAATTAGAGGACGCCTAACTTGTTTTTGCAGGGTATGCTATGTGATGTGATATGGCCAAGAAGAATGTGATGAATGATATGTGATGTATGAGATTGATCATGTTCTTGTAATAGGATTCACGACTTGCATGCCGATGAGTATGACAACGGCAGGAGCCATAGGAGTTGTCTTTATTTATTGTATGACCTGCGTGTCATTAAACAACGCCATGTAATTACTTTACTTTATTGCTAACCGTAGCCATAGTAGTAGAAGTAATAGTTGGCGAGACAACTTCATGGAGACACGATGATGGAGATCATGATGATGGAGATCATGGTGTCATGCCGGTGACGATGATGATCATGGAGCCCTCAAGATGGAGATCAAAGGAGCAAAATGATATTGGCCATATCATGTCACTATATAATTGCATGTGATGTTTATTATGTTTATGCATCTTGTTTACTTAGAACGACGGTAGTAAATAAGATGATCCCTTACAACAATTTCAAGAAGTGTTCTCCCCTAACTGTGCACCGTTGCTACAGTTCGTCGCTTCTAAGCACCACATGTTAATCGGGTGTGATGGATTCTTACGTTCACATACAACGGGTGTAAGCAAGATTTACACACGCAGAAACACTTAGGGTTAACTTGACGAGCCTAGCATGTGACGACATGGCCTCGGAACACGGAGACCGAAAGGTCGAGCATGAGTCGTATGGTAGATACGATCAACATGAAGATGTTCACCGATGATGACTAGTCCGTCTCACGTGTTGATCGGACACGGCCTAGTTGATTCGGATTATGTAATCACTTAGATGACCAGAGGATGTCTATTCGAGTGGGAGTTCATAAGATGAACTTAATTATCCTGAACATAGTCAAAAGACCTTTTGCAATTATGTCGAAAGCTCGCGCTTTAGTTCCACTGTTTAGATATGTTCCTAGAGAAAATATAGTTGAAAGTTGATGAGCGATTATGCGGACAGAGAAAGCTTGTGTCCTTAATGCACCGCTCGGTGTGCTGAACCCCAAACGTCGTTTGTGGATGTTGCGAACATCGGACATACACGCTTTGATAACTACGTGATAGTTCAGTTAAACGGTTTAGAGTTGAGGCACGAAAAACGTTTTGAAATGTCGCGAACATATGAGATGTTTCGAGGGCTGAAATTAGGATTTCAGGCTCGTGCCCACGTCAAGAGGTATGAGACCTCCGACGATTTTCTTAGCCTGCAAACTAAGGGAGAAAAGCTCAATCGTTGAGCTTGTGCTCAGATTGTCTGAGTGCAACAATCACTTGAATCGAGTGGGAGTTGATCTTCCAGTGGAGATAGTGATGTTTCTCCAAAGTCATTGCCACCAAGCTGCTAGAGCTTCGTGATGAACTATAACATATCAGGGATAGATCCTTGAGGTATTCACGATGTTTGACACCGCGAAAGTAGAAATCAAGAAGGAGCATCAATTGTTGATGGTTGGTGAAACCACTAGTTTCAAGAAGGGCAAGGGCAAGAAGGGACACTTCATGAAACGACAAATCAGTTGTTGCTCCAGTGAAGAAACCCAAGGTTGAACCCAAACCCGAGACTAAGTGCTTCTGTAATAAGGGGAATAGCCACTGGAGCAGAATTACCCTAGATACTTGGTAGATAAGAAGGCTGGCCAGGTCGATAGAAGTATATTGGATATACATTATGTTAATGTGTACTTTACTAAGTACTCCTAGTAGCACCAGGGTATTAGATACCGGTTCGGTTGCTAATGTTGGGTAACGTAGTAATTTCAAAATTTTCCTACGATCACGCAAGACCATGGTGATGGCATAGCAACGAGAGGGGAGTGTCCGCCCACGCCCTCGTGAGACCGAAAGCGAAGCGTTATATTAACGCTGTTGATGTAGTCGACGCCTTCACGATCCGACCGATCCAAGCACCGTTACTCGGCACCTCCGAAGTTCTTGGCACACGCTCAGCTCGATGACGATCCCCGGCCCGATCCAGCAAAGCGTCGGGAAGGAGTTCCACAAGACGACGGGCGTGGTGACGATCTTGATGTTCTACCGTCGCAGGCTTCGCCTAAGCACCGCTACAATATGACCGAGGTGGAATATGGTGGAGGGGGCACCGACACGGCTAAGGAACGATCACGAAGATCAACTTGTGTGTTCTAGGGTGCCCCCTGCCCTGTGTATATAAAGGAGCAAGGGGAGGGCGGCCAGCCCTTGGGGCGACTAAGGAGGGGGGAGTCCTCCTCCTAGTAGAGTAGGACTCCCTTTCCTAGTCCTACTAGGAAGAGGGAAGGGGAAGGAAAGAGAGGAGAGGGAGAGGGAAGGGGGCTGCGCCCCCCCCTCCTAGTCCAGTCGGACTCCCCATGGGGGGCGCACCACCTCCTGGTGCAGCCCTCTCTCTCCCTCTTGGCCCAATAAGGCCCATAACTTCCCGGGGTTCCGTAACCCTCCCACTCCGGTTTTCTCCGAAACTTCCGAACCTTTCCGTGTCCGAATATAACCATCCAATATATCAATCTTTATGTCTCGACCATTTCGAGACTCCTCGTCATGTCCGTGATCACATCCGGACTCGAACTCCTTGGTACATCAAAACTCATAAACTCATAATAAAGCATCATCGAAACCTTGTTGCGGACCCTACGGGTTCGAGAACTATGTAGACATGACCTAGAACTATTCTTGGTCAATAACCAATAGCGGAACCTGGATGCCCATATTGGCTCCTACATATTCTACGAAGATCTTTATCGGTCAAACCGCATAACAACATACTTTGTTCCCTTTGTCATCGGTATGTTACTTGCCCGAGATTCGATCGTCGTTATCCAATACCTAGTTCAATCTCGTCACCGGCAAGTCTCTTTACTCGTTCCGTAATACATCATCTCGCAATTAACTCATTAGTTGCAATGCTTGCAAGGCTTAAGTGATGTGCATTACCGAGAGGGCCCAGAGATACCTCTCCGACATTCGGAGTGACAAATCCTAATCTCAAATACGCCAACCCAACATCCGCCTTTGGAGACACCTGTAGTACTCCTTTATAATCACCCGATTCACGTTGTGACGTTTGGTAGTACCCAAAGTGTTCCTCCGTAAACGGAGTTGCATAATCTCATAGTCATAGGAACATGTATAAGTCATGAAGGAAGCAATAGCAACATACTAAACGATCGTGTGCTAAGCTAACGGAATGGGTCATGTCAATCAGATCATTCAACTAATGATGTGACCTTGTTAATCAAATAACAACTCCTTGTTCATGGTTAGGAAACATAACCATCTTTGATTAACAAGCTAGTCAAGTAGAGGCATACTAGTGACATCTTGTTTGTCTATATATTCACACATGTATTATGTTTCCGGTTAATACAATTCTAGCATGAATAATAAACATTTATCATGATATAAGGAAATAAATAATAACTTTATTATTGCCTCTAGGGCATATTTCCTTCATCTCCCACTTGCACTAGAGTCAATAATCTAGATCACATCACCATGTGATTAACATCGATAGTTCACATCATCATGTGATTAACACCCATAATTCACATCGCCATGTGACCAAGACCCAAAGAGTTTACTAGATTCAGTAATCTAGTTCACATCGCTATGTGATTAACACCCAAAGAGTACTAAGGTGTGATCATGTTTTGCTTTGTGAGAGAATCTTAGTCAACGGGTCCGCCACATTCAGATCCGTATGTATTTTGCAAATCTCTATGTCAACAATGCTCGCACGGAGCTACTCTAGCTAATTGCTCCCACTATCAATATGTATCTAGATCGAGACTTTAAAGTCATCCAGATCGGTGTCAAAACTTGCATCGACGTAACCCTTTACTTATTTAACCTTTATCACTTCCATAATCGAGAAACATATCCTTATTCCATTAAGGATAATTTTGACCGCTGTCCAAAGGATCTATTCCTAGATCACTATTGTACTCCTTGCCAAACTCGGTGCAGGGTATACAATAGATCTGGTACACAGCATGGCATACTTTATAGAACCTATGGCCAAGGCATAGGGAATGACTTTCATTCTCTTTCTATCTTCCGCCGTGGCGGGTTTTGAGTCTTACTCAATTTCACACCTTTGTAACACAGGCAAGAACTCTTTCTTTGACTGTTCCATTTTGAACTACTTCAAAATCTTGTCAAGGTATGTACTCATTGAAAAACTTATCAAGCGCCTTGATCTATCTCTATAGATCTTAATGCTCAATATGTAAGCAGCTTCACCGAGGTCTTTCTTTGAAAAACTCCTTTTAAACACTCCTTTATGCTTTGCGAATAATTCTACATTATTTCCGATCTACAATATGTCATTCACATATACTTATCGAAATGCTGTAGTGCTCCCACTCACTTTTTTGTAAATACAAGCTTCACCGCAAGTCTGTATAAAACTATATGCTTTGATCACACTATCAAAGCGCTTATTCCAACTCCGAGATGCTTGCACCAGTCCATAGATGGATCATTGGAGCTTGCACATTTTGTTAGCTCCTTTAGGATTGACAAAACCTTCTCGGTTGCATCATATACAACTCTTCTTTAATAAATCCATTAAAGAATGTAGTTTTGACATCCATTTGCCGATTTCATAAAATGTGGCGATTGCTAACATGATTCGGACAGACATAAGCATCGCTACAGCTTGAGTAAATCTCATTGTAGTCAACACCTTGAACTTGTCGAAAACCTTTCTACGACAAGTCGAGCTTTTTGAGATAGTAATACTACTATCAGCATCTGTCTTCCTCTTGAAGATCCATTTATATAATATGGCTTGCCGATCATGGGCAACTCCATCAAAGTCCACACTTTGTTCTCATATATGGATCCCATCTCAGATTTCATGGTCTCAAACCATTTCGCGGAATCTGGGCTCATCATCGCTTCCTCATAGTTCGTAGGTTCATCATGGTCTAGTAACATGACTTCTAGAATAGGATTATCGTACCACTCAGTGCGGATCTTACTCGAAGACCCACGAGGTTTGGTAGCAACTTGATCTGAAGTTTCATGATCATCATCATTAACTTCCTCACTAATTGGTGTAGGAATCATCGAACTGATTCTGTGATGAACTACTTTCCAATAAGGAGAAGGTACAATTACCTCATCAAGTTCTACTTTCCTCCCACTCACTTCTTTCGAGAGAAACTTCTTCTCTAGAAAGGATCCATCTTAGTAACAAATATCTTGCTTTCGGATCTGTGATAGAAGGTGTACCCAATAGTTACCTTTGGGTATTCTATGAAGACGATTTCTCGATTTGGGTTCGAGCTTATGAGGTGAAAACTTTTTCACATAAGCATCACAACTCCAAACTTTAAGAAACGACATACTTAGGTTTATCGCTAAACCATAGTTCATACGGTGTCATCTCAACGGATTTAGATGGTGCCCTATTAAACGTGAATGCAGCTGTCTCTAATGCATAACCCCAAAACGATAGTGGTAAATCGGTAAGATACATCATAGATCGCACCATATCAAAATAAAGTACGGTTCTGACGTTCGGACACACCATAATGTTGTGGTGTTCCGTGGCGTGAGCTGTGAAACTATTCCACATTGTTTTCATTGAAGACCAAACTCGTAACTCAAATATTCATCTCCACGATCAGATCGCAGAAACTTTATTTTCTTGTTGCGATGATTTTCCACTTCACTCTGAAATTCTTTGAACCTTTCAACTATTTCAGACTTATGTTTCATCAAGTAGATATACCCATATATACTCAAATCATCTTGTGAAGGTCAGAAAAATAACGATACTTGCCACGAGCATCAACATTCATTGGACCACATACATCTGTATGTATGATTTCCAACAAATCTGTTGCTCTCTCCATAGTACCGGAGAACGGGGTTTTAGTCATCTTGCCCATGAGGCACGGTTCGCAAGTGCCAAGTGATTCATAATCAAGTGACTCCAAAAGTCCATCAGTATGGAGTTTCTTCATGCGCTTTATACCGATATGACCTAAACGGCAGTGCCACAAATAAGTTGCACTATCATTATTAACTTTGCATCTTTTGGTTTCAATATTATGAATATGTGTATCACTATGATCGAGATCCAATGAACCATTTTCATTGGGTGTGTAACCATATAAGGTTTTATTCATGTAAATGAACAACAATTTATTCTCTTACTTAAATGAATAACAGTATTGCAATAAACATGATCAAATCATATTTATGCTCAACACCAAATAACACTTATTTAGGTTCCACACTAATCCCGAAAGTATAGGGAGTGTGCGATGATGATCATATCAATCTTGGAACTACTTCCAACACTCATCGTCACTTCCCTTCAACTAGTCTCTGCTTATTTCGCAACCTGCTTTGAGTTACTACTCTTAGCAACCGAACCAGTATCAAATACCGAGGGGTTGCTACGAACACTAGTAAAATACACATCAATAATTTGTATATCAAATATACCTTTGTTCACTTTGCCATCCTTCTTATCCGCCAAATACTTGGGGTAGTTCGCTTCAAAGGACCAGTTCCATTGTAGCAAAAGCACTTGGTCTCGTGCTTAGGTCCAGACTTGGGCTTCTTCACTCGAGTAGCAACTTGCTTGCCGCTCTTCTTGAAGTTCCCTTCTTCCCTTTGCCTTTTCCTTGAGACTAGTGGTCTTGTCAACCATCAACACTTGATGTTTTTCTTGATTTCTACCTTCACGATTTTAGCATCGCCAAGAGCTTGGGAATTGTTTTCGTCATCCCTTGCATACTATAGTTCATCACGAAGTTCTAGTAACTTAGTGATGGTGACTAGAGAATTTGTCAATCACTATCTTATCCGGAAGATTAACTCCCACTTGATTCAAGCGATTGAAGTACCCGGACAATCTGAGAACATGCTCACTAGTTGAGCGATTCTCCTCCATCTTTTAGCTATAGAACTTGTTGGAGACTTCATATCTCTCAACTCGGTATTTGCTTGAAATATTAACTTCAACTCCTGGAACATCTCATATGGTCCATGACGCTCAAAACGCCTTTGAAGTCCCGATTCTAAGCCGTTTAAGCATGGTGCACTAAACTATCAAGTAGTCATCATATTGAGCTAGCCAAACGCTCATAACGTGCGATCCGCTCCTCGCAATAGGTCCATCACCTAGCGGTGCATCAAGGACATAATTCTTACGTGCAGCAATGAGGATAAACCTCAGATCACGGATCTAATCCGCAATATTGCTACTAACATTTTTCAATACAATTTTTCTAGGAACACATATATAAAAAAAACACAGGGAAGCAACAACGCGAGCTATTGATCTACAACATAATCTGCAAAATACTACCGGGACTAAGTTCATGATAAATTTAAGTTCAATTAATCATATTACTTAAGAACTCCCACTTAGATAGACATCTCTAGTCATCTAAGTGATCACGTGATCCAAATCAACTAAACCATAACCAATCATCACGTGAGATGGAGTAGTTTTCAATGGTGAACATCTTATGTTGATCATATCTACTATATGATTCACGCCGACCTTTCGGTCTCCGTGTTCCGAGGCCATATCTGCATATGCTAGGCTCGTCAAGTATAACCTGAGTATTCGCGTGCAAAAACTGGCTTGCACCCGTTGTAGATGGACGAGAGCTTATTACACCCGATCATCACGTGGTGTCTCGCACGACGAACTTTGGCAACGGTGCATACTCGTGGAGAACACTTCTTGATAATTTTAGTGAGAGATCATCTTATAATGCTACCGTCAATCAAAGCAAGATAAGATGCATAAAGGATAAACATCACATGCAATCAATATAAGTGATATGATATGGCCATCATCATCTTGTGCTTGTGATCTCCATCTCCAAAGCACCGCCATGATCACCATCGTCACCGCGCGACACCTTGATCTCCATCGTAGCATCGTTGTCGCCTCGCCAACTATTGCTTCTACGACTATCGCTACCGCTTAGTGATAAAGTAAAGCAATTACATGGCGCTTGCATTTCATACAATAAAGCGACAACCATATGGCTCTCGCCATTGCCGATAACTCGGTTACAAAACATGATCATCTCATACAATAAAATATAGCATCACGTCTTGACCATATCACATCACAACATGCCCTGCAAAAACAAGTTAGACGTCCTCTACTTTGTTGTTGCAAGTTTTACGTGGCTGCTACGGGCTGAGCAAGAACCGTTCTTACCTACGCATCAAAACCACAACGATACTTCGTCAAATAGACTCGTTTAACCTTCTCAAGGACCGGGCGTAGCCACACTCGGTTCAACTAAAGTGAGAGACAGACACCCGCCGGTCACCTTTAAGCAACGAGTGCTCATAGCGGTGAAACCAGTCTCGCGTAAGCGTCGCGTAATGTCGGTCCGGGCCGCTTCATCTCACAATACCGCTGAACCAAAGTATGACATGCTGGTAGGTAGTATGACTTGTATCGCCCACAACTCACTTGTGTTCTACTCGTGCATATGACATCAACGCATAAAACCAGGCTCGGATGCCTTTGTTGGGTAACGTAGTAATTTCAAAATTTTCCTCACGATCACGCAAGACCATGGTGATGGCATAGCAACGAGAGGGAGAGTGTCCGCCCACGCCCTCGTGAGACCGAAAGCGAAGCGTTATATTAACGCTGTTGATGTAGTCGACGTCTTCACGATCCGACCGATCCAAGCACCGTTACTCGGCACCTCCGAGTTCTTGGCACACGCTCAGCTCGATGACGATCCCCGGCCCGATCCAGCAAAGCGTCGGGAAGGAGTTCCGTCAAGACGACGGCGTGGTGACGATCTTGATGTTCTACCGTCGCAGGCTTCGCCTAAGCACCGCTACAATATGACCGAGGTGGAATATGGTGGAGGGGGCACCGCACACGGCTAAGGAACGATCACGAAGATCAACTTGTGTGTTCTAGGGTGCCCCCTGCCCCAGATATAAAGGAGCAAGGGGAGGGCGGCCAGCCCTTGGGGCGCACCAGGAGGGGGGAGTCCTCCTCCTAGTAGGAGTAGGACTCCCCTTCCTAGTCCTACTAGGAAGAGGGAAGGGGAAGGAAAGAGAGGAGAGGGAGAGGGAAGGGGCTGCCCCTCCTAGTCCAATTCGGACTCCCCATGGAGGGGGGCGCACCACCTCCTGGTGCAGCCCCTCTCTCCCTCTTGGCCCAATAAGGCCCATAACTTCCCCGGGGTTCCGGTAGCCCTCCGGCACTCCGGTTTTCTCCGAAACTTCCGGAACCTTTCCGTGTCCGAATATAACCATCCAATATATCAATATTTATGTCTCGACCATTTCGAGACTCCTCGTCATGTCCGTGATCACATCCGGACTCGAACTCCTTGGTACATCAAAACTCATAAACTCATAATAAAACCATCATCGAAACCTTAAGCGTGCGGACCCTACGGGTTCGAGAACTATGTAGACATGACCTAGAACTATTCTTGGTCAATAACCAATAGCGGAACCTGGATGCCCATATTGGCTCCTACATATTCTCTGAAGATCTTTATCGGTCAAACCGCATAACAACATACTTTGTTCCCTTTGTCATCGGTATGTTACTTGCCCGAGATTCGATCGTCGTTATCCAATACCTAGTTCAATCTCGTCACCGCAAGTCTCTTTACTCGTTCCGTAATACATCATCTCGCAATTAACTCATTAGTTGCAATGCTTGCAAGGCTTAAGTGATGTGCATTACCGAGAGGGCCAGAGATACCTCTCCGACATTCGGAGTGACAAATCCTAATCTCGAAATCGCCAACCCAACATCCGCCTTTGGAGACACCTGTAGTACTCCTTTATAATCACCCGATTACGTTGTGACGTTTGGTAGTACCAAAGTGTTCCTCCGTAAACGGAGTTGCATAATCTCATAGTCATAGGAACATGTATAAGTCATGAAGGAAGCAATAGCAACATACTAAACGATCGTGTGCTAAGCTAACGGAATGGGTCATGTCAATTAGATCATTCAACTAATGATGTGACCTTGTTAATCAAATAACAACTCCTTGTTCATGGTTAGGAAACATAACCATCTTTGATTAACAAGCTAGTCAAGTAGAGGCATACTAGTGACATACTGTTTGTCTATATATTCACACATGTATTATGTTTCCGGTTAATACAATTCTAGCATGAATAATAAACATTTATCATGATATAAGGAAATAAATAATAACTTTATTATTGCCTCTAGGGCATATTTCCTTCAGCTAAGTGTTAGTAACTCGAAACAAAAGCTACGGAATAAACGGAGACTAGCTAAAGGTGAGCTGACGATATGTGTTGGAAGTGTTTCCAAGTTTGATGTGATCAAACATCGCACGCTCCCTCTACCATCAAGATTAGTATTAAACCTGAAAAATTGTCATTTGGTGTTTGCGTTGAGCATAGACATGATTGGATTATGTCTATCGCAATACGGTTATTCATTTAAGGAGAATAATGGTTACTCTATTTATTTGAATAACACCTTCAATGGTCTTGCACCTAAAGGAATGGTTTATTGAATCTCGATCGTAGTGATACACATTTTCATGCCAAAAGTATAAGATAGTAATGATAGTACCACTTACTTGTGGCATCGCCATATAAGTCATCTTGGTGTAAAACGCATGAAGAAGCTCCATGTTGATGGATCTTTGGACTCACTCGTTTTGAAAAGTTTGAGACATGCGAACCATGTCTATTGGTGCATACGCATGAAGAAACTCCATGCAGATGGATCGTTTAGACTCACTTGATTTTGAATCACTTGAGATATGCAAAACATACCACATGGGCAAGATGACTGAAAAACCTCGGTTTCAGTAAGATGGAACAAGATAGCAACTTGTTGGAAGTAACACATTTTGATATGTGCAGTCCAATGAGTCTTTGAGGCATGCAAATGAATATCGTTATGTTCTTACTTCACAGATGATTCGAGTAGATGTTGAGTATATTTACTTGATGAAACACAAGTCTGAATTACAGAATGGTTCAAGTAATTTCAGAGTGAAGTTTAAGATCTTCGTGACAAGAGGATAAAATGTCTATGATATGATCATAGAGATGAATATCTGAATTACGAGTTTTGGCACACAATTAAGACATTGTGGAAATTGTTTCACAATTAATACCGCCTGGAACACCATAGTGTGATGGTGTGTCCGAATATCATAGTTGCACTCTATTGGATATGGTGCGTACCATGATATCTCTTATCGAATTACCACTATCGTTCATGGGTTAGGCATTAGAGACAACCGCACTCACTTTAATAGGGCACCACGTAATTCCGTTGAGATGACACCGTATGAACTATGGTTTAGAGAAACCTAAACTGTCATTTCTTAAAAGTTTGGGGCTATGACGCTTATATGAAAAAGTTTCAGGTTGACAAGCACGAACCCAAAGCGGATAAAATGCATCTTCATAGGACACCCAAAACAGTTGGGTATGCCTCCTAATTCAGATCCGAAAGCAATAGGGATTGTTTCTTGAATCGGGTCCTTTCTCGAGAAAAAGTTCGTCTCGAAAAGTTGAGTGGGAGGATGGTGGAGACTTGATGAGGTTATTGAACCATCACTTCAACTAGTGTGTAGCAGGGCACATGAAGTTGTTCCCGTGGCACCTACACCAATTGAAGTAGAAGCTTATGATAGTGATCATGAAGCTTCGGATCAAGTCACTACCGAACCTCGTAGCGTGACAAGGATGCGTACTACTTCAGAGTGATACGCGATCCTGTCTTGAAGGTCATGTTGCTAGACAACAATGAACCTACGAGCTATGGAGAAGCGATGGTGGGCCCAAATTCCGACAAATGGTTAGAAGCCATGAAATCCGAGATAGGATCCATGTATCAAAACAAAGCATGGACTTTGGTGGACTTGCCCGATGATCGGCAAGCCATTGAAATAAATGGGTCTTTAAGAAGAAGACGGACGTGAACGGTAATGTCACCGTCTGTGAAGCTCGACTTGTGGTGAAGAGTTTTTCACAAGTTCAAGGAGTTGACTACGATGAGATTTTCTCATCTGTAGCGATGCTTAAGTCCGTCGGAATCATGTTAGCATAAGCTGCATTTATGAAATCTGGCAGATGGATGTCAAAAATGAGTTTCCTTACCAGTTTTCATAAGGAAAGGTTGTATGTGATACAATCAGAAAGTTTTGTCGATCCTAAGGATGCTAAAAGGTATGCTGGCTCCAGCGATCCTTTCAAAGGACTGGAGTAAGCATCTCGGAGTTGGAATGTGCGCTTTGATGAGATGATCAAAGAATTTGGGTTTATACAAAGTTTATGAGAAACTTGTATTTCCAAAGAAGTGAGTGGGAGCACTATAGAATTTCTGATGAGTATATGTTGTTGACATATTGTTGATCAGAAATGATGTAGAATTTCTGGAAAGCATACAGGGTTATTTGAAAGATGTTTTTCAATAGAAAACCTGGATTAAGCTACTTGAACATTGAGCATCAAGATCTATAAGGATAGATCAAAAACGCTTAATGGTACTTTCAAATGAGCACATACCTTGACATAATCTTGAAAGTGTTCAAGATGGATCACCAAAGAAGGAGTTCTTGCCCGATTTGTAAGGTATGAAGTTAAGAGTTAAAAGCTCGACCACGGCAGAAAAGAGAGAAAGGGCGAAGGTCGCCCCTATGCTTCAGACATAGGCTCTATAGTATGCTATCTTTGTGTACCGATCGAAGTGTGCCTTGCCATGAGTCACTCAAGGGTACAAGAATGATCCAGGATGGATCATTGGACATGGTCAAAATTGTCCTTGAAGTAAATGAGGACATGTTTCTCGATTATGGAGGTGATAAAGAGTTCGCGTAAAGGGTTACGCCGATGCAAGCTTTAACACCTATCCGAGTGACTCGAGTAGCAAACCGGATACGTATAGTGGAGCAACCATTTGGAATAGCTTCAAGTGGAGCGTGGAAGCAGCATTTATAATATGACCTAGAAATTTGCAAAGCACACACGGATCTGAAAGGTTCGAGACCGTTGACTAAAACCCGTTGACTAAAAACCTCTCACAAGCAAAACATGATCAAACCTCGAACTCATTGAGTCTAAATCACATGATGATGTGAACTAGTTTGAGACACTAGTAAACTCTTTGGGTGTTGGTCACATGGCGATGTGACCTATCAGTGTTAATCACATGGCGATGTGAACTAGATTATTGACTCTAGTGCAAGTGGGAGACTGTTGGAAATATGCCCTAGAGGCAATAATAAATTAGTTATTATTATATTTCCTTGTTCATGATAATCGTTTATTATTCATGCTATAATTGTATTTATCGGAAACAGCAATACATGTGTGGATACATAGACAACACCATGTCCCTAGTAAGCCTCTAGTTGACTAGCTCGTTGATCAATAGATGGTTACGGTTTCGACCATGGACATTGGATGTCATTGATAACGGGATCACATCATTAGGAGAATGATGTGATGGACAAGACCCAATCCTAAGCCTAGCACAAAGATCGTAGTTCAGATGCTAAAGCTTTTCTAATGTCAAGTATCTTTTCCTTAGACCATGAGATCGTGCAATTCCGGATACCGTAGGAGTGCTTTGGTGTATCAAACGTCACAACGAATCGGGTGACTATAAAGGTGCACTACGGTATCTCCGAAAGTGACCATTGGGTTGACACGGATCGAGGCTGGATTTGTCACTCCGTAGACGGAGAGGTATCTCTGGGCCCACTCGGTAGGACATCATCATAATGTGCACAATGTGACCAAGGGGTTGATCACGGATGATGTGTTACGGAACGAGTAAAGAGACTTGCGGTAACGAGATTGAACAAGGTATCGGTATACCGACGATCGAATCTCGGGCAAGTACAATACCGCTAGACAAAGGGAATTGTATACGGGATCGATTGAGTCCTTGACATCGTGGTTCATCCGATGAGATCATCGTGGAACATGTAGGAGCCAACATGGGTATCCAGATCCCGCTGTTGGTTATTGACCGAGAACGTCTCGGTCATGTTCAGATGGTTCCCGAACCCGTAGGGTCTACACACTTAAGGTTCGGTGGACGCTAGGGTTATATAGGAAGCTTGTATGTGGTTACCGAATGATGTTCGAGTCCCGGATGAGATCCCGGACGTCACGAGGAGTTCGGAATGGTCCGGAGGTAAAGATTTATATATGGAAGTCCTGTTTTGATCACCGGAAAAGTTTGGGCGATATCGGTAATGTCTGGGACCACCGGAGGGTCCGGGGTCCGCCAAGTGGGGCCACCAACCCCAGAAGGTTGCGTGGGCCAAGTGTGGGAAGGGACCAGCCCCTAGGAGGGCTGGTGCGCCCCACAGGGGCCCAAGGCGCAAGGATGGGTGGGAGGGGCAAACCCTAGTCCAGATGGGCCCTAAGGCCCATCTAGTGGGCGCCCCTCTCCTCCCCTCTGGCCGCCTCCCTTGATCCCATCTAGGGCTGGCCGCCCCTAGGGGTGGAAACCCTAGAGGGCGCAGCCCTCCCTTCCCTATATATGAGGCCCAGGGGCTGCCCATAACACACGAGAGTCTCCTCTCCAGCGCAGCCACCCCTCCTCCTCCTCCTCTCCCTAGGTGCTTGGCGAAGCCTCGGGATTGCCACGCCTCCATCACCACCATGCCGTTGTGCTGCTGCTGGATGGAGTCTTCCTCAACCTCTCCTCTCTCCTTGCTGGATCAAGGCGTGGGAGACGCCACCGGCTGTACGTGTGTTGAACGCGGAGGTGCCGTCCGTTCGCACTTGATCATCGGTGATCTGAATCACGACGAGTACGACTCCATCAACCCGTTCACTTGAACGCTTCCGCTTAGCGATCTACAAGGGTATGTAGATGCACTCTCCTTCCCTCGTTCTGGTTTCTCCATAGATAGATCTTGGTGACACGAGGAAAATTTTGAATTTCGCCACGTTCCCCAACACGAGGTTCGGGCGGCGGTCGGGAGCGGCGGCGGGGCGAGCGCGGCAGCTGGCGGCGACGGGGCTTGGGCGCTGGGCGCGGCGGCGACGGGTCATGGGTCGGGCTGCGGCTCGGCTGGGTCGGCGGGCTACAAGGGCGGCCGGGTGCCACATGGCGGCTCCCGGTTTGCCGGGCGGCGGCGGGTGGACGTGTCCGGCCCGAATCGGACACGTCCGGCGGCGGGGAGAGGAGCGGGGCTAGGGTTAGGGGTGGAGTGATCCGGGATTTTGGAATGGGGGGTGTATATATAGGCATAGAGGGAGCTAGGAGAGTCCAAATGAGGTGCGGTTTTCGCCCACACGATCGTGACCGAACGACGGAGAGCATGAAAGTGACTTAGATGGGTTATTGGACTATTTTGAAAGGGTGTTGGGCTGCAACTTAAAAGAGGCCTTTGCGAGAGTGCGGTTAACCGTTGGAGTACCAAACGAGCTCCAAATGACCCGAAACTTGACCGGTGGTATACCAAGGCCACTTGACAAACCTCGGTCCATTCCGAGAAAGTTAAGTACCTGCTCACGGAAAAACGTAAAAGGGGACGCCGGGGAACATAGGAGTGCCGGATTGCAAAACGGACAACGGGAAAAATGCTCGGAATCATGAGACGAACACGTATGCAAATGAGATGCACATGATGACATGATATAAAATGCATGACATGGACAAAATGCAAAAACGAAAGACAAAAACCCAACCACGGAGGGAATATCATATCACAATGCCGAAAATGGCAAGAATTGGAGTTACAAATATGGAAAGTTACATCCGGGGTGTTACAATGGTGGTGGGCAACAAGAGCACCCTCCACATACAAGGAGCCAGATGAGTTATTTGCCAACAAACTGATGCACCACCATAGCTCCACCCTTCACATACAAGGATGCGATGCCGTGATGTATCAATTGACAGAGGGATGTCAATTTATGTACACACTATTTGATGAAGCTGATGGGAGTATGTGCGGAAGGACATGATCCGTTGATAAAAATACTTGTTGGACATCCGGTTAATCTAGTCGAATTTGAGACAATATTGTACTAGACTTAATTTGCATGCTATGTATGGATGAGTCGTGCTATTTGTTATCCAAACGTTGATGAATATCGGCCGGTTTGAATGAATTTCGTCCGCTTAGTTCAAATGCGGATTGAAATGTATACGATCAGCGTTGGATGGCGGCCTCCCACATTCATGTCCACGGACAGAGCCGGAGGAAATTTGCGGATCGTCGTTAGAGATGCCCGAATGATGTAAAATGCTTGCAGCTCATCGTTAGAGATGCCCTAATAGTGTAAAATGCTTGCAGCGTTGGGGTCAGCATAAGACTCCCCTTGGAGCATATAGATTTTGAGGAGCCCACGTCTGGTTTTGTCTTTGTTCTGATTCCCGCTTTATATGCTCCTTGAAGTAAACTTGTCCCGAGAATCGCATACTTAGGTTTGGGTTTTGTAACTAGAATCGTATGCTTAAAGGCAGACCGGCCGGCCAACAGTCATCATCTGCTCCCATCGAGCTCCTAACACCCATCGCTAAGCACGTGCTTTCGCCATATTCCCTTGCAATCGAGCACACATATAGCACGACAAATGCCTCGCTCTCCATCCAGTAATAATAATAGTAACTCTATCTACTATAATAACAACAATCAGGGAAGTAGATTTGTAGCATCCGGGTGCTCCACATCCCTATACAAACATTAATTCAAAAAAAAGACAGAGAAATTGAAAAAAATCTGAGATTTTGGGATATCAAACCTGGTTTCCCGAACTACTCGGGTGTGAAATTTCGTGAAAAAATACCAGGAAATGTATTCGTGGTAAAAAGACAAAAAAAAATTCTATGTATAGAAAAAAACTGTTTGGATGAATTTTTGTTCGGATAGTATTTCCTTCACCACGGATACATTTTCTGGTATTTTTTTCACGAAATTTCACACGAGAGTAGATTGAGAACACAGGTTTGATATCCTCAAATTTCAGATTTTTTTGAATTTTGTTGATATTTTTTATATTTAATATTTGTATAGAGGTATGGAGCACCCAGAAGCTCCTGTGTATTTTGCCAACAATCAGCTGCTACCAAATTTCGGTGCTTATAGCCCATCATCAGCAGATTAGCAGCAGCAGAGAGCATCATTCCATGTTAGTTCTGTACCCTTTGCTGAGACCTTGACCAATCAAGAACAAACACCAAAATATTTTCTCGTTGGGCCGAATCAAAATCTCCCTCCGGCCGGCCGGCCGGGTACGCACGTCTGGCGCATGCACTGCATGCAAACCAAACGGATGCTCTGATGGAGAGGGTGGCCATCCTCGTCGTCGTCGTCGTGGCCGCTGCCAAGAGCCAAGGCGGCCGGCCAACCCACTCCACATGAACATATGCTGCGTGGTCCGTGGCGGTACGACTTGTTTAAAAGGGCCACATGCCGCCGCTGGCCGAGGAGGAGGGGAGGGGGATCCGAGGGGGTCTGGTTGTTGGGTGGCGGTGCGGCAGCAAGTCAGAGGGTGAGCTGTGCGGGCGCGGCCGCGGGACGCGGAGGAGAGGAAGGGGACACGGAATATCTCGTGCTCTCCACTATTCGTTTACCGCCGCCTGGTTCGCCGGTGGACTGCTGGTACGGTCGTCGATCGTGGCGGACCGGCGAGCCTGGCGCCCGGCTGGCCGGCCGAGCCGGTTGCGGTGCGCAACGCGACAAAGGAGCGGTGCGGGTGCGGCCTCGGCCACGTGGATGCGCCGTTCCTTGCGTGGGTCTTGGCGAATCATGCACGGTCCTCTTCTCTTCCCGGCTGCTCTCTGCGGCAAAATTTCTGTTTTTGACCCTTTTCTTAAACCTATTCGAGATTTGACCCCGGTTTATAAAAATTTCAAGATCTGACCCTTTTTGTTACCGCCACAGACTTTGACGGTAAGGTATAACATGCTACCGCCACGGGCTATGGCGGTGGGTTTTAACTGCGCCGTCACGCCGTCGTAACGTGGAAAATACCCTACCGCCAAGGTTTCTGGCGGTAGGCCATTATATCCTACCGCCACAATTGTTGGCGGTAGGGTCTGCATATACTACACCGCAGAAAAGAGAGTAGCTTCTCTGCCGCTCTAGGCCGTGCCCTAGTCCTCTAGCTGCCGCTCTAGGCCTTGCCCTAGTCCTGGGGCTGAAACACCACGCAGCAAAGAAACAGCAAGAGAAAGAGAAAGGATGACAGAGATAGAGCCAGAGCTAGAGCTAGCGCTTGCAGCTAGCTGCAGAAGCAACGCATGGGATGGAGGCATGGATCACTGTAGCGGTGCATCATCATAGCATGCATGTCTGGTGGCAGGGGTTCTCCATTTAAGAAATATTTCTTCTACTATATGCATGGTGGATACACTGCTACTACAGTGGGTGAGATGGTGGGTGCTGTGGGGGTGCAGACCCTACGCCAACAATTCTGGCGGTAGGATACAATGGGCTACCGCCGAAGACTTTGACGGTAGGGTATTTTTCATGTTTAATGGCCGTGACGGCGTAGTTAAACCCTATCGCCTTAGGCCGTGGCGGTAGCATGTCTTACCGCCAAAACCTGTGGCGGTAGCAAAAAGGGTCAGATCTCGAAATTTTTACGAACCGGGGTCAGATCTCGAATAGGTTTGAAAAAAGGGTCAAAACATGAAATTTAGCCGCTCTCTGCCGGATTAGATTACCGTTCTCTCTAAATGAAAGAGTGTTCGGCATCTCTAATGCCTCATGACGTTCTCTCTAAAAAAAGTCACTGCTGTGTCTGAATTTTTTGAACACTGGAAAACATTCAGATCCTAATGCAACATCGACGTTGCGGGTAGGATTCGATTCATCTCAATTATATTCTGCTTCTTGTCTTCAGAACGCAAGTTCAGTAGATTCAGAGCTGCGGTGGAACTGGGTACAACAGAAACATACTTGTGTTGCGGTTTACGTCAAACTCATCTTTTGATGCCAAACATATTTTTACATCAAACCAATGAGATCGATCTCTGAAGTTACAGGTAAAACGATGAAACAAATGAGATCGATCTTATACGGATGGACTTCTGAATGTTAGAAAGCAAATCAGATAGATTCAGGTTCAGTTTCTGAACAGTGGAGCTTAATTACAGGAAAGAACATGGCACCGCCCATAAAATAAATAGCCTCTAAACCTTCTCTGGATGAGATGAATGCACACAAAGTAAAGCAAACACAGCCAACAAAAGACACAGGAGGCATTTGTTAACGAGGTTCGGCGATGTGCCTACGTCCCCGGGAGCCGAATTGCGGCGGCTCCATCCGTATATTTCCTTATCCACAGTAAAGTCAGTACATCAGCGGTATTTAGCCTATTTTATGTACACAACACAGCCATCCAGTTCAAGAGATTGTTGGCATCCTTCGTCTTATCGGATATGGGCGAAGCTGCTGCTGAACATGCCGGACTGTGAAGCCTTGGGTGCAGGCTTGGCTACCTCAGGAGTGCCAAACACGTTCCAGAAGCGGAGGGTCTCGTCTGCAGCAGCAGATGCTACCGTGCAACCATCGGGACTCTGCAGTTCCACAGCATGACAAGATGATCAGGCAATGAACAGGTTAACATGTCGATACTGTCTGCAAAAGAATGGCGAGGAAGATGTACCTGTGCCATGAAAAGGACGCGGGAGGTATGGCCAGTGAGTTCAGCCATCTTGACCATGGAAGGGTACTTCCACAATGTCAGCTGGTTCTGCGTGAATCCGTGCGAGCTCAGCAGCTCTCTTTCATTCTTGTTCCACAGAAGGGAGCACACCTGCGATCCAGTATCAACAGAGTTCAGGCATGCACCGGTGTGCGTGTTCCAGAACTTGATGCAGCGGTCGCTGCCGCCACCGCCAGTTGCCAGCAGGTTGCTCTGGAATGGGCACCATGCCAGCGCCTTCACGGCGGCCATGTGGTCCTCAAGCCTGTGCAGCCACTGGTTGCGGCCTGCGGACGGCATGGAGGATGCCATCGACACATCCCAAATGTGCAAAAGGTTGTCGTTGCCGCCGCTCGCCAGTTGCTGCCCTGAGCCAGACCACTTGAGCCCGCACACCTCCTGGCTGTGCCCCTGGTACGTCTGCACGGCATGGACCCTGATCCTTACGTCGTTGTTCATGATCCTACCGTCCATGCCGCCGGTCGTCAGGATGTTGTTGTTCCATGCCAGCGAACCGACCCTTGACTCATGCACACCTTTCAGAGTCCTCAACTGCAAACAATGAAGAATGTAATTCAGCATCTGATCAAGCACATTCGGGCACATAAATAACTTTTTTTATGCTGGACAGTGTATACAAAGAAGAATGTAATTCAGCATCTGATCAAGCACATTCAGGCACATAAATAACATTTTTTTAATGCTGGACAGGGTATACAAAGAAGAATGTAATTCAGCATTTTGATCAAGCACGTTTAGACATATAAATAATATTTTCTGATGATGGACAGTGTATACTAACCAGGCGGTTGGAGCTGGTGTCCCAGAGCTGAATGTCAGACGAGTTGAGCCCAATAGCAAGATGGCGGCCATCAGGAGCCCAGCTGACGCTGGTGATGGGGCCGTTGTCCTCCTCGACTGTCACAAGCTCAGACGTGGATCCACTGGTGGCGTCCCACAAGTACATGGTGTCGCCCAGAGCAATGGACAACACGTTGCTGCTCCCCCAGTCCATCAGGTTGAGGTAGTAGTCGTCGACGAGGTCCGGTGCATCCAGAGTCCTCTCGGCAGACTGCAATTGTCAATCGACATCACACATCAGTAACCACCACAAATGCTACTACATACACCTATAGCTCCAATGCATTAGTAGAACCACAAGCGTGCGCATGCACACCTGGGGAATGTAGCGCCTCTGCTTGGCCGGCTTGGCCTGGTGAGAAGAAACCGTGTCGGCAGCGAAGACGTTCTCCGGCTCCGGCGGCTTGTTCCTGAAGGCGAGGATCCGCGTCCGGTTGTTGAGCAGCTTCTCCGCGAGAAGCCTCCGGTACGCCTCCTTGGAGGGGGACGCCGCAATGGCCGCCGCGTTCTCCTTGTCCTTCTTGGTCTCCGTGAGCAGGTAGTGCGCCATGTCCATGTCCATCGCTGACCGGTCCGGGATGAACCTGTCCCCCTGCGCGCGCGCACACAGAGAGAGAAGAGAAAAAACACCATGTCAGTCAGGCATTCCATCGAACAGCTCATGCGCACACCGAATCCACAGGATCTGGGAATCGGGGCAAACAACTTACGTAGCACTTGGCTGCCGGGTTGCGCGAGGTGGTGCTGAGCGGTGGCATGTAGGGGCGGGATCCGGCCTCCTGGAGCGGCGGGCGCTGCACGGCGGCGGCGCTGTTCTTGCCGGAAGAGATCGAGTGGGATCCTGCGTCCATGGTTAGAAGAAACAGAAGAAACAAACAAACAAACAACAGAAATCGCAACAGAAATCGCAACAGGAACTGCAACAGGAACGCGGATGAGCAGATCGATCGGATGAACAATCAACACGCGAGCTCCCCCGAAAGGAGAGAGAGGCGGCGGCGAGCACGAGAGGGGGGGAGGGAGAGAAGAGAAAGCCACGGATTGCTCGGTGACTTGTGGGGTTTAGGGATTTGACTGCGAGCTGTATTTGTAGGGATCGGCGGCGGGGGCGGACTCAACGGCTAGTCCCCACGGAACCGAGATTAGAGCCGTTGCTGCCCACGGTTTTAGGGTTTGGTGCTGGGCTCTATGGGCCTTCCTTCCTCCCTCCCTGGGCCGGAACTTTTTTGAGGGGCTAAACATTTATGGTTTTCTAAAAATAGCTAAAACTTAGCAGTCAAGGTTCCCCTCAAAAAATTAAAAGTAAGGTTTTATTGTTTACCAAAAAAATGGCTAGGTTAATTTGGTACCAACTAAATGTACTGCAGTATTCCGCCGCGACGTCTCTGCTTGCAAATCATATGTTGGTACGGAGAAAGTTTATATACTCTGAGTACGTGTTGAGAATGTTCATCCAGTTTTTTTAGGGAATGATCGTCTAGTACATTCCGTTGCTTTTTTTTTGGACCGCAATAACCAACGAACGTTCCCCTCGGAGCATGGCATTTGCAAATGCTTTTTATGGCAAGTTCTTCAAACACACATGACAATTTCTTCAAGAACACACGGCAAATTCTGGCAGATAGAGGATTTGTTAAATTGCCGAGTTTGCTTGAAGAAATTTTCATACTCCCGACGCATATACTGTCATGAAAACGTTCGCTTTGCCATGGTCCCTCAACGAAATTTTACTGAATAACATTACTTTTTTATTAAGTTGGCATTCCGGTGTTGTTGAGTGTGCATAGAAGATTAGAAGTGAGCACCGAAAAAAGGTGAGCACCGAGTAAAATCGAACTCCATGACTAACTCGTGCCTAACTAACTGCACATGCATTGGCATCCAGTCCCAAATCCAGAAACAGGGAAATGTTTTTCTTCACAAGAATATTCTTGCGTTACAGTTACAGTACAGGACAGCATCCAGAATAATTACAGGACTTTTTTTTCTTTCTACCTGAACTTTGTTACAAGCTTTTCAAGCATCGGATCCGAAACAAGTGGCTGGGATCAAACCCCGCCCAAACGGTCTTCTCATGTCGATGCAGCGACTTCAGCGACTCGAGAGTCCACCGTTCGTATCGATGGTACCACGCCTTGGGGGTGCTCAAGGAAGAATCCGTTGACGACCTGCCATAGCACTCGAGATCTCTTCCTTCAGGTTGGTCAGTATCATCGAAGGGAAAGAGAATTATGCAACTACTCCCTCCGTCTCATAATATAAGAAGTTTTTGCAAGCTATGCCAAAATGTCTTATATTGTGGGACAGAGGGAGTAGATAATAATACCGTAATCTCCATCAGTTGGCAGGCAACCCATCACAAGATTGACCATGAACAAGTTCCAACATGGTTCTGTTGACAGATCGCTCAGTTCTCGCAGGCACAAAGCCACCCAATGCATGGAGGTTGAACTCCTGCTGCCTGTATCTCTTGGCTCCTGATAAGTCAAAAAGGATGAAAAGATAGGATCACAATGTCGTTACCACATTAGCCAGGGTAGTTCCTTTGTCTTGTTATGTAGATGACTTTGAGAGCGGTTGCATGCTTCGGTTAAATGCACTTCTGCAGAAGAAATTCAGACAAAACATATGTATTTAGTTCCAAGAGATGTAGCTTCCAATTCCTAGTACAAGTATTATATGGAAAAGAACAATGGCTTCCAGAAATGTGATAATCCGCCAGCGACGAGCCTAATATATAAAAAACATTTCTTGATAAAAAAGAATGTATGATGTACAAGCACAGGCATGCTTAAATTGTACTCCCCCCGTTCCTAAATATTTGTCTTTCTAGAGATTTCAAATGGTCACCACATATGGATGTATATAGACATATTTTAAAGTCTAGATTCATTCATTTTGCTCCGTATGTAGTCATCATTTAAAACCTCTAGAAAGACAAATATTTAGGAACGGAGGGAGTATGTGCTAACACGGTTAGCTCTCCTCAGATGCAGGATGACGCTCACCTTTTAAATTCTCCAATCTTTTAAGTAGTCGTACAGTTTGTTTCTCCTAGCGGAGTGTACCGGTACATGCATAAAATACGGAAGAATGGAGAAGGCATGAGTTGCATTTCCCAACTTCCGGCTGGAAGAGTAACAGCAAAGATGCCAAGTTCAAAGAGTGTGAGTTTCCCATCTTTCAGGTCTTCTGTTCTTAATGATGAAGATATGATAGCCCTTAGCTTTGACGGTTTGACCTCCCTTGCACTGTTCAGAAGACACAATTAGGAAATGATTGCTATTTGACGTGTTCTGTTATATGCTCATAAGTTCCACATGAAGATCAAACTGTTATTTCCATGCCTTCAGCCCTTCACATGCCAGTTACATTTTGCTTGCTAGTTCTGACCATAGTCTTCTCTAGTCCCTACATATTATTGGCATAGCACCCCAACTCATTCTCAACGATGCTTTTGAGCTACTAGTTTCTGAGCAACATTTCCTTCATTTGATCTGGCAAAAAGAATTAATCTTGGTAATGCTCTCTTCACATCTCTTCTCTTCAAGCTTTTAGTGCTACTGTCAAGACACACATATCACCCTTACTTTTAAAGAATTAAAAAATATATCCTTGAAAAATGGGATCAAAATGTTCTGCCTTTTGTTCAGAGAACTTACTTTTAGCTTTATAAGTTGAAACACTTCCAACAACTTCTGATTTCTTGCACTTTCTGAGAAAATTACAGCAACACAAGGGATATTTAGGTCACTATCCATGATTTTGTATTAGCCTCTGCTTATTAACTGGTAAGGTTAAGGTAGTTGAAGCACAAGCTACCAAGATTAATATTTATAGTATGATACCAATAAAGACACACTGGAGTTTGTTGGGTCTTGAGGAAGCAAAGAGACTTCATGTCTCGTCCAGTGTGCTAACACAGCTTCTCCTCATGAAAGAAGAGACAACCAGATGCCTAGCTTAAACTCCACGTCTTTGCTTTCTTCCGAACAACCAACACGACCAAGGCGAGCTGCAGCCTTCTCTATCTAACAAACAGATTGTCTGTTTCATTCAAGTTGAGTATAGCCTTTTTTCCTAAATATGCGTGCTTGAACCAATGATTTTCTCTATTTTAGATCCAAGCTATTTCAGTTGATCACTTCTAACATGCTACTGTGTCATTTGTTCATCAGCTTCGTCTCTTCCATTTGGTTCCTTTTCCCCCAAATTTGTACTACTTTAAGATACATCTTTGAGGCTCCTTGGTTACTAACTTTTGTTGTTTTAGATATTGAGTGAAGGCACCAGAGGCCAAAATGATTGCTGAGGGAGCCTATTTTGATGGTTCCAGGGATGCTATTCTCATGGCAGGATCATTGATTCACGACTCCCTGGACTCTATTTGTGACAATACAGAGATTGAGCAAGGAAACTTCCACGGTCCCTCCTTTTTCATAGAAGATATATGCAATCCAACCAATCTTACCTCTGAGCCTGCACGAACAATCAACCATATACAACATCGGGCTGAATTTGACATGGATCAGGATCTTCACGGCCACATGATACAAGAGACCCAGGTAGAAACTTCAAATTGGGTTCCTGCAATGTTCGGTACCCAAAATCATATCATCAGCCAACAGTCAATTGAACAACAAATGGATGACTATGATGCTGCATCATATCCAGATGGTGCTCGCACAGCTGCACCAGATCTCCTAAATCTTCTACAGATCCCAAGGTACAGTATGACTACTGCATTCCCTTCAACAGAACATATCTTTGGTGATCCAGGGCAGAATGCTGGCAACCAATTGGACATCAACAATGATGTTCTGGGGAGAGCAATTCATGACAGTGGAATGATGCTCGGTGATTCAACTCTACCATTACAGTATAATGGTAATCAATCTCACCTATTCAAGGATCTCTATCATTCACTTCCGCAAAGTTTTGGGCTGTTCTCCAGTGATGATGAGAGAGATCGGACGATGGGGGTAGTAGGAGCTGCAGGAAATATTCTCCAAGAGATAGACGGGAGGCAGTTTGGTAGTCCAAAACTGGGAAGAAGTAAGAAAGGTGGCTTTGGCAAGGCAAAAGCTAACTTTGCAACTGAAAAAGAGAGGAGGGAGCAGATAAATGTGAAATATGGGGCTTTAAGATCACTGCTGCCAAGCCCTACGAAGGTTTGTTCAACACGTCTTCTCCAGATTTTAAATGATTTTTGGTTCTCACAGTTACAGATAAATCACTTGAACGGCAACTAATCACATAAATTTTCAACAAAATTCGCTATCTTTTATTAGTTTCCAGATGTGGCGCCATTTCAGTATGAAGCCAACAATATTTTCTAAGGGTATAAAAAAAACCACTACCACTGGCATTTAGAAGGTCAAAACAAACCTGAGCTTTTCATATTGTTTTTATGTTTTCATCACCAGCAAGCTTTTACAAAGTTTCCTAGCTACAACAGTCCACCTAATATAAGTTCCACATAGATGACATACGTTATGTTGGGGAAGTGTATGCTGGACCTTTCTGTAGGTGAATACTGGAGTTCTCGGTGGATTTAGTTGACAAATTGATGTGCATAGATCATTAGTATCCAAAGACAACAAATTCGAATGCAACTCCTTAGTTTATGCATCATAAATACATTACCATTGTTAGATTTTTAGGATCTGTCACTTTTTGCTTAACCGAAGATAAAACAGTTGTGAAACACTGAAGATAAAACAGTTGTAAAACAGAAAAATAATCTTACATAGATCAAATGGGTTTTGATTTGACATATCCAGCATTACCTTATCACCAACCGTACTGATCCTTAAGAGGTATCTTCAGGCTAAGGCAAATAAGACAAATGGAATCATGACAAAACCTTTTTAAATTGTGTACACTTATTGTATTTCTCGTGAATGTCATGTTATGGGTTATTACAACATTTTTCTTTAGAATGACCGAGCCTCTATAGTTGGAGATGCCATCGAATACATCAATGAGCTGAACAGAACATTGAAGGAACTGACAAGTTTGGTGGAAGGCGATACCAAACATAGGATGAAGAGGCTTAAGTTGGATGACGCAGCACGTGACAACGGAGAAAGTTCGTCGCTGCAGCAAGTGAAAGACGATCAAGACAGTCAGCTGAATGGAGCTATAAGGAGCTCATGGATACAAAGGAGGTCCAAGGAATGCCATGTTGATGTCCGCATAGTTGGTAATGAGATCAACATCAAGTTCACTGAAAAGAAGAAGACTAATTCTTTGCTTTGTGCTGCAAAGGTTATAGATGAGTTTCGTCTTGAACTCATCCATGTTGTTGGGGGGATTATTGGAGATCAACGTATATTCATGTTCAACACAAAGGTAACAATCAGACTTCTTTACTCAAAGCAACACATTGCCCCTCTTCCCCGTTTCTACTGTATTAGCACACATGGTGGTACCATTCTGCTTGACATCTCTTGCCTACTGTGCAGATATCTGAGGGCTCCTCGGTCTATGCCAGTGCGTTGGCTTCGAAGCTCCTCCGAGCTATGGAGATGGAGCACCTCGCTGTTGATATCTTCAGTTAGCTTAGCCACCATGACGGAGATTCACTGGTGCACCACAATGGTCCATTATGTTAGCCCTACCATTACCAAAGTGTGAGCTTACTAGAAGTAACTAGCCCACTTAGAAAAAACTTTATCTTCAGTGAGTGCTGCTGAATTTTATTTTATTTCACGAACTGTCTTGCACACTCGCTGTAATGATCTGATGCTTCTGATTTAGCATTTTCTGGCACTATCACGAACTGCTATATCCATTACTACCCCCTTCGATTGTATTTTTTTAATTTTTTAATTTTTAAAAAAGGAGGTTGACCTCCGGCCTCTGCATCAATCGATGCATGCAGGCATATATTATTAAAAAGCGTAACAAGTTCTTAGGTTCACCCCCTTCGATTGTATAGCAGAAAGAATTCACAAATTAACATGCACATGTCTTGGGTTGCAACACTTGCTTCAAAATTGAGTCCAAAAGGGGATATGGGACTGGTGCTTTAGATCCGTACCACCTTGAGCCCATCATCTGAATGCGGGCCCCTCTTCATCGCTCGCCCGACCCATGGAACGCCCGCTGCACGCGTATCGGCGAGATCTGGATGAAACGCATCGAGCAATCTGATCGTGAGTAATGCAGTTGATGAACGAGGGGGTGGTATTAGTATTACCAGTCAGATTGATTCGGGCTGCCTGCGTCCGTACCAGCAAGATCGGCGGCGCTGCGGGGGTGGGAGAGGCGGCAGAGTGGGGTGGTTGAGCATGGTTTCGGTCAGCATCTGCCAGGACTTCCGTCTTCAGGAGAGGAAGAAGGCCTCTTTTTTTTTTAGCATGGAAGAAGGCCTCTGGTTTCACATGAGCTTGGGATTAATGTCCGGTGAGAACGTACTTGGTCGGCGGGTAGCAGATGCCACTGACTGCGGTGGCCGGCGGCGGAAAAGAGTCGTCGTGCGCGTCTTGGCGCCGGTGTTTTTAGCGCAGGGCCGGAGCCCGCGGAGTAAATTGGTCAAAACCCCACGTTTGTGACAAGGCCAACTCAACCGGCGATCCTTAAAAAAAAACTGGTCGACAAATGGGACGTCCCAACGCGCAGGAACCAAATCTTGTCTGTATTGTGTCCATCTTGACCTACTAAATCCGAAGCAAGCCTGGGCGGGATTTGCGTCAAACCGAGCAATGAACGAACATGCGCGGCTTCTCGTCCGGGCCGGTCCCATATGCCGTCCCCCCAACTACTTCCCACCGCCCACATATAAGTTGCACGTGTGGGACGGGCCCGCCGAGCAGCCACCGAGCCGCCACCCAAGCGTCCTTTTTAATGCCGAAGTCGTGGACCGGCCGTCCACATCCTCGCCCCCACTGCATCTTCGACACTTCCACACTTTCCTTGTCCCCCTCGAGCCCCGACCAGCCCTAGAGCATGCCATCGACCGCCATAGCTAAGCCGGAGAAGCACGATCGCGAGGCGGGGTCTTCTTCAGGCCCGCCCTGCCCCCTCGAGCCCCGACCAGCCCTAGAGCATGTCGTCGACCGCCATAGCTAAGCCGGAGAAGCACGATCGCGAGGCGGGGTCTTCTTCAGGCCCGCGTGCCGCCCTCGGCTTCACCATTGCCCGCACGCCGCTGCGACGCGGATCCTCCTGTACGTGAATATGGAGGTGTGTCAGCGCTACTGGGACACCTTCACCCTGCTGTCGTGGCCAGACGTCCACCTGCCCACCAGCTGGCATATGAGCCCAGATCGGGTGCCTGTGGCTGCCATTCCGGTGAGCGTTCGCGCGTGGTTTCTCGAGATCAACCACCGCCGGGCCTCGTTGATGCTAGACCTCATCGATGATTCCAGGTACGCAGTCACGTCCGCGCTTTGGGACACTTGGTTCCGGGATGAACATTGTTGGAGATATGCCCTATAGGCAATCATGTGATGATGATATTTTTCTATGTATTCATGAGTTTTTTTGTATTGTCCTTGAACATCATCGTAATATGTATTAATAAGTATGTGACTTGTTTGTGAGACTATATATTGTATGATGACTGTTCTAATGGTCCCTAATTGATAAGGTTATGCGGACACATACCCTTTGACTAGTGTACAATTCGGTTGATGACTATGTTTCACAAGTCATGGGCATAGAGATGCTAAACCGATAGTATGGACTCGATAATGAAGATCACCGAGTCGAACACACCTACTATGAGACGCGGCGAGAAATTGTATCTCTTAGTCTCAAGTACAATGTGCCATGTCCTAGAGTTGAGGTCCTTGCATGTTCTTCGGATGAGGATCGACTCACTTAGGGTCTATCAAAAGCTACTTCGTAACTTAGTAGTTATAAACTGGTGGAAGTGGCAGCCAAGAGGCAACGGCGGTGCGAGCGTTGTCCACCCGTGTCGCGAGCATCGACGACGAGGGAGGCAAGCAGCGCACCTGGGGCTGTGATACGTCTCCAACGTATCTATAATTTTTTATTGTTCCATGCTGTTATATTATCATTTTTGGATGTTTTATAATTATTTATAATCATTTTATATCAATTTTTGGTACTAACCTATTGACATAGTGCTAAATGCCAGTTGCTGTTTTTTGCATATTTTTTACATCGCAGAAAATCAATACCAAACGGAGTCCAAACACCGCGAAACTTTTTCTGGATTTTTTATAGACCAGAAGACCACCAATGGGCCAGAGCAGCACCTGGGGTGCCCCGGGGGGGCACAACCCACGAGGGCGTGTCTGGGGGCCCAGGCGCGCCCAGGTGGGTTGTGCCCACCTCGGTGGCCTCCCGCACCCCTTCTTCGCCCTATAAATTCCCAAATATTCCAAAAACCCTCGGGGTTACCCTAGACCAGAAGTTCCACCGCCGCAAGCCTCTGTATCCACGAAAACCAATCTAGACCCCGTTCTGGCACCCTGCCGGAGGGGGAGATCATCAACGGTGGCCATCTTCATCATCTCGGCGGCCACCACGATGAGGAGGGAGTAGTCCACCCTCGGGGTTGAGGGTTTGTACCAGTAGCTATGTGTTTAATCTCTCTCTCTCTCTCTCTCTCTCTCTCTCTCTCTCTCTCTCTCTCTCTCTCTCTCTCGTGTTCTTGAGATGTCACGATCTTGATGTATCGCAGGCTTGTTAATATAGTCGGATCATATGGTGTTTTCCCCTCTCTATCTTGTTGTGATGAATTGAGTTTTTCCCTTTGAGATTTCATTGTTATCGAATTGAATACTTTTATGGATTTGAGAGCACTTGATATATGTCTTGCATATGAATACTCATGGTGACAATGAGGTATCATATTGGTTCACTTGATATGTGTTTTGGCATTCAACTCGTGGATTCCCACAGTGACATTGGGGTAATCTATGCATAGGGGTTGATGCACGTTCTCGTCTCTTGTTTCTCTGGTAGAAATCTTGGGGCACTCTTTGAGGTTCTTTGTGTTGGATTGAGTATTATGAATCTGAAATTATTTGGTGTAATTTTAGTACAAACTCTTGGATAGATCGATCGGAAAGAATAGCTTCGAGGTGGTTTCGTACCCTACAAACGATTTCTTTTTATGTTCTCCGCTAGATAGGAACTTTGGAGTGATTCTTCGTTGCAAGTTGAGGGGTGGTTATATGATCCAATTATATTAGCATTGTTGAGAGATTGCACTAGTGAAATTACGGACCCTAGGCCTCATTTTCAAGCATTGCAATACCATTTTTGTGCCCGTTTACTATTTGCTACCTTGCTGTTTTTATTTGTTCAGATTATAAAAATATATTTCTACCATCAATATCACACTTTTATCACCATCTCTTCGCCGAACTAGTGCACCTATACAATTTGCCATTGTATTGGGTATGTTGGGGACACAAGAGATTTCTTGTATTTTGTTGCATGGTTGTTTGAGAGAGACCATCTTCGTTCTACACCTCCCACGGATTGATAAACCTTAGGTCATCCACTTGAGGAAAAATTGTTACTGTCATACAAAACTCTGCGCTTGGAGGCCCAACACGAGTCTACAAGAATAAAGTTGCGTAGTATACATTAGGCTGCAACCATGGGGCGGCGAGCGCCAATGTCGTGGGTGGCGGGCGGCGCACCGGGGCTGCAACCATGGGACAATGAGCTGCAACCGCTTTCGGCCGCTGCTATGAGGCAGCGATGTCAGAGTGACGATCCATCCATGGCAAGAGTTGCAAACGAGGTGGCGATGGTGAGGGATGCGAACGACGGTGGGTGGTGCTTTAACGATGACGGTGAGGTTGCAAGCATCGCTAACAACGAGGCCTCACACGTCCATGGCAGGTGGGTCAGTGGCGCTCGTTGTCACTCTCCCTCCCATGTGTGATGGGGGCGTCTCGAGGAGGGATCAAAGCGGGGCTTGATCTGACGCTTGAAAGACAACGCACCAGACGCTCGGGATGTGACTGGTCGGGGGCCTGGCACCAGTCGATCGGCTTCTAGTGATGCCCTTTTTATCTGAACCCTGTGTAGGTTTTTCGTCCAGAGAGCAAGTGAGGGGTCCGGTTGTAGATGCTCTTTACTTTTGCGCACTCGCGGCGGCCATGGGAGGGGCGGTGCACGGTTCTGGCGTTGCTGTGTCACGGGCCTGCGGCGGGTGGCCGCATCGGGCGGTGTTGCGCGGCCATACAGGGTGGCGCTGGGTGCGTGGGGAGCGCGGTTTCTGGCGCCTGGAGTTGTCGCGTTGGCGTTCTGGTGACGCCTGCTGCCCGGGTGCTCATTTTGGAGGCTGTAGCGGAGGGTTTAGCAGCCGCTGCGTTGTCGGCTTGGCGAGGCGTGCAAGGGTGCTGCGAGGTGAATCAGCCGGCTTCAGTGCGGGAGATCCGTTAGTGTAATAAAGCAAATCACTACTCTAAGTACCGTTGCAAACTCATTCATATTTTATTTTTGCATTATATCTACTATATTATAACTTTACCATGGCTTATACCCTCCAATACAAACCACAGATTCATCAAAATAAACACACAACACAAAGAAAACGGAATCTGTCAAAAATAGAACAGTCTGTAGTAATCTGGAAACTTCGTATACTTCTGTAACTCCAAAAATTCTGAAAAATTAGGAATCTTGTGTAAAAATTCAGAATTTATCACACTTCTGGGATTTTAAACAATTCTGTTACTGGCGGACAAAGTTTCTGTTTTTCAACAAGATCAAATCAACTATCACCCAACATGATGCTAAAGGCTTTACTTGGCACAAACACTAATCAAAACACAAAAAAAAACAATCATAACAGTAGCATAATTGTGTAAACACTCAAGAACAGAAAGAAAAAGGGAAATATAAAATTTATTCATTGGGTTGCCTCCCAACAAGCGCTATCGTTTTATGCCCACAGCTAGGCATAATGCATAGATTCAAGTATTGTCGTCTATCTTCTTATTTTCCATAGATGTGTTCTTATCTCGAGGCTTTGCAAAAATAACTTGAAACACATTATCCATAAAAATTTTAGCATTATCAAGTTGCCCATCTACGTATCCCCTTTGATTTTCGGCAACAATCCAAGAATAGTGTTGATTTACATCATTGAAGACTTGTTGGATTATATCTAAAACGGGGATTTCCTTTTTAAGGTTTTCATCAAAATTTTGATTATTTCCAAGCAAATATCTCAACATATAATCACTATTATAAATGATCTGATTTATCACCAGTTTTTCACGGCTCATACCATAAAAATATAAAAAATCCCTAGCTTCTCGTACTATGTAATCAAATTCATTCATAAGAACAAGGGTATCTAGCTTTTTAGCCTTAGGATCCTTTATAACGGGTAGCTCATAAAACAATCTTTGCAAAGTGGGATGGGTACGGATAAATCTATTTTCAAGTTTCAGAACTAGTGCTGAAATAGCTTCCGCATAAGACTTAGTACTTTTAAGTATAGGAGCATCATCAAGAGTCAAATTTCCAACACAATTGAAAAATTCTTGGATATGTTTTTTCCCATAACATTCCCTTGCCCCCCAAACAAAAGTTTTAGCATCCAGATTGCCAGATCTTCCAATTTTAGGAGTTAGACCATCATCTGTTTCTTCCATACCGAAATCACTCATAGTGACAAGTTCAAACAAATAAGAGATCTGATGAGAAAACGCCGAACGAAAAAGAGGGCGAATAAAACGGCAAATTTTTGTGAAGTGGGTAGACGAAAACGAGAGGCAAATGGCAAATAATGTAAATTGAAAGGAGACGAGATTTGTGATTAGGGCAATGGCGCCAGAAATTCCTTTTGATGTCGCTTGAAACTGCGTCGGTATTTCCCCAAAGAGGAAGGGATGATGCAGTACAGCTATGGTAGGTATTTCCCACAGGTATGAAACCAAGGTATCAATCCAGTAGGAGAACCAAGCCACACTATGTAAACGGTACCTCCACACAAAGAACAAATACTTGCAACCCGACGCATACGAGGGGTTGTCAATCCCTCTTTCGGGTAACCGCGCCAGAAATTGTCAAGTTGACGGGATTAAAGTTGTGTAGATTGGATAAATAGATCTCGATAAAAAGCGAAAAAATAAGTAATAAAAAAGTGCAGCAAGGAATTTTTGGGTTTTTGGAATAATAGATCTGAAAACAAACGCGAATAAAAATAGATCTCAAAGCAAATATGATAAAGAATATACCCGGGGGCCGTAGATTTCACTAGTGGCTTCTCTCAAGAAATAGCACAAGGTGGGTAAACAAATTACTGTTGTTCAGTTGACAAAAATGAATTATTATGACAATATCCAAGGCAATGACCAACATATAGACATCACGTCCAAAGTTAGTAGTCCGACTCCTGCCTGCATCTACTACTATTACTCCATACATCAACCGCTATCCAGCATGCATCTAGTGTATTAAGTTCATGGAGAAACGGAGTAATGCAATACGAACGATAACATGATGTAGAAGAGATCTATTCATGTAGAAATAGCCCCCCATGTTGCTATCCTTAATAGCAACGGTACATGCGTGTCTTGCTGCTCCTTCTGTCACTCGGAAAGAACACCACACGATCAAACCCATCACAAAGCACTTTTTCCCATGGCAAAAAAATTGATCTAGTCGGCCTAACTAAATCAAAGATTCGAACAAGAAATATGAGCCTATAAATAATCATGCATAGAAGAGAACAAAAGAATACCGAAATAATATTCATGGATATAGATCTAATCATAAACTCAAAGTTCATCGGATCCCAACAAACACACCGCAAAAAGAGTTACATCAAATAGATCTCCAAGAGACCATTGTATTGAGAATGAAGAGAGAGAGGAAGCCATCTAGCTACTGACTACGCACCCGTAGGTCTATGATGAACTACTCACGCATTATCGGAGAGGCACCAATGAGGATGATGAACCCCTCCGTGATGGTGTCTAGATTGGATCTCGTGGTTCTGGAACTTGCGGCGGCTGGATTGTGTTTCGTCGACTACCCTATGTTTCTGGAATATTTTGGTATTTATAGGGCGAAGAGGCAGTGCAGGAGGCCACCGAGGTGGGCACACCCACCTGGGCGCGCCCTGGTGGGTTGTGCTCCCCCCGGAGCCCCCATCTGGTACTTCTTTGGCCCATCAGGTGTCTTCTGGTCCAGAAAAATTCTCCAAAAAGTTTCTCTGTGTTTGGACTCCGTTTGGTACTGATGTTCTGCAAAGTAAAAAACAAGCAAAAAACAGCAACTGGCACTGCACTATGTCAATAGGTTAGTCCCAAGAAATGATATAAAGTTGCTATAAAATGATCGTAAAACACCCAAGAATGATAATATAACAGCATGGAACAATAAAAAATTATAGATGCGTTGGAGACATATCACTCGGCCTTGTGCTGTGACCATCGATGGCGGCGACAGTGGCCATCATTGACCTTCCTAGAGGCTTTGATGTTGTGCTATTACACCCCTCCCGCATGGATTCAACATTGCGACCTCTCAGAGGGGGAACCCATGATCTTGTGATCGAACGATGGCGACCCTTCGGTGTGTCTTTTTCCCTCCTATTGGCGACCCTTCGGTGTGTCTTTTTCCCTCCTATTGGCAAGCGGGACCGGTGGTTGGCGGTGGTTGTGGCGTTCAGACTTTATTGGCAACGATGATGGTGGGAGCGATGGCGACTACGCGACAATGGTTGCGGTAGCCGACTCTTCTCCAACATGTCCGCCAGATTGTCTCGGTTTGTTTGCTGCTGTGGAGTCGAAGTTGCGGCGGCGAGGCCCTGTGGTATACGATGACCGGCTGCTGGTGGCCCGTTCGGCGATTTTCCGTGATGCTAGCTGTCGTGGAATTGTCACGGCAGATGTCCTTGTGGAAGGATTTAGTTGCGGAGCCATTGCGTCGAGGTTAGCTTAAAGGGGTTAAAACGGGACAAAGGACACGAGGAGTTTATACTGGTTCGGCCCCTTGCGGTGAAGGTAAAGGCCTAATCCAGTTTGAGGTGGTATTGCTAGGGTTTCGATTACCAGGGAGCGAATACGCTTGGCATGGCTTTCGATCTATTGTTTCTTGCCCTAAACCGCTGCCGGGTCGTCCCTTATATACATGGGTTGACGCTCCGCGGCTTACAGAGTCCCGGCCGGCTCATACAAACGTGTCCGGCCCGGTGACTTATCTTACATGCCTTACAATACAAGTTACATATATATGGCGGTTTATACTTACGGGCCTTCAGCCGCCTTCGGGGGTTTGGGCCCTTTAACAAGCCTACTTCAGGAACCGCTGATAACCCACAAGTATACGGGATCAATTGTAGCCTCTTTCGATAAGTAAGAGTGTCGAACCCAACGAAAAGCTAAAGGTAGAACAAATATTCCCTCAAGTTTTATCGACCACCGATACAACTCTACGCACGCTTAAAGTTCGCTTTACCTAGAACAAGTATGAAACTAGAAGTACTTTGTAGGTGCTTTTGGATAGTGTCGTGGAATTGTCACAGCAGATGTCCTCTTGCAAGGACTTAGTCGTGGAGCCATCGCAAATAGGAAGCTTAAAGGGGTTAATCGGACAAGGGACACGAGAGAGGTTTTTATACTAGTTCGGCCCCTTACGATGAAGGTAAAAGCCTACGTCTAGTTGGGTTGGTATTGCTAGGGTTTCGATGACCAGGGAGCGAGATACGCTATGACTGGCTCTCGATTTGATGTTACTTTCCCTAAGCCGCCAGCCGGCCGTCCCCTTATATGTTGGAAATATGCCCTAGAGGCAATAATAAAATGGTTATTATTATATTTCCTTGTTCATGGTAATTGTCTATTGTTCATGCTATAATTATATTAACTGGAAACCGTAATACATGTGTGAATACATAGACCGCATGTCCCTAGTGAGCCTCCAGTTGACTAGCTCGTTGATCAATAGATGGTTATGGTTTCCTGACCATGAACATTGGATGTCATTGATAACGGGATCACATCATTAGGAGCATGATGTGATGGACAAGACCCAATCCTAAGCATAGCACAAGATCGTGTAGTTCGTTTGCTAAAAGCTTTTCTAATGTCAAGTATCATTTCCTTAGACCATGAGATTGTGCAACTCCCGGATACCGTAGGAATGCTTTGGGTGTACCAAGCGTCACAAGTGGCGGGTGGCTATAAAGGTGCACTACTGGTATCTCCGAAAGTGTCATTGGGTTGCACGAATCGAGGCGGGATTTGTCACTCCGTATGACGGAGAGGTATCTCTGGGCCCACTCGGTAATGCATCATCATAATGAGCTCAATGTGACTAAGTAGTTAGTCACGGGATCATGCATTACGGAACGAGTAAAGTGACTTGCGTAGCGAGATTGAGCGAGGTATTGGGATACCGACGATCGAATCTCGGGCAAGTAACGTACCGATTGACAAAGGGAATTGTATACGGGATTTCTTGAATCCTTGACATCGTGGGGAGATCATCATGGAACATGTGGGAGCCAACATGGGTATCCAGATCCCGCTGTTGGTTATTGACCGGAGAACGTCTCGGTCATGTCTGCATGGTTCCCGAACCCGTAGGGTCTACACACTTAAGGTTCGGAGACGCTAGAGTTGTTATGGGAAATAGTATGTGATTACCGAAGGTTGTTCGGAGTCCCGGATGAGATCCTGGACATGACGAGGAGCTCCGGAATGGTACGGAGGTGAAGATCGGTATATTGGACGAAGGGTATTGGAGTCTGGAATTGTTCCGGGGTACGGCGATGACTAAGCGTGTCGAAAGGGGTTTGGAGGCCCGACAAGCGTTGGGGGCCTTATGGGCCAAGGGAGAGGGCACATCAGCCCACTAAGGGGCTGGCGCCCTCCACCCCATCTCACGTAACCGGGAGAGGTGGGGCGCCACCCCTAGGGCAGCCGCCCCTCCCGGCTTGGGGGCAAGTTTCCTAGGGGTGGGGCGCCCAAACCCATCTAGGGTTTCCCTGTGGCCGCCGCCCTCCCTAGGGAACCCTAGGCGCCTCCCCTCCTCCCTTCCCCTATATATAGTGAGGGAGAGAGAGGGCAGCCGCACCCTTCCCCTGGCGCAGCCCCTCCCTCCTCCAACACTTCCTCCTCCTCCTCCGTAGTGCTTAGCGAAGCTCTGCCGGAGAACCACGAGCTCCATCACCACCACGCCGTCTTGCTGTCGGAGTTCTCCCTCAACTTATCCTCTCCCCTTGCTGGATCAAGAAGGAGGAGACGTCCCCGGGCTGTACGTGTGTTGAACGCGGAGGCGCCGTCCGTTCGGCGCTAGATCGGATCTTCCGCGATTTGAATCGCTGCGAGTACGACTCCATCAACCACGTCCTTGCAACGCTTCCGCTTAGCGATCTTCAAGGGTATGAATATGCTCATCCTCTCCCTCTCTTGTTGCTAGAATCTCCATAGATTGATCTTGGTGATGCGTAGAAAATTTTGAATTTCTGCTACGTTCCCCAACAGTGGCATCATGAGCAGGTCTATTGCGTAGATTCTATGCACGAGTAGAACACAAGTAGTTGTGGGCGTTGGTTTCGTTCAATATGCTTACCGTTACTAGTCCTATCTTGTTTCGACGGTATTGTGGGATGAAGCTACCCGGACCAACCTTACACGTAAGCTTACGTGAGACAGGTTCCACCGACTGACATGCACTTGATGCATAAGGTGGCTAGCGGGTGTCTGTCTCTCCCACTTTAGTCGGATCGGATTCGATGAAAAGGGTCCTTATGAAGGGTAAATAGCAATTGGCATATCACGTTGTGGTTTTGGCGTAGGTAAGAAACGTTCTGGCTAGAAACCTATAGCAGCCACGTAAAAAACTTGTAACAACAATTAGAGGACGTCTAACTTGTTTTTGCAGCATATGCCGTGTGATGTGATATGGCCAAAAGCATGTGATGAATGATATATGTGATGTATGAGATTGATCATGTTCTTGTAATAGGAATCACGACTTGCATGTCGATGAGTATGACAACCGGCAGGAGCCATTGGAGTTGTCTTAATTTATTGTATGACCTGCGTGTCATTAAATAACGCCATGTAATTACTTTACTTTATTTCTAAACCGTTAGCCATAGTAGTAGAAGTAATAGTTGGCGAGACAACTTCATGAAGACACGATGATGGAGATCATGATGATGGAGATCATGGTGTCATGCCGGCGGCGAAGGTGATCATGCCGTGCCTCAAAGATGGAGATCAAAGGCGCAAGATGATATTGGACATATCATGTCACTTTATGATTTGCATGTGATGTTGTCATGTTTACATCTTATTTGCTTAGAACGGCGGTAGCATAAATAAGATGATCCCTCATAAAATTTCAAGAAACTGTTCCCCCTAACTGTGCACCGTTGCGAAGGTTCGTTGTTTCGAAGCACCACGTGATGATCGGGTGTGATAGATTCTAACGTTCGCATACAATGGGTGTAAGCCAGATTTACACATGCAAAACACTTAGATTGACTTGATGAGCCTAGCATGTACAGACATGGCCTCGGAATACAAGAGACCGAAAGGTCGAACATGAGTCGTATAGCAGATGCGATCAACATGAAGATGTTCACCGATGATGACTAGTCCGTCTCACGTGATGATCGGACACGGCCTAGTTGACTCGGATCATGTATCACTTAGATGACTAGAGGGATGTCTATCTGAGTGGGAGCTCATTAAATTAGATGAACTTAATTATCATGAACATAGTCAAAAGGTCTTTGCAAATTATGTCGTAACTTGCGCTTTAGTTCTACTGTTTTAGATATGTTCCTAGAGAAAATTTAGTTGAAAGTTGATAGTAGCAATTATGCGGACTGGGTCCGTGAACTGAGGATTGTCCTCATTGCTGCGTAGAAGGCTTATGTCCTTAATGCACCGCTCGGTGTGCTGAACCTCGAACGTCGTCTGTGGATGTTGTGAACATCGACATACACGTTTGATGACTACATGATAGTTGATAATGTTAAGCGGTTTAGAATTGTGGCGCCGAAGACGTTTTTGAAACGTCGCGGAACATATGAGATGTTCCAGGGGCTGAAATTGAGATTTCAGGCTCGTGCCCATGTCAAGAGGCATGAGACCTCCGACAAGTTTCTTAGCCTACAAACTAATTGAGAAAAGCTCAATCGTTGAGCTTGTACTCAGACTTTCTGGATACAAAAATCACTTGAATCGAGTGGGAGTTAATCTTCCAGATGAGATAGTGATGTTTCTCCAAAGTCATTGCCACCAAGCTACTGGAGCTTCGTGATGAACTATAACCTATCAGGGATAGATATGATGATCCTTGAAATATTCGCAATGTTTGACACCGCGAAAGTAGAAATCAAGAAGGAGCATCAATTGTTGATGGTTAGTGAAACCACTAGTTTCAAGAAGGGCAAGGGCAAGAAGGATACTTCATGAAATGGCAAATCAGTTGCTGCTCTAGTGAAGAAACCCAAGGTTGAACCCAAACCGAGACTAAGTGCTTACGTAATGAGGGAGCGATCCTTTGAAGTAGAACTACCCTAGATACTTGGTAGATGAGAAGGCTGGCAAGGTCGACAGAAGTATATTGGATATACATTATATTGATGTGTACTTTACTAGTACTCCTAGTAGCACCATGGTAATAGATACCGGTTCAGTTGCTAAGTGTTAGTAACTCGAAATAAAAGGCTACGGAATAAACGGAGACTAGCTAAAGGTGAGATGATGATATGGTTTGGAAGTGTTTCCAAGGTTGATGTGATCAAGCATCGCATACTCCCTCTACCATCGAGATTGGTGTTAAACCTAAATAATTGTTATTTGGTGTTTGCGTTGAGCATAGACATGATTGGATTATGTTTATACATGTACGGTTATTCATTTAAGGAGAATAATGGTTACTCTGTTTATTTGAATAATACCTTCAATGGTCTTGCACCTAAAATGAATGGTTTATTGAATCTCGATCGTAGTGACACACATGTTCATGCCAAAAGATATAAGATAGTAATGATATAGTGCCACCTACTTGTGGCACTGCCATTTGAGTCATATTGGTATAAACGCATGAAGAAGCTCCATGTTGATGGATCTTTGGACTCACTCGTTTTTTAAAAGATTGAGACATGTGAACCATGTCTATTGGTATATACGCATGAAGAAACTCCATGCAGATGGACCGTTTGGACTCACTTGATTTTGAATCACTTGAGACATGCAAATCATACCACATGGGCAAGATGACTGAAAGCCTCGTTTTCGGTAAAATGGAACAAGAAAGCAACTTGTTGGAAGTAATACATTTTGATGTGTGCAGTCCAATGAGTCTTTGAGGCACGTGATGGATATCGTTATGTTCTTACTTCATAGATGATTTGAGTAGATACTGAGTATATTTACTTGATGAAACACAAGTCTGAATTATTGAATGGTTCAAGTAATTTCAGAGTGAAGTTGAAGATCGTCGTGACAAGAGGATAAAATGTCTATGATATGATCATAGAGATGAATATCTGAGTTGTGAGTTTGGTACACAATTGAGACATTGTGGAAATTATTTCACAACTAACACCGCCTAGAACACCATAGTGTGATGGTGTGTCCGAACATCATAGATGCACCCCATTGGATATGGGGCATACCATGATGTCTCTTATCGAATTACCACTATCGTTCATGGGGTAGGCATTAGAGACAACCACATTCACTTTAAATAGGGCACCACGCAATTCCTTTGAGACGACACTGTATGAACTATGGTTTGGAGAAACCTAAGTTGTCGTTTCTTAAAAGTTTGGGGCTGCGACGCTTATGTGAAAAAGTTTCAGGTTGATAAGCTCGAACCCAAAGCGGATAAATGCATCTTCATAGGACACCCAAAAACAGTTGGGTATACCTCATGTCTCAGATCCGGAAGCAAAAGGGATTGTTTCTAGAATCTGGTCCTTTCTTGAGGAAAAGTTTCTCTCGAAAGAATTGAGTGGGAGGATGGTGGAGACTTGATAAGGTTATTGAACCGTCACTTCAACTAGTGTGTAGCAGGGCACAAGAAGTTGTTCCTGTGGCGCCTACACCAATTGAAGTGGAAACTGATGATATTGATCATTAAACTTTGGATCAAGTCACTACCAAAACTTGTAGGTCGACAAGGATACGTACTACTCCAGAGTGGTACGTAATCCTGTCTTGGAGGTCATGTTACTAGATAACAATGAACCTACGAGCTATGGAGAAGCGATGGTGGGCCCGGATTCCGACGAATGGCTCGAGGCCATGAAATCCGAGAGGATCCATGTATGAAAACAAAGTATAGACTTTGGAAGAATTACTTGATGGTTGTAAGGCTGTTGGGTACAGATGGATTTTAAAAGGAAGACAGACAATGATGGTAAATATCACCATTAAGAAAGCTCGACTTGTTGTTAAGATGTTTTCCGACAAGTTCAAGGAGTTGACTACGGTGAGACTTTCTCACTCGTAGCGATGCTAAGAGTCTGTTGGAATTGTATTAGCAGTTACTGCATTATTTATGAAATCTTGCAAATTGGATGTCAAAACATTGTTTCCTCGACAATTTTCTTGAGGAAAGGTTGTATGTGATACAACCAGAAGGTTTTTGTCAATCCTAAAAGATGCTAACAAGTATGCAAAGCTCCAGCAATCCTTCTAAGGACTGGAGTAAGCATCTCGGAGTTGGAATATACGCTTTGATGAGATGATCAAAGATTTTGGGTTTATACAAAGTTTATGAGAAACTTGTATTTCCAAAGAAGTGAGTGGGAGCACTATAGCATTTCTGATGAGTATATGTTGTTGACATATTGTTGATTGGGAATGATGTAGAATTTCTGGAAAGCATATAGGGTTATTTGAAAAGTGTTTTTCAATGGAAAACCTGGATTAAGCTACTTGAACATTGAGCATCAAGATCTATAAGGATAGATCAAAAATCGCTTGATAGTACTTTCAAATGAATACACACCGTGACAATATTTTGAAGGAGTTCAAAATAGTTTGATGAAGAAGGAGTTCTTGGCTGTGTTATAAGGTGTGATTATGAGTAAGACTCAAGACATGACCACAACAGAAGAGAGAGAAAGGACGAAGGTCGTCCCTATGCTTTAGATGTAGGCTCCACAGTATGCTATGCTGTGTACCGCACCTAAAGTGTGCCTTGCCATGAGTCAGTCAAGCGGTACAAGTGTGATCCAGGAATGGATCACAGGACAACGGTCAAGGTTATCCTTAGTAACTAGTGGACTAAGGAATTTTCTCGATTATGGAGGTGGTAAAAGAGTTCATCGTAAAGGGTTACGCCGATGCAAACTTTGACACTAATCTGGATGACTCTGAGTAGTAGACCGGATTCGTATAGTAGAGTAGTTATTTGGAATAGTTACAAATAGCGCGTGGTAGATGCATCTACAAGATGACATAGAGATTTGTAAAGCACACACGGATCTGAAAGGTTCAGACCCGTTGACTAATAACCTCTTTCACAAGTGAGATATGATCAAACTCCATGGGTGTTGGATTCATTACAATCACATAGTGATGTGAACTAGATTATTGACTCTAGTGCAAGTGGGAGACTGTTGGAAATATGCCCTAGAGGCAATAATAAAATGGTTATTATTATATTTCCTTGTTCATGGTAATTGTCTATTGTTCATGCTATACTTGTATTAACTGGAAACCGTAATACATGTGTGAATACATAGACCACATGTCCCTAGTGAGCCTCTAGTTGACTAGCTCGTTGATCAATAGATGGTTATAGTTTCCTGACCATGGACATTGGATGTCATTGATAACAGGATCACATCATTAGGAGAATGATGTGATGGACAAGACCCAATCCTAAGCATAGCACAAGATCGTGTAGTTCGTTTGCTAAAAGCTTTTATAATGTCAAGTATCATTTCCTTAGACCATGAGATTGTGCAACTCCGGATACCGTAGGAATGCTTTGGGTGTACCAAAGCGTCACAAATGGCGGGTGGCTATAAAGGTGCACTACGGTATCTCCGAAAGTGTGCATTGGGTTGGCACGAATCGAGGCTGGGATTTGTCACTCCGTATGACGGAGAGGTATCTCTGGGCCCACTCGGTAATGCATCATCATAATGAGCTCAATGTGACTAAGTAGTTAGTCACGGGATCATCATTATGGAATGAGTAAAGTGACTTGCGGTAACGAGATTGAGCGAGGTATTGGGATACCGACGATCGAATCTCGGGCAAATAACGTACCAATTGACAAAGGGAATTGTATACGGATTGCTTGAATCCTTGACATCGTGGTGAGATCATCGTGGAACATGTAGGAGCCAACATGGGTATCTGAGATCCGCTGTTGGTTATTGACCGGAGAACGTCTTGGTCATATCGCATGGTTCCCGAACCCGTAGGGTCTACACATAAGGTTCGGTGGCGCTAGAGTTGTTATGGGAAATAGTATGTGATTACGAAGGTTGTTGAGTCCGGATGAGATCCCGGACATGACGAAGCTCGGAATGGTCGGAGGTAAAGATCGGTATATTGGACGAAGGGTATTGGAGTCTGAATTGTTTATTTGGTACGGCGATGACCAGCGTGTCGAAAGGGGTTTGGAGGCCCGACAAGCGTTGGGGGCCTTATGGGCCAAGGGAGAGTGCACATCAGCCCACTAAGGGGCTGGCGCCCTCCACCCCATCTCATGTAACCAGGAGAGGTGGGGCGCCACCCCTAGGGCAGCCGCCCTTCCCGGCTTGGGGGCAAGTTTCCTAGGGGTGGGGCGCCCAAACCCATCTAGGGTTTCCCCGTGGCCGCCGCCCTCCCTAGGGAACCCTAGGCGCCTCCCCTCCTCCCTCCCCTATATATAGTGAGGAGAGAGAGGGCAGCCGCACCCTTCCTGGCGCAGCCCTCCCTCCTCCAACACTTCCTCCTCCTCCGTAGTGCTTAGCGAAGCTCTGGGAGAACCACGAGCTCCATCACCACCACGTCGTCGTGCTGTCGGAGTTCTACCTCAACTTCTCCTCTCCCCTTGCTGGATCAAGAAGGAGGAGACGTCCCCGGGATGTACGTGTGTTGAACGCGGAGGCGCCGTCCGTTCGGCGCTAGATCGAATCTTCCGCGATTTGAATCGCCGCGAGTACGACTCCATCAATCGCGTTCTTGCAACGCTTCCGCTTAGCGATCTTCAAGGGTATGAAGATGCTCATCCTCTCCCTCTCTTGTTGCTAGAATCTCCATAGATTGATCTTGGTGATGCGTAGAAAATTTTGAATTTCTGCTACGTTCCCCAACATTATATACACGGGTTGACGCCCTGCGGCCTACAGAGTCCCGACCGGCTCATAAACAGTGTCTGGCTCGGTGACTAGTTAATCCTGCCTTATAATACAAGTTATGCCATTACGGTGGTTTATCACTACGGGCCTTAAGTCGCATGTGGGCTTTAGACCCTTTATTGAACCGCCATCTTTATGCTTGATCTTGGGCTTCATATGATGAATCACCTTTGCGTAACCCGGCCCCTCTTGGGCGGCTTACACAAATAGTTATATCCCCAACATTAGGCCCCAGATTGATTTGAATCGGTTCATGTCAATCTTAAAATACCTTAAGAAAAAAGCCTTACATCTTACATGCGTGCAAAGGTTATAACCCGCCGTGACGTCATCTTCTGGATCCGTGATAACCCGCCGTGACGTCATCTTCCATTAAATTCCTATTTTATTCTGTCATATCTTTAACGGATCTTTATCTTTACTGACCATTGCAAAAATCGAGGCGTCGGAGTCGTTGGATAATGATGCCTGGCCTCCTCGTTTCTCGCGCCTTCTCAGTCGGCCCTCCCTTATAAATAGGCACAACTCCAAGGTCTTTTCCATTCTCCCCCTTTCTGTCGTCCTCTTCCTTTTGCTATTCCTCTGCTGCTCGAGCTCCGACGCCGCCGCAGAGCTCCTCGTTTTCACCAACTCAGGCCGCTGCATCAACCTGAACCCGACCAGAGATCAATGGTGGACCTCCGCAGCAAGTCTGCCTCCGTCAGTTCCTTCCCTTCCATATCTTAGATCCCCATTAGGTTTTTCAAGTTCGCCGGCGTTCATCGCTGTTCGTCATGAACACTTCATGGATTTCGCCTCCGCAACCTGATTTGATCTGTAAAAGAGTATAAACTCACGCGGTAGCTATTCCGCCCCCATCTTTAATACAAATAGATCCCCTTTCGCTTGTATATAGGCCTCATTCAAGCTTATGAACTCATCTGTACTGGTTTTAGGTCTAGAATATTTTCTTTTCTGTACACCTGTTTGATCCAAAATAATATCTGCCAGCTGTGGAACTTGTGTGTGTGATACTTAGGCAAAAATATATTTCTGTCAGATCCATTTAACCACAGCGATTCTTACCACCGGCTTAAAAAGACACTACTGAATCACAGCCTTGCCAACTTCTGGCGGTTTAAAATAACTTAATTGCTTCTGATATTCATAGTGGCTTAACTGACCAGATATAATTAGCCATATGTCATTAGGCCCCTTCGTAAGCCGCCATCTTGAATAGAACTTGAAATGTTTTTCCTCCGGGTTAATTTGAACCGGAAAATTTTATTTTGTCATAGGCTTTCAGCTGCATAATGGCACCCAAGGATCCCAAAGCACCTGTGACCTGTAACTGGGTCAAATCCATTGTTACTGAAAGCACCTTGTCTGATTTTGTGAAAACTGGCTATTTGCCCAAGAAAGAAGTCATGTCCTATTGTGCTCCTAATCCGCCAGAGGAAAAACCTCAACCCAAGGAGGGGGAAGTAATCGTTTTTACTGATCACATGAGCCGGGGCTTTTCTCCACCCGGCTCGAAGTTCTTCAGGGATGTCTTGCACTTTTTTGACCTCAGACCTCAAGATATCGGGCCCAACTCCGTATCAAATATTTGCAACTTCCAGGTCTTTTGCGAAGTGTATCTTGGAGAAGAGCCCAACATATTACTTTTCGGAGAGTTATTTTACTTAAACCGCCAGAATGGACGTGCCAATGGGCCCAACCTGGAACTTGGTGGTACCTCCATTCAGCGACGAAGGGACTGCCTTTTCCCATACGCTGAACCGCCAAGCCACCCTAAGGATTGGAACCAGACGTGGTTCTATTGCCAGGATATTTCTCCGGCTAATGAGAACCCGCTGCCCGGCTTTCGCGCTCTGCGCCTCGAATCCAACCATCCACTGCCGGACAAGTTATCTGTCGTTGAACGTCTACCGCTTGCTCCCACCATAAAGAAAATCAAAGCTCTCTTGGGGAACGGCTTAGATGGCATTGATTTGGTCCGAGTCTGGATCTCCTGGCGGGTGATTCCATTAAGCCGCCGCCCTAGTTTGATGTGCACCTATTCAGGCGAAAAGGATGACCCGCTGCGTCATTGCCCTGACGACTTACCTAATGATATGGTTGAAGCCATGACCCAATCTCTTTTGAAAGAGGGCTCAGTGGTCAGTAACACCTTCGGCTTGTTCCCATTCTGCAAGAATAACCCGGCTCCCGCAGTAAGTCATCAACCTAAAAATTTATACTCTTATTATGGAATGCCTTGCTTTTACTCATAACCTTCTCACATTATTCACAGGCAAATGACAATTTCTGGAAGGTCAAATATGACCATGAGGCTGCCAAACAAGCCAGAGCAGCCAAGAGAGCCGAGAGGAAAGCCGCGAAGGCAGGAACCCAGAAGAAGAAGAAGCCAAGTGCTTCAGATTTTCTCAAACTGGACGACACCACTGACGATGAAGAAGAGGTAATCCTTAACTTGCCTGATTCCTTTTCCATCATTTTATTGACATTAATCTCCTTTAGGAGGACATGGGAAACAACCAAGTAGTTGAGGAAGAGGTAACTATAATTTCCTCCGACTCCGAGCCTTTGCCGAGGCAGAAAGTCTGAAGAGTGACCCAGAAAGTAAGATTTTCACATCCTTTAGCTTACCAAGATCCTCAATTTCTTTTGAAGCGACAGACTCATGAGAGTCGGAGGCAGATCCAGACTAGCAAAGATGCGGAACTCTCCTCCGGCTTACCTGACGTAACAAGGAAGCGTCGGGCTGAGGTTATATCCGATTTACATTCTCTTTTACCTTTGGTGGGTTTGATTCGTCAACCCCTCAATTCATCTGACTCAAACTATCAGGATACTTCACCTTCCTCCGACGAATCCATGCAATCCAACATGCCGGCTTTCAAGACTGCTCCAGGGTAATATCAACTTATTTATCTTTATGATTATCTTACTCATGTTTTTGTACTAACCCTTCCGATTTGCACACAGCGTACAAGTGAAGCCCAGCAAAAGGGCGAAGAAAAATAAGCCGGCCAAAGAACTGGTCGTGACTGACCCGGAGCTCGGAACAACCGCTCCTAACACCTCCACACATGAACCGCCACCTGAACCGGCCCATGATATTCCAGCACCAACCTCTGATCCGCCTGCCGAACAAGCTCTCGACGGTTCTGATAACCCGAAGATTCCTAGCCCGGCTAAAACAGATGACCCGCAAGTCGAGATTCTTAAGACTCAGTTTGTTGAACTGGGACGACCCACTATACTTGCCAAGTGTTCTGCCAAGGAAGAACTTTTGGAACGCCGAAAAGCCAAGCTGGACGTCGCTGATTATACTCATCTGAGTATTGGAGAAATTGTCTCTGGCTATATAAGTCAAGTGCACAGCAGCCGTGACCTGGAAATTGATATGGTGAAGCAAATACAGCAAAAATCTGAGGTATAACTCTTGTTGCTATTCCTTATTCCTCCTTACTATACCACCCCCCAAGTATATTGCTTATGAGGAAAATATGATGTAGACTTAATATTAGTTTGGTAATGTTTGCCCGAAACCCGGCTTTTCCTGTAGCACCCTTATGCCGGCTTAAAACCAGATGTTTGAACCGGTCCTTACCATGCTATAATAAAATATTTGAACTGCAATGTGCATTAGCCCCCAAGTGCCAAGTCTCTTTGCTTGCAAAGGGCTTGGGACTTAATTTTCATGAACTGCCGTAGTAATTCAGAGTTCCTTAGCATACATTAGCCCCCAAGTGTCAAGTATCTTTGCTTGCAAAGTGCTTGAGACTTAATGTTGTATTATAACAATGCTGACTGTAACCCGGCGTTGATACAGGCCACCATAAGTCAATTTGAGTCGGAGATTGCTGATTTGAAGAATCGCCTGGAAGCTCAAGAGACTGAAATCCAAAAGGCCAACTCCAAATTTGAGTTCAGCGTATCTGAACAAGAGAAATTGAAGAAAAGCTTTGAAGCCGATAAGAAAGTATGGGCTGATGAAAAGGCCTCCTTGGTCACCCGGGCAGAGAAAGCAGAAGCGGCTCTCGCAGACACAACGACTGAGTTAACCAGCTTAAAACGCCATATATCTCATATGGTCTCAGCAATCTTTGGTAAGCTATTATGCAAGTGTTAAATACTGTAAATCTTTTTTCCGACAAGTATCTTGTTTGTCACCTCCGGCTCACCTGATGTTTGTTAATGCAGGCCCCAGGAGCTCTAACCTGAACCAGAATATGTTAATAAAGCTGAAGGCGGTTTATACATTGGTGGAACAACTCTACACCGGGTCACAACGCGCTTTAGCCGTTGTGGCTTTGTCAAATGAGGTTCCCAATCTCCTGGCTGATGTACTGAAGCGGCTTGCTGTGCTCCCTCAACGGGTCCAAGAATTGAGACGTGCTTCTGCAAGAGCCTGAGCCATAGCCGCTTTAAGCCGGGCCAAGGCATGGTTACCAGAGCTGGACCCGGCCGACATCGCCCTTGGATATCCAAGTTTTAAGGAGGATGGCACCCCATTTGAGGAAAAGGACCTCACCGCCCGCGTAAAGGAAATACGTCCTGTGGCCACTCTGATTGGGAATGACACGGACCTCACTAAGTACCAGCCGGGTTACGACAGCCAAAATCAGAGGATCGCAACGCCATGTTATGATGCAGTCAGCTTGATCCCTCCAGTTCGTAAGCATACCTTCGCCCCCGAAGTCGATCCGGCCGGGTTAATTCATGATGAAGTTGAATTTGAAGCTTTGAGTGGCATTGACTGGTCATCATCAACCTTCCAGGACCGGGCGGCCGACGGAGGAGCGGAGAAGGATAACCCGGAAGCTTCAGGCCAACAAAACGAGTGATGCGTCAGGCATCTTATTTTTATGCTTTGCGGAAAACAATGCTTCATTATCCAGACTCGGGGAGTCTTGTAATAGGGTAGAAAAAACGCTTGATTTTGTCGTGCCTTCGCGCACGTTTGAGGCGCTCAATACTTTTTTAAGCCGCCGTCATTATATGCTTCCGGTTTATACTGGTATTCTGCTTTCTTCATGCTGAAAAATTCACTTGCATTGCCCTGCATATAGAACAAACACAAGTCCCTTGGCGGTTTACCGCACAGGGGGTTCATATAATGTATTGATAACCCGGAGTATGAATCAACAAATCATACAAAGGCCGGTTCTCAATTATATCCTTGAGACATAATCGTAACAGCATACGTGTGATGCTTTGGTGACCTTGCCGGCTTATGTGACCCGAACAATGAGGATAAGCTTTTTAATCCTAAAACTTTGCACATATGATGTTTGTTCATGCGCTAACAACTGTATGTGATCAAAATTAAGCTGGTAGGATGAGGATGAAAATCACCCCATAAACGCTTTCAGAAAATGATCTCAAAACAGTCAAACAATTGTGTTTGCAAATGTGTTATGAAAAATAGACAAAAGTAAAAGGCTTCCGATTTGAATACGATCAGAAAACCGTTCGAAAGGGGTTAAGCTAAGATTCGGATACGATCATATAGCCCCCAGTGGCTTTGGCGATGCCGATCAAGTGGGTATCGACAGCTATGTTCTCTTTGGTTCGAATACGACCTATGTTTGAACAGGAAGCCCCCAAATGACCATGAGAGTTGTTTAATGACGCTGATTCGAATACGATCCACGTCAGACCCAAAGGGGTTAAGCTATGATTCAGATATGATCAAGAAGCCCCCTAGTGGGTTTGGCAGTATGCCGATCAAGAGGGTATCGACAACTATGTTCTCTTTGGTTCGAATACGACCTATATTTGAATAGGAAGCCCCCTAGTGATCATGGCTAGATTCAAATATGATCATAAGCCGTACCAAGGGAAAAACCGGATTCAAATATGATCCATTCCCTGTTGGCTGTTTCAGCAACATGATAAGGAAGACATGTAAACATTTGAGGATGAAAAGGATGGAGGTCCTGCTTTATTGGTTTTCATAATATATACATCTCAAAATATGTACATCCTGAGAGCCGGTGGCTCAAGTATAGTAAGGCCGAAGATGAGCGGTATTCCACGTCCGACAGGTCTCCTCCTCCGATTTACGTGAGTCTTTGTGCTCTCGAACATCGATGAGGTAATATGACCCGTTGTTCAGGTTCTTACTGACCACAAAAGGTCCTTCCCAAGGGGGGGATAGCTTGTGCATATCGGATTGATCCTGGATGAGCCGGAGCACTAAATCACCTTCCTGAAAGGTTCTGGATCTAACCTGGCGGCTGTGGTAACGGTGCAGGTCTTGCTGGTAAATCGCCGAACGGGCTATTGCCAAGTCTCGATCTTCATCCAACAAGTCAAGTGCATCCTGACGAGCTTGTTCATTATCAGCTTCGACGTAAGCCGCCACTCGGGGCGAGTCATGACGGATGTCACTTGGCAGGACCGCCTCTGCTCCGTAAACCATGAAGAAAGGTGTATAACCCGTAGACCTATTAGGTGTAGTGTTGATGCTCCAAATCACAGAGGGTAATTCCTCCATCCAACAACCCGGCGTTCGCTGTAAGGGAACCAAGAGCCGGGGTTTTATACCTTTCAAGATCTTCTGATTGGCTCTTTCTGCTTGACCATTGGATTGAGGATGAGCTACTGCCGAAACATCAAGCCGGATATGTTCTCGTTGACAGAACTCTTCCATAGCACCTTTGGAGAGATTAGCGCCATTGTCAGTTATGACGCTATGTGGAAAACCAAAACGAAATATCACATTTTTCATGAACTGAACCGCCGTGGCTGCATCACACTTACTGAGTGGCTCTGCCTCAACCCACTTTGTAAATTTATCAACCGCCACCAGGAGGTGTGTCTTTTTATCTTTAGACCTTTCGAAAGGTCCGACCATATCAAGCCCCCAGACCGCGAACGGCCAATTAATCAGGATCATCCTCAATTCTTAAGCCGGCACATGAGCTCGTCGTGAGAATTTTTGACAACCGTCACATTTACTGACCAGATCTTCCACATCAGCATGAGTCGTCAGCCAATATAAACCATGACGGAAAGCCTTGGCCACGAGAGATTTTGAACCGACATGATGACCACAATCGCCTTCATGGATCTCCTGAAGTATTTCCTGACCTTCCACAGGTGACACACAACGTTGAAACGCCCTAGTGACACTGTGATGATGCAGCTCACCATGAACAATTGTCATGGACTTAGACCGCCGGATGATTTGTCTCGCCAAGGTCTCATCCTCAGGCAACTCTCCCCGGGTCATGTAAGCCAAATATGGCACTGTCCAATCCGGGATGACGTGAAGAGCCGCCACCAACTATGCTTCTGGGTCTGGAACAGCTAAGTCCTCCTCTGTGGGTAATTTGACAGAAGGATTATGCAAAACATCCAAAAAGGTGTTAGGCGGTACCGGCTTATGTTGAGATCCTAGCCGGCTTAAAGCATCAGCCGCCTCATTATTCCTTCGATCAATGTGCTCCACTTGATAACCCTTGAAGTGCCCAGCTACAGCATCAACTTCACGACGATAAGCCGCCATGAGGGGATCCTTGGAGTCCCACTTGCCTGACACCTGTTGAGCCACGAGATCTGAATCGCCCAAACACCTTACCCGGCTCAAATTCATCTCTTTGGCCATCCGAAGACCATGGAGTAAGGCTTCATATTCAGCTGCATTATTAGTACAAGGAAACATGAGACGGAGCACATAACAAAATTTATCACCTCGAGGGGAAGTTAAAACGACTCCAGCCCCCGAGCCTTCCAACTGCCTGGATCCATCAAAGTGAATAGTCCAATACGTGTTATCCGGCTTCTCCTCAGGTGTCTGCAGCTCTGTCCAATCATTGATAAAGTCCACCGGGGCTTGAGACTTAATAGCAGTACGTGGCACATACTTCAAACCATGAGGCCCAAGCTCGATGGCCCACTTGGCGACTCGTCCTGTGGCCTCTCTATTCTGGATGATGTCTCCCAAGGGAGCAGAACTTACCACGGTGATAGGGTGATCCTGGAAGTATTGCTTAAGCTTCCGGCTTGCCATGAACACCCCGTAAACAAGCTTCTGCCAATGTGGATACCTTTGCTTAGACTCAATGAGCACCTCACTAATGTAATAAACCGGCCGTTGAACCGGATGTTCCTTGCCAGCCTCCTTGCGCTCCACCACAATTGTAACACTGACAGCACATGAGTTAGCGGCCACGTATAACAGCAACGGCTCTCTATCAATGGGAGCTGCAAGGAGCGGCGACTCTGATAGCTGTCTCTTTAAATCTTCAAAGGCAGCATTAGCAGCATCACTCCAAACAAAAGTGCCATTTTCTTGATCATCTGATACAGTGGTATGGACTTCTCACCTAACCGGCTTATAAACCGGCTTAAAGCAGCGATACGACCCGCCAGTCGCTGAACATCATTGATGCACGCCGGTTTAGACAAAGAGGTAATTGCCTTGATCTTCTCTGGGTTAGCTTCAATGCCCCTGTTGGAGACTAGGAAACCCAAAAGCTTGCCTGCTGGCACGCCAAACACACATTTGGCCGGGTTAAGCATCATCTTATAGACCCGGAGATTATCAAAAGTTTCCTTCAGATCATCTATCAAGGTTTCCTTCTCTCTGGATTTCACCACTATATCATCCACGTAAGCGTGAACATTGCGCCCAATCTGATTGTGGAGACAGTTCTGTACACACTGCTGACAAGTCGCCTGGGCACTCTTGAGCCCAAATGGCATAGACACATAGCAGAAGGCTCCCAACGGAGTGATGAAGGCCGTCTTCTCCTGGTCCTTAACTGCCATCTTGATCTGATGATAACCAGAGTAAGCATCTAGAAAGCTCAAACACTCACAGCCCGCCGTAGCATCAATGATTTGATCAATACGGGGGAGGGCAAAGGGATCAGCCGGACAGGCCTTATTTAAGTCCGTGTAATCCACACACATCCGCCAGCTACCGTTCTTCTTAAGCACGAGCACCGGGTTAGCCAACCACTCTGGATGAAAAACTTCAACAATGAACCCGACCACCAAGAGCCGGGCCACCTCCTCACCAATAGCTTTTCGTGTTTCTTCGTTGAACCGCCGAAGAAACTGCCTGACCGGCTTAAACTTCGGATCAATATTAAGAGTGTACTCAGCGAGTTCTCTTGGTACACCCGGCATGTCCGAAGGTTTCCATGCAAAGATGTCCCGATCTCACGGATGAACTCGATGAGCGCGCTTTCCTATTTAGGAACCAGATTGGCCCTGATACTGAATTGTTTAGATGAGTCGCCTGGAGTAAAATCAACAATCTTGGTTTCATCAGCTGACTTAAACTTCATCGGCGGGTCATGCTCTGTGGTCGGCTTCTTCAGAGGTGTCATATCCGCCGGGTCCATGTTGTCTTGATAAAATTTCAGCTCCTCCGCTGCGCAGACAGACTCGGCATAAGCCGCATTGCCCTCCTCACATTCCAGGGCTATCTTTTGACTCCCATGCACAGTAATAGTGCCCTTGTGACCTGGCATCTTGAGCTGCAAATAAACATAACACGGCCGCGCCATGAACTTGGCATAAGCCGGCCGTCCAAACAAAGCGTGATACGGGCTTTTGATCTTGACCACCTCAAAGGTTAATTTCTCAGCCCTAGAATCATATTCATCTCCAAAGGCTACCTCCAGCTCAATCTTGCCAACTGGGTATGCTGACTTACCAGGCACCACTCCATGGAAAGCGGTGTTGGACGTCTTTAAATTTTTGTCAGTCAACCCCATACGTCGAAAGGTCTCATAATAGAGGATGTTGATGCTGCTACCTCCATCCATGAGTACCTTAGTGAATTTATATCCACCAACTTGAGGCGCTACCACCAAGGCTAACTGACCCGGATTGTCAACCCGGGGAGGGTGATCTTCCTTGCTCCACACAATAGGCTGCTCTGACCACCTCAAATAACGAGGAACTGCCGGCTCAACAGTGTTCACAGCCCTTTTATGAATCTTCTGGTCACGTTTGCATAAGCTAGTGGTGAACACATGATACTGTCCACTATTCAGCTGTTTTGGATTGCTCTGATAACCCGACTGCTACTGCTGCTGACCTCCTTGACTAGACTAATGCTGATTATAGCCACCTTGATTTCCCTGAAAGCCGGAATTTGAACCGCCACCCGGGCCATGAAAGCCGCCGGCACCTGAGCCGCCACCCGACCCATGATTGCCGTCGAACGTGTTGGAATTCTTGAAAGCCTTCATGATCACGCAATCCTTCCATAAGTGAGTGGCCGACCTTTCCCAGGTGCCGTGTCTCGGACAGGGCTCATTGAGTAGCTGCTCAAGATATGGACCTGACCTGCCAGATCGAGGGGGCAGCCTCCCCTTGTGTCTCTGATTGTTACCCTCGGCATTAGCGTTGGCCACAAACTCCGGATTACCATCGGCTTTACGCTCGTTACCTCCTTGATTTGCTGGGTTATGTTGATGACCCTTTTCATTGCCATTCTTCTTTCCCCTCCCCGTCCTTTCCTCATCAGACGCAGGATCCTTGGTACTATCAGAATCGGCGTATTTGACTAGAGCCGCCATCAGCTGATCCATATCATTACAATCACGCTTGAGGCGCCCCAGCTTCTGTCTCAATGGTTCAAATCGGCAATTTTTCTCCAACATGAGGACCACAGAGCCGGCATCCATCTTGTCAGACGAATGTATTATCTCCTTGACCCGGCGCACCCAATGAGTGGTAGATTCACCCTCCTCTTGCTTACAATTAGATAAGTCCACAATTGACATGGACTGCTTGCAGGTGTCTTTGAAGTTCTGAATGAACCGGGCCTTTAACTCTGCCCATGAGCCGATGGAATTAGGCAGCAGGCCCTTTAACCAAGTCTGGGCCGTTCCATCCAACATCATGGTGAAGTACTTAGCCATTGCCGCGTCACTGACCTCCAACAGTTCCATGGCCATCTCATAGCTTTCGATCCACGCCTCGGGCTGTAAGTCGGCCGTATAATTTGGCACTTTTCGGGGTCCCTTGAAGTCCTTGGGCAGACGCACATTACGCAAAGCCAGTACTAAACAAGGAACGCCGCCGGTTCTAGTGGCCACTCCTGCCTCGACAGAAGTTGTTGGATAGTCCGGGAAGGTTTGATGAGCCACCTGCTGAGCCGCTAGTTGAGCCGCCCGCTCGTCCTCTTGACGTATCCTGTCCTGCATCAGATTATAGCCGTCGGGCTGGTTACGGTGCTGGGCGTTGCTTGACAAAGCTTCCAACTCCATGTGCCTGCTGTAACTCGGGCTCCGGCTTGGGCGAGGAGTTGAATGAATCTTGTCCCGACTATAGGAATAAGCCTCTTGCTGAGACAGAGCCGTTTGGACGAGTTCTCTGATCCTTCGCGTCTCCATCGTTGTTGGATCATCACCGTCCACTGGGAGAGCCGCCAAACGTGCCGATGTTGCGATCAGGTTCTCCATGGGATTAGAAAAGTGACCCGGTGGTGTTGGTACGTAGCGGGGCGGGGCCATATTCCCATGAGGAGGTGCCATCACCCGAGGCTGAACCGGCCCCCTGCTCCGGAAGTCATGAAGTGATTTGCTTCTGGCGGGTTACTAGGGCTGGCTCCGGGTGTAGCGAAAAGATCCCGAGGATCATAAACCGGAGGCAAACGGGATTGAGTTTTCTAGTGTCTCCTCCTCATCACCTCGTTAGACGCGTTCATGCTCATCGTAAGCTGGAAAGCCTTTGACTGGAGCTGCTGCGCCCGTGCATCCAAAGCCGCCAGTTCTGCGGCCAACCTGGTGTCCTCAGCTGCTAAGGCCTCCTTGGCCCGAGCTATTTCCTCACGCACCTGTGCCACCTCTGCATCATGCTCATCTTGACTTGCAGGAATAACTGTGGAGGTTAATAGGGCCATCAGCTTATCCATGAGATCAATCAGCACCTGAGCCGGCGGACGCACATGGCCTCCTGCCCCGGTCGCTCCTGACCCGGACGTTATTGCTGCCGCAGCTGTAGAATTTTGGCCGGGTTGAGTACCAGCCATGAAGACCCCTACCCAGCTTGGCGGCTCAAAGGGGTCCGGAATACTGCTGCCATCGGAACAGCCCCCAAGCCTGCCATCTTGCAGTTGATACAACGAATCCGTCTCACCAGTGGACGAATCACCATCAGAGTGGACAACCGTCTCACTGCCGTCTGCGGATCCTTCAGAAAGTTCTCCTCCGTGGATGCAACCCATGAAGGCACGCTTCACGACGGGTTGAGCTCGGGCGGGTCTCGCACGCTGAGCCATCTCGACGAGGTCGGTGCAGTTGTCCGTCTCAGGGCCCGGCTCACCAATCCAGCCGATGAAGACGTGGATTCCGCCGAAGGAACCCGTACCGTACTCAATTGAGCGGCGTCGGGGCCCCACCTTCGTCGTCGATGTAGATCTTGCGCGACGACTCTTGGTCATCCGCCCACAACGTATCCCTTGAGCCCTTGAAGTTGCCCTTCAAGAACTCAAATCCACCAAGGCGCTGGCCCCACGGTGGCGCCAACCTGTCGTGGAATTGTCACGGCAGATGTCTTCTTGCAAGGACTTAGTCGTGGAGCCATCGCAACTAGGAAGCTTAAAGGGGTTAACGGGACAAGGGACACGAGAGAGGTTTTTATACTAGTTCGGCCCCTTATGATGAAGCTAAAAGCCTACGTCTAGTTGGGTTGGTATTGCTAGGGTTTCGATGACCAGGAGCGAGATCGCTATGCCCGGCTCTCGATTTGATGTTACTTTCCTAAGCCGCCAGTGGTCGTCCCCTTATATACGGGTTGGCGCCTGCGGCCTCTGAGTCTGGCGGCTCATAAGCAAGTGTCCGCTCGGTGACTAGTTAATCCTGCCTTATAATAAAAGTTATGCCATTACGGCGGTTTATCATTACGGGCCTTAAGTCGCCTGTGGGCTTTAGACCCTTTACTGAACCGCCATCTTTATGCTTGATCTTGGGCTTCATATGATGAATCACCTTTGCGTAACCCGACCCCTCCTGGGCGGCTTACACAAATAGTTATATCCCCAACAGATAGGTTTGCAAGAATATAAAGAGCGCGTAAATAAAAACTAGGGGATGTTTAGGTAAAGACACAACTAAGTTAGTTTTAGTAGAGAGCTTGTTGTCTCACAAGAAAGTTATTTGTCCCTAGGCAATCGATAACTAGACCGGTAATCATATTGCAATTTCATTTGAGGGGGAGGCATAAGCTAACATACTTTCTCTTCTTGGATCATATGCACTTATGATTGGAACTCTAGCAAACATCCGCAACTACTAAACATCATTAACATAAAACCCAACCATAGCATTAAAGCATCAAGTCCTCTTTATCCCATACGCAACAACCCCCTCACTCGGGTTTGTGTTTTAGTCACTCACGCAACCCACTATGAACGTATTGCAACATCCTACAGCGGGAATCCCTCACGCTTGGGAGACACGAGAGCACCATAGGATAGCACCAATAATAAAACATGCAACTCAAACCAATCACGATCATCAATTAACCCATAGGACAAAACGGATCTACTCAAACATCATAGGATAGCCATACATCATTGGGAAATAATATATAGCGTTGAGCACCATGTTTAAGTAGAGATTACAGCGGATAAAAGAAGGGTTACACCGCTGCATAGAGGGGGGAAGAGTTGGTGATGCCGGCGGTGAAGTTGTTGGTGAAGATTGCGGTGATGATGATGGCCCCGGCGGCGTTCCGGCGCCACTGGAAGAGAGGGGGAGAGGGCCCCCCTTCTTCTTCTTCTTCGTTGACCTTCTCCCTAGATGGGAGAAGGGTTTCCCCTCTGGTCCTTGGTCTCCATGGCATGGGAGGGGCGAGAGCCCCTCCGAGATTGGATCTGTCTCTCTATCTCTCTCTGTTTCTGCGCTCCCAGATCTGGCATTTCGTCGTTTCTTTTATAACCGGAGACCCGTAGCTCCGATTGGGCTGAATTTTGGACATGATCTCTATCCGTAAATTAGCTTTCTTGCGGCTAAAGAAGAGCTCCAACCGCCTTACGGGGTGGCCACGAGGGTCCAGGGCGCGCCTGACCCCCTTGGGGGCGCCCCCCTGCCTCGTGGCCCCCTCGGGCATCGTATCGCGTTGATTCTTCTTCCCAAAAATCACATATATTCCAAAAAAAATCTCTGTCAGTTTTCATCCCGTTTGGACTCCGTTTGATATGGATTTTCCGCGAAACAAAAAACACGCAACAAACGGGAACTGGCACTGGGCACTGGATCAATATGTTAGTCCCAAAAATAGTATAAAAAGTTGCCAAAAGTATATGAAAGTTGTAGAATATTGGCATGGGACAATCAAAAATTATAGATACGACGGAGACGTATCAGCATCCCCAAGCTTAATTCCTGCTCGTCCTCGAGTAGGTAAATGATAAAAAAGATAATTTTTGATATGGAATGCTACCTACCATAATCTTGATCATGTAATCTAATCATGGCATGAATATTAAGACACGAGTGATTCAAAGAAATTGTCTATCATTTGACATTAAGACAATAATACTTCAAGCATACTAATAAAGCAATCATGTCTTTTTAAAATAACATGGCCAAAGAAAGTTATCCCTACAAAATCATATAGTCTGGCTATGCTCCATTTTCACCACACAAAATATTCAAATCATGCACAACCCCGATGACAAGCCAAGCAATTGTTTCATACTTTTGACATTCTCAAACCTTTTCAACTTTCACGCAATACATGAGCGTGAGCCATGGATACAACACTATAGGTGGAATAGAATATGATGGTGGAGGTTGTGTGGAGAAGACAAAAAGGAGAAAGTCTCACATTGACGCGGCTAATCAATGGGCTATGGAGATGCCCATCAATTGATGTCAATGGGAGGAGTAGGGATTGCCATGCAACGGATGCACTAAGAGCTATAAGTGTATGAAAGCTCAAACTGAAAACTAAGTGGGTGTGCATCCAACTTGCTTGCTCATGAAGACCTCGGGCGTTTGAGGAAGCCCATCATCGGAATATACAAGCCAAGTTCTATAATGAAGATTCCCACTAGTATATGAAAGTGATAATTCAAGAGACTCTATATGAAGAACATGGTGCTACTCTGAAGCACAAGTACGGAAAAGGATAGTAACATTGCCCCTTCTCTCTTTTTCTCTCATTTTTTCTTTTTCTTTTTTCTCTCTTTTTTCTACTATTTTTTTCTTTCTATTTTTTTCTTTTTATCCTTTCTTTTTTTGCTTTCTTTTTTTCCTCACATGGGACAATGTTCTAAAAAGGAAGATCATCATACTTCTATTTACTTACAACTCAAAAATTACAACTCGATACTAGAACAAGATATGACTCTATATGAATGCCTCCGGCGGTGTACCGAGATGTGCAATGATCTAGCGTAGCAATGACAACAAAAAAGGGAAAATCCATGAAAACATCATGCTAGCTATCTTACGATCATGCAAAGCAATATGACAATAAATGCTCAAGTCATGTATATGATGATGATGGAAGTTGCATGGCAATATATCTCGGAATGGCTATGGAAATGCCATGATAGGTAGGTACGGTGGCTGTTTTGAGGAAGATATAAGGAGGCTTATGTGTGACAGAGCGTATCATATCACATGGTTTGGATGCACCGACGAAGTTTGCACCAACTCTTGAGGTGAGAAAGGGCAATGCACGGTACCGAAGAGGCTAGCAATGATGGAAGGGTGAGAGTGCGTATAATCCATGGACTCAACATTAGTCATAAAGAACTCACATACTTATTGCAAAAATCTATTAGTCATCGAAACAAAGTACTACACGCATGCTCCTAGGGGGATAGATTGGTAGGAAAAGACCATCGCTCGTCCCCGATCGCCACTCATAAGGAGGACAATCAATAAATACCTCATGCTCCGACTTCATCACATAACGGTTCACCATACGTGCATGCTACGAGAATCACAAACTTCAACGCAAGTACTTCTACAATCCACAACTACCCACTAGCATGACTCTAATATCACCATCTTTATATCGCAAAACTATTGCAAGGAATCAAACATATCATATTCAGTGATCTACAAGTTTTATGTAGGATTTTATGACTAACCATGTGAATGACCAGTTCCTGTCATCTCTCTAAATAGATATAAGTGAAGCAAGAGAGTTTAATTCTTTCTACAAAATATATGCCCATGCTCTAACAAATATAAGTGAAGCAAAAGAGCATTCTACAAATGGCGGTTTTCTATGTGAAGAGAAATAGGCAATCCAAACTTCAAATGATATAAGTGAAGCACATGAAGCATTCTATAAAGCCGTACTCAAAGGATATGAGTGAAGTGCAATGAGCATTCTATAAATTAACCAAGTACTATCTCATACCAGCATGGTGCATAAAATAAAAGTGAAAAATAAATTCAAAAGACGCTCCAAGATTTGCACATATCACATGAACGAAATGAATCCGAAAAGATACCTATATTTGTTGAAGGAAGATGGGATGCCTTCCGGGGCATCCCCAAGCTTAGACGCTTGAGTATCCTTGAATATTTATACTTGGGGTGCCTTGGGCATCCCCAAGCTTGAGCTCTTGCCTCTCCTCCTTATCCTCATATCGAGACATCCTCGATCTTCGAACACTTCATCCACACAAAACTCAACAGAAAACTCGGTAAGATCCGTTAGTATAATAAAGCAAATCACTAATCTAAGTACTGTCGCAAACCAATTCATATTTTGTTTTTGCATTGTAGCTACTGTAATATAACTTTTCCATGGCTTAATCCACTGATATAAATTGATAGTTTCATCAAAACAAGCAAACTATGCATCAAAAACAGAATCTGTCTTAAACAGGACAGTCTGTAATAATCTGAACAATCACCATACTTCTGGTACTCCAAAAATTCTTCCAAAATTAGGAAAAATATAAAATTTGTATATAAATACGGTGCAAAAAGTTTCATAACCATTTGACGTTCCAGTAAAAAATGTAAAATTGCGCACTACAGCCAAAGTTTCTGTCCTGCACCGCACAAACCAACAAGCATTGTAAACATCCTAAAGGCAAACCTTGGCACATTATGTTTATAATACAATGGAATTGTACAAGGGTATAATTATTTTTGTTAAAAGGTTTCTCTAATCAAGATTCACAAAGTTTCAGTGAGCATGAACAAATTTCAAGGAGCTCCCCCACTTCAACAATGCTTGTCTCTCTCACTTTCACTTTCCTTTTTGAAAAGTTTTGGGTTCCCCTCTTTATTTATTTTTTGTTTTTAAACTATATAAAAGCACTCAACAGAAATAAACGACTCTCTAAAACTTCCGGGTTGTCTCCCTGGCAGCGCTTTCTTTAAAGCCATTAAGCTAGGCATATATTGCTCAAGTAATGGATCCACCCGGATCCCAAGGTATATCAAAGCCAATTTTAATTAACAATGATTTGTAATTTAGTAGTGAGCACAAAGTAACATATATCATGTAATGATGAAGTCTAATTCTCTTCCTATGCATCGGCATATCATAAAAGAACAATTCATGCACACATAGTAAAGGCCAATGCATAGTATAAACAGTTTCTTGCAATTTTATCATGTTGGAAACATGGAGAGGTGGAGATGTAGTTCCTCTCTCATAATAATTGCAAGTAGGAGCAGCAAGCAAATGCATATTATATCTATCAAAATCATCATGTGTAGTAATAAAACGTAACCCATCAATATAATCCTTAATAAGGGCAAACTTCTCCGATATAGTGTAGTCGGGAGAATTCAAAAAGATAATAGGACTATCATGCGTGGGTGCCATAGCAACAATTTCATGTTCAACATAAGGAACTATAGCAAGTTCATCTCCATAAGCATAATTCATATTGGCATCTTGGCCACAAGCATAGCAAGCATCATCAAAAAGGGATATTTCAAAAGAATCAACGGGATCATAACAATCATCATAGCAATCATCCTTCGGTAAGCACGAAGGGAAATTAAACAATGTATGAGTTGAAGAGTTACTCTCATTAGAAGGTGGGCACGGGTAGCTAATCCGCTCTTCCTCCTTTTGTTCTTCGCTCTCCTCATCATCTTTTTCATCCAATGAGCTCACAGTTTCATCAATTTCTTCTTCCATAGACTCCTGCAAAATATTAGTCTGTTCTTGGACAGCGGAGGAGTCCTCAATATATGGTTTAACATAGGCATTAGAAGCATAATTATCATAACAATATTTAAGTATGACAAAAATTTTCAGATTTGTAAAGAGTAGCATCATACTTTCCAATCAAAGAAGCAATTTCATAAGCACCCTTAAAAGTAACAAATTCTTCAATTTGTTGAACATCGTAGTAATTATAAACACCCTTAGCATACGAAGATACGATTCCATTATCACTAAACTCACATTGGTAGGGAAGGTGTTTCTCAGGGTCTTTAGAACAACAAGTAAAATCATATATTTCACATAAATTCCAAGCATAGCATTGCAAATGATGAATTTGATCCGGTAAAAGTTTCCCTTTTTGAGATAAGCGGTGTCGCACATAACAAGCATGCTCATCTAAAGATTTGCCCTCAACTAAGCTAGTTGGTGTTTCAGCACGAGCACAAAGGGATCGAAGTTGATCCAAGTAAAAAGCTTCATGAGTGTGATAGATTTTGAGTGGTTCTTCAACCATTGGTTCGGTAGGTACCACTAATTTTTTTGGTATTTTGCGTTTCCTACCCATAACTAAAGATAGAGAACAAATTGGAATAGCAAATAAAAACTACTTAGTGATAAAGCAAACAAGCACACACGAGAATATTCACCCCACACTATTGCTCCCCGGCAATGGCGCCAGAAAAAGGTCTTGATAACCCACAAGTATAGGGGATCAATTGTAGCCTATTTCTATAAGTAAGAGTGTCGAACCCAACGAGGAGCTAAAGGTAGAACAAATATTCCCTCAAGTTCTATCGACCACTGATACAACTCTACGCACGCTTAACATTCGCTTTTGGATAGGTTTGCAAGAATATAAAGAGCGCGTAAATAAAAACTAGGGGCTGTTTAGGTAAAGACACAACTAAGTTAGTTTTAGTAGAGAGCTTGTTGTCTCACAAGAAAGTTATTTGTCCCTAGGCAATCGATAACTAGACCGGTAATCATTATTGCAATTTCATTTGAGGGGGAGGCATAAGCTAACATACTTTATCTTCTTGGATCATATGCACTTATGATTGGAACTCTAGCAAGCATCCACAACTACTAAAGATCATTAAGGTAAAACCCAACCATAGCATTAAAGCATCAAGTCCTCTTTATCCCATACGCAACAACCCCCTTACTCGGGTTTGTTTTTAAGTCACTCACGCAACCCACTATAAGCGAATCATGAACGTATTGCAATACCCTACAGCGGGAATCCCTCACGCTTGCGCGACACAGAGAGCACCATAGGACAACACCAGTAATAAAACATGCAACTCAAACCAATCACGATCAGCAATTAACCCATAGGACAAAACGGATCTACTCAAACATCATAGGATAGCCATACATCATTGGGAAATAATATATAGTGTTGAGCACCATGTTTAAGTAGAGATTACAGCGGGTAAAAGAGGGGTTACACCGCTGCATAGAGGGGGGAAGAGTTGGTGATGACGGTGGTGAAGTTGTTAGTGAAGATTGCGGTGATGATGATGGCCCCAGCGGCGTTCCGACGCCACCGGAAGAGAGGGGGAGAGGGGCCCCCTTCTTCTTCTTCTTCTTCTTCTTCTTCCTTGACCTTCTCCCTAGATGGGAGAAGGGTTTCCCCTCTGGTCCTTGGTCTCCATGGCATGGGAGGGGCGAGAGCCCCTCCGAGATTGGATCTGTCTCTCTGTCTCTCTCTGTTTCTGCGCTCCCAGATCTGGCCTTTCACCGTTTCTTTTATAGCCGGAGATCCGTAACTCCGATTGGGCTGAATTTTGGACACAATCTCTATCCGGAAATTAGCTTTCTTGCGGTGAAAGAAGGGCTCCAAACGCCTTAAGGCGTGGCCACGAGGGTCCAGGGCGTGCCTGACCCCCTGGGGCGCGCCCCCCTGCCTCATGGCCCCCTCGGGCATCGTATCGCGTTGATTCTTCTTCCCAAAAATCACATATATTCCAAAAAAAATCTCCGTTAGTTTTTATCCCGTTTAGACTCCGTTTGATATGGATTTTATGCGAAACAAAAAACATGCAACAAACAGGAACTGGCACTGGGCACTGGATCAATATGTTAGTTCCAAAAATAGTATAAAAAGTTGCCAAAAGTATATGAAAGTTGTAGAATATTGGTATGGAACAATAAAAAATTATAGATACGACGGAGACGTATCAACTGCCATCTTCAACACACTCATGGGATTTGTTTAGATGGACCGCTATTGGGATAATCTGGCCCCTCCTGGGCGGGTCATATCCAATAGTCATATCCCCAACATTAGGCCCCAGGTTGATTTGAACTTGTTCATGTCAATCTTCAACACTTAGAAAAAAATCCTTCTTCATCTTCCTGTGAAATATTGTAACCCGCCATGACGTCATCTCCTGAAATCGCGGTAACCCGCCATGACTTCACTTGTTATTAATACCACATACAACCCAAATCTTAATAAATCTTCTCTTTTAATGAACCTCCAAAAATCGAGGCGCTCGCGCCGTCACATCTCCATTTCCTTGTCTCCTCGATTCCCATGCCTGCCACTTATCCTTCCAGTCCTATAAATAAAGCCGCGGGTCCTCTTTCCATTCTCCCCCTTTGCCTTCTCGTCTTCGTCTTTCTCCTCGCAACGCTCCAGCGCCCCGAGCTCCGCCGCCGTCGACCTTCGTCCACTGCCTCAACTCTGGCCGCTGCATCGCCCTGAACGAACCAGAACACCGTGGCGCCCCTCCACTGTCCATCAGTGTTAGTAAGCCTTCACCTTTCATCTTCATAGATCTGTGTCAGGGTTTCCTTGTTCGTCGGCGTTCATCACCGTTCCTCTTCCTCTTTTCTGGATTGCATAGCTTTGATCTGAAAAACAACACAGATCTTGCGCGGTAGTAGTTTTAGCACTTGTTTTTTGATATCAAAACATATCCTCATTGCAACAGATCTCATCTGGGCACCCCCACTTTTATGTTGCCACCACCTTAGGTTTAGATTTTATTTCCTTTTTCTGAATTGCCGCAGATCCAATCTTATAGCTATAATCTGCGAAACCTGTTTGTCCCAACACTTGGCAAAATTCACTCCTGTCAGATCTTAAATATCAGTGCTTGTCATGGCGGCTTATATCACCGGCTTATAGTCACCCATATATCATTAGGCCCCATTTAAGCTGCCATTCTGAATATATACTGTAACTTTTTACTTCTGGCTTAATGAATCAATTTGAACCGGCAATTTTTTTTCTTTCGTTTAGGCTTCTTCACAATGCCGCCAAAGACAGTCACTTCATGTAACTGGGTTCCCTCCATTGTCACTGAGAACACATTCAGAGACTTTGTCAAAATTGGGTATTTGCCAACAAAAACTGCCATGCACTACCACGCCCCTGATCCAGGCGAAGAAATACCTCAGCCAAAGGATGGCGAAGTCATTGTTTTTACTGATCACATGAATCGGGGCTTCTCACCGCCCGATTCTAAATTTTTCCGAGAAGTTCTGTATTTCTTTCAACTCCGTCCTCAAGACATCGGGCCCAATTCCATGTCAAATATCTGCAACTTGCAAGTCTTCTGCGAAGTATACATTGAAGAGGAGCCCAGTGTCAAACTCTTTAGGGAAATTTTCTATTTAAACCGCCAAAACGATTTTACGAACGGACCCAGCTTGGAACTTGGTGGAATCTCAATCCAACGAAGGAGAGATGCCATCTTCCCTTACGCTTGCCTGTCGAGTCACCCCAAGGATTGGAACAAGACATGGTTTTACTACAAAGATACCTCTCCGACTGACGAGAATCCACTGCCAGGTTACCGTGTCGAACGCCTGGACCCAAAGCATAATCTTCCTGAAAAACTTACCACTGCCGAACGTGCAAGGCTTGCTCCCACCCTTGCATAGGTTAAAGCTCTGCTAGGAAACGAGTTAACTGGCATTGATCTGGTTAGATGCTGGGTTTCTTGGCGGATCATACCCTTGAGTCGTCGGCCTGGCTTAATGTGTACTTACACTGGTGGTGTAAAGGATCCACTGTGCCATAACTTTGTGCAATTAACTGACGAGGCAATTACCAAAATGACCAAGTCCTTTCTGAATGAAGACCCGGAAGATTGCAGTAAAGTGGGTCTGAACCCTTTCTGCAATTTTAACTCGCCACTGGATGTGAGTCTCTGAATTCACTTACTTTTATCTCATTATGCAAATACGTAACTAACTCAACCTTTGATGACCTTTACAGGCTGAATCTGATTTTTGGAAAAAGAAATATGATCATGAAGCTGCCAAGAAGGTCAGGGCTGCCAAGAAAGCCGCCAAGAAAACCGCCAAGAGAACCACTAAGAAGAATAAGAAGAAACCAAGTGCCTCTGATATGTTTGAACTGAATGACAGCTCTGAGTCGGAGGTATCCCTTGACTCCCTTGGCTCCTTTTTCAATCACCTTATTGACACTGACTATTATCGGGATGACACGGGGGCCAGCCAAGCAGTTGAAGAAGAGGTAACTATTATTTCCTCCGGCTCAAAACCTTTGCCAAGACAGGTACTTCGACAAGTAACCCGGAAAGTAAAGTTTTCACACCCCTTGGCTCATTTAGATCCTAACTTTATTTTGAAGCAACAACAGCACAAGAATCAGCGACAGACCCGGACCAGTGGAGGTGAAGAATTGTCCTCCGGCTCCACGGAAACGTCGAAACAAGGCTCTTCTGAACTTAAACTCTTTTATCCGCTGGCGGGTCTCATTCGCCAGCCACTTAACTCTGTCGATTCAATTTGCCAGGAGACTTCTCGCTCTTCCTCTGGCGACTCATCGCAGACCCAGCTGCCGGCTTTTAAAACTGCCCCTGGGTAACCACAATTTCTTTATCCTCTATCTCCTTATGTTCTTAAACTTGTACTGACTTATCATAACTCATGCAGTGGCCAAGCAAAACCTAGTAAGAAGGTGAAGGTGACCACGCCAATTGAAGATCCTAAGGTCCATGAACTGGAGCAGCAAAACCCAGCATCAGATGCTTCTGAGAAACAACCGAAAGGACCTGTTCATGACGCCCCACCAGAAATTCCTGACCTTTCTGGCGACCAAACAAAACTCAATCCTTTAAGTACTGAATCATCAAGCCCACTCAAGCCTTCAGAGACTCACCCCGATGACGTTATGATCACTGGTACCAACTTTACAGAACCGGGAAATCCAACTGCCTTGGCCAAACACTCCGCCAAACAAGAGGTTATTGAAAGGCGGAAAGTGAGGTTTGATGCCTCCCATTATGCACAATTGAGCAGCAGTGAAGTCCTCTCTGGCTACCTCAACCAAGTACACTCCAGCCGCGATCTTGAAATCGATATGGTGAAGTAGATGCATCAGAAATATGAGGTATAAATTCCTGCTAAAATAAGTTATGTCCACCTTGCCATCCCCCAAGTCTACTGGGTATGATTAATTTACATATACTGTAGACTTTAGAAGAATCGCGAACAACTTTGTAGAATCCTTCCAAGGCCGGCTTGCATCTTTAAAGTTGATCCGGATTTTGAAACAATTAACTTTGCATCCGTTGCCCCCAAGGGTCGGTTTAATCTGCATGAATGAGCCGGTCCTGTTCACCATTGTTTATAAAGAGAGCTTACCTGTATAGCCCCCATAACCCGGCTGTGATTGTTTACTACACAACCGGGTTATCATAAAGCAGTAAGGAAACACAAGCGATATGCATTAGCCCCCAACACTACAAAAAAAAGACACATCCGTGGCATTTTGGGTCGAACGAAATTTTTTTCTGTCATACATATGACACTTCTATGACGATAATTGTGACAAAACCCGGTATCATCATAGATGTCATGGGCTCCTACTTCTATGACAAAAAATCATGACAGAAAATGGGCTTTTCATCCTGGGCGGGCCGGAGATGCAGCCGCATGACATTCTTTGGGCCGTCCATGACGGAAAAAGCGGTGGTAGAAGCGAGGGGATTTGAGGAGTTGCGTTACGGTGGGAGGTCGGGGGCGAAGCGATCGCGTTTCTCAGACACGTCGTAGGCGTTGGCTCTAATTGAACCCCGGCGGCGTTGGGCTCTAATCGAACCGGCGAAGGACAGCTGCGAGCTACGCGTTCATCGAACCCGAGCGATCGATCGATGGCTGTTAAGCGAACCCGATGGGCGATTCCTTTGGTGCTGCTAATCAAGCCGATCGATTGGATGAACGATGGCGTTGCGGGGGGTTTGATGAATAGTGGCGGTGGCGTTGCCTCTGGATGAACAGAAGCTGCGTGGTGTGGAGGCTGGATGAGCGATGAGCGGTGGAGGGTGGCCGTGGAGGGTGGTTGAACAGGACCCGTGGTGTGGAGGGCTGGATGAATAGTAGGCGGTGGAGGGTGCCCGTGGAGGGTGGTTGAACAGTAGCCGGTGGAGTAGCGCGCGGTGGAGGCTGGATGACAGGAGCCTGTGGAGGCTGGAGGAGGTCGACGGTAGCCAACTTGTGGCTCTCATTTTGAAGAACTTATTAATAACTTTGCCTGAGCTTAGTTGTGGCAAAGTTAGCCATGAATTAAGTTCAACCATGGAGTCTTCTAGATTATACATGTGGCAGAATCGGTGGATGATATCCAATGGCGATGAGTGCTCGGATTTGCCATCTTTGTACCGTCGGATTGGCTTCATCCAACGACCAACTTTCAAAGTTTTTCACACACTATATAGGGGTATAGATATAGATGTGCGGTCCGTTGCAATGGATCCAAAGTATATCTATTTAGTGGAGTGCACTCTAAACACATTATCTATTTATTTTCTCTAACCTTCCGTAGCCATGCAACCAAGCCACATAAGCTTCATGGGTGCCCCCACATCATATTATTCATACTACGTTGATTGAAAAAAGATAAATCACCCAAAACAAGATGTTCCGTTTTTTGTTCCTACGATGTTGTGCCGCACGTATCTACTAGTTGTATAGTGGTAGTACTAGTAATATAGTATTAGGAGTACAAACTTGGTAAGTACTAGTAGGAGTAGTACTAATACGGAATGCTCCTACTCTATCAACGAGCCCCTTCGACACAAAATTTCTTGGCTTCCGTGCTACAGCTAGATCTTCCCTTGTTTCGTTTTCCAACCCGGCGGGGGGTGTCGGTTTGCTCAGCAGGCGGTCCCACATGAAAGTGAAAATGCTAGGCATAGGGGCGGAGCTACGTGAGGGCCAACACGTGCCTGCCCGCCCAACCTAGCAGGATTTTAAGTAGTTGTACATCCAGTTTTGAGGCATGGGCGTCAACGCAAGGGTAATTTCTATAGCTCTGGCTAGACTAGCACGCGTAACGTTTTGCTTCAAGCTCGCCACTGCTAGGCAACACGCCTTCCCTAAGCTATGTGTCGTGCGGACGGGCCGTGTTGTACTCCCGATTCCCGGGCGTGTGGGGGTGCGACGCGAACGTGGCAGGCCTTTTCCTTTTACTAGCAATGTGCCCGTGCGTTGCGACGGATCCAAAGTAGTAGAATAGCAGTATTTGTTCACAAACTTGAAAGAAATCACTATTGTTTGGATATACTCCTAATATACTACTCCCTCCGTACCTAAATATTTGTCTTTTTTGAGATTTCAAATGGACTATCACATACGGATTATATAGACATATTCTAGTGTTTCTAGCAAGATGCCCGCGCGTTGCACAAAGTTGATGGAAAAAGTAAGCACAACTTATAAATTGACAGATGGAGTACTAGTTACAGTGATGCATATAATTAAGCAAAGGGATCGCACATGTCGGTATTGACTGGAACAAGAATGCAACAGCACAATAAGAATTAAGGCCACGATGATGCGATCGCAGTGATGGTTACAGAAGGCCAGAAGAAAGATAGATCCACGAACGTACGACCTCCTCCTCCTCAACTTAGTGCGCCGGGCCACCGACCGGCGGCTTTTGTGGCGAGGTCGAGGTGCTTCTCAACAAAGGCATCCAAGGCTTCCAGCCGGTTGAGGAAGGCCAACGTCATAGCGTCCTCACTGGCCTTGTAGATACCTATGTACACGATTTGCTCGTACGCGTGGATGTGTAGGTCGGCGAATTCTTGCGAGGCGAGCGCCGGCGCAGCGCGACCTCAGTGGACATTCTTCGTGGCGTCGGCGGGCGGTCGCGCAGGCCACTAGTGCTTGAAGAGGTTCCGCCATGGAGGCCGATTAGGTGGCAGCAATGAGGAGCCCGGCGCTGGCTGGAGGAGTACAGCGATGTCGTCCGCGAGCTTCTTGAGGATGGTGAACTTGTTGCTGGTGGCAACGATCATCTGGTCCAACTGAGAGTCGTAGTTGGCGTCGACGGCGGCCATCCACCAGCCGGTCTCCAACACCGTCTGGAGACGATCCTCGGTGCCATGCCGCAGGCCGGTGTCGTGGACCATCTGGCGCAGCCGCTGGCCGCCACGCAGACGCCGCCATGGGTGCAGGCGAGCTCTTTTGCACTTAGTGTAGGTGCTTAGGCAAGTGCTTAGGTGCGTCGATGTGGTAGATGCATTGGAATGGAGGAGGGCGCCTTTATATGAGGGCAATGAGGGCATACTGCATTGCATTCACATCGTGCAACCTCTTTTCCCGGACCTCCTCCCATTACTTCCTCATGCATTAATTGAAGGAGGATGCATTGGCCGCTCAACATATCGGGAACCACTACTCCCTCCTCGTGCGCATTAAAGGCGATCGGGAACTCAAGCGCGCCACCATTGTCAAATCAAATACTCCCTCCGCCTAGGTGAGTATTAAGTCATCTTCTGAAAACCAAATACTAGTAAACACATAGGCGTGGTGCATTAACTCTCACGTTGTTTCTTATTTTTGACATAAATAGAGGAATCAACCAAGAAGAGATGTGGGGCTTGTATGCTTTTAATGACTTGAGACTATCAAACATGACATGAAGTGGTCAGTTCGTTGCACAAGAACAAATACAACCCACGTCAGCACACACACATCTTATAGAATCACATCCAATGGCTATAAAAGATGAATGAGACCAAATTATATCTCATCTAGATGAGTTCTAGCAAAACTGTATTAATAATACTTAGTACTCCTGCGCCATGTATCATATAAGTATCATGTAGTACTTTATTTATTGCCATGCATGACACATAGTTCATGAGCGCTCTCTATATGTACCACCTTTTTTTTAATTTCAAGTTTTGCTCCATGGGGCAATCCATCGATACTACTACGGTACAAAAGTGGAGTATATACATTTTTTAAAAGGCTAGAGGGTGGGGCAGTCTAGCTCGGTCGGTTTCACGAGAGGCGAGGGTCTTTGTGATTTGACGGCTCATTAATGCTGTCAAATCGAATAGTATCAAGGCCGCCCATCGCACGCCCGGCGCCCATTAAACCCTCCGTTAAACCCGCATGCAAACCGAGAATCCTACCCGCCACACGTCCGCTCATGAGCGGGCCAGAATTAAACGCAACACCGCCAAGCTCCTCCCGTCCGCCCTCAGTTTAAACGAGGCGAAGCCGCCAAGCTCCTACCGTCCGCCCTCTATTTACACGAGGCCGACGGACAACGGGCAAGAATCGCACCCTCCGCCGCTCCCCATCTCCTCCTTCACCATTTCTCCACCCTTCCGATGGCTTCCGATGAGCCGTTCTCCGGCATATTACCGGCTGGGTGGCCCGCCGAGCCCTCCGGATACGGGCGAGGCCGCTCGGTCTTCACCAACCTCGCTTGGCCCGACGGAGCCGCTTGCCGCCTAAGCGGCGCGTGGTTCAGCAACTCGCCGCCCAGTTCAGCTCGATGAGGAGTGGCGAGTTGCTCCACGCCAAGACGGGCGGCGAGCACGCCGATCGGCCGCCCGTTGCTGCGCGTCGCATCGCGCCACCGATGTCTGCGGTGGCCGCGCCTCCCGTGTTCGTGGCGCGCCTCCGTGCTGCGGCAGCGCCATGCGGCGAGGCAGGCCGGGTTCATGGAGAGCGATGAGTCGGTGGCCAGCTTCTCCGTGTCCGCCGCCATCATCAAGGAGAAGTAGAACACGGGAGGCCGCCGCCACTTGGGACCCATGAAGGCCACCGCCGAGGCGACGACCGTGGATTCAGGTGGTTTCTTTGCTGCTTCATCTCTTTCGAGGACCTTCGTCGACCCCGCAAGTGTTTGACGGACATGAGGTAGACAAAGGGATCCGCGGGCGGCCATTTAGAACTAAAATAAGTCTAGATATATCCATCTCTAGGACAAGTATTTCCGGATGGAGGGAGTATTAATTATACAAGAGAGCCGGATTGGCACCTCTTAGTTCATGTAAATGTAATGAAATCCATCATGTTTATATGAAGATCCGGCTTTTTTATATGAAATCCTTCATGCTTATATGAAATCAGTCCGTGTTTGCACGAATTTCATCTTGTTGGTTAGAGTTGTAAAAATGTCTGCCGCTGGCGTTTGATGTCGTCCTCCGCGGAAGGAAGCGGGAGGAAATTTGTCGGCTGCCGTTGGAGATGCTCTTTATGCTAGAAATAATAGAGTGACATCCAATCCATTTGAGTTAATTGCCTGTATGATTGTCCCTCTATAAAAAGTTAATTGCATGTACAATGTACACATGACTTGCAGGGTGGCTATAGCTTCGTACAGAAAGTTAAAAAGAAACAAGTCCATCCTTAATATCCTAAGTACTCTGTGGGTTCCACTGTCAGTACAATAGCGAAAGAAGTATATATTAAATAAGTAGAGTAATATATATATACAAATCTAAAGTTAAAAGACAGAATTCGAACTCATGTCATCGCTATGCGAGCATCCGCGCTAACCAGCCAAAGACATTTTTGTTGTAGACCATGCTGGAGATATATCTCCATGTCTACTCTTATATATACTCCATTCGTTCCTAAATATTTGTCTTTTTCAGATTTCAAATGGACTACCACATACGGATGTGTATGTAGAAATATTTTAGAGTGTAGATTCACTCATTTTGCTACGTATGTCTTTTTCGTGAAGGGCCGATTTGTCCTTGATTTATTTATGAGGTATCCAGATGGCCTGCACCGCCAAGAAAAGAGGGTAACATCAAAATTATGGACTACTTTTTGAGTATGTTGGTAAGGTCCGGTCATAGTCACTTGTTGAAATCTCTAAAGATAATACTCCTCCGTCTCGAAATACTTGTCATCAAAATGGATAAAGGAAATGTATCTAGATGTATTTTAGTTTTAGATACATCTATTTTTATCCATTTTGATGACAAGTATTTTCGGACGGAGGGAGTAGAAAACAGAGTTGGTGATGATGGTGTGTGTGCCATCCTGCAATATAGTCCGTCGGATTTATATCTAACGGATAGGAAAGAAACTCTGGCAATTTTGCAAAAATATACCCACACGTCTCTCCATGTTTGCAAATAAGGCCTTCCCTTGTTCAGCCTTTTCTCTCACAAGATAAACTACTCATACAAATGCATCTTGATGTTTCGTGCAACGCACGAGCATCTAGCTAATTTCTTTTAAAATAGTTCCTGCGATAATTGGGTTGAATGATTTCAGATTCACTAGTAGTAACAAAGAAAAGGTTGCCTTGTTAATTAACAGAAAACAGGGTGAAAACTATCACATGAGGCCGGTAAAAACAAGGCACACTGGGTTCAGCGTCATCGCTACTACAGCTGTCTTGCGCATGAGAAGTCTACATATCGAGGGGGCTCTTGAGCGAGGCACCGAGACACAATGTTTGAGAGAGAAACCAATTGATGATTATGATCAGATCGAGTTGTCACCCTTCCGCTGTCATTGTTGGGGGGGGGGAGGGAGAAAGACGTATCGAGAGTGTGCGCGGTAGGCACAGAAGCACAACTAGCGAGTGTGTGTGTGTGTTTGAAAGAGGAGTCGATAGATTATTATCAAGATCGATGTGCCACCCTACTCCTTCGGTGCCGGGTAGTGTGTGTGTGTGTATGTTTGAGAGAGAATCTAGTCGATAGATTAGTATCAAGATCGAGGTGTCATCCTACTCCTTCGGTGCCGGGTAGTGTGTGTGTGTGTGTATGTTTGAGAGAGAAGCCAGTCGATAGATTAGTATCAAGATCGAGGTGTCACCCTACTCCTTCGGTGTTGGGAAGTGTGGGTGTGTGGGGGGCAGTGACACTCACATATCTCTACTCTTATAAAAAAACAGAGTTGGTGATGATGGTGTTCCTGCCATCCTGCAATATAGGCCATCCGATTTATATCCAACGGACAGGAAGGAAAATATGGCAATTTTGCAAAAATATACCCACACCCCTCTCCGCATTTGCAAATAAGGCATTCCCTCGTTCATCCTTTTCTCCCACAAGATAAACTTCTCATACAAATGCATCTTGATGTTCCGTGCAACGCACATGGGCATCTTGCTAGTAGGGAGAAGGAGTTTGTGTGACACATATCTAGCTATATTAAGGGATAGTTAGATAGCATATGTGTGAGAGACATTATTATACTTTGAGACATTAGTGGTTGTGGGTGGGCGGAATTAAAGGGGTGGGCATGTTAGACATAGAGAGCGTGTGTGTTTCTGTGTGAGAGACTTGTAGGACAGGGTAGAAAGACGAATTTAACCCTGACGGAGGAGAGAAATACACGAAGTGCGTGTGTGTGATTCCGATGCCCACAGGGAAATGAGATATGTATGCGTGTGAGAGAGATTGCACAATTCATTCACGTATCACTATCTAGCGATCATGGACGTGCATGCTTGAACATAAGTCAATATCTACTTCGTATCGTGGCCAAAGGTACAATATCGATTCAACGCTATAAAGATTGGACACTCACATATCACATTTTTTTCTATTTAAATAAACCTTTTCAGTTGTGCATGCCAAAGTTACAGTGATGTTTCTTCAAACAACCAATGTAGCTATCATGCACATGCACCATTGTTACTCTTGCATTCAAATTCATTAGTCTTGGATGATTTAAGTTTCTATTTTGAAGTAATATATGTAATATTCATATATGAATTCAACGGGTACGCATTTTATGAAATGGAGGCTATGTAATCATATGAGGTAAAACTTTTAAGTAGCTAACTACAATATCCATTTCTTTTTGTGCGCCTCTACACTAACACGTCAATGCATTATGTTTAAAGTAAATAACAAATGGCACTAAATTATCTATTTACACGAGAAATACATAGGCTGAGCATTTGATCCCTTTTTTGTGAACGCGCCACTACACCCGTACGATTGGCCGCGCCCGTGTGAACGTCCAAGTTATCGGTGCATCATCCCGAGTTATTGTCTTTTTTTTCTGGGGTGGACTTCACACCAGTTATTAATCACGACGCTGCCCCATGTACACAGCCTAGCATGACCTTCCCGCTAGCATGGTCCAAAATTAGTTGAAACTGGATACTGAACGATCTCATGGGCGCAAAATCTCCCGCCTCCTTCTAAAATTTCCGCCACCTTAGTCTTTAGCATGCGAAATCCCCTTTTGTCCTTGGGCACGGAGACCAACAGTTATAATACCGCCCTCATCTACATGATAGGTCGGGCTGCTTTGGTAACTTCGGTTCCCCCACTACACGGCACCCCATTTCCTCTCCCTCCCGCAAAAACGACTAACTCCACAGCACCAGAGCATCTTACATCACGTCCTCCGTACTTCATCGCCCTTTCTCCCCTCCCCTCTCGAAACCCTAGACTGCTCATCCCCTGGCGTACCATAGCCCATTCACTGCCAGCGGCGTCCACCTCGTCGGATCTGCTTCTGCGGCCCCATCTACCCCTCCCACCTCCCCTATAAACAAGTAGACTGCTCATCCACCACTGTCACACAGCCCATTCAGTGCCGGCCTTGTCCACGGCGCCAGATCTGCTTCGTCGGTACTCTCGTCAACTGCCGCGCATTTGCAGCGGCTCATTCGTACTCCCCACCGGAGAAGCTTCGTCCACACCCCCCGGAGCCGCCCCACCAACGCCCCCGTCGACGGCCTCTGATCCTCTTCGCCGACACCTTCCTCAACCCTACGGAGCCGTCACGACACCTTCCTCAACCCTACCAGAGCCGTCACGACACCAGCGTCAACCCTACCGGAGTAGCTTCGCCTATACCATTCTCAACACTACCGGGGCCGCTTTGCCAACTCACAAGTCCACGGCCTCAGATCCGCTTCCTCGCACCCTCATCCAACCTACCAGAGCAGCTTCTGACGCCCCGTCCACGACCGCAGATCCGCATCGTCGACACCACCCTTAACCCAATCACCGGAGCAGCTTCTGACGCCCCGTCCACGGCCGCAGATCCGCATCGTCCACACCATCCATAACCCAACCACCGGAGCAGCTTCTGACGCCCCGTCCACGGCCGCAGATCCGCGTCGTCGACACCATCCTTAACCCAATCATTGGAGCAACTTCACCTACGCCCTCGTCCACGGCCACAGATCCGCTTCGCCCACACCATAGTCCACCCTACCGGAGCTGCTCCACAAACACCCTACTCGACGGTTCTAGATCTCCTTACCGGACCCCGACAGCCAGCGCAGCGTCATCACCCTTGACGTTTCTAACCTGATTCCCACCGTCTGGAGAGATTCCAAGCACCCGCCACAGCCTAGGTATTTGTCACCTTTAAACCCGCCCAAGATCACCGCCCGATGTACTTCAAATATACTAACCGTCATTTGTTACCTGTTATGCGGTGGCAAAAACTACAAGGACGATGTTTCTTCGGATCTAACAGCTGGCCAACCAAGATCCTAGATCGAGGCATTGCTATGATCTTGTAAGCATCTCTCTCTCTCTCTCTCTGTATTGTTCTCTTGTATTCGCCAATAAGCGTGCTTTGCTAGGATTTTCACCAAGAATCCTTTGTGTGCATAATGATTTCTACTCTTGGCTGCTAAATTAGATATGTAGATGTCATACATGATACTACCTCGTACTCCGTTCCTAAATATAAGTCTTTCTAGAGATTCCACTATAGGCTACATACGGAGCAAAATGAGTGAATCTACACTCTAAAATGCATCTATATACATCTGTATGTGGTCCATAATGGAATCTCTACAAAGACATATATTTAGGAACAGAAGCAATACATTACACAAAATCGTAGGTGGCATGTAGGAATTCCATTGCACTACATTAGGCTCCCTTATAGTGTCTCGCCATCCAAACATACAGAGTCATGGCTAGTTTATGGTACGCACACAATCGTTAATTGGTGGTTTAAATATGCAAGGGATATGCAATGTAGTATCATGTAGAGATGTCGAAATTAGCCGTGTCAACTTGCGATAGGGTTACACAATGAAAAAGTACAAGATGTATGTGGCAATTTCATGGAACATCGCAAAAAGGAGAGGCAGCGGTGAGCCTATACAGTGTGCTATGGTATGTCACTCCTCCATTGCAATCATCGTGACATGTTATTTGTATGCAGTTCTATTAGCCAAGTTTCTTAGGGACAGTTATTACGAGTTATCCTAAGAAAATAAGCACCTATGAATATAAGCTCCATGTAATACGCCAACCAGTTCTTTTCATTGCGTTTTCAGCTTATCTTTGGTATGATCGATGGAAAGTATAGATTGCATTATATATATTTTCATTTTGCTGCCCATATGGAAATTAATTTGACTTGCAAACATCACAAATTGAACCCAAAGGCAGTAATTAATATGATAGGAAAACATACCATCACTATTTGCTCAAAATGCAAATACAAAGATACCATCTACTTGGCACAATCTACTTTGGTCAATGTTTTCCATAGGGATCCCATTGCCTAATTTAAACGAAGAACGATGACCCACATTTAAATGAAGAACAATTATTTATTGAAATTGATGGTCCAAGTGGCTGGTTATTATCATATAGCAGCACCACTGAAAGCATCATATAGCAGCACAACTCATAGCAACTCATCATACAGACAGATCGCAATTCATCATATACCAGCAGCAGCTCATAGCAATTCATCATATAGCAGCAGCAGGAGCAGCTCATAGCAATTCATCATATAACAGCAGCAGGAGCAGCTCATAGCAATTCATCATATAGCAGTAGCAGGAGCAGCTTGTAGCAACTCATCATATAGCAGCAGCAGATCATAGCAATTCATCATATAGCAGCAGCAGCTCATAGCAACTCATCGTACAGTAGCAGCAACTCATAGCAATTCATCATATAGCAGCAGGAGGAGCATCTCATAGCAATGCATCATATAGCAGCAGCAGAAGCAGCTCATAGCAATTCATCGTATAGTGGATCAGAATGAAAATTTGGCAAAAAATCAGAGGAGATCCTCACCTTGTTGGATGAGCTCATCCTTCAACAAAGACCTCAAGGCCATGGCCGGGAGGAGGAGGGGAACAAGGTGCCTCTCACGCAGCATGTGGCATCACCAGAGTTGTGCAATACCCCACCAAGTAGTGCGTTGGACGAACCACAATGGAGCAGCTGCTGGAGACCATGAGAATGAGGGGCGGCGCCAAAGGGAGGAGCAGCCAAGGAGATTTGCCCCTACCCGCCGCCATGTAGCCTAGCTGGACATAGCATCGCCGAGACAGGGCAGATGGGACCGATGGCGACGGCTCGTTGGAGGAACCCTAGTGCTGCAGGCGGGGATCGAGGTAGAGAGAAAGGGAGAGGAGATGCAAGCGGGCAGTGGCAATGAATGCTTGCGTGTTGGTTTTACTTGAGGGAGGTGTGACACGGGCATCGCAGATTGCATTTTGAGTGTAATATAGGCGGAACAACAGAGTCATTTCACTATTCCCTTCCTTTAATTTTTGGTGAGGTTCTACCAAACACCCCCCTCCAAAGCGAAATTAGTTAAGCCCAAGCCCATAACTCAAAAATGACTTCTTTACATCTTTTATGGCTTATTTTGACAATATGCCTTGAAAAGGCAGAATCCAACTGGCCCTTAACCTGCAATTCAATTGTGCGTGCAATGATGAATCACTCCTGCCTGCTATCTGTACATTTAGGCATCATCATACATGGCATAACCTAATACATGTGCATTCCATTGTAGAATCTGGAATATGCAATGTTTATGTTAGTTCATACGTTGCACATGATGTTTAAATGCCCCTTAAATCTGGTCAGTCAAGTGATGGTCTTTAAGCCTCTTTCTTTGCTTCTTTTCTTGATATGTAAGATTTGCTCACACATCTGTTCAATGGCTTGTTTGCATCAGCAAGCCATACTAGGACTGTTTGCTTTGATTACTTGATGTTCTTGACCTAACACTCTAACAGAGCTTGTCAATGATTTAAACACTAAGGTCTGCTGTAGTGGGGCCTTGTCTAACTCATAGGTGACATAAAGGTTTGGCTATACACTATAGTAGGCTCTCCAAGAGTACCTGGAGATCCAGTTCGAAGGTATGCCTAGTTTTTACATAGTGCAGACATAGTAAATGCTCATTTCATTGTGTGCAAGTGCAAGAGATGCATGTTTCATTATGTGGTGTTGTTTTGTTATAATCTCATCCTTTTGTGTTCACTGATGGAAAGTATGCATATTTATCTTCCAAGGAGACGAGTAACTAGTTTGTGTCACCTTGTAGAGGGGTGCAATGAAGATAAGATTGAGGATTTCCAAGTACAAGATGTTAGGAAGGAGCCTTGCAAGAGAAGTAGGAGCTGCTATTTGAGCCTCTTCAACCTGCTAAGATAAGTCCTTGTATGCAACTCAATAGTTCAATTCCTTGTTTGTTTCAGGCATAGTTAATTTTCTCTTTTCAATTGCTTTATTTTTCCTCACTTAATGAGATGCCCAAATAATTATGCCTGATTTTCGGTACTTGTATCACTATTAGTTGACATAATTAAAGGCCTTACCATTTAATTACTCTGCCGAAGTGTGCCTGAAGCTTTGAAGTCTATTAACCAACTATTATTGCATGAGGCTCACAATCTAGTTTATACTACACTAATGATTGCATAGTTTTGTCTGTTGTAGTATGTTTGTACGAAACCCTCTGCTGTTCATTATGCTCCCAAATACTTTAATTGAGGTACAAAATGGCCAACTGCTTGCTTACTTATACGCAACATGCTGTCTAAATTTGTAACTTGTCTATGTTTTCGATTGGGCCCCAACATCATGCTCCTCTGGTGAGCTAAGAGGGATTTCTGTATGCAGGCTGCACAGACTATCTTTTTTATAATTTTTAAAATATCACTTGCTTATGCTTCATGACGTGTAACATTTTTTGTGTGAAAGTGACGTGTAACATTATTGTTAGTTCTGTTTTGCCATGTAGTACAAAATAGTGTCTTGTTCGCTTCACTGTTGTAACTATATTTTTGCCCTAGTCATGTGTACTTACGTAAACATTTCGTGATGAAGTGACATCAACACAAAAATCTGCGAGCGGTGCGGCATGGCCGTTATCGAATGATTATGGATTGAATTGAATGTCTTTGATGTTCTCGAGCATCAACTAGAGGTGGCAAGACAACTTGTACATATAATCAACAAGTTGAGACTGGACATGCAGGTATTAGATGCAGGAGTCAAAAAATGAAACAAGACATCGAGGTAACCATGAAGGAATTGGAGATTTTGCAGACTGAAATTTGTGCTATCTGAATCCGGCCAATCCTATTTTGTGAAGAGATTATAGTTCAAATGGAGTTAAGTTGATGCGCGTCCATGATGTATGAGTCGTATTTGCCCAGTGTATGTAATTTGTTGTTTATGTATGCTTTGTTATTGTAGCGACCCGACCTCAGACGGTCAAGTCTCTGTGTTTCCGTGTCATCCCTGGATCAGTAATGCTGACACACACAGTACTCGAAGGGTTTATAATAGAGTAGCAATCACACACTTATTACATTGAATGTCTCCAAAGAGAACTATTACAATAATATGGCATAAGGCCATCTAATATGATAACAGCGGAAGGCTTGGAAGATAAAGTGAGTCCATCAACTCCAACGGCATAGCTGAGCTGCACGGCAACGACCTACAATCCTTACTCCTCGTCTGAAAAGTCTGCAACATAATACGTTGCAGCCGAGAACAGTCAAGACATGGAATATGCCGCAATGTAACACATAGAGAGTAATGAAAGAATAAGCTATACTACATGCATATATGGCTGGTGGAAAGCTCTATGGTTACAGTTTTGCATAAAGCCAATTTTTCCCTATGTCAAAGGAATAATTTTTATTTTTACTATCTTGGTGGTTGAAACATCATTGAGAAGGTATAACCCCAACTCAATCCCAATTAAAGTGATTAACAACCCAACAATATTAATTTAGAGTGATGAGATACATGTGAATACTCAAGTACTAGATACTCAGAATTGTCCATAACCGGGGACACGGCTAACCATGATTAGATTGTACACTTTGCAGAGGTTTCATGACTTTTCCCCACAAGACTCGATCGCCTCCGTTGGTTTCTCGCCTTTGCATGGTGTTTGAGAAACGGATGACCGAGACACGATCTTCGAAACATTAACTCTCTACTCCGGATAGATCATACCAAACCTATAAAACCCACTACCTGCTGACCTACCTCTTCGAGAGCTTCACGTAACTTACTCAACTATGCTAGAGCCCATAATAGCTTGTGGCTGCACACGGAAGTTTCTAGCATGAATAATCTCAGTTCCCTTTGAGCCTGGGTGGCGGTCCATAGGAAGATCACACGGATACCCCGGGATTTCCAAAATAAAATAGACAACACTGGGTTCCCCAGGTGCCTCAATCCACCCAGATGTGTATTTAAGTTGCCACCTTAAAGTAAACCATTAATTAACAATCTCACATCTGTCGTGAATATCTCTCAAACCCAAACCATGTCTACGAGCATAGCATAGCAATATAAGCAACACGTAGAAGTAACTCCCAAGGGTTTGATAGTAACAGGGCAATAGGTTCCTACCTCATCATCTACTTCCCAACCCACAAATTAATGACATCCTAATCATGCAATGTGTGAGGATTGAGCTAATGCATAAAACTGGGTATGAAAGGGTATGATCAAGTGTTACTTGCCTTGCTGACGATCCGTGAATCCTAGAGACTCGTAGTAACACGCTTCGCACTCTGGGAATTCTATCGCAAGCAAACAATACATACATAAGTAAACAAGCGAAGATGCACAAATGAAACTTCAACTGAAAGAGGTTGACCGGAGAGTTCAACTTAAGAACTCCAGTTTGCAAAAAGAATCAAACCAAACGGAACAACGAAACTCAAACGGTGAAAGAAATAGGGTCCGTTTACTAATCTGAACTAGGGTCAAATTTTACAAAGATAAAAACTGGTTTAAGTTGATTATTCGGAAAGAGGGTTTCGAGATGAAACTCCAGGCGCTTGAATCGCCTGATTCCGATAAACGAGCGAAAAGATAAACAGGTTTGAATATCGGATCAGAAATCACGATCAGAATAACCGCGGAATAAATCTGATAAAAGAACAACGACGAACGGCTAAACGAACGAGCGTTCGTTAGCAGAAACTAAACGGTGAACACGATCGGTCGAACGACCGTTCGCTAAGTAATTAAACCGAAAGAAATAAGCCGATCTAAAAAAACGAACTAGGGTTTTTTTTAAACCGAAGGGTTTCAAAAAAAACCGGCGGCGGGGTCGGGTACCTCCGGCGAGGCGCGTCCCGCGGGGCGGGCGGCTCGCGGGTTCCGGGTGGGGCGGGTCGGCGGCGGCAGGCTCGGTGACTCGGCGAGGGGCGGGCGGCGCGAGAGGCGGCGGCGACGGCGGATCGATCGGGCTCGGGCGGCTCGGCTCCGGCTCCGGCGGGCGGCAGGTGGTGGTGTGGTGGTGGTGTGGCGGGGGCGGTGGCATATATAGGAGGGCGGGGCGGGCGGCTTGGAAAAGGCGCCGGGTGGAGTCCGGCTCGGACTCCTCGGCGTCGTGCAAAGCTGTGGGCAAGGGAAGGCGGCGGCGCGGGCGGGCCGGCCTGGCTCGGCTGGGCCTTTGGCCCAGTCGGGCGCGGGTCCATTTTTTTAAGAACATTCCGCCGAAAGAAAAATTCCTAGAAAAATAAATAAAAATCTAAAAATTCCAAAACAAGTTTTCTCCGTCTAAATAAAATATTTAGAACAAGATGAACTTTTCTTGGCCCCTAAAATGCAACTTTTTAAAGCGTGCAAATTTTTCTAGGGCAATTAAAATTCCAAATAAAATCAAATAAAAACCAAATAATGATTTTAACATTTTTCCTCCAATATTTCAATTATTTTGGATAAGTCATATTATCTCCCCTCATTTATTTATTTAAAATGAAATATTTTCCGAAGAGAAAAATAATTAAAACCAAAAAATCCTCGTCTTCACTACTTGATAAAATTCAAATATGAAAGTTGAGAAATCCCCAACTCTCTCCGAGGGTCCTTGAGTTGCTTAGGATTTCGAGGATTTGAAAACAGAATGCAATAAAATATGGTATGCATGGATGACCTATGTATAACATGCCAAATTGAAAATTTGGGATGTTACAAACCTACCCCCCTTAAGATGAATCTCGCCCTCGAGATTCGGGTTGGCTAGAAAATAGGTGCGGATGGTCCTTGCGGATATCCTCTTCTCGCTCCCAGGTGGCTTCCTCCTCGGTATGGTGGCTCCACTGAACTTTGCAAAACTTGATCACCTTGTCGCGAGTGACTCGGCTATCAAACTCGAGAATCTTTACTGGCTTCTCCTCATAAGTTAGATTATCACTCAGCTGAATCGCCTCCAAAGGTACTGTATCGTTCAACGGTATATCGGTCATCTCAGCGTGGCACTTCTTCAGTTGTGATACGTGAAACACATCGTGAACTCCTGACAGTCCTTCGGGTAACTCCAGCTTGTAGGCAACTTCTCCCATTCGTTCCAAAACATGATACGGTCCTACAAATCTTGGGGCTAACTTTCCTTTTACTCCAAAACGTTTCACTCCCCTCAGGGGTGATACTCGCAGATAGGCTCTGTCTCCAATTTCATAGGTTACTTCCTTGCGTTTTGAATCTGCGTAACTCTTCTATCTAGACTGAGCAATCTTTAGTCTGTCTCTGATCAGTTTAACCTTCTCCTCTGAGTCTTTGATCAAATCTGGTCCAAACAACTGACGGTCTCCGACCTTATCCCACATCAAGGGTGTTCTACATCTGCGTCCGTACAGCGCTTCAAACGGTGCCATCTTCAAACTGTCCTGGTAGCTGTTGTTATATGAGAATTTTGCGTACGGTAAATTGTCATCCCAACTAGATCCATAATCTAGCGCACAGGCTCTTAACATATCCTCTAGAATCTGGTTAACTCTCTCTATCTGTCCATCCATCTGTGGGTGGAACGCTGTACTGAATTCCAATCGGGTACCCAAAGTCTGGTGTAGCTGATGCCAAAACTTTGAAGTAAACTGTGTTCCTCTATCTGATACGATGCTCCTCGGAACTCCGTGCAAACATACGATCCTGGTCATATATATCTTGGCCAACTTGGCACTTGTATAAGTTGTTTTCACTGGGATGAAGTGAGCTACTTTGGTTAAACGATCCACAACCACCCATATTGAATCGTATCCTGACTTGGTTCGGGGTAATCCTGTAATAAAGTCCATGCCAAGTTTGTCCCACTTCCATTCGGGTATTGGCATAGGTTGCAACAGTCCTGCTGGCTTTTCATGCTCTGCCTTCACTCTCTGGCATACATCGCAAACGGCTACATACTCGGCAATATCCTTCTTCATACCAGTCCACCAGAAACGTTCTTTCATGTCCAAATACATTTTGGTGTTTCCGGGGTGAATCGAGTATGGTGAGTCATGGGCCTCTTGAAGTATTAACTTCCTGATCTCCGAATTGTTGGGCACATAAATCCGATCCTCAAACCACAAGGTATCGTGCTCATCCTCGCGAAAACCTTTGGCTTTTCCTTTGCCCATCTTTTCCTTTATCTCAGCAATCTCTTTATCCTCCTTTTGAGCGTCTCGAATCTTGTATTACAAGGTCGACTGAACCTCCATTGTTGCAAGAAAACCTCTTGGAACAATCTCCAATCGAAGTTCCATGATCTCTGCAGCTAACTCCGTTGGCAATCCTTTGCTTTCTAGGATATTAGCATAACTCTTCCGGCTCAAAGCGTCTGCTACGACGTTGGCCTTTCCTGGATGATAATGTAGCTTTATGTCGTAATCCTTTATAAGTTCCAGCCATCTCCTCCATCTGAGGTTTAACTCCTTCTGTGTGAAAATGTACCTCAAACTTTTATGATCCGTGTACACATCACAACGATTTCCAATAAGATAATGTCTCCGGTCTTCAACGCATGTACTACGGCTGCTAACTCCAAATCATCGTGGTATAGTTCAACTCATGTGGCTTCAGGTTGTCGTGAGGCATCTGAAACAACTTTTCCGTCTGCATAAGAACACATCCAAGTCCCAAGCGAGAGGCATCACAATACACTTGAAACTCCTTATGTATATCCGCAATGTCAAGACTTTGGGCTGTAGTCAACCGTTCTTCAACTCTTGGAAGCTTGTCTCACAATCCTCTGTCCATTTGAACTTGGTATCCTTCTTTAGCAATTCTGTCGTTGGTTTAGCAATCTTGGAAAAATTCTCAATGGATCTCCGATAATATCCTGCCAGTCCAAGGAAACTGTGAATCTCGCTGACTGAAGTGGGTGCCAACCATTCAGTGACTGACTGAATTTTACTGGGATCTACTGCTATACCCTCTCCTGATATAACATGCCCAAGAAATCCAACTTCCTTTAACCAAAACTCGCACTTGCTGAATTTGGCGTATAATTGGTGTTCCCTGAGTTTCTCGAGAACCAAACGCAAGTGTTCCGCGTGCTCCTCTTCGTTCTTCGAGTATACCATAATATCATCAATAAACACCACAACAAACTTGTCCAGATACTCCATGAACACCTTGTTCATCATACTCATGAAATAGGCAGGGGCGTTAGTCAGTCCAAATGACATGACCGTATACTCATACAATCCATATGGCGTGGTAAATGCTGTCTTTGGTATATCCTTCTCTCGGATCTTCAATTGATGGTATCCTGATCGTAGATCAATTTTAGAAAACACCTTAGCTCCTTGCAACTGATCAAACAGATCATTAATCATCGGTAAGGGATACTTGTTCTTTACCGTTACTTCATTCAGAGCTCGGTAATCAACAACCATCCTTAGGGATTTATCCTTCTTCTCCACCAAAAGTACTGGAGCTCCCCAAGGTGATGAACTTCTACGAATGTAACCTTTCTCCAATAGCTCCTTGATCTGCTTCTTAATTTCCTCCAGATCATTTGCGGGCATCCGATAGGGTCTCTTGGATATTGGTCCTGTTCCTGGCAATAGCTCTATTAAAAACTCGATGTCCCGATCTGGTGGCATGCCTGGTAACTCCTCTGGGAAAACATCCGGGTAATCCTTTACTACAGGTACTTCCTCCTGTACAACTCCCGTGAGGGCATTCACTTGGCTCCTCCTAGGCACATGCCTAGATACATACTTAATCCTTTTTCCCTCTGGGGTGGTAAGATAAATTGACTTGCTAGCACAGTCGATACTTCCTCCAAACTTCGACATCCAATCCATACCTAATATCACATCCAATCCTTGTGACTCCAAGATAATTAGGTCAGACGGAAAAACATGTGTGCCAATGATTAGGGGTATCTGGGTGCACCATCGCTAGCCATATACTCGCTCCAAAGAGCTCACTAAAGAGGGGTTCTAAGGGTCAGGTTGGTAACTTAAACTTATCCACAAATCCCTTGATATATATGAATGTGATGCACCAAGATCGAAAAGAACAATAGCGGTAAATGGTGAACCAAAAACTTACCTATTACCGCGTCGGCTGCTCTTCAACTTCCTCCACGTTAACGTGGTTCACTTGTCCTTTGTTGAATGGATTGGGCTTCTTCCCAGCGCTCCCATTTCCGTTTCCATTCTTTCCTTCAGGGCAGTCGTTGGCATAGTGCCCTGTCTTCCCGCACTTAAAGCAAATAACTTGGCTCAAGTCTCTCTTAGCGGGTGTAGCTGGGTTAGAGCGATTCGATTATTGTTGGCTGCATTTCCATTCCCATTCTTCGCACCATTATCGATCCTCCTCCAAAGATGGTTATGTCCTCCATGGTTATGAACTAGTCCTCCCGAGTTCGGGGTTAAGCGAGGTTTCTGGTGAGTTCCTGAGTTATACTTCCCTTGTCCATACTTCCTCTTACGACTCTCAATTTGCTGCTGCTTTCCTTCAATCATTAGGGCCTTATCTACCAACTCCGGTAGTTGTTGAAAGTTGCCACCATCAATCGCATACTCATCTCATCATTCAGCCCTTCCATAAACTTCTCTTGCTTGGCGGCATCCGTGGCCACATCATCAGGGCATAGCGTGATAACTTGCTAAACTCATCCACGCATCGAGCCACAAGACGATTCCCTGGCGTAAGTTGCGAAACTCACGCTTCTTTATCTGCATGGCTCCGGTTGAAACATGGACCGTCGAAAAGCTTGTTGAATTGGTCCCAAGTGACATTGGCTATAGGAAAAGTAGCCGTGTAATTCTCCCACCATGCGGCTGCTGGTCCATCCAATTGATGTCGGCAAAGCGCCTCTTTCAACATCCGTGCATCCTGCGGTGGTTAACTCCTTCCAATACGGCGAACTAGTCATCTCGCAACTATTGGCTCGGTGCTCTTGGAAAACACGGCGGTTGTAACCTTAGAAAACGGACTAAATTGTCCCTTTGGCGCGGGTTGTTGTTGTTGTTGTTGTTGTTGTTGTTGTTGTTGTTGTTGTTGTTGTTGTTGTTGTTGGCATTGCCCTGGTTCTGAACTAGCAATTGCATCAATGCGTTCTGCTGTTGGATCAACTGAGTGAGCTCCGGTGGGAAAACAAAACCGGGGTCACGTCTCGGAGGCATCTGAAGGTTTAGATGGGAGAGATTAGAATAGAAAGAGGTCTAGTGAGAAAACACTACCCATATGCACATGAGACAAACACAATCATTCAATCAAGCAAGCAAGGGCATACAAAATGATCTAGGACTATCGCATAAGTGCTCATCTACTACTAGTTACATGGAGGGAAATACTACTAATATTTGGTGGTCATCTAGAAATTTTGATCGGTGGAAGACTCCATGATGTCTGCTCCAGCTTCGTCTTCATAGTCATCATCACTTGGATCTGAGTCGGTGTTGTCGATGATGATGTAGTTGTCTGGACAAGCGGGGTCTTCTTCCTCTTCTTGCTCCTTTTCCTTGGGTGCTGGTCCTCCCATGAAGACTCCGATCTTCTTGACTAGGTCATCGTTCTTCTCCAGTAGGGTCTTGATTTCTTCTTCATATCCATCGCGTGTAAACTTGAGTTCTTCCTCCAGCTCGATGATCCTAGTTTTCGCCTTCTTCATCTCCATCATGTCTGCGCACATCTGGTTCTCCTGACGCCGAATGTGCTGGTTTAGCTCCTGGATGTAAGCTGCAATGGATCTATCCTTCTTGGTGATGATCACTTCCCATTGCTCATCTCGGCGCCCACATATTTGATATATGGTGTCCTTAAGCTCTCTGTTGTAGACTTCTCCAATGCGTTCTATGGTAATGTGGGCTGCCATACTCTTGCCAAGGCTCCAGGTGGGTGCTTCAAAAGAAAACTCTATGGGCTTGGAAGTTGGCGAGAACGTCCTTCCTGGAACTTGCACTTGAATCATCCAGCGCTCTTCTTCGGGTAGAGTAGCATTGTACGTCCCGGTGAAGCTTGGTATTCCAATATTCAGGTACCTAGTGACTTCCTTCAAGTGACGTCCAAAAGGTGTGTCTTCATCTGGTTGTGCAAACTTGTTCTGCATCTCCGTCATCCTAAAGAGTGGAAAAGTGGAGAGGAGTCAGAAATGAGTAGAGAAGAGTGACCTATGGTTTATCTTAGTGGTCGTGTCCTACACTCAGCGTGTGCTCTGATACCATCTTGTAGCGACCCGACCTCAGATGGTCAAGTCTCTGTGTTTCCGTGTCATCCCGGATCGATAATCTTGACACACACAATTACTCGAAGGGTTTATAACAGAGTAGCAATCACACACTTATTACATCGAATGTCTCCAAAGAGAACTATTACAATAATATGGCATAAGGCCATCTAATATGATAACAGCGGAAGGGTTGGAAGATAAAGTGAGTCCATCAACTCCAACGGCATAGCTGAGCTGCACGGCAACGACCTACAATCCTTACTCCTCGTCTGAAAAGTCTGCGACATAATACGTTGCAGCCCGAGAACGGGTCAGCACATGGAATATGCTGGCAATGTAACACATAGAGAGTAATGAAAGAATAAGCTATACTACATGCATATATGGCTGGTGGAAAGCTCGATGGTTACAGTTTTGCATAAAGCCAATTTTTCCCTATGTCAAAGGAATAATTTTTATTTTTACTATCTTGGTGGTTGAAACATCATTGAGAAGGTATAACCCCAACTCAATCCCAACTAAAGTGATTAACAACCCAACAATATTAATTTAGAGTGATGAGATACATGTGAATACTCAAGTACTAGATACTCAGAATTGTCCATAACCGGGGACACGGCTAACCATGATTAGATTGTACACTTTGCAGAGGTTTGCGCACTTTTCCCCACAAGACTCGATCGCCTCCGTTGGTTTCTCGCACTGCATGGTGTTTGAGAAACGGATGACCGAGACACGATCTTTCGTAAACATTAACTCTCTACTCCGGATAGATCATACCAAACCTATAAAACCCACTACCTGCTGACCTACCTCTTCGAGAGCTTCACGTAACTTACTCAACTATGCTAGAGCCCATAATAGCTTGTGGCTGCACACGGAAGTTTCTAGCATGAATAATCTCAGTTCCCTTTGAGCCTGGTGGCGGTCCATAGGAAGATCACACGGATACCCCGGGATTTCCAAAAATAAAACAGACAACACTGGGTTCCCCAGGTGCCTCAATCCACCCAGATGTGTATTTAAGTTGCCACCTTAAAGTAAACCATTAATTAACAATCTCACATCTGTCGTGAATATCTCTCAAACCCAAACCACGTCTACGAGCATAGCATAACAATATAAGCAACACGTAGAAGTAACTCCCAAGGGTTTGATAGTAACAGGGCAATAGGTTCCTACCTCATCATCTACTTCCCAACCCACAAATTAATGACATCATAATCATGCAATGTGTGAGGATTGAGCTAATGCATAAAACTGGGTATGAAAGGGTATGATCAAGTGTTACTTGCCTTGCTGACGATCCGTGAATCCTAGAGACTCCTAGTAACACGCTTCGCACTCTGGGAATTCTATCGCAAGCAAACAATACATACATAAGTAAACAAGCGAAGATGCACAAACGAAACTTCAACTGAAAGAGGTTGACCGGAGAGTTCAACTTAAGAACTCCGGTTTGCAAAAAGAATCAAAGCAAACGGAACGAAACTCAAACGGTGAAAGAAATAGGGTCCGTTTACTAATCTGAACTAGGGTCAAATTTTACAAATATAAAAACTGGTTTAAGTTGATTATTCGGAAAGAGGGTTTCGAGATGAAACTCCAGGCGCTTGAATCGCCTGATTCCGATAAACGAGCGAAAAGATAAACAGGTTTGAATATCGGATCAGAAATCGCGATCAGAATAACCGCGGAATAAATCTGATAAAAGAAAAACGACGAACGGCTAAACAAACGAGCATTCGTTAGCAGAAACTAAACGGTGAACACGATCGGTCAAACGAACGTTCGCTAAGTAATTAAACCGAAAGAAATAAGCTGATCTAAAAAAAACGAACTAGGGTTTTTTTAATAAAAACCGAAGGGTTTCAAAAAACCCGGCGGGCGGGTACCCGGCGAGGCGCGCCCGGCGGGTGGGCGGCTCCGCGGGTTCCGGTGGGGCGGGTCGGCGAGAGGCGGCGGCGGCTCGGCGACTCGGCGAGGGGCGGGCGGCGCGAGAGGCGGCGGATCGCGGCTCGGCGGCTCGGCTCGGACTCCCGGCAAGGCGGCTTAGGTGGTGGCGGGGTGGTGGTGTGGCGGGGCGGCGATATATAGGAGGGCGGGCGGGCGGCTTGGGAAGGCGCCGGGTGGAGTCCGGCTCGGACTCCCTCGGCGTCCGTGCAAGCACTGCAAGCACAAGACGGGAAGGCGGCGGCGGGCGGCCGGGCTGGCTGGCTGGGCCTTTGGCCCGATCAAAGGGTCCATTTTTTAAGAACATTCCATGAAAGAAAAATTCCTAGAAAAATAAATAAAAATCTAAAAATTCCAAAACAAGTTTTCTCCGTCTAAATAAAATATTTAGAACAAGATGAACTTTTCTTGGCCCCTAAAATGCAACTTTTTAAAGCGTGCAAATTTTTCTAGGGCAATTAAAATTCCAAATAAAATCAAATAAAACCAAATAATGATTTTAACATTTTCCTCCGATATTTCAATTATTTTGGAGAAGTCATATTATCTCCCCTCATTTATTTATTTAAAATGAAATATTTTCCGAAGAGAAAAATAATTAAAACAAAAAAATCCTCGTCTTCACTACTTGATAAAATTCAAATATGAAAGTTGAGAAATCCCCAACTCTCTCCGAGGGTCCTTGAGTTGCTTAGGATTTCGAGGATTTGAAAACAGAATGCAATAAAATATGGTATGCATGGATGACCTATGTATAACATGCCAAATTGAAAATTTGGGATGTTACAGTTATCACCTGTGCCATACCATAATGCCCAGTGGGTATAATCGGTTGTAATTTCTTTATTGTATAGTGTAGGATTATTCTACCTTTCTATGCCTTGATCTCTTTGTTGTATAGTGTATGCTTTTTAGAGGTGATAGTATTGAGTATGATAATTCTTTGAATATGCTATATCGTTCAAACGGGGGCAAACTCGCCCGCCCATGGGCCTTCTACGTCTCGTAGGATCCATGGGCCTTCTACATCTCGCAGGATCCATGGGCCTTCTACGTCTAGCAGGATCCATGGGCCTTCTATGTCTTGCAAAGTGTCCATGGGCCTTCTACGCCTCGCAGATCCATGGGCCTTCTAAATCACGTAGGATCCATGGGGGCCGACTCATTTATGGGTCTTGTATCTTTGGCCTTTAATGGGCGTGGACGGGCCTATAATGGAAATCGACGTTTATGGGCTGACCATAACGGGCCGTTAATAGGCCGTATTTGGTGATGCTATGAAAATGGCCCAACAGACTAACGGACCACAAACAGGCCGACTGTAACGACGGGCTGAATTTGGCCCACAAGCAGAAAATGACAGTAACGGGCCTTAAGTAACCGAATGCTGCAAATGAGCCCAAGAATAAATGGGCCCTCAGAAGGTCGAAAGTTAACTTGGGCTGGAAACGGCTCAACGGAATAACGGCCCGTTAATGGGTATAAAGTGTTACACTGTTCATTACGGGCCAGTTTCACCACGGGCCGTTAATGGGTGTAAAGTAATACACTGTTCATTACGGGCCAGTTTCACCATGGGCCGCTAATGGGCCAAGAGTTACAAAGGGCCTCATATGGGCCGAAAGACGTCATGGGCCATACATGGGCCGAAGAAAACGGGCCGAATCATATTGATGGCCCAGATGACGCCATCGGGCCTAATTCGCATAGGGCGAACGGGCCTTGGGTTAGCGGGCGTAAATGGGCTATATGCTAACAAGCTTTCCATGGGCCGCCCGCCACCACCAAGTCAACGGGCGGCCTTTTCATAGGAATGGGCCTTTGTTGGGCGTGCCATGTGTCAACGTATCACAAAGCGCCTTCATCCAAAGGAGTGGATGACATCGTCCCAATGACGAGCCGACACGCGTGTTTCCTCCAGCCAATGATGATTTTACACGTGGAAAATCCCCATTGGTCGGGGCTGTTAACGGGTTATCGGATACAAAACCCGACCCGATAGCTTAACGGCGTTCCGTTACGGTGGATGCCATGTGTCGGTCACCCTTGACGAAAGCACTTCTGTGATGCGCGATTTATCATCATGGAAGTGGACACTTCCGTGATGATAATTTTGGTAAGGTCATGGAACACTTCTACAACAGCACATGTAGGACTATCTTGATTCTGTCATAAATTTGTCATGGATGTACATGCATGACAAAAAACACGACCTACTGTGACAAACACGTATTATCACGGAAGTGTATTTTTTTGTAGTGCAAGTGCCAAGTACTTTTGCTTGCAAAGTGCTTGGGACTTACTGTCATGAACCGTTGGAAGAAAAATATTTCGGCAGGCATTAGCCCCCAAGTGCCAAGTGTTGTTGCTTGCAAAATACTTGGGACTTATATTCCTGTAACCAGGATATGAATGTTTTTGCAATTCTCGTGTTTGTACAGGATGCCACTGCTGATCTTCAATCACAACTGTCTGATGCAAAGACCCGGTTGAAGAATCAAGAAGCTGAGACCCGGAAAGCTGAGTCAAAATTCCAATTTAGCGTGGCTAAAATGGAAAAGTTGAAGACCAGTTTTGAGGCAGAGAGAAACACTTGGGCTAAAGAAAAGACTACTTTGATGCAGCGAGCTGAAACAACGGAGGCGATTCTTCAAGAAGTGACCACTGAGCTCACCGGCTTAAAACACCGTGTATCCTAGATGGTTTATGTTATCTTTGGTGAGTCGCCTTCCTAAGCATCAAAAGTGAATCCTTTCCTTGATAGTATAAACCACCTCTAACCAATCTGTGATTTACTCAGGTCCCAGGAGCAGCAATCTTAACCAAGATATGCTTGTGAAGCTCAAAGCTGTGTACACTCTTGTTGAACAGTTGTACACTGGAGCTCAGCATGCACTGGCCACAATTTGCCCAACTAATCAAGCACCTACTCTCTTGATAGATGTCTTGAAAAAACTTTCTATGCTTCCTGCTAGGATTGACAAGATGAAGCGATCATCTGCAAGAGCCGGCGCCGTGACAGCTTTGAGTCGGACCAAAGCATGGGTGCCAGAACTAGACCCGGCTGATGTAGCCACTGGATACCCAAGCTTAAAAGAAGATGGTACTCCGTTTGATCAAAAGGACTTCGCGGCTTGTGTGAAAGAAATACGTCCAATGGCGACTCTGATTGCCAATGATTCAGACCTTTCAAAGTACCATCCGGCTTATAATAGGGAGAATCAGAAGATGCCTACACCGGCTTACAGAGTGATGGATCTAATCCCTCCAATCCGTAAGCATACTTTTGCCCCTGAAGTTGAGCCGTCTGAACTTATAGATGATGAAGCTGAATTTCAGGCTTTATGTGGCATTGATTGGACATCACCAAATTTTTAGACAGCAGAAGAGGACGAAGAACCGGAAAAGGATGATCCAGAGGCCTCAAAGCAACAAGGCCAAGAAGATTGAACCGCCAGGCGGTTTATATATTTGACCCTCTGAAAACACTTGATCCTGTTTGGCTCATGGGGTCATGTAATAGGGTAGTAAAACTTTAATCTGACGTGCCATCGTGCACGTTTCTATTTTGCGCAATACTACTGATTTGCCAGTTTGAGAAACTATCCTTGTATGCTTATGATAGCATTGAATTATGCATATCATATTGATAATTACCCTTCACACAAACAAATCACAAGTGCCCTGGCGGTTTATTGTCGGGCGGGTCATGCTACCCAATTGAAGCCACTGGGACGTATAGCCCATAACCAGGGCCGGCCTAACCAGAATGTTGCCACAATAAAATATCATACCTGTGGTGTATGCTTAGACTGCTGGCTTATCAGCTTCATGCAGTTAGAACTTTTAAAGCTATAACTCCAAACATAAGATTATTATGCTCTGGCGACTTAGAGTCTGCCATCCTGGTGGGTTATAGAGACCCAAAACATGCTTCAAATATGAGACATAAATAGGGCAGATTGGCCCGATTTGTAAAAACCATATGGCAAAAAAGAGATCGTATAAAGAAGAAATAAGAAAATAAAAAAAATCGAGGCTTTTGCAGGCCGCCAAGCCAAAATTTCTTCTTCAATGAAACTAGCCTGATGGCCACTGGAAGGTACGCGCTTTCCGTGAGCTGGCACTCACAGTACCCAACGACATTTGAACCCAGATAAGTTCAGGTCTTATTTAAAGATAGACTTATCAGGAGTACGTGGGGTCAGAGTAGCATCATGCATCACAGGCCGATTTATCCAAGTTTCAAGGAAGGCGGCTTATGAGCCTAGATCTATCCTGACTATCTGTAAGCCGTGCTCTCACATGACAAACCGGCGTTTTAACCTTAACAAGCTCAAGATCTTTGGTGAATACACCGTAAAAGATTGATTGTTAAGAGTTCAGCGGGTCAATCAGGATTACCTGATGAAGAAGCAGCTAGTATACAGGTAGGATGACCCGGAAAGGTTATGTCCTCTTTGGTGAATACACCTATGTTTGAACAAGATAACTTGGTCAAGAGGGTAGTAATGCTATGTTCTCTTTGGTGAATACACCTATGTTTGAACAGGAAGCCCCCAAGTGACATACTTATGAATTGTGCTCGTTGGGGACCTATGTTTGAGTTGTGCTGTGCATCCAACTCTCTTTGGTCCCTGTAATTTGGGCGTCAAGCCTTCTATGTGAACATGTAAGATGATCATAAAGACTTAGCTTCGAAGAAGTGAAATGACAGAGGCCCTGAATTATCAGGGATGCCGGCTTTATTATACTTTTTATAATATATACATCATCAAACTATGTACATCACAAGAGCTGGTGGCTCAAGTATAGTAGGGCCGAAGATGAGCAATATTCCACGGTTGGCGGGTCTCCTCCTCCGATTTGCGTGAGTCCTTGTGGTCTCGAACATCGATAAGATAGTACGACCCATTATGTAGATTCTTGCTGACCACAAAAGGTCCTTCCCAAGGCAGGGATAGTTTATGCATATCGGTTTGACCCTGGATAAGCCGGAGCACCAAGTCGCCTTCTTGAAAGGTTCTGGTTTTGACCCGGCGGCTGTGATAACGACGTAGTTCTTGCTGATAAATCGCTAAACGAGCCGCCGCGTGGTCAGGCTCCTCATCCAACAGGTCAAGTGCATCCTGACGTGCCCTTTCATTATCAGCTTCCACATAAGCCGCCACACGGGGTGAATCATGACGGGTGTCACTAGGGAGAACCGCCTTTGCTCCATAAACCATGAAGAAAGGTGTGTAACCCGTAGATCTGTTGGGGGTTGTATTGATTCTCCATAATACCGAAGGTAGCTCTTCCACCCAACAGCCTGGCGTTCTTTGCAAAGGAACCATAAGCCGGGGCTTGATGCCTCGCAGAATCTCTTGATTAGCTCGTTCCACTTGACCATTAGACTGGGGGTGAGCCACGGAGGAAACATCGAGTCGAATATGCTCTCGTTGACAAAATTCTTTCATAGCACCTTTAGACAGATTAGTGCCGTTGTCCGTTATAATGCTGTCCGGAAAGCCAAAATGAAAGATCACTTTCTTAATGAATTGAACCGCCGTTGTTGCGCCACACTTACTAACATGATCTGCCTCAACCCATTTAGTAAACTTGTCAACTACCACCAAAAGGTGGGTCTTCTTATCTTTGGACCTCTTGAAAGGCCCAACGATATCGAGCCCCCATGTCGCAAACTGCCAAGTAATTGGAATCATCCTTAACTCTTGAGCCGGCACATGAGCTCGCCGTGAAAACTTCTGGCAACCATCACATTTACTGACCAGATCCTCAGCATCAGCATGAGCCGTCAACCAATAAAACCCATGACGAAAAGCCTTCGCTACGAGAGATTTAGAGCCAGCATGATGACCACAATCTCCTTCATGAATCTCTCGCAGAATCTCACAGCCTTCTTTAGGAGAGACACAACGCTGAAATGACACTGCGATGGTGCAACTCCCCATTGACAATTGACATTGACTTAGACCGCCGGGTTATCTATCTGGCCAAGATATCATCCTCAGGCAACTCGCTCCGGGTCATGTAAGCCAGATACGGAACTGTCCAGTCAGGAATGGTATGAAGAGCCACCACCAATTGTACTTCCGGATCAGGAATAGCAAGATCCTCCTCTGTAGGTAATTTAACAGAAGGGTTAAGCAGAATATCCAGGAACGTGTTAGGTGGCACCGGCTAACGCTGAGACCCTAACCGGCTTAAAGTGTCAGCCGCCTCATTCTTCCTGTGATCAATATGCTCAACTTGGTAACCCTTGAAGTGACCCGCAATAGCATCAACCTCTCGACGATAAGCCGCCATGAGTGGATCCTTAGAATCCCAAGTGCCAGAAACTTGTTGAGCTACCAGATCTGAGTCGCCGAAGCACCTCACCCGGCTTAAGTTCATCTCTTTAGCCATCCGAAGACCGTGGAGCAAGGCCTCGTACTCAGCTGCATTGTTAGTACAGGGGAACATTAACCGGAGAACATAAGAAAACTATCTCCTCGTGGGGAAGTCAAGACAACTCCAGCCCCTGAGCCTTCCAACTGCCTGGATCCATCAAAGTGAATAGTCCAATACGTGTTGTCCGCCTTTTCCTCAGGCGTCTGCAACCCTGTCCAATCATTGATAAAATCCACGAGTGCTTGGGACTTGATGGTTGTACGAGGCACATACTTCAAACCATGGGGTCCAAGCTCAATGGCCCACTTGGCGACCCGGCCTGTGGCTTCTTTGTTTTGGATGATATCCCCTAAAGGAGCAGAGCTGACCACAGTGATGGGATGACCCAGAAAATATTGCTTGAGCTTCCGGCTTGCCATGAAGACCCCGTACACAAGTTTCTGCCAATGCGGATACCTTTGCTTGGACTCAATAAGTACCTCGCTGATGTAGTAAACTGGCCGTTGAACCGGGTACTCCTTGCCTGCTTCTTTCCTTTCCACCATAATGGCCACACTGACAGCCCGACTATTAGCTACAACATATAACAACAACAGCTCTTTATCAATGGGAGCAACAAGGACGGGCGGCTCGGCCAACTATCTCTTCAGATCCTCAAACGCTTGATTAGCAGCATCACTCCAAACAAAGTGATCTGTCTTCTTCATCATCTGGTAAAGAGGGATAGCCTTCTCACCTAACCGACTTATGAACCGGCTTAAGGCCGCAATACAACCCGCCAAACGCTGGACATCATTGATGCATGCCGGTTATCTAAGGAATTAATAGCCTTGATTTTCTCCAGGTTAGCTTCAATGCCTCTGTTAAAAACCAGAAAACCCAAAAGCTTACCCGCCGGTACACCAAAAACACATTTGGTCGGGTTAAGCATCATCTTATAAACCCGGAGATTGTCAAACGTCTCCTTCAAATCATCAATCGGGGTCTCCTTCTTCCTGGATTTCACCACAGTGTCATCTACGTAAGCATGAACATTACGCCCGATCTGATTGTGAAGGCAATTCTGCACACACCGTTGGTAAGTCGCCTGGGCACTCTTGAGCCCAAAAGGCATAGATACATAGCAGAAGGCTCCAAATGGAGTAATGAAAGTTGTCTTCTCCTGGTCCTTAACCGCCATCTTGATCTGATGATAACCAGAATAAGCATCCAAAAAACTCAAACGCTCACAACCAGCCGTAGCATCGATGATTTGATCAATACGAGGGAGAGCAAACGGATCAGTCGGACAAGCCTTGTTTAAGTCCGTGTCGTCACACACATTCGCCAAGTGCCGTTCTTCTTAAGCACCAACACCGGGTTAGCCAACCACTCAGGATGAAAAACTTCAATGATGAACCCGGCCGCTAAGAGTCAGGCGACTTCTTCACCAATGGCCTTCCGCCTCTCCTTGTTAAAACGACGAAGGAATTGCTTGACCGGCTTAAATTTCGGATCCATATTAAGAGTGTGCTCAGCGAATTCCCTCGGTACACCCGGCATGCCTGAAGGCTTCCATGCAAAGATGTCCCGGTTCTCACGGATGAACTCGATGAGCGCGCTTTCCTATTTCGGATCCAGATTGGCACTGATGCTGAACTACTTAGATGAGTCGCCAGGAACAAAATCAACCAACTTGGTGTCATTTGCCGACTTAAACTTTAGCAAAGGATCATGCTTCGTGGTTGGCTTTTTCAAGGATGTCATGTTTGCCGGGTCAACATTATCTTTGTAAAATTTCAGCTCCTCTGTTGCACAAACTGATTCAGCATACGCAGCATCACCTTCTTCACACTCCAAGGCCACCTTGCGACTCCCATGCACTGTGATGGTGCCCTTATAACCCGACATCTTAAGCTGCAAGTAAACATAACAAGGCCTCGCCATGAATTTAGCATAAGTCGGCCGCCCAAACAGAGCATGATAAGGGCTCTTGATCTTGACCACTTCGAAGGTTAGAGTCTCAGATCTGGAATCATGCTCATCTCCAAAGGCAACTTCCAAAGATATCTTACCCACTGGATGCGCCGACTTACCAGGCACCACACCGTGAAAAACGGTGTTTGACGGCTTAAGATTTTTATTGGCCAGTCCCATGCGACGGAAGGTTTCATAATAAAGTATATTAATGCTACTGCCTCCATCCATGAGTACCTTAGTAAATTTATAACCCCCAACCTGAGGTGCCACCACCAGAGCCAGGTGACCCGGATTGTCAACCCGGGGCGGATGATCCTCACGACTCCACACAATAGGCTGCTCCGACCACAGCAAGTAACGTGGCACCGCCGACTCAACAACATTCACTGCCCTCTTATGAAGCTTCTGATCTCGCTTACACAAGCTAGTAGTGAAGACGTGGTACTACCCACTATTCAATTGCTTCGGGTTGCTCTGATAACTAGACTGTTGCTGCTGCTGATTCCCCTGATTATTCTCCTGGTTGTAACCACCTTGATTGCCTTGCCCGTGAAACCCGGAATTTGAGCCACCGCCTCCATGACCCAGACCATGAGAGCCGGACCCTGAACCGCCGTTCGGGCCATGGTTGTGCTGGAAAGACTCCCTGAAGTGTCTTGTAATACTACAATCCTTCCACAGATGGGTAGACAGCTTCTCCTCCATTCCGTGCTTCAGACATGGCTGATTCAGTATTGCTTCAAGGTCAAATTTTGTCCCTTGAGCCAGCCTCCCCTTACGACGCAGGTTATAATGCCGTGCACCGGTGTTAGCCACAAAATCATCAGCTTTGCGCTTACCATTGCCACCCTGATTGGCAGGGTTGTACTGATGTCCCCTCATGCCGATACTCTTCTTTCCCTTTCCCGATCTTTCATCCTCAGAGTCGGGGTCCTTGGTACTATCAGAGTCGGCATACTTGACAAGAGCCGCCATGAGCTCCCCCATATCACTGCAATGACGTTTGAGTCATGCTACCTTTTGAGCATTGCGTTGGTTTTCCCTTGAAGAGGAAAGGGTGATGCAGCAAAGTAGCGTAAGTATTTCCCTCAGTTTTTGAGAACCAAGGTATCAATCCAGTAGGAGGCCACCCACAAGTCCCTCGCACCTACACAAACAAATAAATCCTCGCAACCAACACAATAAAGGGGTTGTCAATCCCTTCACGGTCACTTACGAGAGTGAGATCTGATAGATATGATAAGATAATATTTTTGGTATTTTTATGATAAAGATGCAAAGTAAAGAAAACAAAATAAAAACGACGCCAGAAATAGCTTGTTGTCGGGATATTAATATGATGGAAAATAGACCCCGGGGCCATAGGTTTCACTAGTGGCTTCTCTCAAGAGCATAAGTATTACGTTGGGTGAACAAATTGCTGTTGAGCAATTGACAGAATTGAGCATAGTTATGAGAATATCTAGGTATGATCATGTATATAGGCATCACGTCCAAGACAAGTAGACTGACTCCTGCCTGCATCTACTACTATTACTCCACACATCAACCGCTATCCAGCATGCATCTAGAGTATTAAATTCATAAGAACAGAGTAACACTTTAAGCAAGATGACATGATGTAGAGGGATAAACTCATGCAATATGATATAAACCCCATCTTGTTATCCTCGATGGCAACAATACAATACGTGCATTGCTGCCCCTACTATCACTGGGAAAGGACACCGCAAGATTGAACCCAAAGCTAAGCACTTATCCTATTGCAAGAAAGATCAATCTAGTAGGACAAACCAAACTGATAATTCGAAGAGACTTGCAAAGATAACCAATCATACATAAAAGAATTCAGAGAAGATTCAAATATTGTTCATACATAAACTTGATCATAAACCCACAATTCATCGGTCTCAACAAACACACCGCAAATGAAGATAACGTCGAATAGGTCTCCACAAGAGAGGGGGAGAACATTGTATTGAGATCCAAAAAGAGAGAAGAAGCCATCTAGCTAATAACTATGGAACCGAAGGTCTGAAGTAAACTACTCACACATCATCGGAGAGGCTATGGTGTTGATGTAGAAGCCCTCCGTGATCGATGCCCCCTCCGGCGGAGCTCCGGAAAAGGCCCCAAGATTGGATCTCACGGGCATGTAAGGTTGCGGCGGTGGAATCAGGTTTTGGCTCAGATGTCCGTAGTTTGGGGGTACGTAGGTATATATAGGAGGAAGAAGTACGTCGGTGGAGCAACATGGGGCCCAAGAGGGTGGAGGGCGCGCCCAGGGGGGTAGGCGTGCCCCCCTATCTCATGCCCTCCTGGTTGATGTCTTGACGTAGGGTCCAAGTCCTCTGGATCACGTTCGTTCCGAAAATCACGTTCCCGAAGGTTTCATTCCGTTTGGACTCCGTTTGATATTCTTTTTCTGCGAAACTCTGAAATAGGCAAAAAACAACAATTCTGGGCTTGGCCTCCCGTTAATAGGTTAGTCCCAAAAATAATATAAAAGTGTATAATAAAGCCCAATAATGTCCAAAACAGAATATAATATAGCATGGAACAATCAAAAATTTAATATTGACATAAAAGTAATAACACTTCAAGCATACTAACTAAGCAATTATGTCCTCTCAAGCATAATAATAAGCCCGTTGGAGACGTATCAAGCATCTCCAAGTTTAATTCCTGCTCGTCCTCGAGTAGGTAAATGATAAAAACAGAATTTTTGATGTGGAATGCTACTTGGCATAATTTCAATGTAATTCTCCTAATTGTGGTATGAATATTCAGATCTGAAAGATTCAAGATAAAGGTTTAATATTGACATAAAAGTAATAATACTTCAAGCATAATAACTAAGCAATTATGTCCTCTCAAAATAACATGGCCAAAGAAAGTTCATCCCTACAAAATCATATAGTTTAGTCATGCTCCATTTCCGTCACACAAGAATGCTCTCATCATGCACAACCCCGATGACAAGCCAAGCAATTGTTTCATACTTTAGTAATCTCAAACTTTTTTCAACCTTCACGCAATACATGAGCGTGAGCCATGGATATAACACTATGGGTGGAATAGAATATAATGATGGGGGTTATGTGGAGAAGACAAAAAAGGAGAAAGTCTCACATCAACGAGGCTAATCAATGAGCTATGGATATTCCCATCGATTGATGTTAATGCAAGGAGTAGGGATTGCCATGCAACGGATGCACTAGAGCTATAAATGCATGAAAGCTCAACAAAAAAACTAAGTGGATGTGCATCCAACTTGCTTGCTCACGAAGACCTAGGGCATTTGAGGAAACCCATTGTTGGAATATACAAGCCAAGTTCTATAACGAAAAATTCCCACTAGTATATGAAAGTGACAAAACAAGAGACTTTCTATCATGAAGATCATGGTGCTACTTTGAAGCACAAATGTGGAAAAAAAGGATAGTAGCATTGTCCCTTTTTATTTTCCTTTTTTTGGGCCTTCCTTTTTTGGCCTTTCTCTTTTTTTGGGACAACGCTCTATGAATGATGATCATCACACTTCTATTTATTTACAACTCAATGGTTACAACTCGATACTAGAACAAAGTATGACTCTATATGAATGCCTCCGGCGGTATACCAGGATAACAATGAATCAAGAGTGACATGTATGAAAAATTATGAACGGTGGCTTTGCCACAAATACGATGTCAACTACATGATCATGCAAAGCAATATGACAATGATGAGCGTGTCATAATAAACGGAAGGTGGAAAGTTGCATGGCAATATATCTCGGAATGGCTATGGAAATGCCATAATAGGTAGGTATGGTGGATGTTTTGAGGAAGATATAAGGAGGTTTATGTGTGAAAGAGCGTATCATATCACGGGGTTTGGATGCACCGCCGAAGTTTGCACCAACTCTCAATGTGAGAAAGGGCAATGCACGGTACCGAAGAGGCTAGCAATGATGGAAGGGTGAGAATGCGTATAATCCACGGACTCAACATTAGTCATAAAGAACTCACATACTTATTGCAAAAATCTACAAGTCATCAAAAACCAAGCACTATGTGCATGCTCCTAGGGGGGTAGATTGGTAGGAAAAGACCATCGCTCGTCCCCGACCGCCACTCATAAGGAGGACAATCAAAGAACACCTCATGTTTCAAATTTGTTACATAACGTTTACCATACGTGCATGCTATGGGAATTGCAAACTTCAACACAAGTATTTCTCAAATTCACAACTAATCAACTAGCACAACTTTAATATCACTACCTCCATATCTCAAAACAATCATCAAGCATCAAACTTCTCTTAGTATTCAGCACACTCATAAGAAAGTTTTTTACTAGTCTTGAATACCTAGCATATTAAGATTATTTAAGGAAATTACCATGCTGTTTAAGACTCTCAAAATAATATAAGTGAAGTATGAGAGAATAATAGTTTCTATAAAACAAAAACACCACCGTGCTCTAAAAGATATAAGTGAAGTACTAGAGCAAAAACTATATAGCTCAAAAGATATAAGTGAAGCACATAGAGTATTCTAATAATTTCGAATCATGTGTGTCTCTCTCAAAAGGTGTGTCCAGCAAATATGATTGTGTTAAACTAAAAAGCAAAGACTCAAATCATACAAGACGCTTCAAGAAAAACACATATCATGTGATGAATAAAAATATAGCTCCAAGTAAAGTTACCGATGGAAGTAGACGAAAGAGGGGATGCCTTCCGGGGCATCCCCAAGCTTTGGCTTTTTGGTGTCCTTATATTATCTTGGGGTGCCATGGGCATCCCCAAGCTTAGGCTCTTGCCACTCCTTGTTCCATAATCCATCAAATCTTTTACCCAAAACATGAAAACTTCTAAACACAAAACTTAACAGAAATCTCGTGAGCTCCGTTAGCGAAAGAAAACAAAACACCACTTTAGGGTACTGTAATGAACACATTATTTATTTATATTGGTGTTAAACCTATTGTATTCCAACTTATCTATGGTTTATAAACTATTTTATTAGCCATAGATTCATCAAAATAAGCAAACAACACACAAAAAACAGAATCTGTCAAAAACAGAATAGTCTGTAGTAATCTGTAACTAACGCAAACTTATGGAACTCCAAAAATTCAGAAAAAATAGGACGACCTAGACAATTTGTTTATTGATCAGAAGAAATTGGAATCAATATTTTATCAGGTCCTGGTGATTTTTAACAATTATTTTCGTGAATAGAAAGTTTCTGCAATTTTCAGCAAGATCAAATAACTATCATCCAAGAAGATCCTATAGGTTTAACTTGGCACAAACACTAATTAAAACATAAAAACACATCTAACCAGAGGCTAGATCAAAGATTTATTCCTAAACAAAAGCAAAAAGCAAAAGAACTAAAAATAAAATTGGGTTGCCTCCCAACAAGCGCTATCGTTTAACGCCCCTAGCTAGGCATAAAAGCAAGGATAGATCTAGGTATTGCCATAATAATATGATAGATCATTAAAACTCATTTCATATTCTCTATGTTCAGCAGCGAGTTTTCTTTGAGGCAAGCAAAAGTAATCAAAAGGGCTAAATTTCATGGGACAAAAGTACCCAAGATCAACTTTAGGAGGTATAGGTTCCTCCTTCGGCCCTTCGTATTCCACAAACAATTCATCATTATAAGCATTCTTTTCACATAACTTTGTGAGCCTATACTCGAGAGAATATGCTAGCTCATTATTTCGAATAGCAAAATCATTGTTAAGTTCAGAAATTCTATCAACTAGAACATTGGTAGGAATCTTTTTTCTAAGGTTCTCATTAAAAGCAACATAGTCTAGAGATTGAAAACGCATTATTTCCTCTTGATCAAATAGGATAGTTTCTATGGAAGGACGGCCAGCGTCCACCCTATAATGCGCAAAGATTTCTTTGGCCTCTTTGATTATAAATCTGAACTCATGAGCCAAATAGATAGTAGCGGCACGCTTAACAGAAGAATGCTCAATATTAGAAAATTCTAGGAAAATCCTTTGTATGCAAGGGTGCATGTGCATAAATTGCCTTTCAAGTTCAACCACAAGCATGGCAATAGCGTCCGCAAGACTACTAGTTCTATGAAGAATAGAACTGCCCATAGAAGGCAAAGCACCGGCACAAGTAAAGAAATCTTGAATAACCCCTTTTCCAATAATATTACCACTACCAATTCGGAATTTTTTTTGTATGCAAGATAGGGGGTTCTTCAGCAGGAGCGTCAGAATTTTCCATATTATTACAATTGTCCATGTCGACAATAGTTTCCCCAATTTCGGGCATAACGGCAGAAAGTGCGAGGAGCAAAAAGAAAGAGGGAGGCAAACGGAAAAGAGAGGGAGAATAAAATGGCAAGGGTGAAGTGGAGGAGAGGAAAATGAGAGGCAAATGGCAAATAATGTAATGCGGGAGATAAGGGTTTGTGATGGGTACTTGGTATGTTGATTTTATGAGACTCCCAACAACGGTGCCGTAAATCCTTCTTGCTACCTCTTGAGCATGTGTTGGTTTTCCTTGAAGAGGAAAGGGTGATGCAACAAAGTAGCGTAAGTATTTCCCTCAGTTTTTTAGAACCAAGGTATCAATCCAGTAGGAGGCCACGCACCAGTCCCTCGCACCTACACAAACAAATAAATCCTCGCAACCAACGCAATAAAGGGGTTGTCAATCCCTTCACGGTCACTTACAAGAGTGAGATCTGATAGATATGATAAGATAATATTTTTGGTATTTTTATGATAAAGATGCAAAGTAAAGAAAACAAAATAAAAACGGCGCTAGAAATAGCTTGTTGTCGGGAGATTAATATGATGGAAAATAGACCCGGGGGCCATATGTTTCACTACTGGCTTCTCTCAAGAGCATAAGTATTACGGTGGGTGAACAAATTACTGTTGAGCAATTGACAGAATTGAGCATAGTTATGAGAATATCTAGGTATGATCATGTATATAGGTATCACGTCCAATACAAGTAGACCGACTCCTGCCTGCATCTACTACTATTCTCCACACATCGACCGCTATCCAGCATTTATCTAGAGTATTAAGTTCATAAGAACAGAGTAACGCTTTAAGCAAGATGACATGATGTAGAGGGATAAACTCATGCAATATGATATAAACCCCATCTTGTTATCCTCGATGGCAACAATACAATACGTGCCTTGCTGCCCCTACTGTCACTAGGAAAGGACACCGCAAGATTGAACCCAAAGCTAAGCACTTCTCCTATTGCAAGAAAGATCAATCTAGTAGGCCAAACCAAACTGATAATTCGAAGAGACTTGCAAACATAACCAATCATACATAAAAGAATTCAGAGAAGATTCATATATTGTTCATAGATAAACTTGATCATAAACCCACAATTCATCAGTCTCAACCAACACACCGCAAATGAAGATTACATCGAATAGATCTCCACAAGAGAGGGGGAGAACATTGTATTGAGATCCAAAAAGAGAGAAGAAGCCATCTAGCTAATAACTATGGACCCGAAGGTCTGAGGTAAACTACTCACACATCATCGGAGAGGCTATGGTGTTGATGTAGAAGCCCTCCGTGATCGATGCCCCCTCCGGAGGAGCTCCGAGAAAGGCCCCAAGATGGGATCTCACGGGTACAGAAGGTTGCGGCGATGGAATTAGGTTTTTGGCTCCGTATCTGGTAGTTTGGGGGTACATAGGTGTAACGCCCCGGACCCGATGCGCCAGGTGTCTTCCAGTTATTCGTCATCGTTGCCATGTCATGTGCTTGCGTGTTGCATTTTGCCATGTCATCATCTGCATTGCATCCTCATGTTTTTCAAAACTTGCATCCGGTTCTTTTCCCCGTTGTCCGTTTCACGATCCGACACTCTCACACGCACCCGTTGCCCCTCTCAGGCCTCGTTTCGTGAGTGGCATTTAAATGTTCTCGGGATGGGATGAAACTTGGCGTGCGGTGTTGTTATAGAGTAGGTAGACTGCCTGTCAATTTTTGTTCCATTTGGAGCTTGTTTGACGCCCTAACGGTTAACCGCGTAGCCCGAAACCCCTCTCTCTTTGCAGCCTAGACCCTCTTCACCACAGCCCATGAGCCCATCCAAACCCCCTCCATGCTCTCGGTCGTTCGATCACGATCGTGTGGGCGAAAACCGCACCTCATTTGGACACTCCTACCTCCTCCTACCTTTAAATATGTGACCCCCCCCCCCCCCCGAAATCCCGCAGTCCAACCCTAGCCTTCTTCCACCCCGCGCCGCCGGACACGTCCGCGTCCGCCGGACGCGTCCACCGACCACCTCACTCCGACCAATCAGCGCCCGCCACGTCGCCTCCTCCATCGCCAGAGCCAACCGCGGGCGCCACATCACCCGCCCGCGCCCACATCGCCGCCTCCCGCTGGCCCGCTGAGGCTGGGGCGGCCCTCTCCTGCCCGCTGAAGCCCATCCGCCGCAGCTCGCGCGCCCGCGCCGAGGCCGCCGCGCCTTGTCCGCGAAGCTCGCCAGAGCAACGCCGCTTAGCGCCACCTCGAGCCGCCCGTCGCCCGCCTCCCGCCAAGACGCCGCCCGCCCGCTGCTCCTCGCGCTCCCTGCGCGCCTCGCCGCGGGCACCGCCGCCGCCCAGCGCCCTTTTCGCCCGCCATCGCTCGCCGGAGACGCCCGCCGCCCTTCGCCGTGCCTCCTCCGCCTCGCCATGGCCGCTGCCTTGCCGACCTCCACCGCGCGCAGATCTGGAGCCCCCTCCACCGGGTCCGCCGTCCCTTGCCGTCTCCGGCCACCCTCGCCGGCCCCCTCCTCGCCGGAGTTACTCCGGTCGAATCGGGATCAGATCCACCAACTCCTCCAACCAAACGGCGTCCCGCGTCCCCGGATCCCTCCATCCCGCGTTGACTTTTCGCGATGTGAAATTCGTCTAAGTGCCCGGATCTGCTACATTTTCATGCCATGTTCATTGAATCATAACTCCACGACCGTAGCTCCGTTTTGTGCACATAATATATCAAAATCTTCACCACGAGATACTCTTCATTTCACTCCATTGTGGCATGCTTGTTTTAGTTCATCTTGGTGCCCAAATCATCGTTGCAATAGTGCTATGTAATGTTGTCTGCTGTAGTTTAACAGAACTTGCTCATTTGTCATTTTTGTATCTTTTTGTGTGATCTTCTTTTGGTTGATAGCTCTAAACTTTGCAACCTGATGTTATTTCTGTCATGTCTAGTGAAATTCTGCCAAGTCTGTGAAACTGTTATTATTTGCAATCTTGCCATGTCCTTTTGAGCATGTTCTATTGATTTCTAGAGTTAGCTTAGTGTTCATGTTTTTTCATGCTTTACCTGTACATAATGACCATGTCTTTTGTTTTCATGTTGAGGTGCTGTAGCATATTGTTTTGCTGCTTGCAAGTTGCCTAGTTGCTGTTTTGGACAGCTTGTCCTTTAAACTTGTTTCATGTGTATGTGTTTAACCGTTGCCCCGTTTTGAGTGTGCTCTATATGAAACTTGCTTAGTTTTGTATGTAGTTTCATGTTACCTTGTTGCATCCATGTTTTGAGTATGTTTGCTTGATGTTTGAATGCATTTTGCATCAATGCCATGTTTAACTTGTTTTGCTCATATCTTCTAGGCTGTAGCTCCGGATCTAATGAACTTTATATGTAACTTGACTAGAATTTCGTGTAGGTCATCGTGGTGCATCTTAACTTGCTGTTTAACAACTTGAACATAAGTTTTATTCAGATCGGGACCAATTTCGAAATTTGCAAATGGGGTCTTACCGGAATTGTTATATGCTGTTTCCGGCCTCATTTAAACTTGCTTTTATGTGTTGTTCTTGTATGCATCATCTCTTGCCATGAGTAGCTTCATGTAGCCTTGTCATGCATCATACTTGGTTGAGCATCATGCCTTGTTCATGTGTGGTGTGTTTGCCATGTTGTGTGCTTCTTCTCGATAGTTCTCGTTTCGTTGCGATTGTGAGGATTCGTTCGTCTACGCTTGGTTCGTCTTCGTGGCTTCATCTTCTTCGTGGACTCATTCTTCTTCCTAGTGGGATTTCAGGCAAGATGACCGTCACTTTGGATCTCACTACTATCATTGCTATGCTAGTTGCTTCGTTCTATCGCTATGTCGCGTTACCTACCACTTGCTTATCAAGCCTCCCAAATTGGCATGAACCTCAAACCTTTGTCACCCTTCCTAGAAAACCGTTGTTTGGCTATGTTACCGCTTTTGCCCAGCCCCTCTTATAGCATTGCTAGTTGCAGGTGAAGATGAAGATTGCTCCATGTTGGTTTATGTTTATGTTGGGATATCACAATATCTCTTATATTATTAATGCATCTACATACTTGGTAAAGGGTGGAAGGCTTGGCCTTATGCCTGGTGTTTTGTTCCACTCTTGCCGCCCTAGTTTCCGTCATATCGGTATTATGTTCCCGGATTTTGCGTCCCTAACGCGGTTGGGTGTTATGGGAACCCCTTGACAGTTCGCTTTGAATAAAACTCCTCCAGCAAGGCCCAACCTTGGTTTTACATTCTCCTAACAACCTACTACCCCTTCCCTTGGGTCGGCCAACCCGAGGGTCATCTTTGTTTTAACCCCCCCGGGCCAATACTTCTCTAAGTGTTGGCCCGAAACGAGCAGACTGCGGGGCCACCTCAGGGGAACTTGAGGGCTGGTTTTTACTCATAGGATGTCTCATCCGGTGTTGACCTGAGAACGAGATGTGTGCAGCTCCTATCGGGATTGTCGGCACATCGGGCGACTTTGCTGGTCTTGTTTTACCATTGTCGAAATGTCTTGTAAACGGGATTCCGAGACTGATCGGGTCTTCCCGGGAGAAGGAATATCCTTCACTGATCGTGAGAGCTTATAATGGGCTAAGTTGGGACACCCCTACAGGGTATAAACTTTCGAGAGCCTTGCCCGCGGTTATGTGGCAGATGGGAAATTGTTCATATCCGGTTGTAGTAAACTTGAAGTAAACTCTTCTAAAATACACCAACTGCGTGCATAAATGTGATTGTCTCTTTTCGGGGTTGTTCGAGCTGTGAAAACAGTTTTGGGTTATGTTTGACGTAAGTAGGAGTTCAGGATCACTTCTTGTTCATTACTAGTTGGCGACCGTTTGCTTAGCTCCTCTTCTCGCTCTTGTTTCGTAAGTTAGCCACCATACTTGCTTAGTCTCTGCTGCAACCTCACCACTTTACCCCTTCCTTACCCATTAAGCTTTGCTAGTCTTGATACCCATGGTTATGGGATTGCTGAGTCCTCGTGGCTCACAGTTTACTACAACAACAGTTGCAGGTACAGGTTGTGCGATGATCATGATGCGAGAGCGATGTTTACTTGTGTTGGAGTTCTTCTTCTCCGTCGATCTTGGGTTAGGTTCTGGGTCGGCAGCCTAGGCTAGCAAGGTGGGTATTGTTTGAGTTTCTGTTTATGTTTCATCCATAGTCGGATGTTGTTCTCATGTATTTTGACGTATTCTTAGGGCATTTGTATGCCTTGTATGTATCCCCATCTATTATGTAATATTGATGTAATGATATCCACCTTGCAACAACGTCTTCAAGATGCGCTTCTATCCTTGGTGGGACCTTCGAGCTCCTTTAGGATAGGGTCGCATCTTGGGCGTGACAGTAGGTATATATAGGAGGAAGAAGTACGTCGGTGGAGCAACATGGGGCCCACGAGGGTGGAGGGCGCGCCCAGGGGGTAGGCGCGCCCCCCTACCTCGTGCCCTCCTGGTTGATGTCTTGACGTAGGGTCCAAGTCCTCTGGATCACGTTCGTTCCGAAAATCACGTTCCCGAAGGTTTCATTCCGTTTGGACTCCGTTTGATATTCTTTTTCTGCGAAACTCTGAAATAGGCAAAAAAACGGCAATTCTGGGCTGGGCCTCCCATTAATAGGTTAGCCCCAAAAATAATATAAAAGTGTATAATAAAGCCCAATAATGTCCAAAACAGAATATAATATAGCATGGAACAATCAAAAATTATAGATACGTTGGAGACGTATCAAGCCGCCCAAGCTTCTGCTTGAGTGGAAGGAAACGGCATTTTTTCTCCAACATTAAAACCGCTGAGCCGACGTTGATATCATCTGAAGAATGTATGATAGTCGAGACCCAGCGCACCCAGCTGGTTGTTGACTCGCCTTCAGCCTTCACACAAGAAACCAAATCCACGATTGACATAGGCTGCTTGCACATATCTTTGAAATTCTGGATAAACCGGGCTTTCAGCTCCGCCCATGACCCGATGGAATTGGCCGGCAGCCCCTTCAACCAAGTACGAGTCGTCCCTTCCAGCATCATGGTGAAATACTTAGCGTATGCAGCCCCACTAACATCCAGCATCTCCATAGCCATCTCATAACTCTCCACCCAAGCCTTAGGGGGCTGATCTACTGTGTAATTAGGCACCTTACGAGGGCCTTTGAAGTCCTTGGGCACACGCTCGTTTCACAGAGCCGTCATTAAGCATGGCACACCCCAAGCTCTAAAAGTTACACCTGCCTCCACAGAAGCCATCAGGTAAACCGGTGCGTGTTGATGAGCTGCCAGCTTGGCCTCCCGGCGCGCTCTGCCCTGGTCCACCAAATCATGTGCATTGATACCATTGCATGTCGGGTCATGCCCACGGGGTTGGTTACGGCGCTGCACAGTACTTGAAACTGTTGTTGAGTCAATATGACTGTTGTAGCTCCGGCTCGGACGAGGGGTCGAATGAATTCGGTCACCACTTTACCCCTTCCTTACCCATTAAGCTTTGCTAGTCTTGATACCCATGGTTATGGGATTGCTGAGTCCTCGTGGCTCACAGTTTACTACAACAACAGTTGCAGGTACAGGTTGGGTGATGATCATGACGCGAGAGCGATGTTTACTTGTGTTGGAGTTCTTCTTCTCCGTCGATCTTGGGTTAGGTTCCGGGTCGGCAGCCTGGGCTAGCAGGGTGGGTATTGTTTGAGTTTCTGTTTATATTTCATCCATAGTCGGATGTTGTTCTCATGTATTTTGAGGTATTCTTGCGGCATTTGTATGCCTTGTATGTATCCCCATCTATTATGTAATGTTGATGTAATGATATCCACCTTGCAACAGCGTCTTCAAGATGTGCTTCTATCCTTGGTGGGACCTTCGAGTTCCTTTAGGATAGGGCCACATCTTGGGCGTGACAAGTTGGTATCAGAGCCTCGACCGACCCTAGGAGCCCCCTTGTTTGATCGTGTAGTTTGGCCGATGTTGAGTCTAGACTTTTTTGGAGTCTAGTTATATCAGAGAGTAGGACTTCTTTTTACTCCTCTGCCCTTCGTCGCTCTGGTAAGGAATCTTGACGTAGGTGTTTTGAACTATTCCTTTCCCCTTCAAATTTTTCTTTAGGATCTCGCGGTTAGTTTTCGTGCGTTGTCCATCCTCTTTTCAATCCGGCACACCTCTCTTCGAGTGGTTTCGATCTTCGTCATCTTTTGCTAGATCAATCCTCAGCTCTTTTCATCGACGTTGTTTCCCTGTGCGAAGTTGTCCTTGTTTTTTTCCCACCCGCCCACCCTTTTTCTTCTCAGAACCGGAGTCTGTAATCGAGTATCCATTCTTCTCGTGTGAAGCCTTTGCATTCTTTCCTCATTTAATTCAAGCGGTGCCTTTCTCGTCAAGTTATTCGTTGATTCCTCGTTCAAGTCGCCTGTGTTTTTTCCCTTGCTTGGTCGCCTCTCGCCATTTAATCCTTTCGGAGTGCTGAAGACATCTCAGAAGATTCGTGTTTGCATCCATTTAATTTGGGGTTGTCACCTCATTCAGTCCCTCAGTTGTTCCGGTGCATCATTTCTCATTCAACAATCCTTCCAACGGTGTTTTCTTTTTTAGTGGGCCCTAACCCACAGGTCTTTTCCCAGGATCTTACCTGACTCTTCTAATTTTCTGGAGCTTTTCTCAAATCCTTTCTTTCGAAGTTTGACGTAAGTATGGATTCCATCAGGCAGATGCCTTCTCCAAGATCGTTTTCAAATTCTATCATGTTCGGGTCAATTTTTCCTCTTTTCATTCTCCCGGAGAATCTCAACAATTTTAGTGGTGTTTCTCGTCGTCATTCTCATTATGTAAAGACCTAAGAAGAATTTTTCCTCTAAATCTTGTCCGTTCTACCGGAGAGTCGCGGTGCTAGCGCGATGTTATCCTATCAAATTGTTTCCAGTCGTGCAATTATTTTCACCCATCCGGAGTATTTCAGGAGTTGCTTTCTCTCTCGATCATCCGAAGGCCATCTCTTTGGAATATTTCTTTGTTCTAAGTTCTCAAAATTCGTTCTTCAATTATTCTATATCTGTGCCTCTTCATTCATCTCCATACTCTTCCGATGCTTCATGCTTTAATCAGCTCGAGACCTCTTCATTCCGTGGTATCAAATTCCGTCAAGTATCTTCATGTTTTTCTAATTTTTCCCGGTGATTCATTCTCTTTTCGTCATTCGTTTCAATTTTCACGCTGGTTCGTTGAAGATTCCTTTTCTGTTCGCATCATATCAATTCACTCGTTCTTTTCAATCCTACCGGTGGCTCATGAAGACCTTCCCAAATTTGGCGCTATATCTCCCCTTAATCTTTTCCCAATGTGAATAAGTGGTATGCAATCCATAGCTTCTCATCAATTTAATTGATGAAGGATAAGCATAACATAATTCTTATTCTCATTTCATCGTGGTCAAGTTGATTAATTCTTTTCTTCGGAGATTGTTCATGTTGAATAATTTCTCGGTTCTAAGTGTTTTCATCTTTTCTTTCCGGAGTTCCAAGTTTTTCTTGCTCATATCATCACGAAGCTCCATCTAAATCATCGCAAGACTTTTATCTTATTCTTTCCATCCCTCAATTCAATCTCATCATCCTTTGTTACCGGAGTATTTCATGGTGGTTCGTAAGGATTTAATTCATTCTTCAAGTGTTCATCAAGATTCTTGTTCAAGGAGTTCTAGTATCTTTTGTTCGTCTTGCATATCGAAGTGCAATTAATTCTCCGCATTCTTTTGAAGTGGAGTTTTGCATTTCTTCGTTCCTCTCAGCTATTCAATCTTTTCCGCTTGTGGTCGGTTATCACCTCGTAATTCCGAGATGGTATGTATAAGTCCATAACAAGCAATTCTTTTGTTGTTGAATTTCCAACAACTCTGTTCAATCTGTCATTCTAAGGATGCTTTCAAACTCAATTGTGTTGGATGATATCATTTCCTTCTCCGCTCTTTTCATTCAACTCTTTCAAGTTTTTCTGGAGGCATTGTGTCGTTCCTCTCGGCAAGTATCGTTCCATCTTCTCAAGATCATGTTCTAATCTTTCCATGTTCAGCCGGAGTGCCTTCTAAATTCTTTCGTTCTTATTCCTTGTCTATCTTGTTCTAACCGGACTGGGTTCATAGTCTATCTTGTTCGTTGAGCTTTTGATTCCCGTCGTAATCGTCATTCCTCTTTTCTACCTGAGTGCTCTCGACTTTGTTCATCCTCACTCTTTTGTTCTGATTTCACCTCATCCCTTTTCCCCTTCCGTCTCGGTCCTAAGATCTCGGGACAAGATCTCTTGTTAGTGGAGGAGAGTTGTAACACCCCGGATACGATGCGCCAGGTGTCTTCCAGTTATTCGCCGTTGTTGCCATGTCATGTGCTTGCGTGTTGCATTTTGCCATGTCATCATCTGCATTGCATCCTCATATTTTTCAAAACTTGCATCCGGTTCTTTTCCCCGTTGTCCGTTTCACGATCCGACACTCTCACACGCACCTGTTGCCCCTCCCAGGCCTCGTTTCATGAGTGGCATTTAAATGTTCTCGGAATGGGATGAAAATTGGCGTGCGGTGTTGTTATAGAGTAGGTAGACCGCCTGTCAATTTTCGTTCCATTTGGAGCTCGTTTGACGCCCTAACGGTTAACCGCGTAGCCCGAAACCCCTCTCTCTTTGCAGCCCAGCCCCTCTTCACCACAGCCCATGAGCCCATCCAAACCCCCTCCATGCTCTCGGTCATTCGATCACGATCGTGTGGGCGAAAACCGCACCTCATTTGGACACTCCTACCTCCTCCTACCTATAAATATGTGATCCCCCCCCCCCCCCGAAATCCCGCAGTCCAACCCTAGCCTTCTTCCACCCCGCGCCGCCGGACACGTCGCGTCCGCGGCCACCTCACTCCGACCAATCAGAGCCCACCACGTCGCCTCCTCCACCGCCAGAGCCAACCGCAGGGCACCACATCACCCGGCCCGCGCCCACATCGCCGCCTCCCGCTGGCCCGCTGAGTTCAGGCGGGCCCTCCGGCCCGCAAGCCCATCCGCCGCCGCCCGCGCCCAGCGCCGAGGCCCGCGCCTCGCCGCGAGCTCCGCGAGCACCGCCGCTTAGCGCCGCCCTCGCGCCGCCGTCGCCCGCCTCCCTTGCCACCCGCCCGCCCACGGCTCCCCAGCGCCTCAGCGGCTCCCTTGCGCTTTGGCCGCGGGCACCGCCGCCGCCCGCGCGCCCCTCGCCCGGCCATTGCTCGCTGGAGACGCCCACCGCCCTTCGCCGTGCCTCCTCCGCCTCTCAATGGCCGCCACCTTGCTGAACTCCACCGCGCGCAGATCTGGAGCCCCCTCCACCGAGTCCGCCGTCCCTCGCCGTCTCTGGCCACCCTCGCCGGCCCCCTCCTCACCGGAGTTACTTCGGTCGAATCGGGATCAGATCCACCAACTCCTCCAACGAAATGGCGTCCTGCGTCCCCGGATCCCTCCGTCCCGCACCGTCCCGTCCCGCGTTGACTTTTCGCGAGGTGAAATTCGTCAGTGTCCCCGGATCTGCTACATTTTCATGCCATGTTCTTTGCATCATATCTCCATGACCGTAGCTCCGTTTTGTGCATATAATATGTCAAAATGTTCACCATGCGATACTCTTCATTTAATTCCATTGTGTCATGCTTGTTTTAGTTCATCTTGGTGCCCAAATCATCGTTGCAAGAGTGCTACGTAATGTTGTCTGCTGTAGTTTAACAGAACTTGCTCATTTGTCATTTTTGTATCTTTTTGTGTGATCTTCTTTTGAGCATAATGCCTACATGTGTTATAGGCTACGAGATGCCATGTGTGCTGTGGTGCCATCCACTCTTCATTATATGCCATGTGTTGATTTTTACAAGCTTGCAAAGTAGCTGTAACGCCCCCGATGCGGCTATATCTCCCACGTGTCGAGGCACGACTTAGAGGCATAACCGCATTGAAAGCAATGTCGCAAGTGAGGTAATCTTCACACAACCCATGTAATAATTAAGGGAAAGATACATAGTTGGCTTACAGTCGCCACTTCACACAGTACATAAATAAACATCCATCATTCAGAGTACACTCAAGGTCCGACTACGGAACCAAAATAAAGAAGATACCCCAAATGCTAAACAGATCCCCGAATCGTCCCAACTGGGCACCACTACTGATCATATGGAAACGACACATAGTAACGACCACGTTCCTCGTCGAACTCCCACTTGAGCTCGGTTGAATCACCTGCACTGGCCTCATCGGAACCTGCAACTGTGTTGGAAGTATCTGTGAGTCACGGGGACTCAGCAATCTCACACCCGCGAGATCAAGACTATTTAAGCTTATAGGAAGGACAGAGTAGTAAAGTGGAGCTGCAACAAGCGACTAGCATATATGGTGGCTACTTCGCAAAAGCGAGCGAGGAGAGAAGCAAAGCACGGTCGTGAAACTAGTAGTGATCAAGAAGTGATCTGAACTACTTACGTCGACATAACTCCAACACGTGTTCACTTCCGGACTCCGCCGAGAAGAGACCATCACGGTTACACACGCGGTTGATGTGTCTTTTATTTGAGGTCAACTTTGGGTTTTCTACAACCGGACATTAACAAATTCCCATCTGCCTCATAACCGCGGGCACGGCTTTCGAAAGATATTACCCTGCAGGGGTGTCCCAACTTAGCCCATTATAAGCTCTCACGGTCAACGAAGGATATTCCTTCTACCGGGAAGACCCGATCAATCTCGGAATCCCGGACTACAAGACATTTCGACAGCAATAAAACAAGACCAGCAAAGCCGCCCGATTGTGCCGACAAATCCCGATAGGAGCTGCACATATCTCGTTCTCAGGGCACATCCGGATGAGCAGTCCATACAACTAAAACCAAACCTCAAGTTGCCTTGAGGGGGCGCTGCACAGCACTCTAGTTCGGGCCAGCACTCGAAGGAGCACTGGTCCGGGGGTTAAAATAAAGATGACCCTCGGGCTCGCGAAAACCCGGGGGAAAAGGCTTAGGTGGCAAATGGTAAAACCAAAGTTGGGCCTTGCTGGACGAGTCTTATTCAAAGCGAACTGTCAAGGGGGTCCCATAAATCACCCAACCGTGTAAGGAACGCAAAATCAAGGAACATAACACCGGTATGACGGAAACTAGGGTGGCAAGAGTGGAACAAAACACCAGGCATAAGGCCGAGCCTTCCACCCTTTACCAAGTATATAGATGTATTAATTATAGAAGATATATATATATTGTGATATCCCCAACAAGTAAACGTGTTCCAAACAGGAACAACATCTCCATGTTCCAACAAGGAACAAACTTCAGCTTCACCTGCAACTAGCAACGCTATAAGAGGGCTGAGCAAAGCGGTAACATAGCCAATCAACGGTTTGCTAGGAAAGGATGGTTAGAGGCTGACATGGCAATATGGGTGGCATGATATAGCAAGTGGTAGGCATCGCAGCATAGGCATAGCAAAAGAGCGAGCAACTAGCATAGCAAAGATAGAAGTGATTTCGAGGGTATGGTCATCTTGCCTGCAATGTTCTCAGAGTTGTCGAAAGCTTGATCCTCGAAAACGTTCTCAACAGGCTCCTCGTTCACGTACTCGTCTCCCGACTCTACCCAAAGCAACAACACAAACAAAGGAACCACAATAAATCACGGTGCAATGCACAATCAACATGATGCAAAACATGACATGATATGCGGGATGCGATATGCAATGCTTATGTGCGCTCCGGAAGGTGAATGATGAACCAGGCATCAACTTGGCAAACCAAGCATGCCATTGGAAAGATGAGATGATTTCGGTTGAAATCGATATAAAGATCACCGGAAACGGATGCACGGTTTGCAAATGGCAAGCAAAACAAGAATGGCGCAAATCTGCCATTAACAGCATGATGCCACTTAGCAAGCAACAATTAATTAAGCTACTGCACCCAAACGTATCAACAAAGTATATGGCAGTGATCTACACATGATGCTCGACAAAAGATGATCACTGAGCTACGGCTAGTTCACATCATAAAAGGTTCAAACAAGCATGGCAAAAGGGCATTAATAATCAGGCTGGACATGGCAAAAAACAGCAACAGGTTGCAATGTTCAGAGCAGCAAAACTACATGCTACAGGACCTTAAAATAGCAAAACATGGCATGGCATGAATCAAATCAAATCATATTTCAAAAGTCCCTTACTGACCATAAGCCAAAAAGGAATAGAAAATATAGTAACACCCATGTCAATATTGAAAGTCTCGTTAACAGATTCAGCAACTTGACATGTCAAAAACTGATAACGAGAGGGCATGTTTACAAGCTCAATGCACTCACTACAGAGCCTTAAATGATAAACTAAGCATACATACATCAAGAAGACATGACATAGAAGAGATTCATGGCAAGAACAATACCATAGCATAAATGGATCAACCACAACAAGCTAGGCAAAATTGAATAACATGTATACAATCTGCCAGGAAACATTTGGTAGCAAAAGTAGAGCTCGATTGACTCAAGCTATGGCATCCCATAATTGCAAACAAAGGCATGGATGGATAGAGCAAGTCATGCTTTACAAAACACCCTTACTGAAGTATCTCAAAATATGCATAGATCTCTCGGTATCATCAAGTAAACATGGCATCAAAATCAGCTAAAACAGGGCTGAAATCAGCAACATTAGGACACCTACTTTGCATGCTTGTGCTAGTCACCACATAGATCACAAAAATACATGTCATACACCCCTGGAAAGATGACATGGCATTTTACAAAACACATGTAGGACTCAAATCCATAGGGTGCACATATTAATCATGGCAAAAATAACAAAAGTGCAAGTCCTGATAAAAATCAGAAACTAACAGCACATAGCACTCTTCCAACAGCATTTCGGGCATCAAGATGAGCTCAAATGAAAATGATGCAATGGAATGAAATGATCTACTCTTCGAGGCGAACATTTTGACATATTATACGCGCAAAATGGATCTACGGATGCGAAGATATAGCATGTCGAAAAATGCACAAAATATCAAAGATCTCAAGACTTAGATGAAATTTGGAGAGGGAAAAAAAAAGGTCAACCGAGGCGCGCCTCCCGAGGCCGGATCGGGCGCGGGACTGGATGGCGGCGCTGGCTCCCGGAGCCCGGCGAGGAGGGAGGCGGTCGGCGGGGCTCGGGCGCCCGGCGAGACGGGCCGGCCGGTGGAGGCTGGGCCCATGGGCGGGCGCGGACCAAGTGACGGCGGCCGGAGGCGAGGCGGAGGAGGCGGCGGCGGGCGGGCGCTGGCCGGGCGGAGGCAGGCGGCGGGCGCGCTTGCCCGAGGGAGGCGGCGAGGGCGGAGATCATGGGGGAGCGCCGAGGCGGGGCGGCGGGCGGGGGCGGCAGGCGGCGGAGGGCGGCATGGCCATGGCCGGGCCGGGCCGGGGCAAGGCAAAGGCGACGGGAGTCAAATGAGGTGTAGTTTTACCACACGATCGTGATCGAACGACGGAGAGCATGGAAGTGACTTAGATGGGTTATTGGGCTGTTTTGAAAGGATGTTGGGCTGCAACTTAAAAGAGGTCTTGCGAAGGTGCGGTTAACCGTTGGAGTACCAAACGAGCTCCAAATGACCCGAAACTTGACCGGTGGTCTACGAGTGTTATGCCAAGGCCACTAGGCAAACCTCGGTCCATTTCGAGAAGGTTTAATACCCGCACACGGAAAAAACGTAAAAGGACCGCCGGGGGAGATAGGAGTGCCGGATTGCAAAACGGACAACGGGAAAAATGCTCGGAATCATGAGACGAACACGTATGCAAATGCGATGCACATGATGACATAATATAAAATGCATGACATGGACAAAATGCAAAAGGAGAAAACCCAACCACGGAGGAATATCATATCACAATGCGAAAATGGCAAGAGTTGGAGTTACAAATATGGAAAGTTACTTCCGGGTGTTACAACACTCCACCACTACAAGAGGATCTCGTCCGAGATCTAGGACTGAAAGAACTCGGATATTCGAACGGAGGTGATCCTCGCGCCCCGGTAGCTTCTCGGTCGGAATGGTGTGACCACTTCACTTTCAGGAATTTGATTGACTTGTTGCGAGTCTTGCGCTCGGTTTCTTCAAGAATAGCAACGGGTGCTCATGATAAGAGATCTTCTTGAAGGTCAATCTCTTGAAGTTGATAGTGCGTTCAGAGTCTTGAAGCACTTGCGAAGCTGTGACACGTGAAACACATCGTGCACGTTTGCAAAGTTGGATGGAAGCTCAAGTTGATAGGCGAGATCGCCTCTTTTCCCAATGATCTTGAAAGGACCCACGTATCTAGGTGCAAGCTTCCTTTGATACCGGGCGGACGAGTGCCTTTCATTGAGAGACGGAGGTAGACATAGTCTCCGATTTCAAAAGCCACATCACGGTGCTTATCATCATAATAGCTCTTCGGCGCGATTGCGCGGCTTTGAGATTCTCACGAATGACTTGGCACATTTCTTACATACGTGATCAAGTTATTGCCAAGAAGTTGGCGTTCACTGTCTCGAGACCAATTGAGAGGAGTACGGCACTTTCGCCTTAGAGAATTTCGAATGGGGCCTTGCCGAACTCGCTTGGAAGCTGTTGTTGTAAGAGAACTTCGGCATATGGAAGACAATCTTCCCACTTCATACCGAAAGAAATGACACAAGCCCGAGCATATCTTCAAGGATTTGATTTACTCGCTCAACTTGGCCACTTGTTTGAGGATGGAAAGCTGTCTTTGAAAGCGAATGTTGGTGCCCATGGCCTTCGAAAAGAATCCCAAAACTTGGAGGTAAAGATGCTGCCACGGTCTGCGAAGAGATCACTTGTGGAATGCCGTGCAAGGAGACAATCTCGGAGGTGTATAGCTCGCCAACCGAGCTGCTGTGATGGATTCTTTGATAGGAAGAAAATGAGCCACTTTAGTAAGCTTGTCAATGACAACGAAGATAGCATCATTTCCACGCTTGGACTTTGGAAAGCCAGTCACGAAGTCCATTTCAATATGATCAAACTTCCATTCAGGAATAGCAAGAGGTTGGAGGAGACCAGCTGGTCTTTGGTGTTCTGCTTTCACTCTTCTGCAGACATCACACTCATTCACGAATTGAGCAATTTCTCGCTTCATTCGAGTCCACCAATAAGACTGCTTGAGATCATGGTACATCTTCGTACTTCCAGGATGAATGGATAGAAGCGAATTGTGAGCCTCGTTCATAATGACTTTTCTCAGATCACCCTTAGGAACCACAATCCGGTCCTCGAAGAAAAGAGTGTCTTTGTCATCAACGTGGAAGCACTTGTACTTGGAAATGCCCTTGTCGATACCACGTTTCACCTTCTTCACCATGGTATCCAGAAGTTGAGCCTCACGAATCTGATCTTCCAAAGTAGGAGATACTATGAGGTTGGCAAGAAAGCCTTGAGGAACAACTTGAAGATTCAACTTGCGGAAAGATTCACAGAGATCCGGCTGAAAGGGCTTGAGGATTAGGCATTGCGATAAGCTTTCCTGCTCAAAGCATCTGCAATGACATTGGCTTTGCCCGGAGTATACTCAATACTTGGGTTGTACTCTTGAATCATTTCGACCCATCGAGTCTGCCTGAGGTTGAGGTTGGGTTGAGTGAAAATGTACTTGAGACTCTTGTGATCGGTGAAAATGTCCACTTTCCTTCCCAACAAGAGATGTCTCCACGTTATTAATGCATGGACAACTGCCGCCAACTCAAGATCGTGAGTGGGGTAGTTCTTCTCGTTGGGCTTCAACTGGCGAGAGGTATAAGCCACAACTCTTTTCTCTTGCATTAACACAGCACCGAGACCTTGAAGAGAAGCATCATAGAAAACCTCAAATGGCTTGGATTCATCAGGAGGAGTCAAGACAGGAGCTGTGACGAGTTTCTCTTTGAGGGTATTGAAAGCAACGTCACACTCGGGAGACCAGACATACTTCACATGCTTCTGGAGAAGGTTGGAAAGAGGCTTTGCAATCTTGGAGAAGTTCTCAACGAATCTTCGGCAATAACTTGCAAGACCAAGAAAACCTGCGGGCTGCTTGACATTTCGAGGAGGTTCCCAATTCACAATTGCGGACACCTTCTCGGGATCAACAGCGATGCCCTTGGCGGAGATGATATGACCAAGATAAAGCACTTCATCAAGCCAAAATTCACATTTGGAGAACTTAGCATAGAATTGGTACTCTCTGAGCTTGTCTAGCACCAATCGCAAATGTTTAGCATGATCCTTCTTATTCTTGGAGAAGACCAAAATATCATCAAGATAGACCAAGACGAATTCATTGGTGTAGGGGTTGAATATGAAGTTCATCATCCGAGAGAATGTTGGAGGAGCATTGACGAGGCCAAAAGACATGACAGTATATTCATAAGAACCAAAGCTTGTTCTGAATGTTGTCTTGGGAATATCTTGTTCACGAATGCGAATCTGATGATAACCCATACGAAGGTCAAGCTTGGAGAACACTGTAGCACCTTTGAGTTGCTCGAAAAGCTCATTTTGTTGGTAAGTGGATACTTGTTCTTGATTGTCTTCTTATTCAATGGACGATGTCGGCGACAAAAGTCGGTCCGTGCCATCCTTTTTCTCGGACAAAAGAACACCACAACCCCAAGGAGATGAACTCGGTGCGATCAGACCAGACGCTCTTGTTCATCGAGCTGCTTCTTCAATTCCTTCAGCTCATCAGGTCCAAGCTTGTATGGGCGCTTGCAAACGGGTTGATGCGGGCTCAAGATCGATAACGAACTCAAGCGCCGATGAGGAGGCATACCGGAAGCTCTTACGGAAAGACATCTTGGTACTCACAAGCGATGGAATCGAGAGATGGCATTCAGTTCGCCCTTCTCATTGAGAGAAAACAACCGAATGGTTTCATCACGAGCGGCATAGATGATCACATCATTAGAAGAATGAGTCAATTGAATTTCCACAGCAGCACAATCAATTTGAGCTTTGTCTTGATAAAGCCGGTCCATTCCGAGAATAAGATCAATATCCGAGTCACCAAGGACAACTGGTTTAGCCAAAAACCTATAATCGCCCATCTTGATAGAAACATCCGGGACATAATTATTAGCTGTCATATGCTTACCCGGGGACACAATTGATAAGGAACTAGGCAACTCTTGATAACCGAATTCATGCTTAGATGCAAATGGTCTTGAGATGAAACAATGCGATGCACCAGTATCAAATAAGACTTTTGCAGGAATATCATTAACTGAGAGATTACCCATTAACACATCAGAAGACTCCTTTGCTTGAGCTGCATTCATCATATTGACCTTTGCATACTTTGGATTATGCTTGACCACTGCATTGCTGGAAGATTTCACAGGAGGAGGAGGCGGAAGGCGCCTCTGGTTGAAGCACTTGTTCGCATAGTGGCCCTTCTGCTGACACTTGTTGCAAGTGACCTCAGAGAGCGGACGGTGGTAAGGAGCACTTGACCTTGGAGCTTGAGAATTAGACTTGTTGTGATAGCTTGGGTTGGGTGGGTGGGAAGATCCACGGCCACCTGAGTTCTTCTTTGGTAAGGTGACGGAACGGAGGAGGGGGCAGGTAAAACTTCTGCTGCTTAGCTGCCACTTGAGAGGACGAAGAGGACTGAACTGCATCCCTGATTCTCTTCTTAGAAGCCTCACATTTGAGCTGGGCCGCTTCTTGCTTCAGAGCCATGTTGTAGAAATCATCATACTTATCTGGCTCAAACAACACAAGAGGTAATTGCAGATCTTCTCTCAGACCACCTCTGAATTGATAGATCATACTCTTCTCATTAGGTACGTCTTGCTTAGCAAAACGAGCGAGCTTCTGGAACTGGATATTGTATTGATAGACAGACATGTTGCCCTGCTTGAGATTGCGGAACTCCTCACGCTTGCTCTCAACAACACTTTTCGGAATGTGATGAGCTCGGAAATCACGGCGGAACTCATCCCAGGTAATGACACGACCTCCTCTGGAATCTTTGTATTGCTGGTACCACTCAGCAGCTTGATCCTTGAGTTGAAACGATGCAAACTTGACAAAATCCTCAGGTCTGACATTGCTACAGTCAAAGTGCTTGCAGATGTCCACTAACCAATCGTCAGCGTCTGTGGCCTCGACACAGAAACTGAAAGACTTCGGCTGATTAGCGAGGAACTGACTGAGAGTAGCAAAGTGTGGCTGATAGTTGCCTTGACCTTGATTGCCTTGATTGCCTTGCCCCTGAGTACGTTCTTGCAAGAGCTGCAAAATCATCTGAGCATTGGCATTGGTGGCTGCCATGATAGCTTGCCAGGCCTCTGGAGGCGGAGGTGGAGGTGGAGGTGGAGGTTCGATCGATCCCCATCATCGCGATCCGGATTCAGACGCGTTGGCGGAGCCATCTGAAGAGGGTGACATCCGTTAGTCCTTTGATAGACAAATTGATAAGTAGAATCAGCGGATAGAAATTGCAACATATAGTCTTCACAATAAACATTGAACAAGAATGAGCGAATGAATTCAAAGTTAGACATCACACGTCCAATAAAGTGAGAAGCCACTTAGATATAGATATGGAAACAACATCATCTTAGAAACAAATCAAATATCGCAATCGAAAACAAAAGATTGGCTTCTAGAATGAGCGGAACAAACACATGATAGAGATTTACGCCCAAAGTGTTAGTGGTGGGGCCCACACGGACCTGACGTATAGCGGACGTCACGAATGACTAACAAGGCGTCCCGAATCAGCATAGCCAAGGATTCTTTAAGGCGTCTCGCGACCCATCAGAATCGACCGTGAATGGGCGGACCACTAGAGCGTTGAACCCCAATCTCAAATCATACATCCATCGGAAAGAATATCCTGTAAGCTACTAGAATTCCCACCTATAAACTCCGAAAACTTTCGGTTATGCAATCTGGTGTTGGGGATACAGGGACACAAAATATATCACCCAAACTAACAATACCTAGATCCAATTGTATCCATCCGTCAACACATAACCAAGAAATCCTCGAAATCGTGTACCTCGACCTTTGAAAAACATTCGTTATGCAAGTCATGGCAATACTCCCTTTTCGCCACGAAGATTGGGCTATCAGGTTATCTCACCAACAACTGCACAAAAGAGATTTCGATGTCGGCAAAACTCGGTATTCAGAAGCGCAGCGATAAAATTGTGGCGACAACACCTCGGAGCTCAACTCCCGGGACACCGCCACAACCCCTAAATGTCGGGAGGCACCAAGAACAATGTTCTCGTCACAAAACCATCGGAACGATTCCAAGATACCCCGTGATCCTAAAAAAAATTTAGTGAAATCTGAGAGAGAAGAGCCAAAACTCGTCGGGAGACCTCACAGAGCGACGAAGGGTGAGGAGTAAAAGAATCCTACTCTCGATATATATAATCCTAAGACTCAAAACATTTTCCATTCTAGACTCAACAACGTCGACAAACAATCAAGTAGGGGCTCCTAAGTCGGGAAGGCTCGATTACCAACTTAACGCCCCAATGCGGCTATATCTCCCACGTGTCGAGGCACGACTTAGAGGCATAACCGCATTGAAAGCAATGTCGCAAGTGAGGTAATCTTCACACAACCCATGTAATAATTAAGGAAAGATACATAGTTGGCTTACGATCGCCACTTCACAGTACATAAATAAACATCCATCATTGAGTACACTCAAGGTCCGACTACGGAACCAAAATAAAGAAGATACCCCAAATGCTAAACAGATCCCGAATCGTCCCAAGCTGGGCACCACTATCGATCATCTGGAAGCGACACATAGTAACGACCACGTTCCTCGTCGAACTCCCACTTGATCTCGGTTGAATCACCTGCACTTGGCCTCATCGGAACCTGCAAGCTGTGTTGGAAGTATCCGTGAGTCACGGGACTCAGCAATCTCACACCCGCGAGATCAAGACTATTTAAGCTTATAGGAAGGACAGAGTAGTAAAGTGGAGCTGCAGCAGCGACTAGCATATATGGTGGCTACTTCGCAAAAAGCGAGCGAGGAGAGAAGCAAAGCACGGTCGTGAAACTAGTAGTGATCAAGAAGTGATCTGAACTACTTACGTCCGACATAACTCCAACACCGTGTTCACTTCCGGACTCCGCCGAGAAGAGACCATCACGGTTACACACGCGTTGATGTGTCTTTTATTTGAGGTCAACTTTGGGTTTTCTACAACGGACATTAACAAATTCCCATCTGCCTCATAACGCAGGCACGGCTTTGAAAGATATTACCTGCGGGGTGTCCCAACAGCCCATTATAAGCTCTCACGGTCAACGAAGGATATTCCTTCTACCGGGAAGACCCGATCAATCTCGAATCCCGGACTACAAGACATTTCGACAGACAATAAAACAAGACCAGCAAAGCCGCCCGATTGTGCCGACAAATCCCGATAGGAGCTGCACATATCTCGTTCTCGTGGCACATCCGGATGAGCAGTCCATACAACTAAAACCAAACCTCAAGTTGCCTTGAGGGGCGCTGCACAGACACTCTAGTTCGGGCCAGCACTCGAAGGAGCACTGGTCCGGGGTTAAAATAAAGATGACCCTTGGGCTCGCGAAAACCGGGGAAAAGGCTTAGGTGGCAAATGGTAAAACCAAAGTTGGGCCTTCTTTGGACGAGTCTTATTCAAAGCGAACTGTCAAGGGGTCCCATAAATCACCCAACCGTGTAAGGAACATAAAATCAAGGAACATAACACCGGTATGACGGAAACTAGGGTGGCAAGAGTGGAACAAAACACCAGGCATAAGGCCGAGCCTTCCACCCTTTACCAAGTATATAGATGTATTAATTATAGCAGATATATATATATTGTGATATCCCCAACAAGTAAACGTGTTCCAAACAGGAACAACATCTCCATGTTCCAACAAGGAACAAACTTCAGCTTCACCTGCAACTAGCAACGCTATAAGAGGGCTGAGCAAAGCGGTAACATAGCCAATCAGCGGTTTGCTAGGAAAGGATGGTTAGAGGCTGACATGGCAATATGGGTGGCATGATATAGCAAGTGGTAGGCATCGCAGCATAGGCATAGCAAAAGAGCGAGCAACTAGCATAGCAAAGATAGAAGTGATTTCGAGGGTATGGTCATCTTGCGCAATGTTCTCGAGTTGTCGAAAGCTTGATCCTCGGCGTTCTCAACAGGCTCCTCGTTCACGTACTCGTCTCCCGACTCTACCCAAAGCAACAACACAAACAAAGGAACAACAATAAATCACGGTGCAATGCACAATCAACATGATGCAAAACATGACATGATATGCGGGATGCGATATGCAATGCTTATGTGCGCTCCGGAAGGTGAATGATAAACCAGGTATCAACTTGGCAAACCAATCATGCCATTGGAAAGATGATATGATTTCGGTTGAAATCGATATAAAGATCACCGGAAACGGATGCACGGTTTGCAAATGGCAAGCAAAACAAGAATGGCGCAAATCTGCCATTAACAGCATGATGCCACTTAGCAAGCAACAATTAATTAAGCTACTGCACCCAAACGTATCAACAAAGTATATGGCAGTGATCTACACATGATGCTCGACAAAAGATGATCACTGAGCTACGGCTAGTTCACATCATAAAAGGTTCAAACAAGCATGGCAAAAGGGCATTAATAATCAGGCTGGACATGGCAAAAAACAGCAACAGGTTGCAATGTTCAGAGCAGCAAAACTACATGCTACAGGACCTTAAAATAGCAAAACATGGCATGGCATGAATCTACTCAAAGCATATTTCAAAAGTCCCTTACTGACCATAAGCCAAAAAGGAATAGAAAATATAGTAACGCCCATGTCAATATTGAAAGTCTCGTTAACAGATTCAGCAACTTGACATGTCAAAAACTGATAACGAGAGGGCATGTTTACAAGCTCAATGCACTCACTACAGAGCCTTAAATGATAAACTAAGCATACATACATCAAGAAGATATGACATAGAAGAGATTCATGGCAAGAACAATACCATAGCATAAATGGATCAACCACAACAAGCTAGGCAAAATTGAATAACATGTATACAATCTGCCAGGAAACATTTGGTAGCAAAAGTAGAGCTCGATTGACTCAATCTATGGCATCCCATAATTGCAAACAAAGGCTTGGATGGATAGAGCAAGTCATGCTTTACAAAACACCCTTACTGAAGTATCTCAAAATATGCATAGATCTCTCGGTATCATCAAGTAAACATGGCATCAAAATCAGCTAAAACAGGGCTGAAATCAGCAACATTAGGACACCTACTTTGCATGCTTGTGCTAGTCACCACATAGATCACAAAAATACATGGCATACACCCCTGGAAAGATGACATGGCATTTGACAAAACACATGTAGGACTCAAATCCATAGGGTGCACATATTAATCATGGCAAAAATAACAAAAGTGCAAGTCCTGATAAAAATCAGAAACTAACAGCACATAGCACTCTTCCAACAGCATTTCGGGCATCAAGATGAGCTCAAATGAAAATAATGCAATGGAATGAAATGATCTACTCTTCGAGGCGAACATTTTGACATATTATACGCGCAAAATGGATCTACGGATGCGAAGATATAGCATGTCGAAAAATGCACAAAATATCAAAGATCTCAAGACTTAGATGAAATTTGGAGAGGAAAAAAAAAGGTCAACCGAGGCGCGCCTCCCGAGGCCGGATCGGCGCGGGACTGGCGGGCCTTGGGCTCCGGAGCCCGGCGAGGAGGGAGGCAGTCGCCGGCTGGGCTCGGGCGCCCGCGAGACGGGGCCGGTGAGTGAGGCTGAGGCCTGGGCGTGCGGACCAAGTGACGGCGGACGAGGCGAGGCAGGAGGAGGCGGCTCGGCGGGCGGCGGCTGGCCGGGCGGAGGCGGGGCGGGCGCGCGCCCGAGGGAGGCGGCGAGGCGGAGATCATGGCGAGAGCGCCGGGCGAGGGCGGCGGGGGCAGGGCGGGCGGGGGAGGGAGGGCGGGCGCGGGCCGGGCCGGCGGCGATGGGGATCTGGGCGATGGGAACTGCTGCGGGCTCGCTGGCGGGGGGGCGTGGGGAGGCAGGGAGACGGCGGCGCGGCGGGCGCGACCGGGTTGGAGAGAGAGGCGGCGGGCGACGTGGCAACGGGATTGGCCGGGCGAGGTGGCGGCTGGACGCGTCCGCGCCAAGGCGACGTGTCCGGCGTGGAGGAAGAAGGGCTAGGGTTTCGGGGTGGAATTGATCCGGGATTTTCGGGGGAGGTGCTTAAATAGGCATAGAGGGAGCTAGGAGAGTCCAAATGAGGTGTAGTTTTCGCCCACACGATCGTGATCGAACGACGGAGAGCATGGAAGTGACTTAGATGGGTTATTGGGCTGTTTTGAAAGGATGTTGGGCTGCAACTTAAAAGAGGCCTTGCGAAGGTGCGGTTAACCGTTGGAGTACCAAACGAGCTCCAAATGACCCGAAACTTGACCGGTGGTCTACGAGTGTTATGCCAAGGCCACTAGACAAACCTCGGTCCATTTCGAGAAGGTTTAATACCCGCACACGGAAAAAACGTAAAAGGGACCGCCGAGGGAGATAGGAGTGCCGGATTGCAAAACGGACAACGGGAAAAATGCTCGGAATCATGAGACGAACACGTATGCAAATGCGATCCACATGATGACATAATATAAAATGCATGACATGGACAAAATGCAAAAGGAGAAAACCCAACCACGGAGGGAATATCATATCACAATGCCGAAAATGGCAAGAGTTGGAGTTACAAATATGGAAAGTTACTTCCGGGGTGTTACAGTAGCCTCCTTGATGTTGCTGCTTTCTATGACTTAGTAATTTGTGTCAAGTATGAGTCTGTAACCTTGTGATGCTATTTTAACTTGCTGCTACCATGAGTTCTACGCATAATCTGGAGATGTTCACAAAGGGTGTTTTGTTACACATGTTATGCTCTATCCATCCATGCCCCTGTTTGCATTTATGGAGTGCTCTAGCATGTCTTAATCTTGCTCTACGTTTTCTATAAAATGTTCCTGGCAGATTGTTTACATGTTAATCAATTTTACCATCGTTTTTGTCAGTGATCCAAGCATGCTATGAACTTGCTCTTGCCATGGTTAGCTTCATGAACATGCCATCTTTCTGTGGGTATGCACGTCTTGTCATGCAATGCTTTGTGATGAGTGCTTCGAGCTCGCTAAGATGACTTCATAATTCTGTTTATGCCAACGCTCAGTTTTTGCTGCTAAGTCTGAATCTTTTTATGAACTTGCTATGTTTACATGGGTGCCATCATATCTTCTGTGCCTTTTTGGCTCGTGATCAGTAAGGGTAATTTTTTCTATGAAATTAGTAGATTAATTCCGTGCCCTTGTTTTCCATGATAAGTTCCTGTAGAATGTTGGTTGATAGCTCTAAACTTTGCAACCTGATGTTATTTCTGTCATGTCTAATGAAATTCTGCCAAGTCTGTGAAACTGTTATTCTTTGCAATCTTACCATGTCCTTTTGAGCATGTTCTATTGATTTCTGGAGTTAGCTTAGTGTTCATGTTTTGTCATGCTTTACCTTTACATCATTAGCATACCTTTTGTTCTCATGTTGAGGTGTTCTAGAATATTGTTTTGATGCTTGCAAGTTGCCTAGTTGTTGTTTTGGACAGCTTGTCCTTTAAACTTATTTCATGTGTATGTATTGAACCGTTGCCCCGTTTTGAGTGTGCTCTATATGAAACTTGCTTAGTTTTGTATGTAGTTTCATGTTACCTTGTTGCATCCATGTTTTGAGTATGTTTGCTTGATGTTTGAATGCATTTTGCATCAATGCCATGTTTAACTTGTTTTGCTCATATCTTCTAGGCCGTAACTCCGAATCTAATGAACTTTATATGTAACTTGACTAGAATTTCGTGTAGGTCATCGTGGTGCATATTAACTTGCTGTTTAACAAATTGAACATAAGGTTTATTCAGCTCTAGACCAATTTCGAAATTTGCATATGGGGTCTTACCGGAATTGTTATATGTTGTTTACGGCCTCATTTAAACTTGCTTTGATGTGTTGTTCTTGTATACATCATCTATTGCCATGAGTAGCTTAATGTAGACTTGTCATGCATCATACTTGGTTGAGCATCATGCCTTGTTCATGTGTGGTGTGTTTACCATGTTGTGTGCTTCTTCTCGATAGTTCCCGTTTCGTTGCGATCATGAGGATTCATTCGTCTACGCTTGGTTCGTCTTCGTGGCTTCATCTTCTTCATGGACTCGTTCTTCTTCCTGGAGGGATTCCAGGAAAGATGACCGTCACTTTGGATCTCACTACTATCATTGCTATGCTAGTTGCTTCGTTCTATCGCTATACCGCGTTACCTACCACTTGCTTATCAAGCCTCCCAAATTGCCATGAACCTCTAAACTCTGTCACCCTTCCTAGCAAACCGTTGTTTGGCTATGTTACCGCTTTTGCTCAGCCCCTATTATAGCATTGCTAGTTGTAGGTGAAGATGAAGATTGCTCCATGTTGGTTTATGTTTATGTTGGGATATCACAATATCTCTTATATTATTAATGCATCTATATACTTGGTAAAGGGTGGAAGGCTCGGCCTTATGCACAGTGTTTTGTTCTCAGAAGCGACCGACCTCGGACGGTCAAGCCTCGTGTTCTTGTACAATCCACGGATCGTATCTTTGGCACACACAGTACATCAATGTATATCAAAGTGCAATCACATGTATAATTAACGTAAAACTGATATATACCTCATAAGTCACAGTGAAACAATCAAATGGGTGTGGAGTCCCATCAACGCCATCGGCAGGTTGAGTGTAGACCGTAACCCTGTATCGTAACTCTTACTCGTCGAGATTTCATCTGCAACATGATACGTTGCAGCCGCGTAGGTCAGTACATTGAATGTACCGGCAAGATCACAATAAGAGAAAGCAGATGATAAACTATACTATATGCAGTATGGCTTTGTGGCTCTGTATCTGAGTTTTGTTTGCGTAAAAGCTGGTTTTATTATCCCTACATCAAAGGAATAAATGAAGTCTGTACTATGGAGTTTTCTATCATGACATGGTTCCGCCAACCGATGTCTCATAGCCCACAATCATCATAAGTTGCCCACAATTAAGTTATCAATCCGGTGTTGAGAGTTCGAGATAGATCCAGTCTAGATGCTCAAATTGTCCGTAGCAGGGACACGGCTAATCGATTAGGTTTAAACCCTCTGCAGAGGTTTGTACACTTTACCCGCAAGATTCGGTCCCTCTTTTACGTTCTCGCACTTGTGGTGTTTGAGAACAAGACGACGAAACATGGTCTTCGAAGAGTTCCTATGACCTTTGTCGGTACTCATCCCATCCTACCATAGTTCTACATCTGCTAGCACCGTCCCAGCCAGAGTCACAACTAAGGTCAACCAAGCGAGCCCATAGTGACTTGCGGTTGCAGGTAAGCTTCGGGCATGAAGTATTCTTCCGTCTCTTTGAGTCTGGGTGAAGCTTTCCATAAGATGTCATGGCGCTTCTCCATGCATCCCGCCAACCACTGGTTTCTCCAGGTGCCCGTCAACCATCCTTCACCCAGTGAGTGTGTATTGAATTCTTGTCTCGAGTCTTGAAGTCTTGAGGCCTTGAAGATGCAGTCCTTGCAGATTCCATCATGGAGTTATCGTCATTGGCGTAGATCCTCCATTCTCACACCACTCCCGAGCACTCATACCAACCCGTCTACTATAGCGTAGCATTAAAATAAATAACGTCCGGGCTTGGTAACAGGGTGATGGGTTCCTACCTCATGCATACTACTCAACTACAAGGATTCAATATCACTCTGGAGGTATTGTTGCGAAGATGACACTAGATGCAATAAAACACATAGGTATGAAAAACATGGTCAAAGTGAACTTGCTCGGTATTACTTGATGAAGATAATAACGCTCTCGAATAAAGACTTGGTAGAACTATTAGTCACTCCGTTGAAAATCTATATTAAACAGACAATCATATAAGCAATCATCCTAGCAATCAATTCTATCAATCATAACAATACTCAATCAAAATAAAAGCAACAAAGAAAACCAAGTCGAAAACCAAAGGAAAAACTTGAGAGAAAAATTCAAGGAAAAACTAGTGGTGACCAACTCACACAAATCTTAACATAACATCACTAAATTACTCTAATATTTTTTTCTACAGCAAAGAAAATATAAATCTAATAAAATAACAAAAATAACTTACTAATTTAATAACTAACAAAAAGAACTAATATAAAACTACTATAACCATCTAGTTAATACTAGAACAAATATAACAACTAGCAAAACACTAAGACAACTATAACAGCAAATCATTTATTAAAACATTAATAAACTATACTAAATAAATATAACAACTAATGTGTTCACAAATAACAGAAACAAAAACAATATAACTTGAAGTGGAAAAAGAATTACTATTAAAACTAATAAAACTATTTTTATCCACTATCACTATGAACTAAACAAGTAATTACAAAAAACAGTAGCTAAACACTAATAAATAACTACAAAATTTATCTACTGTAGCTAAACATAAACATATAACAACAAGTGAAAATCTACAAAAGGAATGAACTAAAAATAATTAAAAACAATAATTACATAACCAAAACAACTATATAAGCAAAACAGTACTATTTCTACTAAAATCTAACTTAAAATACTCCAAAATTACCAAACTAAATCGTACAGATAAACAATATCACAAGTGACCAGGAGAAAAAGAATTAATTAAAACCTATTTTTAAACTCAAGTTATGGCCAAAATACTAATCTGAACAAAATTTATCAAATTCAAATTTAAACTACTCAAATTTGAAATCCAGAGACACTAACAGAAACTTCAGCAAATTTGTGACACATAGCAATTGGAATCACTCAAAATACTAAAACTCTAAAAGATATGAATTTTCTAAGATTGCTATTTTCTGAAAAAAAATGAATTACAGGATTTATTTGATCTCACGGAGTAGTCGTCGGAATTGGGGAAGAAGATCGGATCCGATGTTGCGGTTGCTCCTAGAGGAAAGGAGATCACGGGACGGTGGAGAGGAGATCATATAAACCTCAGGAAAGGTCGAGGCAGCGGCCTTTGGCGGCGGCGGCGGTGGCAATGGCAAGGCGGTGTGGGGCTGCTGCTGCTGCTGAGAGGAGAGGAGAGGAGAGGTGTTGGTTTGATGTGTTGGAGGGGGTGCTTGGGTATTTATAGTGGGGAGGGAGGGTTTGCTTGGGGTAAGGGACAAGAAATAGACTAGGATTAGGAAACAAAGGAAAAGATCTAGAAACAAATCGGAATAAGCGGAAGTAGGAAAAGAATCCTACTAGGATTGGAAAAAGGAGGCTCCTGGCTCCCTTGGTGCGTCTTGGCGATGGCCTTGTGGCCGGCGGCCGCTAAGCAACCTTGGGCCTTGGCCCTTGGCCCGTGGGTGCAGCGATTTTTTTAAGAGCAGAGACAACAAAACAAAAATAAAAAATTTTATATAGGCATATAATATATCAAAATTTTCAGAAAAAGATTTTCTACAACATGAACACTATTTTAGCTTGAAATGAAATACACACAAAATTTAATAATTCACACAGTGCTACTGGTCCAATAAAATCATTTTAAAATACCAAAATGACTTCAAATTAATTTCTCTCCAATTTTCGATGTAGGGAATCATGTTACCCTATTTTCCATATATTTTGTTTTTGGAGAAAATAATTTGAATAAAACTCAAATAACTCCAAATTGGAAATAAATTCAAAGGAAATTTGAATTTAATTCTTTTAAAACTACCAACTCATATTTCATTTAATTTGAAGAAGTCATTTTATCTTCTCTCGTGAAAATCATTGAGTTGCATAAAGTTTCAGAATTGGAAATGTTTTCCAAATGAAATTCAAATATTTTCAACACCCTTGTCATTTAAATAAATAGAAGAAGTCATGTCATCTTCTCTCCGGGTTTTGTGATGAAAAGAATTTGAATCCCGAAGATCATAAAAGCAAAATGAAAGTTTGGGAAAGTCCTTTTATTCCCTCTCATTTAACTTTCAAAAGTTTCAAATTCCACTCAATTTCCCACAATCAATCACTCAACAATCAAACAAACAATCAGAGTTATTTTTTAATATAACATTCCAAAATTTAGAATTTTGGGATGTTACAAATCTACACACTTAAAATGAATCTCGTCCTCGAGATTGAAGAAACTAACAAGAAAGGGTTAGGGGTTGGGGTCTTCTAGCAAATCCATTGATCTGTATGGTCTAGTGTGCTACCACACTTAGAAGCATGGTTATTGTTCGACAAAACTCATGTACTCCATTCCTTTGGGTTGACAATGTCAGTCTTCTCAGATATTAAGGATAATTCCTTCTCTGGGCTCTTACGGTAGTGGCATAACCTTTTCCTCAATTATTTTGTCCTTTACTCTTGGTAAGGTTATTCGAGACTGGGTCTTCATAGTCGACGGTGCGGCGCCAATTCTAAACAAATATCGGTATCTCATGGTGGTTAACGATTTATGGTTTCTCCTGCAGAAAACGGTCTAGGTTGAACCTCACCGTATAGCCTACGATTGGCCTCAGTTGCCTGTAAAGGGATTCCATCGTCCTACCATTCTATGGTTTTAGGGCTTATAGCGTCGACACTCTTCAAAGGTTTTCGAGTCTCTCTGATTTTCCATCAACATATGATAGTTCATGATAGAAGTCTTGGTATGGGGCCAATCCATCCCGTACTTGAATCATTACCACATACGTAAATAGTGAATCACGTATTCTAACACTTGGGCATACTCACAAGCATTGCAGAATTTCTCTTGTCCTCGAATTGGGTTCGAGTAAATCCATGGTTTCGCAAGCCAAACAAAACATCTATCGTTACTTCACCACTCTTAGGTTTTTGCGTAACCTCCTACGAAGCGTATGCTGATTTGATCACTGCTTCTTCCAAGTGTATTCCTTTATCCAAGGTTACATCTGTTCCTTCTCAAAATCCACGGGCACGTGGGTTATGGCCCACTTGACACTAGTGCAGCTTTAAATCATCCTTGGAGTAACTCTCTTGTTACACCTCCTTTGAATCCAGTAGTACTCTGTTTCTTCATACCATCATATCAAAACAAAACTCCAACTTATTTTGTTCAGCTTCCTTCTATGGACCGTCATGAATAACACATTTCTTTTTCATTGATCTTGTGGCTTTACAGAGTACTATGACCAAAAGAATGCACAAGTTTATCCATAAAATCTCATTATTTTCATATCAATCTTTCATTACATCCTTAACCATTTTCGTAAATTCAAATTCCAAAAAGTACTTTGTTACAAATGCTGCCACCCACATGATTTGGTATGGTCAGGCATTACTTCCAACTTTATTCATTTATCCTCCTCGAGGATTCTTCAGTCCCACTGGAAGTGTGCGACATGAGCCTTGAAATCTTCAATCTTCTTTTTCATCATGGTGGTCTTGAGCTTCTCCTTCATCATCTCTGCATGCACTTCGCTTAGGTATTCCTGAGTATAACGGAGTCTTGCTTCAAGTATTTCTCCGATCTGGCGTATGGCTTCCATGGCTGCTTCACGAACAGCGTCGAAGAAAGTTGCTTGTGGCACACGTGAAATGAAAAAGTACTGCCCCATCATCTTTGGGCAAACTCCTTTCAAATGGTGGAGGTGTACCTCCACATACCAAAGTTCCACTCCCTTTTGCATGAAAGGGTAGCCTTTGTAGACTGCATCTCCTTCAAGGTGAATATGCTTCATCATGTCCTTCAGGATCTTCGGGTAATCATGATCACTTGGTCAGGGTCATGATCGTTTCAGGGCCCTTAAGGAAAGACTCATAAAGGGTCGTCATCTGCTGTTGTGAAACAGAAATGATGCTCGAAATTAAGGTACTTATCTCCTGGGGCATACATTCATATCATCCAAACAGAACTTCAAACTCAATTTCCAATTTCCTGTTTATGCATCACAACTCACCTTCTTCCATGTTCATCAAGAATATTAATTTCCAAGATAAAATATGACAACTCCTTAAAGCTTTTCAGCATGTGACATTACAACTTTATTGAGTCATGAACTATTACAATCTCGGGTAATCTATTACATAACTCAACTCATTGAGCTCATGAAAATGAAATTGCTTTCTACTACTCTTATTATCCATATCGAAATTCCAACTACTCAACACCAGCTTTCATCTTGTCGGGACATTTAATAGCATAATGTCCTGCCCCCTTGCAGCGAAAACAAATGACTTCCGACATGTCTCGGGGCTTCTTTGTGACTATCACGGACTCCTTGGATTCTTGGCTTCTTTTACGGGCATTTACTAGCGTAATGACCTAAATCCTTGCACTGTAACAGGTGATATGACTCAAGTCCTTCTCTGCAAAAATTGTGTTGCTCTCGGGTTGCCTTCCTTTTCTCTTCTGGATTTCTCTGTAATGATCAGAGTTTCTATCTCCCGGGGGTCAAACTTCACTTCTATTGTCGGGAAATATCCTGGATACTCCTTTCTTTCCTTGGTGCAATACTGTGAAAAATGTCCTTCTTCTCCACATGAATAGCAGGCATTGGAGTAAAATCTGTTGAGACCTTCTCCATCCAGGTCTTCAACACTTTCATTCATCTTGGTTCTTCTAGATCTTCCTTGAGGGCTTCTTTCATTCCATCTTCACGCTTCTGAATAGTTTGTTGCACCGTGGAGTAAATGTGACCTTGGACGGGTAGTGGGTGGTTCCTTCACACAGAAGCAAGTCACACAGCTAGTTGGGCATTCCTCGGTGGGTGTTTCTCCTCACAATGAGGGCATCCATCTTTGTGTTCCTCCTGGTGTGTCCTATTTCTCCATAAATCTTGCAGGCACAAGGTTTACTTCTTGGTGCATCATTGTGTTTCGGATAAGGCGTGATTTCAACAGGTCTTCTTGAATTCCTCCCAAGTTCTTGCTCCATTAAATCCTGTATGGCTTGATGCATGTTCCACCAGGTTGCAGCACTTCCGTCAAAGTATTGAAGAGCATAATGAACCTCATACTTCCTTGAAACCAAATTGCTCCCAAAGTGATTTTCCATGTTCGCATCCATAGCTCGCCTCGGGCTGAGTCTTGATCGAAGAATATCAGTCCAACTTCATTCATCATCTATGGGGTTCAAGGGTTTTAGGGTGAGATGAGAGAGGTGGGGAGGATATACACACAATACAACCAATAGTTTTTGAAGAAACAAGTTTTATTTTGGGGCTGTCGGAAAACATCAAACAAATGACAGCTCACAAATCATCGCATCTAACGTAAGGTGTATAGCAGGGTTTGGTCTTCTAAAGGTCAAATAATTCTTCAGATCCTTCAAGTCTTGAGTCTTCAACTGTTGTAGATTCTAATGGAGAAATCCTCTTTACTCGAAGGGGTCATCGGTTCTCCGATATCAAATCCTTCTTGGAGCATCTTGATTGATCCTCCGGGTGATCAAAGGATAAGGGTATATTCTAACTATTTGAGGTGAGAGGGTCTATTCGATAAAATCAGAAAAGATGCGAAGTAAAGGATCCTTTTGAAAATAAAGTTTTAGAGATTTCTGTCCTAGGGCTTTCCGATTTCTAGGGTCACGTCCTACAGTCAACATGTGCTCGATACCATTTCATAGCGACCCGACCTCAGACGGTCAAGCCTACGTGTTCTGTGCCATCCACGGATCAGTATCTTTGGCACACAGTACATCAATGTATATATCAAAGTGCAATCACATGTAACATTAACGTAAAACTGATATATACCTCATAAGTCACAGCGGAAACAAACAGTCGGGTGTGGAGTCCCATCAACGCCATCGGCAGGTTGAGTGTAGACCGTAACCCTGTACCGTACTCTTACCCGTCGAGGAAATATCTGCAACATGATACGTTGCAGCCGTGTAGGTCAGTACATTGAATGTACCGGCAAGATCACAACATGAGAAAATAGATGGTAAAACTATACTATATGCAATTTGGCTTTGTGGCTCTGGGTCTGAGTTTTGTTTGCGTAAAAGCTGGTTTTATTTTCCCTACATCAAAAGAATAAATGAAGTCTGTACTATGGAGTTTTCTATCATGACATGGTTCCGCCAACCGATGTCTCGTAGCCCAAAATCATCATAAGTTGCCCACAATTAAGTTATCAATCCGGTGTTGAGAGTTCGAGATAGATCCAGTCCGGATGCTCAAATTGTCCGTAACAGGGACACGGCTAATCGATTAGGTTTAAACCCTCTGCAGAGGTTTGTACACTTTACCCGCAAGATTCGATCCCTCTTTTTTACGTTCTCGCACTTCAGGTGTTTGAGAACAAGATGACCAAACATGGTCTTCGAAGAGTTCCTCGACCACCGTCCGGTACTCATCCCATCCTACCGTAGTTCTACATCTGCTAGCATCGTCCCAGCCAGAGTCACAACTAAGGTCAACCAAGCCAGAGCCCATAGTGACTTGCGGTTGCACAGGTAAGCTTCCGGGCATGAAGTATTCTTCCGTCTCTTTGAGTCTGGGTGAAGCTTTCCGCAATATGTCATGGCGCTTCTCCATGCATCCCGGCCAACCACTGGTTTCTCCAGGGTGCCCGTCAACCATCCTTCACCCAGTAGTGTGTATTGAATTCTTGTCTCGAGTCTTGAAGTCTTGAGGCCTTGAAGATGCAGTCCTTGCAGATTCCATCATGGAGTTATCGTCATTGATGTAGATCCTCCATTCTCACACCACTCCGAGCACTCATACCAACCCGTCTACTATAGCGTAGCATTAAAATAAATAACGTCCGGGCTTGGTAACAGGGTGATGGGTTCCTACCTCATGCATACTACTCAACTACAAGGATTCAATATCACTCTTGGAGGGATTGTTGCGAAGATGACACTAGATGCAATAAAACACATAGGTATGAAAAACATGGTCAAAGTGAACTTGCACGGTATTACTTGATGAAGATAATAACGCTCTCGAATAAAGACTTGGTAGAACTATTAGTCACTCCGTTGAAAATCTATATTAAAGCAGACAATCATATAAACAATCATCCTAGCAATCAATTCTATCAATCATAACAATACTCAATCAAAATAAAAGCAACAAAGAAAACCAAGTCGAAAACCAAAGGAAAAACTTCGAGAGAAAAATTCAAGGAAAAACTAGTGGTGACCAACTCACACAAGTCTTAACATAACATCACTAAATTACTCTAATATTTTTCTACAGCAAAGAAAATATAAATCTAATAAAATAACAGAAAATAACTTACTAATTTAATAACTAACAAAAAGAACTAATATAAAACTACTATAACCATCTAGTTAATACTAGAACAAATATAACAACTAGCAAAACACTAAGACAACTATAACAGCAAATCATTTATTAAAACATTAATAAACTATACTAAATAAATATAACAACTAATGTGTTCACAAATAACAGAAACAAAAACAATATAACTTGAAGTGGAAAAGAATTACTATTAAAACTAATAAAACTATTTTTATCCACTATCACTATGAACTAAACAAGTAATTACAAAAAACAGTAGCTAAACACTAATAAATAACTACAAAAATTTATCTACTGTAGCTAAACATAAACATATAACAACAAGTGAAAATCTACAAAAGGAATGAACTAAAATAATTAAAAACAATAATTACATAACCAAAACAACTATATAAGCAAAACAGTACTATTTCTACTAAAATCTAACTTAAAATACTCCAAAATTACCAAACTAAATCCTACAGATAAACGATATCACAAGTGACCAGGAGAAAAAGAATTAATTAAAACCTATTTTAAACTCAAGTTATGGCCAAAATACTAATCTGAACAAAATTTATCAAATTCAAATTTAAACTACTCAAATTTGAAATCCAGAGACACTAACAGAAACTTCAGCAAATTTGTGACACATAGCAATTGGAATCACTCAAAAATACTAAAAACTCTAAAAGATATGAATTTTCTAAGATTGCTATTTTATGAAAAAAATGAATTACGGGATTTATTTGATCTCACCGGAGTAGTCGTCGGAATTGGGGAAGAAGATCGGATCCGATGTTGCGGTTGCTCCTAGAGGAAAGGAGATCACGGGACGGTGGAGAGGAGATCATATAAACCTCAGGAGAGGTCGGTGGCGGTGGCACTGGCGGTGGCGGTGGCAGCGGCGGTGGCAAGTGGTGGGTGCGGCAGCGGCTGCTGTGGGGCTGCTGCTGCTGCTGAGAGGAGAGGAGAGGAGAGGTGTTGGTTTGATGTGTTGGAGGGGGGTTCTTGGGTATTTATAGTGGGGAGGGAGGGTTTGCTTGGGGTAGGGACAAGAAATAGACTAGGATTAGGAAACAAAGGAAAAGATCTAGAAACAAATCGGAATAAGCGGAAGTAGGAAAAGAATCCTACTAGGATTGGAAAAAGGAGGCTCCTGGCTCCCTTGGTGCGTGCGGCGATGGCCTTGTGGCCGGCCGCCGCTGGCAACCTTGGGCCTTGGCCCTTGGCCCGGCGGGGTGCAGCGATTTTTTTTTAAGACAGAGACAACAAAACAAAAATAAAAAATTTTATATAGGCATATAATATATCAAAATTTTCAGAAAAAGATTTTCTACAACATGAACACTATTTTAGCTTGAAATGAAATACACACAAATTTTAATAATTCACACAGTGCTACTGGTCCAATAAAATCATTTTTTAAATACCAAAATGACTTCAAATTAATTTCTCTCCAATTTTTCGATGTAGGGAATCATGTTACCCTATTTTCCATATATTTTGTTTTTGGAGAAAAATAATTTGAATAAAACTCAAATAACTCCAAATTGGAAATAAATTCAAAAGAACTTTGAATTTAATTCTTTTAAAACTACCAACTCATATTTCATTTAATTTGAAGAAGTCATTTTATCTTCTCTCGTGAAAATCATTGAGTTGCATAAAGTTTCAGAATTGGAAATGTTTTCCAAATGAAATTCAAATATTTTCAACACCCCTTGTCATTTAAATAAATGGAAGAAGTCATGTCATCTTCTCTCCAGGGTTTTGTGATGAAAAGAATTTGAATCCCCGAAGATCGTAAAAGCAAAAATGAAAGTTTGGGAAAGTCCTTTTATTCCCTCTCATTTAACTTTCAAAAAGTTTCAAATTCCACTCAATTTCCCACAATCAATCACTCAACAATCAAACAAACAATCAGAGTTATTTTTTTAATATAACATTCCAAAATTTAGAATTTTGGGATGTTACAGTTCCACTCTTGCCGCCCTAGTTTCCGTCATATCGGTATTATGTTCTCGGATTTTGCGTCCCTAACGCGGTTGGGTGTTATGGGAACCCCTTGACAGTTTGCTTTGAATAAAACTCCTCCAGCAAGGCCCAACCTTGGTTTTACATTCGCTTAACAACCTATTACCCCTTCCCTTGGGTCGGCCAACCCGAGGGTCATCTTTATTTTAACCCCCCCCCCCCCCCCCCGGGGCCAATGCTTGTCTAAGTGTTGGCCCGTAAAGAGCAGACTGCGGGGCCACCTCGGGGGAACTTGAGGGCTGGTTTTTACTCGTAGGATGTCTCATCCAGTGTTGCTCTGAGAACGAGATATGTGCAGCTCCAATCGAAATTGTCGGCACATCGGGCGGCTTTGCTGGTATTGTTTTACGATTGTCGAAATGTCTTGTAAACGGGATTCCGAGACTGATCGGGTCTTCCCGGGAGAAGGAATATCCTTTGCAGATCGTGAGAGCTTATAATGGGCTAAGTTGGGACACCCCTGCAGGGTATAAACTTTCGAGAGATGTGCCCGCGGTTATGTGGCAGATGGGAATTTCTTGATATCCGGTTGTAGTAAACTTGAAGTAAACTCTTCTAAAATACACCAACTGCGTGCGTAAACGTGATTGTCTCTTTTCGGGGTTGTTCGAGAGGAGAACACGGTTTTGGGTTATGTTTGACGTAAGTAGGAGTTCAGGATCACTTCTTGTTCATTACTAGTTGGCGACCATTTGCTTAGCTCCTCTTCTCGCTCTTGTTTCGTAAGTTAGCCACCATACTTGCTTAGTCGCTGCTGCAACCTCACCACTTTACCCCTTCCTTACCCATTAAGCTTTGCTAGTCTTGATACCCATGGTTATGGGATTGCTGAGTCCTCGTGGCTCACAGTTTACTACAACAACAGTTGCAGGTACAGGTTGTGCGATGATCATGACGCGAGAGCGATGTTTACTTGTGTTGGAGTTCTTATTCTCCGTCGATCTTGGGTAAGGTTCCGGGTCGGCAGCCTGGGCTAGCAGGGTGGGTATTGTTTGAGTTTCTGTTTATGTTTCATCCATAGTCGGATGTTGTTCTCATGTATTTTGAGGTATTCTTGGGGCATTTGTATGCCTTGTATGTATCCCCATCTATTATGTAATGTTGATGTAATGATATCCACCATGCAACAGCGTCTTCAAGATGCGCTTCTATCCTTGGTGGGACCTTCGAGTTCCTTTAGGATAGGGTCGCATCTTGGGCGTGACAGTAGGTATATATAGGAGGAAGAAGTACGTCGATGGAGCAATGTGGGGCCCACGATGGTGGAGGGCGCGCCCACGGGGGTAGGCGTGCCCCCCTACCTTGTGCCCTCTTGGTTGATGTCTTGACGTAGGGTCCAAGTCCTCTGGATCACGTTCGTTCCGAAAATCACGTTCCCGAAGGTTTCATTCCATTTGGACTCCGTTTGGTATTCTTTTTCTGCAAAACTCTAAAATAGGCAAAAAAACAGCAATTCTGGGCTGGGCCTCCCGTTAATAGGTTAGTCCCAAAAATAATATAAAAGTGTATAATAAAGCCCAATAATGTCCGAAACAGAATATAATATAGCATGGAACAATCAAAAAATTATAGATACGTTGGAGACGTATCAAGCCGCCCAAGCTTCTGCTTGAGTGGAAGGAAACGACAATTTTTCTCCAACATTAAAACCGCTGAGCCGGCGTTGATATCATCGAAGAATGTATGATAGTCGAGACCCAAGCGCACCAATGATCGTTGACTCGCCTTCAGCCTTCACACATGAAACCAAATCCACGATTGACATAGGCTGCTTGCACATATCTTTGAAATTCTGGATAAACCGGGCTTTCAACTCCGCCCATGACCCGATGGAATTGGCCAACAGCCCCTTCAACCAAGTACGAGCCGTCCCTTCCAGCATCATGGTGAAATACTTAGCGCATGCAGCCTCACTAACATCCAGCATCTCCATAGCCATCTCATAACTCTCCACCCAAGCCTTAGGGGGCTGATCTGTTGTGTAATTAGGCACCTTACGAGGGCCTTTGAAGTCCTTGGGCAGACACTCGTTTCGCACGCCGTTAAGAACGGTATACCCCAAGCTCTAGAAGTTACACCCGCCTCCACAGAAGCCGTCGGGTAAACCGGTGCGTGTTGAGAGCCACCAGCTGAGCCGCCAGCTCGGCCTCCCAGCGCGCTCTGCCCTGGTCCACCAAATCATGTGAATTGATACCATTGCATGCCGGGTCATGCCCACGGGGTTGGTTACGGCGCTGCACAGTACTTGAAACTGCTGGCGAGCCAATATGACTGTTGTAGCTCCGGCTCGGACGAGGGGTCGAATGAATTCGGTCACGACTATAAGAATAAGCTTGCTATTGTACTAGCGTAGTTTGAAGAAGTTCCCTCGCCCTTCGGGTTTCAACCGTCGTCGGAGTCTCACCCTTGACTAGCAGAGCCGCCAATCGCGTGGCTGCAGAAATCATATTGTCTAAAGGGTTGGAATAATGACCCGACGGTGTCACCACATGCTGAGGCAGGGTGTTATTCATATGCGGAGAACCTATCACGCGTGGCTGAACCGGCACTCCACCCCCTGGTGCTTCAGTCATCTGGTTTACCATTGGCGGATTACTGGCCCCCGCTCCGGGTGTGTTGAAGAGGTTCCTCGACTCATAAATCAAGGGCAGATGACTCCGGTATTTTCTCCTCAAGACTTCATTTGACGCGTTCTGATCCACCGTGAGCCGATATGAATCTGCTTGAATCCGTTGTGATTGGGCGTTTAAAACAGCCTGCTCCACGGTCATCCTGGCGTTTTCCGCCGCCAGCTCTCCCTTGGCTTGCGCTATCTCATCACACAGCTTAGCCACTTCCGCCTTATGCTGCTCCTGGTTGTCTGGGGTTCATCAATCTCCATCAGAGTTTCTAGAGCTTCCAACAGATCTGTTACGACTTGAGCCGGCGGGCGTGCTGGCCCGCCAGCGCCTACTGCCGATACCGCCGCTTCACTAGAAGTCATAGCCGCGGCGGCTGTCGAACCGAGAACCGACTGGGTGCCATCCATGAAGATCGCCACCCTGTTCGGCGGCTCATGGGGGTCCGGAATACTGTCGCCATCAGAACAACCCCCAAGTCATCCGTCTTCTAGTTGGTACATTGAGTTGGTCTCACCCGTGGACGATTCACCATCAGAGTAGATGGTCGTCTCACCGCCGGACATAGAGCCTTCCAATTCAGCCCCATGGATGAATCCGACAAAGGCACGCTTCACGGCGGGTTGAACTCGGGCGGGTCATGCACGCTGAGCTGTCTCGATGATGTTGGTGCAGATGTCCGGCTCATGGCCCGGTTCGCCGATCTTGCTGATGAAGACGTGGATTCCGCCGAATGGGACCCGGTACCCGTACTCAATTGAGCCAGCCTCGGGGCCCCAGCCTGCATCGTCGATGTAAAGCTTGCCGTGACGACTCTTTGTCATCCGGCCCACAGCGTATCCCTTGATCCCTTCAAAGTTGCCCTTCAAGAACTCAAAACCACCGTGCGCAGGCCCCATGGTGGGCGCCAACTATCGTGGAATTGTCACGGCAGATGTCCTCGTGGAAGGATTTAGTTGTGGAGCCATTGCGTCGAGGTTAGCTTAAAGGGGTTAAAACAGGACAAAGGACACGAGGAGTTTATACTGGTTCGGCCCCTTGTTGTGAAGGTAAAGGCCTAATCCTGTTTGAGGTGGTATTGCTAGGGTTTCGATTACCAGGGAGCGAATACGCTTGGCCTGGCTTTCGATCTGTTGTTTCTTGCCCTAAACCGCTGTCGGGTCGTTCCCTTATATACATGGGTTGATGCCCCGCGGCTTACAGAGTCCCGACCGGCTCATACAAACGTGTCCGGCTGGGTGACTTATCTTACATGCCTTACAATACAAGTTACATATATATGGCAGTTTATACTTACGGGCCTTGAGCCGCCTTCGGGTTTGGGCCCTTTAACAAGCCTACTTCATGAACTGCCATCTTAAACACACTCATGGGATTTGTTTAGATGAACCGCTATTGGGATAACCCGGCCCCTCCTGGGCAGGTCATATCCAATAGCCATATCCCCAACACTAGCCATGCCTAGTTTTATCCTTCAAATTTCTCCGTCGGAGTCGGAGTTGCGATGTCTGTCCGCAGGTGGCCGGGTTTTTGCGTAGATCTTTGATGTCTACTATGCAACTTTATTCTTCTAGACTCGTGTTGGGCCTCCAAGCGCAGAGTTTTGTAGGACAGTGGTAATTTTTGAAAGTGCGTTATATCGACTAGAGGGGGGGTGAATAGGCGATTTTTATGAATTCTTCACTAAGGAATTTGCCGGTGAGGAAATTCCTTAGCGAAGAACTACTTGATGGAATAAGTACTGTAAGTAAGCATAACAGAATGCGGGCATGGTCATCATGATGAAATGAAGACAAACAAAATGCAGAAAGCGTAAACACAGGATAGCACAAGATGAAGACAAAGCAGTGAAGAAATTGGGCGAGGAAATTGAGAAAGTCTTGATCAAAGTCTTCAAACACAGATATGAATGAACACTCAACACAATAATGAGGAAATTAAAGGGTTGAGGAAATAGAACCGATAAGGTTGGTGAAGACAATGATTTGGTAGACCAGTTCCAACTGTTGTCTCGGTTATGCGTCTGGTTGGAGCGGCTGAGTATTTAAACTCGAGGACACACAGATCCGGACACCCGATCGCTGAGCACGCAGCTCAGGACACCAAGTCCTCACCGTATTCTCCTTGAACTAAGGTCACACAGACCTCGTCCAATCACTCGAGGTAAGTCTTCAGGCGACTTCCAAACCTTCACAGACTTGGTCACTCGGCGATCCACAATTCCTCTTGGATGCTCTAGACCATGACGCCTAACCGTCTGGAAGAAGCACAGTCTTCAAAGGTAACGAGCGTCGGATCCACGCAGGATCAATCTCTTCAGTGATGCTCAATCACTTTGGGTTTGTTGGGGTTTGGTTTTTGAGTTTTTCCTCACTTGATGATTTTCACTCAAAGTCCTCGGAGGATGGGTTGCTCTCAAATGACAAGTGTCAAGTTCTCTCGGAGCAGCCAACCAGCTAGTGGTTGTAGAGGCGGCTATTTATAGCCTAGGGAGCAGCCCGACATGATAAGACATAAATGCCCTTCAATGATATGACCGTTAGGTGGATAAGATATTTTGGGACAGGTGGCGCGCCAAGACAAAGAACGGTCGGAAATTTGAATCTCAAATTCCTCGGGGCTATCATGTTCCTCCTTGTGTAGGCAATCGTGATGGCGAATTCCTAACTCCTCAGTCAGAACTAATTCCTCATCGACCAGAAGAACTTCGTCTCTGTCACTGAACAAATTGACTGAACCGTATGAGATTTCCAAAGCTTCACTCGAAGGGATTGGTAGGTGTAGGATTTTGAGTTGAGCATCACATGGAAATTTTTCCTTAGTATTTCCTCGACCCCCTTTAACAGTACGGTGTTTCCTATGACTCAAGAAAGAGAAAAATGAAACTACGAAAACAAAAGTCTTCACGCTTCATGTTCCTCAAATGAATACCAAGTCTTCAAGGTCACACCAATTTCTTCACTTTCAAAGTCTTCAGAAAGTCTTCAAAATATCAAATTCTTCAGTCGAAGAACTTCATTTTTCGGGGTCGACTTTCTCTGTAAATATCAAACTCCTCATAGACTTATAGACCTGTGTACACTCACAAACACATTAGTTTCTTAACCTATAAGTCTTCAATACACCAAAATCACTAAGGGGCACTAGTTGCACTTACAATCTCCCCCTTTTTGGTGATTGATGACAATATAGGTTAAGTTTTCAACGGGGATAAACATATGAAGTGTAAATACTGATATTGAGGAATTTGATTGCAAGATATAGAAGAACTCCCCCTGAAGATGTGCATAGTGAGGAATTTGCTTTTGAGGCAATGCACATTTGAAGAGTTGAATCATGGAGATCTCCCCCTATATCTTGTAATTCATACACGCATTTGACATATAATATGAAGAATTTGAAATGCATGATGAAATAGGGTGCTTGATGAAATTCAGCATGCAAAATAACGCATCAAGAGTGTCAGAGCTCACGAGAATCAGAGCTCAGTGCATCAAAAGTATCAGAGCATAGTGCAAGAGCACAGTGCATCAAAAGTATCAAAGCACCATCGGGTTTAAGATTACAACTCGATCCAATAAAAGTTTGGAAGAACGAGTTGTAACTTAACAAAAAAAATTGCCCATATAATAGACCCGCTTGAAGACTAAATCAAATTTCTCCCCCTTTGTCATCGAATGACCAAAAGGATCGAAACTGAGGACTAACGCCCCTGAAGAATTTCAAGTTGATGAAGGAGCGCCAGCGTTGTTGGGGTCGGTTGTTGTATTAGGGCCTGCCGCGGTGTCGTCCAAGTCTTCATTTTCATCAGTGTCGCGCGATAAAGAATAGGAGCTGGCCACCAAGGAAGGAACTTTGACCTTCTTGTATTTCTTCGGAGGAGGTGCAGACCAGTCAAATTCTTCCTTGAGTCCCATTGTCGTCAGTTCTTCCATACTTGTAGACATTTGAAAGAACAGCCAGTGCGTTTGAAGGTTTCATGGAGGTAGTAGTGGTTTTCTTCTTGCATTGTGTGTAGAGGTCATGTTGTGAAGAATTGAACCAAAGCGGCGCTTGACCCATTTATGATTGCGATCAACCTTCCGATGAAGACGGAGGAGTAACTCAGGATCGATCATCACCACAGGTCTTGTGGCTTGAGGACTTTGCTTGGTGAGGTATTTCTTGGCGAGTCATGTGTGGCGAGTCATCATTGGTGGAGTAGGATGCTGCTTTGCTAAACTGTCCATCCAATGGACGAATGCCTTCATCAATCACAGCAGATAGCCTTGCCCTTGTCATCGGTGAGGTAAATGTCCGTTTGAGGACTTCAATCGAGGGCAAGTAGCTGCAGTGGTTGATGTATCAGCCTTGTAATTGAGTGAAGACCTTGTCTGATGAATCTCATTATCCAAGGCGCATAAGGCTTCAGCTCAAATGGTGACATAGCAATATTTGCGAGTCCTCATGAAGAAATCATGGAAGTTGGACGGAACGCCATGAATGATGTTGAAAAGCATATTCTTCATGATGCCAACGACTTCTTCATCATTTGAGTCGTGGCCTTTGATAGGACTCATTGTCTTCGTCAGAATCCGATAGATAGTCCGAGGCACATACAATAATTCCTTGACGAGGAATTTGGTTCTTGGGGCCTGCCTTGGCTTCAAAGGCTTCATCAGCACTTGCATATAGTGATTTGAAAGTTCAGGTTCGTTGTAGATACAACGAGCACCATCAAGTGGAGGACTAAGTGGTAGAGCATGAAGCAATTCAGTTGCTGGTGCCTTGTAGTGAGTATTTTCAGACATCCAGTCTAATACCCATGAGTTCACGTCTTCAGCATCTCCGGTGATGTGCAGCGTTGCATAGAATTGAAGAATGAGTTCTTCATTCCAATCACAGATGTTAGTGCAGAAATTCAGAAGTCCTGCGTCGTGAAGAACACTGAGGACTGGCTCGAAGCCTGGTAGAGACTCCATGTCCACATGAGGAATATGTGCATGATCGAAGACTTTGTCTTTGTTGAAAACACCGAGGAATAGAAATTGGCTTGGTGGCAGTCGAAGCGCCTCTTCCTTATGCGAGCGAGAATCATAAGGATTATGTCGATGATGAATACATGCTCGCTGAAGAAGTCTTCAGCCTTGAACTTTTGCTTTGTTGAGAAGGATTCTTTGGCTTTGGCGGTGGAGTGTCGTGAGTTGCATCACGACCTCTGGAATCGCAATCTCGGGTTCTTGGTGAGGAATTTCTTGTTCCTCAACAGTGCGATCGAGGATCGGCGGCAGCAGTTCATCGGCGCTAGTGGCTGGAATTTCTTCATGGACAGATGAAGTGGGATGAGTTTCTTGAGCCCATTTGAGCAGTTGGAGCGGGGGACCGAGGTATTTGTTGGATTGGGGTGAAGAGTGGAGAATTTGGATGTTGACTTTCCCAAAAGTCATCGTTCATCACTGGCGTTGTGCTTCCAATATCCACATCTTCTTCAATTTCCTCAAAACTGGCCTCTTGGTGTGAACTGAGGCATAGGCGAGAAATGATTGGGGTTGAAGGATTGCTTCCACTTCAATTTCTTCATCAATCTGCTCGACGAAGCAGAGAATGATTTTCTTCATCGAGATCCGCTTGGAATCTCATAATCTTCATCATAAGGAACAAGATCCTTTGATGGAATTGAGAAAGTGGAACACATCAATAGGATTTTCAAAGGAGCTGGTCATTAGCTTCATTTTCTTCTTGGTAGAAGAATTTGGCGCTGGTGATGCCTTCCGTTTCTTCACAGCAGCTCGTTCTGCGGCCTTGGTCTTCTTCACATCGAGGAGATGGAAGAATGGGAGCTGGTGTAGGCGCAGGAGGAGCTGAGGAATCTGGTTGATTTTCCTCGGTATGGCCGATGCGATTGCCTGACTTATTCGATTTCTTGAGCGCACCACTAGTGGATGCCCAGCAATTTCTTGGCGTCAGGGATGGGATCATCAGCCAGGCTGGCATTTTCTTGACAGCTGAACTTCATCAGTGGTCTTGGCATGTTCTTCGATCTGCTTGGTGAGGCTCCAGCTTGAGGAATTTCATGTTGCGTTGGGGCTGCAACATTTGTGAATTTCTTCGTCAGGTTGACGAATCTGACTTTGGCTCCTTGCCAATAAGCATAAGAAGCATCAAAGTTTTTGCTGAGGGCTTGGATTTCATTCTGGACCTTGAGAAGTTCCTCAGGTGTCATTCTGACAACATTTTTCTTGAGGAACTTCTCCTTTACGTATTGAGCTTTCTTGATCTCTCTTGCCTTTTCAAACTTCCATTTCTCTTGATGATGAAATGGGTCACATATGACTTTGTCCGAGGTCGAGATGAAAATCAGGCATAGGGGTGTTTGGATCCTTGTGCGGAGATCAATGTAATTGAGGATTTTCCTCGGATCCAACAGCGATGGCACAGATGTGCCTTTGGCTCTATGGCCCTTTCTTGGCGGTCTCGATGATTTCCATAAGTTCATCATCATCAGCCTCATCATCTTGGTGGCTCTTGGAAGGCGACCTGTTTCTTCTTCGGACTAGGCGAGGACCTCGTCCAAGCTGTGGCCTTAGTCTTGCAGAGTCGGGCAGATGAAGACTTTGGTGCGGTGAGAACTTCTTTGAAACACCAGAGGCAATGGAGAAGCCAGCAGTCCTTTGGCACGTGGCGGATGCACAGTGCTAAGGACTTTGTCGGAACTCTTGAGGACTTGGGAGGAGCTCTGAGGACTTTGAAGGAGCTGAGGATTTTGGAGGAGCAAGAGCAGCATGAGGAATTGGCCGTGAGGGCACGGTGAGAACTTGGCCGTGAGGGCCTTGTTGGTGAAGCACTTGGCTTGTGTGCGGGCTTCTTTGCCATAGATTTTCTTGGCAGACAGAGGCCTCGGGGGCAGCAGCGATGCAGAGTCCTCATTGAATTTCCTCCTTGCCTCGTTGGCTTGTCTTGCCAACTTGGCTTGGCGCTTGGCCCATTCTTGGAAAGTCCTCACCACGCTTGATCTTTGGTGGGGTCGACTTCTTGACCGGTGCCAATGGAGCTCTTGGGCATGGAGGATTGATGCAAATTTCTTCATGTACTTTGGAGTTACATATCTGTACTCCTCCATTCCCTTGCCCATCTTCGTTCAATCCTTTGAATCGCACCTTGCGCTGATTTTTATTTTCTTTGCGAACTCGGCTTCATCAGTGTGCAATAATCAGCATATATTTCCTCGGGGATTTCAAACGCAGTCATCACCTCAGGCCTCTTTCCTCCTTTCTGTGGCTTCTTTCCTTCTGCCATATTCTTCAGGTGAGGAATTTGAACAAAAGAATTCTCTGAAGAAGTATGCAACTTTTCTTCGAGGAACGCTGCAAATGAGTTAAGTTGATGAGAACCTAGTGATTCAGCAGCGGACATGAGTACCTGTGAACAGAGTATAGTTGCGAGGAATTTGGAGAGGTCATATCGTTCTCGAAGGTTTTCAAAAGAACAAGTTTTGAGGAATTTGACCAGATGAGCCTTGAAGAATTTCACTAAGCGTTATTTGTCTTAGGTTCGAGTTATGCAGATCGAGGATCCACACAATTGAGGAATCTTGAAGAAAATGATTGCTTAGAAAGCGAATCAAGAGCATATAACTAGTGAGGTGTTTGTGTGTGAGGATTTGAAGAATAAAACACCTTTGAAGATTTTGTAGTGAAAATTAGGATCAACGAGGGCAGTAAAAGTAACTTTTAATTACCTAAATGAAGAACACAACGCTGGGTGTTGTACATGTGAAGCTCGTCATTCAGATCTTCACGCCCTAACTTCGGCGAGAGGAAGATGGCTCTGACAGCGGCGGAGTGAAAATTTCATAACCGGTAGCGAGTCTGACAATGACGAGTCGAGCAGCGAATCTCTTCCTCACGGCTGACGAAGGAGAAGCGGCGGCGCTAGGGTTTGAGGAGCTCGGCGGGAGAGAGAGATCGGCGGAGTAAAATAAGTGAGGATGAGGAGAGGGTATTTATAGAGGCGGTGAAAAACTGTTACTTTGAAGATTTAGGACGAACATGCCCTGACCATTCTCCTTCTCACGACATGTGTCACCCACGTCTTGTGTAGTGGAGATCATGTCTGATCGTGGGTGAGTAAAATAATGCATCGTGGGATGCGGAGCGGTTTAATGCGGCAAAACCGAAAGTTTGGATAAGATCAGTTTTAAAGTTCCGTTCGCAATTTCTTGGTGACAAGGACTCGGTGAAGATTTTGAGCGAGTTTCAAATAGAACGCACATGAAGAATTTGTGAATAGATTGGGTTGAGTATAGCATAGAGGGGGAAGGGTCCGATCACATTCACTTAGCAAAAAAAGCGAGTTGAAGAAATAGCCATAAGTGAATGCTGTAGAGGACATAAACCCATATATATATATAGCCAATGAAGAAAAACGACGGAAACAGTGAAGATTTTGAAAAGTTGAATAATTTGAAAAACTGAAGAATTTCAAAAACTGAGGAAATACTCAAATTGAAGATTTTCAACTTTGGTGGTGGCGTGTCCCACCGTATAAGAATGATGATTTCAGACACCGCGTACAATTGTCGTAGGGTTCTGAGAATCAAATTCTTCATTAATTTCTTCACACTTAGAGTGTTATTCTTCATTGATTGAAGAAAAATGTTTCTTCATGTGTTGCACATCTAAGTCATCAATGATGCATAAGTGTCAGGATGTGTGTCCTTTTCAAAGAACATTTGAAGATTCTAAGATATTTAGCTCACGCCGCAGCTTGCTAAATCTCTTCTCATCCAAGGGCTTAGTGAAGATATCGGCTAGTTGTTCTTCGGTCTTTACATGCTCGATGGAGATGTCGCCCTTCAACACATGATCACGAAGAAAATGATGACGAATTTGAATGTGCTTTGTCTTGAGTCTGAAGCTGGGTTGTGAGCAATCTTGATGGAACTCTCATTTTCATAGTAGAGGCACATTCTTCACGTTGATGTCGTAGTCCTTGAGAGTTTGCTTCATCCACAGCAATTGAGCACAACAAGAGCCAGCAGCAATGTATTCAGCTTCCGATGAGCGGTGATACGCATTCTGTTTCTTCGAGGACCAACAGACCAAAGATCGTCAGAAATGACAAGTACCAGATGTTGACTTGCGGTCCACACGATCACCAGCATAGTCAGTCAGAATATCAATGAGATCAAAAGTAGAGCCCTTGGGGTACCATAATCCTAGTGTTGGTGTGTGAGCTAGATATCGAAGAATATGCTTCACAACCTTATGGTGTGATTCCTTGGTGTAGCTTGAAATCGGGCACACATGCAAACACTAAGCATTATATCTGGCCTAGATGCACGTAAGTACAATAAGGAACCAATCATGGGCGGTATACCTTGTGATCGAAGTCAATACCATTTTCATCGATTGCATAGATGGCCATTTGTGGGCATAGGAATTTTAGCGCCTTTGCAATCTTGCATGCGAATTTCTTCATGACATCTTTGAGGTATTTCTCTGAGATATGAATATGTCATTGTGTTGTTGAATTTGAAGACCTAAGAAGAATTTCAACTCTCCCATCATAGACATTTGATATTCTTCACTCATCATATAGGCAAATTCATCACTATAACGTTGGTCAGTACAGCCAAATATAATATCATCAACATATATTTGGCACACAAACAGTTCACCATCATATGATTTAGTAAAGAGAGTAGGATCGAGTGAACCGGGTGTGAAGCCATTCTTCACGAAGAATTCCTTCAATGTATCATACCACGCCCGTGGGGCTTGTTTTAGACCATAGAGTGCCTTGTTGAGTCTGAAGACTTTGTCGGGATTCTTTGGATCTTCAAAACCTGGGGGTTGAGCAACATATACTTCTTCCTCAATCTTACCATTGAGGAATGCACTTTTCACATCCATTTGGTATAAAGTGATATTGTGATGGTTAGCATAGGCAGGTAATATGCGAATAGACTCAAGTCTAGCAACAGGTGCAAAAGTTTCATCAAAATCAATTCCTTCAACCTGTGTGTAGCCTTGAGCTACAAGTCGTGCCTTATTCCTCACCACAAGGCCATTTTCATCTTGCTTGTTGCGGTAGATCCACTTTGTGTCGGTGTACTAGAGTAGGGGTACCCTAGTATCCCGAACTTCGTGCCGGGCGATTGCTGACACCCAGCGGCGGGGCTGCCTAGTGACCACCAAGATCCTCCGTGGTTCCTTTGGAGCCATTCAAGAACAAAGTATTTAACCAAGAAGACAAGGCCCGGCAAGAGGAGCTTGCCGGAAGGCCACTCAAGGCACGCAGAGGACAAGACCCGGCAAGAGGAGCTTGCGGGAAGGCTTGGTGGCGACAAGCTCCGGCGCGACAAGGATTTAGCAGCGGCAAGGTGCTTCCAGCGGCAGCAACCTCTCTTCATCTCCGCTCCAGCTCATCCACCAACGTGTCGCCATGGGGCCATTCCAGGCGTGCGTGTCAAGAGGCTGTGCAGCCAACGGAGAGCAGCGGTAAGCGGCACTGATAGGGGTGTCGTCGTGGCAAGCGGTGGCGCCCCTAACGGTCCCTTTCTGCACTGTTTAGGCGATATGGACGGGCATTTATTGCTCTTGTCCCTTGCCGTCAGAGTTAGGTAGAATACACTGTACAAAGTAGCTGTACCAACCGCAACTCTTTTTTCCCATTTTGCCCTTGTTTACGTTGCCACCTGTGGTGACCCCTTGAGCCTATAAAAGGAGGCCCATGTGCAACGTAGAAAGGGTTGGGTTCGGCTCATTCGACTCATTCGAGACTAGAGACACTCAAGCTAGGTTTTGTAGCTCTCATTGCTCCCTAGCAAGAACACAAGATAATCAGACAAGCAGCAGTAGGAGTATTATCTCTCCGGAGAGCTCCGAGGCTGGGTAAACTGCTCGTGTGCATCGCCTCGGTCTGCTCTTCGTGCAATCTCCGCCCCCCATCGAACCAAAAGGGACTCGGTCCGCCAGGTCCCATAGGTGTTCGTGGGCCACAATCAGCTTCCCCGACATCTTTGGCGCGCCAGGTAGGGGGCGTCGAGGCTATGTGAACCTGATCCGGCTTCACACGAGCAACTTCTTCATCATCTTCGTCAACATGCCACCGAAGAAGAAAGCTTCGGCGACAGCAGAGCCGTCCGCGTCAAACCCACCACCACCGGAGCTGAGGAGTGGTGGGGAATACGGCGAATAACAGGTGTCGTCGAGGGAGCCCACGACGCTGCCAAGTCCAAGGACAAAGCGGCGCGAGACTTCGGCGTCCGGATCGTGCGCGTCCATCTCGGGGCGCGAGACCGACAACGTCATGGTGCTCGTGGCGCCATGCGTTTGTTGGGACAAGATCAAGCTGGTGGATCGAGCGCACAAGAGCAGCTCGCGCCAGCAGGCTGGTGCGGCGGGGCACGGTCGCTGGGCGGGATCTGCTCCTTCTAATGTATTTAGAAGTCCGAGCATATCCGCTCCTCGCACCGTTCACCATTGCCGCCCACCACTCAGCGGAAGCTTTGGCGCGAGCTCAAGCTGCTCTGGATTACCCTCCAGCGGTGACAAGGTCGGCGAATGGAGGCCACCATCAAAGTCTCATCGGCTTTGCCAGCGGCGACACTCCGCAGCAACCAACTGCATCCTTGCGCGGCGAGGCGACAAGGCACGAGCGGTGGCGGCGAAACCTATGGGGTGCAACCACCATGCATTCTCCATCTGAAGGCCAAGATCGCTGACTCGTCGGATCCACCTCGGCAGCGACTCCACGCGTCATCGGATCCACGAGCTCGCCGTGATCAGCGCCAAGTTCTTCAAACGGCAACAAGAAAGCGCTTCGAACTCGCGATCGAAGCGCCAAAGAAAGCGCAGCGTCAATCCGACCAGCAGCGGCTGGGCCCTCTGTCGGCGATGCATGCGCCGGGGAACCGGTGACTTGCCGTGACGCTGTAGGTTGCCCTGCGTTCACTCGTGAGCTGCGGCAAGTCCGATGGCCCGACAAGAAAAATTTCAAGCCGGCGTGCGGAGAAGTATGATGGCGGGGCGCATCCGTCGGAGTTCCTCAGCATCTACACCATCGCGGTGCAAGCTGCAGGGGGACAAGACGACAAGATCCTCGCCAACTACTTCCCGCTGGTACTCAAGCCCAATGTTAGATCTTGGCTCATGCACTTGTCGGACAGCTCCATATCTTCTTGGGCAGATCTATGCCATCAGTTTGTCGGCGCCTTCACGGGCGGCCACAAGCCTCATGGCCAGGAGAGTGACCTTCACCTGCTCGCCCAGAAGGAAGGAGAGTCCCTGCGCAAGTTCATCCAGAGATTCAGCCGTGTGCACTACAACATCCTAGATGTCCACCCTGCCGCGGTGATCAGCGCGTTTCATCAGAACATGCGGAACCGCAGGATGAGGGAAGAGATGGCGATGTGCAAAGTTAAGGACGTCAGTGAGCTATATGCCCTGGCCGAAAAGTGTTCACGTGCTGAGGAAGGGAGGAGACTCCCAGGAGAGAATGCAGAAGCAGGATCTGATAGTGAGGAGACCGCCCCGGCAAAGAAGAGTCGGCGGCGGAACAATCGAAGGAAGAAGAGCAAAGAGGTACTAGTTGTCGAGCAGTCCGGCAATGGAGGTGGCGCCAAGAAAGCCAAGGTTGGTGGCTCCGGCAAGGAGGTTGCCGCTGACACTGACCGCCAAGCTGTGGCGGCCGCCGACAAGCAGGACGGCTCCAACAAACAGTACTGCAAGATCCACCGTACCAAGGGCCACGGCCTCCAGAGCTGCAAAAAGGTCGAGCAGCTTGTTGAACAGCAAAAAGCTGAGTCTGGCGGCGCGACAAGGAGAAGGCCCAGGAAGGTGCTGGGGCAGCTAGCAAGAAGCGACCGGCCGGGGGACGCCATGCAAGGCCAAGCGATGGCAAGAGACAGACCTCCAGCGCGCGACAAGGATGAAAGCAGCGATGGCGATGAAGACATGGAAGGCGCATTTAAAGCGATGAGCAGGAGTTTCAGAAAGCAACAGAGGTCCTCTGTGTTGACGGCGGTGCTTCTCTGCATATCTCACACTGCCAACTCAAGCAATGGATGCGGGAGGTTAACGCAGCAGAACCATCCGTAGAGTCACGCAGGCCTTTGAAATGGTCCAGCACGCCTATCATCTTTGATATTGAGGACCACCCTGATCGCATAACTGCGGTCGGGTGCTTGCCGATGTTGGTCTCACCAACTATCCGCAACCTCAAGGTCACCAAGATGCTAGTTGACGGCGGGGCCGGCTTAAACCTGATCTCCTCCGCAGTGCTCTAGAAGCTTCAAATCCACGACAATGAGCTCGAAGAGGCGGCACTTTCAAGGAATCAACCCGGAAGGAGCAAGCCAAAGGGAAGATCACGTTGCGGTAACATTTGGCAGCGAGCTAAACTTCAGGATCGAGAGGTCACGTTCGGCGTTGCTGACTTCCCATTGCCTTATAATGGGATACTTGGCCGTCCAGCGCACGCCAAGTTCATGGCAGCCTCTCATTATGCATACAACTTGCTCAAGATGCCAGGCCCAATAAGTGTCATTTCTGTTCATGGCGACAAGAAAGATGCCCTTATCTGTGCCGACAAGATTTACCGGGAGGTAGCAGCTGCGACAGATAGCAAATCACTTGCCGCTGAAGCTCCCGGGGGGAAGAAGAAGACCAAGTCCGGCAAGAGCTCTGATGCCCACTCCGACAAGCGCACCTCTTCGGAGTGCTGCGCTACCGTCGACGACGCACCATCGAGCTCCACCGGCAAGTGCAAGAAGATGATGGCAGCTCCACCGAAGACCAAGAAGGTGCCCGCCAAGGAGGACGGCACTGGTGGTACCTTCACCATCAGTGCCACTCTCGACCCGAAATAGGAAGGCGCGCTCGTTGCTTTCCCGCGGGCGAATGTCGGTGTGCTTGCATGGCAACCGTTTGACATCCCTGGTGTTCCCAGGAAAGTAATTGAGCACCACCTAGCTGTCTGTCCTCATGCGCGGCCCGTCAAACAAAAAGTCGAAGAAGCGAGCGGTGGGCGCCAAGAATTCATTGCGAAGAGATCAAAGCTGGAAGCAGCGGGCCTTGTCGGAGGGTGCTCCATCCTCGTGGTTGGCCAATCCTGTAGTTGTTCGCAGAAGGCAAATGGGAAATGGAGACTTTGTATTGACTTCACGGATGTTAATAAAGCTTGTCCCAAAGACCCATTTCCCTTGCCACGATCGACAGATTGTTGACTCCACGGCTGGATGTGATTTGCTTTCATTTCTTGGCGCATACTCGAGATATCATCAGATCTTCATGGCAGAAGAAGATGAAGAGAAAACCGCATTCATCACCCCATGTGGCACATACTGTTTTATACGGATGCCCTTTGGGCTAAAGAATGCTGGTTCAACGTTTGCAAGAGTAGTCCATGACGCTTTTGAGCCACAAATGCACAGAAATGTAGAAGCCTACATGGATGACATAGTGGTCAAGAGCAAGGACAAAGCAACTCTAGTTCAAGATTTGGATGAGACCTTTGCGAATCTGCGTAAGATCAACCTCAAGCTCAACCCCGAGAAGTGCGTGTTTGGAGTTCCTTCCGGCAAGCTTCTTGGGTTCTTCGTGTCTCAGCGGGGAATTGAAGCCAATCCCGACAAGATCAAGGCCATTGAGCAGATTGAAGCACCAAAGCGCCAAGGGCGTCACGAAGACTTGCGGCTGCGTGGCTGCTCTCAAAGAGGTTTATCTCTAGGTCTGCTGGCGGCATACCGCCATTTTTCAAGATTTTGAAAAGGCAGGTCCAATGAAATGGACTCCCGAAGCGGAGGCTGCGCTGCAGGACTTAAAGAGGTACCTGTCCTAAACTCCAATACTTGTCGCACCTAGGCCACAAGAGAAGTTGCTGCTGTATATAGCGGCAACCAATCAAGTGGTTAGTGCTGCGTTATTAGCGGAGAGGGAGGAGGATGATGAGCCGGCAACCATGGCAGTTACATCCAGCGACAAGCAGGGGGCTTCACCGTCAAGCTCTGGTCCCGACAAGGACGGATCTGCACAGATGAGCGAGAAGATGCAGAAAAGGATGGTGCAGCGCCCGGTTTACTTTGTCAGTTCCCTTCTACAGGGGGCTAGGTCAAGGTACTCTGGTGTGCAGAAATTGCTTTTCGGCCTCCTCATGGCCTCGAGAAAGCTGCGCCATTACTTCCAAGCACATGAGATCACAGTTGTCACTCGCCTTCCGCTGAAGAGAATATTGCAAAATCCAGAAGCAACAGGCAGGATTGTCGAGTGGGCACTGGAACTGTCAAGCTTTGGCCTCAAGTTTGAAAGCACTTCAACTATCCAAAGCAGAGCACTGGCAGAATTCATAGCAGAGTGGACGCCGACGCAAGATGAAGAAATTCCAGAGACGAGCATCCCCGTCAAGGAAGCAAGGAAAGAGTGGCTGATGTACTTTGATGGTGCCTTCTCGCTGCAAAGCGCGCCGGTGCGCGTCTTGCTTATCGCACCCACCGGAGAACACCTCAAGTACATAGTCCAGATGCACTTTCCCAAGGAGCAAGCAACAAATAATACTGCAGAGTATGAAGGTTTGCTTGCCAGTCTCAGGATAGCAGTTGACCTTGGGATCAAGATGCTTGTTGTCAGGGGTGACTCACAGCTTGTCGTCCGCCAAGTGAACAAAGATTATCAGAGTCCGTTGATGGAATCCTACGTCGATGAAGTGAGAAAGCTAGAAGAGCACTTTGACGGCCTACAAATGGAACATGTTCCAAGAGCTCAGAATGATATTGCTGATGGCCTGTCAAAGTGCGCCGCACTCAAGTTACCTGTGGAACCAGGAATCTTCGTGCTCAAGCTGACTCAACCAACCGTAACGCCATCAACTGGACAGAACAAAAAGAGGAAGTTGATCTCTGGCGACTACTTCCCGGCCGAGCTCCCCGAAGCCGCCATCGCGAAGGTCCCCAAGTTCAACACCAAGAGTGCTGAGGAGCAGTCTGCTCCGACAAACCTCAGGGTTTGTTTCGTTGAAGCAGACGCTCCCGACAAGTTTTGCTCCGGCAAGCTTGTCGGGGAACATCAGCTCCGACCGAGCCGCAGGTTCTTGCCGTCAAAGCTGATGTTCCCGCGGCAGCAGATGTGCCTTTAGTCCTTGTTGTCGAGCCGCAAGCTCCAGCATGGGCGCAGCAGATTGTCCATTTCCTTGCACGGAGAACTTCCGAAGAGCAAGAAGAAGCGGAGAGAGTAGCCCGGCGATCAAGTATGTACCAGTTTGTCGATAGCACACATGCATGAAGAAGACTCAACGGTGTGAAATTGAAGTGTATTCACCGGGAAGATGGGCGAAGCTGTTGGCGAGAGATACGAGAGGCATATGTGGGCACCACATTGGCGAAAACACTTGCCGCAAAGCTTTCCGGCAAGGTTTCTTTCGCCGACAGCCCTCCGGATGCAACTGCACAAGTAACCAAGTGTGAAGCGTGCGGTTCCATTCCAGCAGATACACCAGCCAGCTCAAGCTCTCCGGGCGATCCCTTTATCCGGCCATTTTGGTGCAGGGGCTCGACATCCTCGGCCCCTTTCCCGAGCTGTCGGGGCTTTGAGTACTTATGCGTCGCAATCGACAAGTTCACAAAGTGGCGGAAGTGGAAGCGATGAGGAAGGTGACAGCACGGTCGGCGATCAAGTTCTTCAGTCAATTGTTTGCCGTTTTGGGATTCCTAACAGGATCATCACCGACAACGGCACACAATTCACGATCGCACCTTCATGCAATCGTCCAAGATCTTGGCGCCAAGGTCTGCTTTGCTACATTGCCCACCCAAGGAGCAGCGGTCAGCGAGAGGGCAAACGCTGAAGTGCCGAGGACTCAAGACCAGAACTTTGACAGGCTGCGCAAGTGCGGAAGAAAGCTGGATTGAGGAGCTGCGGTGGTTCTTTGGTCGATCGGGGCGACGCCAAATCGAGCCACCGGCGGACACCTTACGCTCTAGTCTATGGAGCAGAGGCAGTTCTCCCCACGGAACTCGTATCGGGTCACCTCGAGTACTCGCTTATGATGAGCTTGAGCAAGAGCAGCTGCGACAAGATGACACGCTGCTCCTTGAGGAGGATCGTCTTGAGCCGTTGTCGAGCTGCTCATTATCAACAAGCTTTGCGCCGCTACCATAGCCGCAAAGTTAGTGCCGAAGTTTCGAGGAAGGCGACCTTGTTCTTGGTAGCGTTCAAACCGCCAAGAATTCCAACAAGTTGGCCTTGAAGTGGGAAGGCCCTTATCGGGTGAAACGAGTCACTAGGCTGGCGCTGTCCGCTTTGAGACCGAAGATGGCATTCGGTGAGCAACTCACGGAACATTGAGCATCTTCGTAAGTTTTACCCATAGAAGCGCGGTTGCGGAACCTGTTCCGCAACCACCTTTTGTACAAGTCTTGCCGATGTTGCATGTAATCCGTTGTACAAAGCCGGGCGCAGACCCCGTGCATCAGTGAAGCTCATGCGTTGCGCGCAACTTGTCAATTTCATGCTTTCATAATCATTTTGCATGTGTTATCTGACATTTTGTGCAGCATCCGCACCCGGTAAGCAATAACGAGCCACGAGGCTCCATAACTTTATTTTCTCTTCTTTCTTCTCAAAGAAGGAAAGTTTCCCTTGCGCACAAGTTAACCAGGGGGGAGGAGAAGATAATGGTGTGGGCCGCCAAGCGTCGCTCGAGGAAATATCGCCTTGCCGGGAAGCAAACGACAGAAAAGCTAAGTTGCCAAAGTTTGAGCAATCAGTTTTTAAATTTTTAAGTTATCTTCCTCGAATGATAGTACTTTATATGGAAAACCTGTGCGCGGAGGAACCAACTCGTAGCTAGTTTGCGCCCTTACTTTGTTTCGAGTCCGCTCAACAACTTAAGTGAGCTGCAACTAGTTGCGACAAGGTTGCTTGTCGGAGGTGGCACCGCCAAAGAAGCTCTTGACGTTCGCACTCGGCGCTCGCATGACAAAGGTGCCAGCACGACAAGTTCCCTAAAAGCGTAGGGCACAAACATATAAAGGAAGGGATCGAGTAAAGGAAATAACATTGCAATCGTTGCCTAAGATAGAGTATATTACAAAATAACTTGTCGCTGATGAAAGGACATGCGGTGCCCCCATGTGTGGTTTTGGTAATTGATGACATTCTCTATGGACTAATGGTTGCCTTGAGTTTATTTGAAGGTTTTGTCCATAGGCTTTTCTTGGAGTACATGTGTTGGTTTCAAGGAGAGTTTTGTGTCGACCAAGGTGCTTTTCAAGGAATTATCCAAAGATTGGTCATGTGAGTGTTGAGCTTATTGCAAGCATGTCTTGAAGAATAAGATTGTGTGATCATTCATGTCCACCTTCAAGACATCATCCAAATGAAGAGAGTTGGAAAGATTCAAGGTTGATCAAGACTAAGTCAAGAGTGAATCAAGTTGATCAACTCACAAAGCGTAGAAGATGTACCGAGAGGATCAAGTGATCCCATGGTATGGTAAGCATTGTCCATTACGCTTTGTGTGCTAACCCATGGTCTTCGTGAGAGTTCTTTGTGGGGTTAGGTTGCGGTGTGCAAGTTCAAGTGATGCATCACGAAGAGATCAAGTGCTTGAAGCTTGCCGTCCATTTGGTGACAATGGACTTGTGAAGATGTCTTGGAAGAGTGGCTCACCCATAGTGGAGTATGGGGAGCAATCAACTGTCTTCTTGAGCCAACGCATAATCAAGAAAGGTGGTCCAACTTGAGGGAGTCAAGATCGTCATCATCTAGCTCAAGTGGACCATGTGCAAGGCAAAGGTTTGCCCTTGATAGGTTTTCTATTTTACCGGTCTCATGGTAGTTGTGGAAGACCGGGTTATAGGATCGATAGCCGTACTATCAAGGGGGGCTCTCAAGTGAGTAGCTTGATCGTATCGTTCGTTGAGAGCTCAAACCATTGCATCCTTGCATCGTGTTTCTTGGTTCTTGTTTGGTTCTTCTCCTTGTGAGATTTGGAGCTTATTGTCATTTTTATGACAAGCTCGAGTTCATCGAAAACGGAGTTCTCATGCATCTTCTATGATGTTTTCGATGTTGGAGGGTATGCCGGTTCTTCTCGGTTGGAGGTTTTACTCCTTTGTTTGCTAAGCATACCTCCCCTGCCTCTTCTTACTATAACCTTGATGCTACTCGTTGTCTTGTTTCAAACAAGCTTGAGTTTGCTCAATTCGGAGCTCATATGAAGAAGTTATGGCAGTTCTGGTTTTCCTTGGAGTATTCTGTGTTTTCAAGGTTGGTGCCTTGGTAGTACCGTGCCCTCAGTGATAGTACCGCTTGAAGCTCCCAATGGTAGTACCGCTCTCGGGCTGATAATACCGCTCAAGCGGTAATACCGCTCTCGAACAGTAGTACCGCTTGGGAGTTTCGGCCGTAGTACCGCTGTGCGTCTGGGCTACTTCCGCCTCGATTCTCTTTCGTAGTTTCTCGTGTCGGGTTTTGCGGCACTAGCTGCGGCAGTAGGAGCGGTAGTACCGCTGAGAGCAGTAGTACCGCTCTACTACCGCTGTAGTACCGCTCTGGGGCCAGTGGCCTGCCCCTCTCTTCAGCGCGGTAGTACCGCTTGGTAGGGAGCGGTAGTACCGCCCTCAGCGGTAGTACCGCCCTTCCCTAGTGGTAGTACCGCTCTGTGCGGGGCTGTTCGGTGGGGTAACGGTTGGATTTTTCCCCTCCTATAAAAGGGGATCTTCTTCCCCATTGAACCTTATCCCTTGAGCTCGTGTTCTTCCCCCATTGTTGACCTTCTCCGAGCTTGCTATCTCTCAATCCCTCCATGGTTTCTTGCTAGTTTTTGGGGGAAAAGAGAGGAGATCTAGATCCACATTTCCACCAATCACTTTCTCCTCTATGTGAGGGAACCCCTTGGATCTAGTTCTTGGAGTTCTTGGTGTTCTCCTTCTTGTTCTTCCTCTCATTTTCCTCCCTAGCATTAGTTGCTTTGGTGGGATTTGAGAGAGAAGGACTTGGCACTCCGTGTGCCCTTGCCATTACATTTGGTGCATCGGTTTGAGTTCCCCACGGTGATACGTGGAAGTGAAGTTTGAGAAGCTTATTACTCTTGGGTGCTTGGTGCCCTTGAGCTTGTTCCTCTTGGGTGCTTGGGCGCCCTAGGCAGTTAGTAGTGTTCGAGCTCAATCATTGTGGTGTAAAGCTCAAGCAAGCGTCGGGTCTCCAATTAGGTTGTGGAGATCGCCTGAGCAATTTGACGAGTTCCGTGACCGCCCCAAGGGTTGCCAAAGTGTCTGGGTTCGGTGACCGCCCCAAGGGTTGCCATTTATGCGGGTTGGTGACCGCCCTCAAGGGTCCCTTAGTGGAATCACGGCATCTTGCATTGTCGAGAGCGTGAGGAGATTACAGTGGCCCTAGTGGCTTCTTGGGAGCATTGTGCCTCCACACCGCTCCAAGCGGAGATTAGCATCCGCAAGGGTGTGAACTTGGGATACATAAATCGTCTCCGCGTGCCTCGGTTATCTCTTACCGAGCCCCTTTACTTATGCACTTTACTTTGTGATAGCCATATTGTTCTTTGTCATATATCTTGCTATCACATAGTTGCTTATCTTGCTTAGCATAAGTTGTTGGTGCACATAGGTGAGCCTAGTTGTTTTAGGTTTTGTGCTTGTCAAATTAACCGTTAGGTTTATTCCGCATTTGTTCAAGCCTAAACCGTAATTATTTTAAATCGCCTATTCACCCCCCCCCCCTCTAGGCGACATCCTCGATCTTTCAGCTGATCTAATAAATTGTTCTCCTAAACATGATCAGCAGCGACAAGGGAAAGATAAATTTGGCGGCCTAGTCTACGCGGTCGCCATCAACACGCTTGACCCCGCTCACCCTGTCCACAATGGGTGCGACAAGGGCCTTGAGCGCTTCAACGTCAGCAGTCGGCGGCAAGGACTTGAGGACGTTGGCAAAGCTAACGCCTGGATTGCGGAAGGCCACCTTCATCAGCACCTTCTGAAGAGCCCCTGCACAGATTTGGCGCGACTCGTCGGCCAGCTGCTTTGGGATCTCTTCCCGGAGCCGCTGGAGAGCCGCCACCACGCCCTTGAAGAACAGGCTGAGCTTGGCGCTGGGTTGGAGATGCTCGTCGGTGGAGTACCCGAGATCCACCATCCCCAGCTCCATCAGCTCCTTGTCGATGGCGGCGGCGGTATCCACAAGACCCTCGGTCCAGTGCATCACGTTCTCTTTGAAGGTGTTATGGGCGTTCGTGGCATTTGCCAGCAGCTCCTCGTTGGCCTTGATCTTCTCCAACAGACCCGCTTCCCGCTCCTTGGCGCCGTCCAGCGTCTCCATCAAGGTGGTCAGCTTCAGCTCAAGATCTTCCTTGGAGTCCTTGGCGGCGTCGAGCTCTTTAATCCTCTCCGCGAGACGGCCCTGCAACTCGCCAAGAGTGTAGGCGTCCTTCTCGCGCTCGTGCTTCAGCGCGGCAAGCTCTTCGCCGCTCTTCTGCAGACTGGCCTCCAGCTGCGTCACTTTTGTTTCCAACTCCTTCTTGGCGGCCTCGGCAGCTGCGGCAGCGTCCTTTGCTTCCTTGAGAGCTCCGCCAAGTGATTGCTCGCGCACGGCAAGCTCTTCCTCATAGCTGTCAAGGTTGATCTTCCGCTGCGCCAGCTCGCCTTCTTGAGCAGATAGCTTCTCGCCGGCAAGCCTTTGCTGCTCCTCGACCTCAGCCTTCTCAAGGATGAAGGTTGTGCGCTCTTCGGAGAGTTGCTCCCGCGCTTCTGCTACGTCCCGGAGGGCTTCTTGGTTGGCGCGCCGAAGCTCTTCTGCGCGCTTCTCCATGTCAGCTCCCGCCCTCGCGACAAGTGCTTCCCGGGACTCCAGTTTGGCTTGTCGGGCGCGGTAGAGCGATAGCAGTTTCTTCAGCAGCTGCTCCTCCTCAGACTCGCCACTGCTGCTGCTTGGCGCGTCAACCAGCGACAGCCCAGCGGAGGCGAGCAGCTCTTCGTCGAAGGTCTCTCCTCGACCGGCGCCACAGGCTCGGCGCCCATGGGAGCTTGATGAAGACGCCGTCGCGGCCTTGAGATAGGCGCGGGCTGGGGCTCTTGAACTGATGCTGCATCGGCGGCGGAGGGATCGGCGGTCGGTGTAGCGCCTGGCGCTCCTGCGGCCTCAGGGTCGTCAGTACGATCGCCAGACCCTCGCCAGCCTTTGCGGCGGCAGCCTTGGCGGCCTCCTCGCCGGCGGATCCATCGGCGCCAGTCTCTTCCTCCATGGTGGCGACGTCGTCAGTGTTGCCGAGCGCGTCCTCCTCGCCAGCGACCTCAGTCTCCATCGGCTCTCGGCAGATGGATCGGCGATCGAAAAAGAAAGAACGATCAAGCAAATGTTGAAAAGGAAAGCAGAAGAAAAAGAACCCAAGGGAAATTGTCACGCAAGAAGATTACCTGCGATGGGGTCTGCAGCCATGGTCTCGACCACCGGAGGATCACTGGTGATGTCCCTTGGCGGAGAAGCTTCCCTTATCGGAGAAGCCTCCCTTGCCGGAGAGCGCTCCCTTGCCGGAGAATTCTCCCTTGGCGGCGTAGTTGAAGCGAACAGAATTTCGGGAGCGACTTCTGGGCCCTCCTGATGAAGCTGCTCTGCTCCTACACAAATCAACAAGTCAAATGTCAGCAAAGAAGGAGCACCCATGCACACCTAACCGTAAGAAATAAACCAAATACTTACGCTGGGGGCTGTGTTGGGGGCTGCTCTGAGGAAGGGTTGCCGGGTCCGGTAAGGGAGTCTCAGAAGCGCCTCCTGTCGCCACGGGGGGATCGTCTTCGATGACAACCACCGGGGTCTTGGCTCTCTTCGATGCTCTCTAAGCCAGCATCCTGAAAAAGGAAAGGGTTCAGAATGAAGCAAATCAGATACAAGACAAAGCAGCAAATTGAAGAATTACAAGTAACAGCGACAAGATCTTACTCTTCTTCTTCCTCGGAGCTGAGCGCGGAGAAGTCGAATTCTGGTCCGCCTCCGGTGCGGCAATTTGGAAGAGTAGGCTCCCTCGGACGCTTGGCGGGTGCAGGGCCGTGGTCCCGAAGGCCCGCTCCGTTCTTTGTGGCAGCGTGAGGCGCTCCCAGCGCGCAGTGCTTGCATGGTGGAAGCGCGTCGCGGCGCGACGGTTGTTGGCCCGTCTGCCGCCCCGCCACTTCCCCGGTCTTGCGGAGGCGCCTTCTTGGTGGAGCTGGGGGCTCCTCCCGCGGCAAGCTACTTGAAGGTGGGGGGAGGCGCCCCCAGCAGGCTCGTTCGGCTCAGCTTCAGGCTCGGCCTACTCCTCCACGCCGGCAAGCTCCTCTCGATCGGCAAGGCTTGCCGCCTCTGCTGCCTCCGCCTCCTCCACGGTGAACCCAAATTCACCAGCGGCAGCAGCTTCTGCCGCCTCCTCCAGCCTGGTGGCGATGCGATGCAGCTCGGCGTCGGTGGTGTCGCGGGTGAGCCATTTCTGCTCGTCGAGGCGGATCGGCACTTCTTCCAGGCTGTCGAAGAACTGCTGCACGACGTCATCGGCGGGCTCTTGCCAAGTTGGAACGATCCCATGGGAATCACACAACGGCATCATTGCACGGATGCGGTCGAGCAAAGAGTTGTTGCACAAAGGAACGACCCCCCTTGGCAACATGAACCACTCGGGGTAATCTGGGTCGTGCTTGAACAGCTCCAGCAGCATCGCATCCAGCTCCAAGACGGTGAAATTCCAGTTCAGGCCAGGCGCAACCTCATGATGTCCGCGCATTTTGGAACTCCCAAGCAGGCCTCCTCCTCTCCTGCAAGGGAAGCGTCTGTGGCGAAGAAATCCGCGCCAACAGCGCCTCTGATGAGTCCGGCATGCCTGAGGCGCAAGATCCGGGTCACGGCAATTTTCAGCCTAGCATCCTCCGGCGCCAAGTTGCTCCAATCGTTGCCGCGCACTATGGGATTTTGGCGCTGGGCAGTGAAGGGCTGCGGGTTCTCCTCAATGATCCAACACCAATCGGCTCTCCACTCCTCCCACTTGCTACGGAGCTCTCCTTCCAGATACGCTTCTTTCTTGCCGATCCTGGAGATCCAAGCAATCCCTCCGGCAAGCGGCTCTCCTCTCTCAACGCGGGGCATGAAGAAGTGGCGGAAGAGGGCTACGTTTGGGTGGACTCCGACAAAGTTTTCGCAAAGGTGTGCGAAAACTGCCATGGTCAGGACAGCGTTGGGGGTGAAATCAAGGAGGCGGAGACCGTAGGTGTTCATGATGTCGCAAAAGAATTGAAAAGGCGGCAGAGCCCGCGAAAAGAAGAGCGAAGAAGGATACCCGCGAAACCTTCTCGGACGGCGGCGGAGATCACCCTCGTGCGCTGAGTGCGCCCGCGTCTCCTCCGACGACGAAGAGGTAGTACCCTCCCTCGGCTCCTTTGCGTCGAGCTGGGGTGAAGATGGCCGCTCCTTTCGCAGCGCCGCGAGCGCTGCGCCTCGGCCGACTTCACGCCCTTCCCTTGTCGGCTTCCGGAGCCATGGTGGAGGTGGTGGAGGAGGCGGCGTTGATGGCGTTGGAGGCGATGGAAGCGGCGTCGCTCTCTTGAACTCGAGAAGGAGGGAGGGCGGCGATGGTTTTGAGATGTGACAGCAATGGCGAGGTGGGCGACCTGCCCTGTTTCCCCTGCTTATAAGGAGGAGAGGGGCGGACGCCCGCTTTTCAATTAAAAAGCCCCACGACCTCTCCCACGACGCCACGTTCGGCGCGTGCTGTTCGTGGGGGACATGGTGGGTCCGGAGCGAGTAACGGCGTGATCTAGGCCGCGCGTGCCCGTGCACTGTTTTGGGCCTGGCCCAACAGCGCTCGGCACCGTGTGTGGCCCAGGCCCGGGGGCTCCTGTCGGTGTACTAGAGTAGGGGTACCCTAGTATCCCGAACTCGTGCACGGGCAGTTGCAGCACCCCGCGGCAGGGCTGCCTAGTGACCACCAAGATCCTCCGTGGTTCCTTTGGAGCCATTCAAGAACAAAGTATTTAACCAAGAAGACAAGGCCCGGCAAGAGGAGCTTGCCGGAAGGCCACTCAAGGCACGCAGAGGACAAGACCCGGCAAGAGGAGCTTGCGGGAAGGCTTGGTGAGCGACAAGCTCCCGTAGCACGACAAGGATTCAGCCGCGGCAAGGTGCTTGCCGCGGCAGGCAACCTCTCTTCATCTCCGCTCCAGCTCATCCACCAACGTGTCGCCATGGGGCCATTCCAGGCGTGCGTGTCAAGAGGCTGTGCAGCCAGCGGAGAGCAGCGGTAAGCGGCGCTGACAGGGGTGCCGTCATGGCGAGCGGTGGCGCCCCTAACCGTCCCTTTCTGCATTATTTAGGCGACATGGACGGGCATTTATTGCTCTTGTCCCTTGCCGTTAGAGTTAGGTAGAATACACTGTACAAAGTAGCTGTACCAACCGCAACTCTTTTTTCCCATTTTGCCCTTGTTTACGTTGCCACCTGTGGTGACCCCTTGAGCCTATAAAAGGAGGCCCATGTGCAACGTAGAAAGGGTTGGGTTCGGCTCATTCGACTCATTCGAGACTAGAGACACTCAAGCTAGGTTTTGTAGCTCTCATTGCTCCCTAGCAAGAACACAAGATAATCGAGACAAGCAGCGAAGAGGAGTATTATCTCCGGAGAGCTCGAAGCTGGGTAAACTGCTCGTGTGCATCGCCTCGATCTGCTCTTCGTGCAATCTCCGCCCCCACCGAACCAAAAGGGACTCGGTCCACCAGGTCCCATAGGTGTTCGTGGGCCACGATCAGCTTCCCCGACACTTTGTGCCAATGATATTATGCTTGCGAGGATCTGGACGTTTGACCAGTTCCCAGACATTGTTGAGCTCGAACTGATGTAATTCTTCTTGCATGGCCTGGATCCACTCAGGCTCCAGAAATGCTTCATCTACCTTAGTGGGATCTGTGATAGAGACAAAAGCATAGTGCCCACAAAAGTTAGATAAATGTGAAGCTTTTGAGCGTGTGAGAGGACTGGCGCTTCAATGTCATCGATGATCTTGTCAACTTGTACTTCTTTTGCAACGCGAGGATGAGCTGGTTGTCGTCGAGGATTTTGATCATTTTCCTCAGCACCATTGTCTTCAGCATTATCTTCAGGTGCATCAGCTCGACGTTCTTCGCGTACTGGAATGAATTCTTCAACAGATTCTTCAGTAGGAATGACATCCTCAGTTGCCTTGAACTTGATAGATTCCTCAGGAGCTGGTTCATATTGGGTTTCTTGTCAGTGAGGAGTTCATAGGCAGTCTTCTTGAAGAATTTGTGAAGATATACTCTGTTGATGATGTGGCACGCAGTATCAATTGCATCAATCCAAAAACGACTAGTGCGAGCCATCTCAACAAGAGTTCTGTTCTTGCGTTCCACGACGCCATTATGCTGAGGAGTATAGGGAGCAGATAACTCATGAGTAATACCAAGTTCATCAAGATAGGCATCAAGACCGGAATTCTTGAACTCAATTCCATTGTCACTCCTGATGTGTCTGATCTTCACACCAAAGTTAGTTGAAGCCCTCGAGGAAAATCGTTTGAAGACTTCCTGCACTTCATTTTTGTAAGTAACAATGTGTACCCATGTGTAACGAGAGTAATCATCAACAATAACAAAGCCATATAGAGATGCATCATTAGTGACTGCTGAGTAATGATTAGGACCAAAGAGGCCCATGTGAAGCAATTGAAGGGACGAGTAGTGGTCATGATAGTCTTATTGGATGCTTGGCCTTGGTCATTTTCCAGCTTCACAAGCTCCACACAAGTGATCCTTGAGGAATTTGACATTCTCAATGCCAATGACATGCTTCTTCTTTGCAAGCGTGTGCGAATTCCTCATGCCTGCGTGACCAAGTCGCCGATGCCATAGCCAGCCTTCTGAAGCTTTTGCAAGTAAACACACGGCTGGTTGTGGTCCTGTAGAGAAATCAACAATATACAAGTCTCCTCTCCTAAAGCCTTCAAAGACTTTGGAATTGTCAGCTTCCATAATCACAACACAACGATACTTGCCAAAGATAAAAACCATATCAAGATCACAAAGCATTGAGACTGACATGAGGTTGTATCCTAAGGACTCAACAAGCATGACTTTGTCCATGTGTATGTCCTTAGAGATTGCAACCTTACCAAGACCCAATACGACTTTTGCCTTTGTCAAGAAAGATGATATGCTTCAGATGAGGCGGTGATAAGGAGCATCCATCAATAGATTCTTGTCACCAGTCATGTGATTTGTACATCCACTATCGAGAACCCACTCGGTGGCTTTGGGTTGATCATCCTGCGATTAATTAGTGCAACTTACGATCTCATATACTTCATCGGTGAAGAATATGATATCAAGTTCATCGATGAATTTCATCGACGAGATAACAGATAAGCGGTATGAGGGCGTGTGAAATGAAAGTTCATTTCATCATGATTAGCTGCGTCCTTTCGGGCATTTTGTCGGGCCCCAAACAAATTCTTGAGATGTTTAAAGCACGTCGGAGACCTGACCTGCAGAAGAGGTTAGTTCTTTTCTTCACCACCCACATCGAAGGGGTGGCAAAGAGTTCATCACTCTGCGAGCACCATATGAGAATGGTGGCATAGAGGCCAATCCATTTCGTTTCTCATAAGAGGGGTTAGGGTAAGCATATGAATAAGTAGAGAAATTCTTGAGGACTTATGAACATATTGGTTTGAAGAATAATGCACATATTCATAGCCCTTAGCTCTACCTGCGAAGCAGAGTTGTTAGCACGATGATAATCATATGAGGACTTTGATCCTTTTGAGGAATTTGATCCACGTGAGGAATTTGGTCCGTATGAGGACTTGGATACATATGAAGAATTTGGTCCATATGAAGAGTTTGATCTGGGGTTCCTATTCTTCACGGTGGTGTCATGAGGACATTCACGAAGACTTTCAAGGCACTTCTTGGGAACCCAGATTTTCTTCATAGGGAACTGTTCCTGCAGATTAGTGCCAACATATCTAGCAAATACTTCACCATTCTGATTTTTGAACAGTTTATAGTTGAGTCAAATGACTCATCGGAAGAATGAGGAGATTCACATGTAAAGCCAGATAAATTAGATGGATCAATGGAGGTCCCTTTGCAGCAACCCATGAGGTTTTGGGATCTGCTCAGCGCCCAATATGTTCCATCAGCATTGAGTTTCCTCTCAAAGGCAATACCCTCTTTCCTAGGGTTCTGTTGAGGATCTGCTTTTAAGCACATCACAAAGAGTCGATGCCCTTTGAGGCTTTTGTACATGCCTGTCATGTACAATTCCTTCAGCCCTGCATCGTCGGTGATACTAGCAATGTCCTCGATGAGGAATTAGTGATAGCAGAGGCAGGTGAAGAATTTGTAACAGTTGAAGTATTTGAACATTCAGGTGAAGAATTAGCAGATTCACGTTCAATGCACTTTAAGCACGGAGGAACAAATTCTTCCTGAGAAGCGCTGATTTGTTGAGCAAGTAATGAATCGCGCTCCTTCTGAAGTTCTTCATAACTCACTCTTAGCTTCTCAAGATCTTGCTTTCTTTGAAGAAATTCATAAGAAAGTTTCTCATGATCAGACAAGAGAGTGTTATGATGACTTTGAAGGTTGTCAAACCTAGACTGAAGTCTCTGAAGATTTTCAGTCAGGGCTTTAGTGCGATCCATTTCTTCACCTAACATATCATCACTCTTATCTAGCATGTTTTGAACATTTTCCAAAGCATGTTGTTGTTTGGTGGCAATGCAAACAAGTTTGGTATAGCTAGGTTCAATACCATCATCAGATCCATCATCCTCAGATTCACAATCACTAAATTCAGATGAGGAACATTCGGTTACCTCGTCACCCTTTGCCATGAGACATGATGCAGAAGATGATGATTCTGGTTCAAAAGTCATCATTTTGAGAGATTCCTTGAAGTCCTCAAACCAAGGATCATGATGGGTTCGATGACCTTCATAGACGTCGGAGATTCGGTCCCAGATAAGCTTCGCATTGCAAAGATGCATAATGCGCTTGAATTCCTTTCTAGATAGGCAGGAACAGATGATGTCCTTCGCCATGATATCAAGACGAGTGTACTTGCGAATATCATCTGCGTTCGCCGTTTTGCATAGATCAGTAAGACCAATTTCAGTGACGGTCCATAGCTCGCTGTCCATTGCCATGAGGCGCTTCCTCATCATGGCCTTCCACTTGGGATAATCGTGACCGTCAAAGATAGGGCATGTCACTTTCTTCATACCTGCGGTCGACATAACTAAAACTCCAGGTGGTTAAACCAAAATCACACAGAACAAGGGAGTACCTTGCTCTGATACCAATTGAAAGTGCGTTATATCGACTAGAGGGGGTGAATAGGCGATTTTATGAATTCTTCATCGAGGAATTTGCGGTGAGGAAATTCCTTAGCGAAGAACTACTTGCAGCGGAATAAGTACTCGAAGTAAGCATAACAGAATGCGGGCATGGTCATCATGATGAAATGAAGACAAACAAAGAGTACGAAAGCGTAAACACGAGAATAGCACAAGATGAAGACAAACAGATGAAGAAATTGAAGCGAGGAAATTGAGAAAGTCTTCATCAAAGTCTTCAAACACAGATATGAATGAACACTCAACACAATAATGAGGAAATGAAAGGGTTGAGGAAATAGAACCATAAGGTTGGTGAAGACAATGATTTGGTAGACCAGTTCCAAGCTGCTGTCTCGGTTATACGTCTGGTTGGAGCGGCTGAGTATTTAAACTCGAGGACACACAGTCCGGACACCCGATCGCCGAGCACGCAGCTCAGGACACCAAGTCCTCACCGTATTCTCCTTGAACTAAGGTCACACAGACCTCGTCCAATCACTCGAGGTAAGTCTTCAGGCGACTTCCAAACCTTCACAGACTTGGTCACTCGGCGATCCACAATTCCTCTTGGATGCTCTAGACCATGACGCCTAACCGTCTGGAAGAAGCACAGTCTTCAAAGGTAACGAGCGTCGGATCCACGCAGGATCAATCTCTTCAGTGATGCTCAATCACTTTGGGTTTGTTGGGGTTTGGTTTTTGGGTTTTTCCTCACTTGATGATTTTCACTCAAAGTCCTCGGAGGATGGGTTGCTCTCAAATGACAAGTGTCAAGTTCTCTCGGAGCAGCCAACCAGCTAGTGGTTGTAGGGGGCGGCTATTTATAGCCTAGGGAGCAGCCCGACATGATAAGACATAAATGCCCTTCAATGATATGACCGTTAGGTGGATAAGATATTTTGGGACAGGTGGCAAGAAGACAAGAACGGTCGGAAATTTGAATCTCAAATTCCTCGGGGCTATCATGTTCCTCCTTGTGTAGGCAATCCGACTGGCGAATTCTAACTCCTCGGTCGAACAAATTCTCGTGACGGAAGAACTTCGTCTCTCACATGAAGAAATTGACTGAACTGTATGAGATTTCAAAGCTTCACTCGAAGGGATTGGTAGGTGTAGGATTTTGAGTTGAGCATCACATGGAAATTTTTCCTTAGTATTTCCTCGACCCCTTTAACAAGACGGTGTTTCCTATGACTCAAGAAAGAGAAAACGAAACTATGAAAACAAAAGTCTTCACGCTTCATGTTCCTCAAATGAATACCAAGTCTTCAAGGTCACACCAATTTCTTCACTTTCAAAGTCTTCAGAAAGTCTTCAAAATATCAAAGTCTTGATCGAAGAACTTCATTTTTAGGGGTCGACTTTCTCTGTAAATATCAAACTCCTCATAGACTTATAGACCTGTGTACACTCACAAACACATTAGTTTCTTAACCTATAAGTCTACAATACACCAAAATCACTAAGGGGCACTAGATGCACTTACAATTTTCCCTCAAGTGGATGACCTAAGGTTTATCAATCCGTGGGAGGTGTAGTATGAAGATGGTCTCTCTCAAACAACCCTGCAACCAAATACAAGAAATCTCTTGTGTCCCCAACACACCCAATACAATGGCAAATTGTATAGGTGCACTAGTTCGGCGAAGAGATGGTGATAAAAGTGTAATATTGATGGTAGAAATATATTTTTATAATCTGAATAAATAAAAACAGCAAGGTAGAAAATAGTAAACGGGCACAAAAACGGTATTGCAATGCTTGAAAATGAGGCCTAGGGTCCGTACTTTCACTAGTGCAACCTCTCAACAATGCTAATATAATTGGATCATATAACCATCCCTCAAACTGCGATGAAGAATCACTCCAAAGTTCCTATCTAGCGGAGAACATAAGAATAAATTGTTTGTAGGGTACGAAACCACCTCAAAGCTATTCTTTCCGTTCGATCTATTCAAGAGTTCATACTAAAATAACACCAAAGCAAATTCATATTCATAATACTCAATCCAACACAAAGAACTTCAAAGAGTGCCTCAAGATTTCTATCAGAGAAACAAAGACAAGAACGTGCATCAACCCCTATGCATAGATTACCCCAATGTCACCTCGAGAATCCGCGAGTTGAGTGCCAAAACATATATCAAGTGAATCAATACGATACCCCATTGTCACCACGAGTATTCAATTGCAAGACATATATCAAGTGTTCTCAAATCCATAAAAGTAATCAATCCGATAACAACGAATCTCAAAGGGAAAACTCAATTCATCACAACAAGATAGAGAGGGGAAAACACCATATGATCCGACTATATTAATAAAGCCCGCGATACATCAAGATCGTGAGATCTCAAGAACACGATAGAGAGAGAGAGAGAGAGAGAGAGAGAGAGAGAGATTAAACACATAGCTACTTGTACAAACCCTCAGCCCCGAGGGTGGACTACTCCCTTCTCATCGTGGTGGCCGCCGGGATGATGAAGATGGCCTCTGGAGATGATTCCCCCCTTCGGCAGGGTGCCGGAAAGGGTCTAGATTGGTTTTCGGTGGCTACAGAGCCTTGCGGCGGTGGAACTTCTGATATAGGTTAACCCCAAGGGTTTTTGGAATTTTTGGGAATTTAGAGGATAAAGAGGGGGTGCGGGAGGTCACCGAGGTGGGCACAACCCACCTGGGCGCGCCTGGGCCCCTAGGCGCGCCCATGTGGGTTGTGCCCCCCTCAGGGCACCCCCCCCCCAGGTGCTGCTCTGGCCCATCCTAGGTGTTCTGGTCCATAGAAAATCTCCAAGAAGTTTCGCGGTGTTTGGACTCCGTTTGATATTGATTTCGTACGATGTAAAAAACAAGCAAAAAACAGCAGCTGGCGCTGGGCACTGGGTCGATAGGTTAGTCCCAAAAAATGATATAAAGTTGCTATAAAATGATTGTAAAACATCCAAGAATGATAATAAAACAGCATGAATACTTCATAAATTATAGATACGTTGGAGACGTATCAGCATCCCCAAGCTTAATTCCTACTCGTCCTCGAGTAGGTAAATGATAAAAGAAATAATTTATGAGGCGTGAATACTAGCAAAGTGCACAAGTTTGATCAATGATAATTTCAATCACTTTTCCTAGCATCATAACAACAATTCTTTCTTATAAAATCTCTCATGTTAAAGTAGCAACCAATTCACATGTTAAGGTTCAAACAATGAACTCTCTTGAAACTCAACAACCTATGTTCTTAGTCGCCAGGCAATTGCAATTCAACTTATTCAACGGAGTTTAAGTAAGAACTCCACATACTCAACCATCTTATAGTATTCTATGATTGCTAACACTCACCGCATACACATGAGCAAAACGTTTCAACCAGACACATAGAAATATAGGGTCTTATTGTTTTGCCTCCCAACGTATTCACCTCAAGGGTGATGTCAACAATAATAACTCATGCTACCCATATCCAACTGGATATATGTGCCTAGATCTTTCCTCACCACATGATGCTTGCCAAAAGAGAAAAATAAAAAGGAATAGAGAGAAAAACTTTGACTCTTTGCATAAAAGTAAATACTGAAAAGTAAAAGATAGGCCCTTCACAGAGGGAAGCAGAGGTTGTCATGCGCTTGATACGTCTCCAATGTATCTACGATTTTTGATTGCTCCATGCTATATTATCTACTGTTTTGGACAGTACTGGGCTTTATTATCCACTTTTATATTATTTTTGGGACTAACCTATTAACTGGAGGCCCAGCCCAGAATTGCTGTTTTTGCCTATTTCAGAGTTTCGCAGAAAAAGAATATCAAATGGAGTCCAAACGGAATGAAACCTTCGGGAGCGTGATTTTTGGAACGAACATGATCCAGGAGACTTGGACCCTACGTAAGAGAAGCTTCCAGGAGGCCATGAGGTAGTATACTTCTTCCTCCTATATATACCTATGTACCCCCAAACGATCAGATACGGAGCCAAAAACCAAATTCCACCGCCGTAACCTTCTGTACCCACGAGATCCCATCTTGGGGCCTGTCTCGGAGCTCCGCCGGAGGGGGCATCCATCACGGAGGGCTTCTACATCATCAACATAGCCTCTCCGATGAAGTGTGAGTAGTTTACCTCAGACCTTAGGGTCCATAGTTAGTAGCTAGATGGCTTCCTCTCTCTTTTTGGATCTCAATACAATGTTCTCCCCTCTCTCGTGGAGATCTATTCGATGTAATCTTCTTTTTGCGGTGTGTTTGTTGAGACCAATGAATTGTGGGTTTATGATCAAGTTTATCTATGAACAATATTTGAATCTTTTCTGAATTCTTTTATGTATGATTGGTTATCTTTGCAAGTCTCTTCGAATTATCAGTTTGGTTTGGCCTACTAGATTGATCTTTCTTGCAATGGGAGAAGTGCTTAGCTTTGGGTTCAATCTTGCGGTGTCCTTTTCCAGTGACAGTAGGGGCAGCAAGGCACGTATTTTATTGTTGCCATCGAGGATAACAAGATGGTTTTTTTATCATATTGCATGAATTTATCCCTCTACATGATGTCATCTTGCTTAAGGCGTTACTCTGTTTCCATGAACTTAATACTTTAGATGCATACTGGATAGCGGTCGATGAGTGGAGTAATAGTAGTAGATGCAGGCAGGAGTCGGTCTACTTGTCTTGGACGTGATGCCTATATACATGATCATACCTAGATATTCTCATAACTATGCTCAATTCTGTCAATTGCTCAACAGTAATTCGTTCACCCACCGTAAAATACTTACGCTTTTGAGAGAAGCCACTAGTGAAACCTAAGGCCCCCGGGTCTATCTTCATCATATTAATCTTCCAACACTTAGTTATTTCCTTTGCTTTTTACTTTTCATTTATTTTACTTTGCATCTTTATGATAAAAATACCAAAAATATTATCCTATCATATCTATCAGATCTCACTCTCGTAAGTGACCGTGAAGGGATTGACAACCCCTTATCGCATTGGTTGCGAGGATTTATTTGTTTTGGGTAGGTGCGAGGGACTCGCGCGTAGCCTCCTACTAGATTGATACCTTGGTTCTCAAAAACTGAGGGAAATACTTACGCTACTTTGCTGCATCACCCTTTCCTCTTCAAGGGAAAACCAACGCAGTGCTCAAGAGGTAGCAAGAAGGATTTCGGCGCCGTTGTCGGGAGGTCTCATAAAAGTCAACATACCAAGTACCCATCACAATCCCTTATCTCCCGCATTACATTACATTATTTGCCATTTGCCTCTCGTTTTCCTCTCCCCCACTTCACCCTTGCCGTTTTATTCGCCCTCTCTTGTTCGTTCGCCTCTTTTTCGCTTGCTTTTTGTTTGCTCGTGTGTTGGATTGCTTGTTTGTCACGATGGCTCAAGATAATACCAAATTATGTGACTTTACCAATACCAACAATAATGATTTCCTTAGCACTCCGATTGCTCCTCTTACCAATATTGAATCTTGTGAAATCAATGTTGCTTTGTTGAATCTTGTCATGAAAGATCAATTCGCCGGCCTTCCTAGTGAAGATGCTGCTACTCATCTAAATAGCTTCGTTGATTTGTGTGATATGCAAAAGAAGAAAGATGTTGATAATGATACTGTTAAATTAAAGCTATTTCCTTTTTCGCTTAGAGATCGTGCTAAAGCTTGGTTTTCGTATTTGCCTAAAAGTAGTATTGATTCTTGGAACAAGTGCAAAGATGCTTTTATCTCTAAATATTTTCCTCCCGCTAAGATCATCTCTCTTATAAATGATATTATGAATTTTAAGCAACTTGATCATGAACATGTTGCACAAGCTTGGGAGAGGATGAAATTAATGATACGTAATTGCCCTACTCATGGTTTGAATTTGTGGATGATTATACAAAAAATTATGCGGATTGAATTTTGCTTCTAGAAATCTTTTAGATTCGCCGCTGGAGGCACTTTTATGGAAATCACTTTAGGAGAAGCTACTAAACTCCTAGATAATATTATGGTTACTTATTCTCAATGGCACACTGAAAGATCTACTAATAAAAAGGTGCATGCGATAGAAGAAATTAATGTTTTGAGTGGAAAGATGGATGAACTTATGAAATTATTTGCTACTAAGAGTATTTCTTCTGATCCTAATGATATGCCTTTGTCTAATTTGATTGAGAATAATAATGAATCTATGCATGTGAATTTTGTTGGCAGGAATAATTTTGGTAACAACGCGTGTAGAGGAAACTTTAATCCTAGGCCTTATCCTAGCAATTCCTCTAATAATTTTGGTAATTCCTACAACAATTTTTATGGAAATTTTAATAATATGCCCACTGAATTTGATACTGGTGTTAAAGAGTTTATGAATTCGCAAAATAATTTCAATGCTTTGCTTGAAGAGAAATTGCTTAAAGTTGATGAATTCGCTAGGAACGTTGATAGAATTTTTCTTGATTTTGATTCTTTAAAACTTAGATCTATTCCTCCTAAGCATGATATCAATGAGTCTCTCAAAGCCATGAGAATTCCCATTGATTAGTGCAAAGAAAGAACCGCTAGGATGCGTGCTAAGAAAGATTGCTTTATGAAAGCGTGTTCTTCAAATTTCTATGAAAATAAAGATGAAGATCTAAAAGTTATTGATGTGTCCCCTATTAAATCTTTGTTTTGCAATATGAATCTTGATAATGATGAGACTGAATATGATCCACCTTTACCTAGAAGGCGTTTCAAAAATTTGGATTTTTTATATCTTGATGCTAAATTTGATAAAAGTGGGATTGAAGAAATCAAAGCCCTAGATGCTAATAAACCCACTATTTTGGATTTCAAGGAATTTAATTATGAAAATTGCTCTTTGATTGATTGTATTTCCTTGTTGCAATCCGTGCTAAATTCTCCTCATGCTTATAGTCAAAATAAAGCGTTTACTAAACATATCTTTGATGCCTTGATGCAATCTTATGAAGAAAAGCTTGAGTTGGAAGTTTCTATCCCCAGAAAACTTTATCATGAGTGGGAACCAACTATTAAAATTAATATTAAGGATCATGAGTTCTATGCTTTATGTGATTTGGGTGCTAGTGTTTCCACTATTCCCAAAACTTTGTGCGATTTGCTAGATTTTCGTGATTTTGATGATTGCTCTCTAAACTTGCACCTTGCAGATTCCACTATTAAGAAACGTATGGGAAGAATTAATGATGTTCTTATTGTTGCAAATAGGAAGTATGAGCCCGTGGATTTTATTGTTCTTGATATAGATTGCAATCCTTCATGTCCTATTATTCTTGGAAGACCTTTCCTTAGAACGATTGGTGCAATTATTGATATGAAGGAAGGGAATATTAGATTCCAATTTCCATTAAAGAAAGGCATGGAACACTTCCCTAGGAAGAAAATAAAATTACCATATGAATCTATCATGAGAGCCACTTATGGGTTGCCTACCAAAGATGGCAATACCTAAATCTATCCTTGCTTTTATGCCTTGCTAGGGGTGTTAAACGATAGCGCTTATTGGGAGGCAACCCAATTTTCTTTTTATTTTATTTTTTTGCTTTTGCTTCTGTTTAGGAATAAATCTTTGTTCTAGCCTCTGGTTAGATGTGTTTTTATGTCTTAATTAGTGTTTGTGCCAAGTTAAACCTATAGGATCTTCTTCGATGATAGTTATTCGATCTTGCAGAAATTTCCAGAAACTTTCTGTTCACGAAAACAATTGTTAAAAATCACCAAAACGTGATAAAATACTGATTCCAATTGCTGCTGATCAATAAACAAATTTCCTAGGTCTTCATATTTTTTATGATGTTTTGGAGTTCTAGAAGTTTGCGTTAGTTACAGATTACTACAGGATGTTCTGTTTTTGACAGATTCTGTTTTTCGTGTGTTGTTTGCTTATTTTGATGAATCTATGGCTAATAAAATAGTTTATAAACCATAGAGAAGTTGGAATACAGTAGGTTTAACACCAATATAAATAAATAATGAGTTCATTACAGTACCTTGAAGTGGTCTTTTGTTTTCTTTCGCTAACGGAGCTCATGAGATTTTCTGTTAAGTTTTGTGTTGTGAAGTTTTCAAGTTTTGGGTGAAAGATTTTGATGGATTATGGAACAAGGAGTGGAAAGAGCCTAAGCTTGGGGATTCCCATGGCACCCCCAAGATAATCTAAGGACACCATAAAGCCAAAGCTTGGGGATGCCCCGGAAGGCATCCCCTCTTTCGTCTACTTCCATCGGTAACTTTACTTGGAGCTATATTTTTATTCACCACATGATATGTGTTTTGCTTGGAGCGTATTGTATGATTTGAGTCTTTGCTTTTTAGTTTACCACAATCATCCTTGTTGTACACACCTTTTGATAGAGCCATACATGATTCGGAATTTGTTAGAATACTCTATGTGCTTCACTTATATCTTTTGAGTTATATAGTTTTGCTCTAGTACTTCACTTATATCTTTTAGAGCACGGTGGTGGATTTGTTTTATAGAAACTATTGATCTCTCATGCTTCACTTATATTATTTTGAGAGTCTTAAATAGCATGGTAATTTGCTTAAATAATCCTAATATGCTAGGTATTCAAGATTAGTAAAAACTTTCTTACGAGTGTGTTGAATACTAAGAGAAGTTTGATGCTTGATGATTGTTTTGAGATATGGAGGTAATAATATCAAAGTCGTGCTAGTTGAGTAGTTGTGAATTTGAGCAATGCTTGTTTTGAAGTTTGCAAGTCCCGTAGCATGCACGTATAGTAAATGTTAGGTAACAAATTTGAAACATGAGGTGTTCTTTGATTGTCCTCCTTATGAGTGGCGGTCGGGGACGAGCGATGGTCTTTTCCTACCAATCTATCCCCCTAGGAGCATGCGCGTAGTGCTTGGTTTTTGACGAATTGTAGATTTTTTGCAATAAGTATGTGAGTTCTTTATGACTAATGTTGAGTCCATGGATTATACGCACTCTCACCCTTCCATCATTGCTAGCCTCTTCGGTACCGTGCATTGCCCTTTCTCACATTGAGAGTTGGTGCAAACTTAGCGGTGCATCCAAACCCCGTGATATGATCGCTCTTTCACACATAAACCTCCTTATATCTTCCTCAAAACAGCCACCATACCTACCTATTATGGCATTTCCATAGCCATTCCGAGATATATTGCCATGCAACTTTCCACCATTCCGTTTATCATGACACATTCATCAGTGTCATATTGCTTAGCATGATCATGTAGTTGACATAGTATTTGTGGCAAAGCCACCGTTCATAATTCTTTCATACATGTCACTCTTGGTTCATTGCATATCCCGGTACACCGCCGTAGGCATTCATATAGAGTCATACTTTGTTCTCGTATCGAGTTGTAATCATTGAGTTGTAAATAAATAGAAGTGTGATGATCATCATTTTCTAGAGCATTGTCCCAAGTGAGGAATAAAAAATAAAAAATAAAAAAGGGAGAGAAAGGCCATAAAAAAAGATAAGGCCCAAAAAATGAGAGAAAAAGAGATAATGGACAATGCTACTATCCTTTGCCACACTTGTGCTTCAAAGTAGCACCGTAATCTTCATGATAGAGAGTCTCTTGTTTTGTCACTTTCATATACTAGTGGGAATTTTTCATTATAGAACTTGGCTTGTATATTCCAACAATGGGCCTCCTCAAGTGCCCTAGGTCTTCGTGAGAAAGCAAATTGGATGCACACCCACTTAGTTTCTTTTGTTGAGCTTTCATACATTTATAGCTCTAGTGCATCCGTTGCATGGCAATCCCTACTCCTTGCATTAACATCAATCGATGGGCATCTCCATAGCTCATTGATTAGACTCGTTGATGTGAGACTTTCTCCTTTTTTGTCTTCTCCACATAACCCCCATCATCATATTCTATTCCACCCATAGTGCTATGTCCATGGCTCGCGCTCATATATTGCGTGAAAGTTTATAGGTTTGAGATTACTAAAGTATGAAACAATTGCTTGGCTTGTCATCGGGGTTGTGCATGATGAGAGCATTCTTGTGTGACGAAAATGGAGCATGACTAAACTATATGATTTTGTAGGGATGAACTTTCTTTGGCCATGTTATTTTGAGAGGACATAATTGCTTAGTTAGTATGCTTGAAGTATTATTATTTTTATGTCAATATGAACTTTTATCTTGAATCTTTCGGATCTGAATATGCATACCATAATTAAGAAGAATTACATTGAAATTATGCCAAGTAGCACTCCGCATCAAAAATTCTGTTTTTATCATTTACCTACTCGAGGATGAGCAGGAATTAAGCTTGGGGATGCTTGATACGTCTCCAACGTATCTATAATTTTTTATTGCTCCATGCTATATTATCTACTATTTTGGACAATATTGGGCTTTATTATCCACTTTTATATTATTTTTGGGACAAACCTATTAACAGGAGGCCCAGCCCAGAATTGATGTTTTTTGCCCATTTTAGAGTTTCGCAGAAAAAGAATATCAAACGGAGTCCAAACGGAATGAAACCTTCGGGAGTGTGATTTTTGGAACGAACATGATCCAGGAGACTTGGACCCTACGTAAGAGAAGCTTCCACGAGGCCACGAGGTAGGGGGCGCCCACCCCCGCAGGGCGCACCCTCCACCCTCGTGGGCCCCCTGTTGCTCCACCGACGTACTTCTTCCTCCTATATATACCTACGTACCCCCAAATGATCAGATACGGAGCCAAAAACCTAATTCCACCGCCGCAACCTTCTGTACCCACGAGATCCCATCTTGGGGCCTGTTAGGAGCTCACGGGGGGGCATCCATCACGGAGGGCTTCTACATCATCATCATAGCCTCTCCGATGAAGTGTGAGTAGTTTACCTCAGACCTTCGGGTCCATAGTTAGTAGCTATATGGCTTCCTCTCTCTTTTTGGATCTCAATACAATGTTCCCCCCCTCTCTCGTGGAGATCTATTTGATGTAATCTTCTTTTTGTGGTGCGTTTGTTGAGAACGATGAATTGTGGGTTTATGATCAAGTTTATCTATGAAAAATATTTGAATCTTTTCTGAATTCTTTTATGTATGATTGGTTATCTTTTCAAGTCTCTTCGAATTATCAGTTTGGTTTGGCCTACTAGATTGATCTTTCTTGCAATGGGAGAAGTGCTTAGCTTTGGGTTCAATCTTGCGGTGTCCTTTCCCAGTGACAGTAGGGGCAACAAGGCACGTATTGTATTGTTGCCATCGAGGATAACAAGATGGGGTTTTTATCATATTGCGTGAACTTATCCCTCTACGTCATGTCATCTTGCTTAAGGCGTTACTCTGTTTCCATGAACTTAATACTTTAGATGCATGCTGGATAGCGGTCGATGAGTGGAGTAATAGTAGTAGATGCAGGCAGGAGTCGGTCTACTTGTATTGGACGTGATGCCTATATACATGATCATACCTAGATATTCTCATAACTATGCTCAATTCTGTCAATTGCTCAACAGTAATTCGTTCACCCACCGTAAAATACTTATGCTTTTGAGAGAAGCCACTAGTGAAACCTATGGCCCCCGGGTCTATCTTCATCATATTAATCTTCAAACACTTAGTTATTTCCTTTGTTTTTTACTTTGCTTTTATTTTACTTTGCATCTTTATCATAAAAATACCAAAAATATTATCCTATCATATCTATCAGATCTCACTCTCGTAAGTGATCGTGAAGGGATTGACAACCCCTTATCGCGTTGGTTGCGAGGATTTATTTGTTTTGTGTAGGTGCGAGGGACTCGCGCGTAACCTCCTACTGGATTGATACCTTGGTTCTCAAAAACTGAGGAAAAAACTTACGCTACTTTGCTGCATCACCCTTTCCTCTTCAAGGGAAAACCAACACAGTGCTCAAGAGGTAGCAGCGCTTATTTTTGTGTATGATCAACCCCTTAGTGCAAAAGAACGTCACATTATATTACCCCTTATGATAGCAACCTTTATTATGCAGTCTGTCGCTTTTATTCTTTGCCATCACAAGTTCGTACAACACTCAATTTTCTCTTACACTAATTGATATAACACTTTTAGAAGCAATTTTTATTGCCTTTTTGCACTGATGAAAACTTACTTGAAGGATCTTGCTCAATCCTTAGGTAGGTATGGTGGACTCTTGAAGATAGGATTTGGGTTTAAGGTTTTTTTTATGCACAAGTAGAATCTCTACTAAGTGCGGAATTTTTGGCTAGCAAAGATGGGGGGCAAGCACCACATGTTGAAGGATCTATGACAATATAACTTCTATGTGAATATGAACAAACATAAATCATTCTGTTGTCTTCCTTGTCCAACGTCAACAATTTTGGTATATAATATTTTGATGGGGGCTCACAATCACAAAAGATTTCCAAGATAGTGTATTTGCATGTGAAAGTTCTCTTCCTTATACTAATTATTTGTGAATTGCTTGTATAACCAATATTGTGATTGTCAAGACTCAAAAGATTTCACTTTCTAAACCCAATGTGAAGCTACCACTAGGCATGATATGATTTTAACTTCATGATATCCAATTCATTCAATAATTTACTCATAGTATATAAGTGAAGCACAAGAGTAAATGACAAGCTACTCCGAAAAGATATAAATGAAGATCATGAGCATAATATTTCTTTCTCTCAAATTAATTTAAGTGAAGCAAGAGAGACTTTCTTCAAAAATACTAAAGCACACCGTGCTAAAAAAGATATAAGTGAAGCACTAGAGCAATTCCATAGAAAAGAGCTTCGTTGACGGGATGTGAATGCCGCTTACCTAGCCTCCCTGGAAACTATTTGAGGACCCTATTTTATTTAAAAACTTTCAAATCTAAGTATTTTATTAAAACAGCAAGCAAAACAAAACAAAATTACATTCCAAGAATAGCACAACTCATGTGAAGAAGCAAAAACTTAGGCTCAACCGATACTAACCGATAATTGTTGAATAAGAAAGGTGGGATGCCTAACGGAGCATCCCCAAGCTTAGATGCTTGAGACTTCTTGAAATATTATCTTGGGGTGCCTTGGGAATCCCCAAGATTGAGCTTTTGTGTCTCCTTAATTCCTCTCATATCACGGTTTTCCTAAATCACAAAAACTTCATCCACACAAAACTCAACAAGAACTCGTGAGTTAAGTTAGTATAAACCAAAGCAAATATATGCAAACAATGCAACCATAACAGCAATCTGCCAAAACAGTATAGTCTGTAAAGAATGCAAGAGTATCAATACTTATTCAACTCCAAACATTATGAAATACTACCACACTGTAGAAAATTTATCAGAGCTTATTATGCAAATAGTTTCAACATTTTATCACATTCTTACTTTCCTCGGGAATTTTTGCAACATCGATAAACTTTCTGTTTTGAAACAGCAATATGTAGACCTGCAAAATCAGCATGGCAAAGGCTATACTTGACATTTTATTGAAATAAAGATGCAAAACATTATTCTAAATAACAGCAAGCAAATCCTAACTAAATAAATTGACGCTCCAAGAAAAACTCATATCATGTCATGAATGAAAACATAGCTCCAAGTGAAGTTACCGATAATGTTGGAGACGAAAGAGGGGATGCCTTCCGGGGCATCCCCAAGCTTAGTTGCTTGGATATTCCTTGATTATTACCTTGGGGTGCCTTGGGAATCCCCAAGCTTAGGGTCTTGTCACTCCTTATTCTCCTCATATCGATATCTCACCCAAAACTTGAAAACTTCAATCACACAAAACTTAACGGAACTTCGTGAGATGGGTTAATATGATAAAGACAAACCATTCACTTTGGTACTGTCAAAGACAAGATCCATAATTTTTATCACACAATTCCTACTTTACCTCATCATTTCCACAATTTATATTGAGCAATATAAGCTATAGAAACTAGAAAACAAGCAAGCTATGCATTGAAAACAGAATCTGTCAAAAACAGAATAGTCTGAAATGATCTGGGTAACTACCATACTTCTGCTACTCCAAAAATTATGAAAAAATTAGGACCACGTGAGAAATTTGTATATTAAACTTCTGCAAAAAGAATCAACTCAAAAGCACTCTTCTGTTAAAAACAAGAATTATTTTCGTGAGTGCAAGAGTTTCTGTTTTTTCAGCAAGATGAAATCAACTATCACCCAACATGATCCCCTTTACTTGGCAGTTTATTGAAACAAAAGCAATAAAACGTGATTACTACAGTAGCATAATCATGTGAGCACACAAAAACAGTAGGTAAAAGTGTTGGGTTGTCTCCCAACAAGCACTTTCCTTTAATGCCTTTTAGCTAGGCATGATGATTTCAATGATGCTCGCATAAAGGATAAGAATTGAAACACAAAGAGAGCATCATGAAGCATGACTAGCACATTTAAGTATAAACCAATTCCTATGCATAGTGATTTTGTGATCAAACAACTTATGGGAACAAGAACCAACTAGCATAGGAAGGCAAAACAAGCATAACTTCAAAACTTTCAACACATAGAGAGAAAACTTGATATTATTGCAATTCCTACAAGCATAAGTTCCTCCCTCATAATAATTTTCAGTAGCATCATGAATGAATTCAACAATATAGATATCACATAAAGCATTCTTTTCATGATTCACAAACATGGAAATTTTATTACTCTCCACATAAGCAAATTTATTCTCATCAATAGTAGTGGGAGCAAACTCAACAAAATAACTATCGAGTGAATGAAAATGAAAGTCATGATGACAAGTTTCATGGTTATCATTATTCTTTATAGCATACATGTCATCACCATAATCATCATATGTAGGAACTTTGTTGTCATAATCAATTGCAACCTCCTCCAAAATAGTGGATTCATCATTAAATAAAGTCACGACCTCTCCACATCCACTTTCATCAATATAATCATCATAAATAGGATGCATGAATCATCATAATACATTTTCTCATCAAAATTTGGGGGACTAAAAATATCATATTCATCAAATATAGCATCCGCAAGCTTATGGCTTTGCATATCATTAGCATCATGGATATTCAAAGAATTCACACTAACAACATTGCAGTCATGCTCATCATTGAAAATTTTTGTGCCAAACATTTTATTGACTTCTTCTTCTAACAATTAAGCACAATTTTCTGATCCATCATTTCCAAGAAAGATATTATAAAGATGATCAATAATATGATGCAACCTCAAATCCATTTTTTGTAGTTCTCTTTTATAAACCAAACTAGTGATAAAACAAGAAACTAAAATATTCAATTGCAATATCTGAAGATATACCTTCATGCACTCACCTCCCCGGCAACGGCGCCAGAAAAGAGCTTGATGTCTACTACACAACTTTATTCTTATAGACTCGTGATGGGCCTCCAAGCGCAAAGTTTTGTAGGGCAGTGGCAATTTTCCCTCAAGTGGATGGCCTAAGGTTTATCAATCTGTGGGAGGTGTAGGATGAAGATGGTCTCTCTCAAACAACCCTGCAACCAAATATAAGAAATCTCTTGTGTCCCCAACACACCCAATACAATGGCAAATTGTATAGGTGCACTAGTTTGACGAAGAGATGGTGATAAAAGTGTAATATTTATGGTAGAAATATATTTTTTATAGTCTGAATAAATAAAAACAACAAGGTAGCAAATAGTAAATGGGCACAAAAACGGTATTGCAATGCTTGAAAATGAGGCCTAGGGCCCGTACTTTCACTAGTGCAACCTCTCAACAATGCTAATATAATTGGATCATATAACCATCCCTCAAAGTGCGATGAAGAATCACTCCAAAGTTCCTATCTAGCGGAGAACATAAGAATAAATTTTTTGTAGGGTACGAAACCACCTCAAAGCTATTATTTCCGTTCAATCTATTAAAGAGTTCATACTAAAGTAACACCAAAGGAAATTCATATTCATAATACTCAATCCAACACAAAGAACTTCAAAGAGTGCCCCAAGATTTCTACCGAAGAAACAAAGACAAGAACGTGCATCAACCCCTATGCATAGATTACCCCAATGTCACCTCGGGAATCCGCGAGTTGAGTGCCAAAACATGTATCAAGTGAATCAATATGATACCCCATTGTCACCAAAAGTATTCAACTGTAAGACATATATCAAGTGTTCTCAAATCCATAAAAGTATTGAATCCGATAACAATGAAATCTCAAAGGGAAAACTCAATTCATCACAACAAGATAAAGAGGGGGAAACACCATATGATCCGACTATATTAACAAAAGCCCACGATACATCAAGATCGTGACATCTCAAGAACACGAGAAAGAGAGAGAGAGAGAGAGAGATTAAATACATAGCTACTGGTACGAACCCTCAGCCCCGAGGGTGGACTACTCCCATCTCATCGTGGTGGCCGCCGGGATGATGAAGATGGCCACCGGAGATGATTCCCCCCTCCCACAGGGTGCCGGAAAGGGTCTAGATTGGTTTTCGGTGGCTATAGAGCCTTGCAGCGGCGGAACATCTGATCTAGGTTAATCCCAGGGGTTTTTGGAATTTTTGGGAATTTATAGGGTAAAGAGGGGGTGCGGGAGGCCATCGAGGTGGGCACAACCCACCTGGGCGCGCTCTGGTGGGTTGTGCCCCCTCGGGGCACCCCTAGGTGCTGCTCTGGCCCATCCTCGGTGTTCTGCTCCATAAAAAAAATCTCCAAGAAGTTTTGCGGTGTTTGGACTCGGTTTGATATTGATTTCCTGCGATGTAAAAAACAAGCAAAAAATAGCAACTGGCACTGGGCACTGGGTCAATAGGTTAGTCCCAAAAAATGATATAAAGTTGCTATAAAATGATTGTAGAACATCCAAGAATGATAATAAAACAGCACGAATACTTCATAAATTATAGATACGTTGGAGACGTATCAATCTTCTTGTAGCTTCATGTGTTCGCTACAGTGTGGGTTGTGTCGACAATCGCCTATGGTGAAATTGGGATCATTTGCTCACAGTGTAGGGATGGGATGACGCCTCTAGGGTTGGAGTGGTGACGATGACACCTGCGTGCTGGGGAGGAGTGATGACAGTGACGCATTGATATGTCCATTTTGCATCATGTTTTCTTACTATTATTTATAATGTTTTTATCCATAATAATGCTTTTTGGAGTAATTCTAATGCCTTTTATCTCATAATATGCATGGTATACACGAAGAGGGAGAATTCCGGCAGCTGGAAATCTGGACCTAAAAAAGCTACGTCAGGCTACCTATTCTGCACAACTCCAAACAAGCTGAAACTTCACGAGGATTTTTTATGGAATATATAAGAAATATTTGAGCAAATAACTACTACAGGGGGCCCACCAGGTGGCACAACCCACCTAAGCGCGATAGGCAGCCCAGGCGTGCCCTGGTGAGTTGTGCTCACCCAGGCCCACCTCCAGTGCCCATCTTCTGGTATATAGGTCATTTTCACATAGAAAAAATAAGGAGAGGACTTTCGGGACAGAGCGCCACCGCCTCGAGGCGGAACTTGCGCAGGAGCACTTTTGCCCTCCGGCGGAGCGATTCCGCCGGGGGAACTTCCCTCCCGGAGGGGGAAATCATCGTCATCATCATCACCAACAACTCTCCCATCTTTGGGAGGGCAATCTCCATCAACATCTTCAACAACACCATCTCATTTCAAACCCTAGTTCATCTCTTGTGTTCAATCTTGTTACCGGAACTATAGATTGGTGCTTGTGGGTGACTAGTAGTGCTGATTACATCTTGTAGTTGATTACTATATGGTTTATTTGGTGGAAGATTATATGTTCAGATCCAATATGATATTTAATACTCCTCTGATCATGAGCATGTTTATCATTTGTGAGTAGTTACTTTTGTTCTTGAGGTTACGGGAGAAATTATGTTGCAAGTAATCATGTGAACTTGATATGTGTTCGATATTTTGATAGTATGTATGTTATGATTCCCTTAATGGTGTCACGTGAACGTCGACTACATGACACTTCACCATATTGGGCCTAAGGGAATGCATTGTGGAGTAGCAATTAGATGATGGGTTGCGAGAGTGACAGAAGCTTAAACCCCAGTTTATGCGCTATTCCGTAAGGGACCGATTGGATCCAAAAGTTTAATGCTATGGTTAGAATTTATTCTTAATACTTTTCTCGTAGTTGCGGATGCTTGCGAGAGGGTTAATCATAAGTAGGAGGTTTGTTCAAGTAAGAACAGCACCTAAGCACCGGTCCACCCACATATCAAATTATCAAAGTAGCAAACACAAATCGAACCAACATGATGAAAGTGACTATATGAAATTCCCGTGTACCCTCAAGAACGCTTTGCTTATCATAGGAGACCATTTTGGCCTGTCCTTTGCCTCAAAAGGATTGGGCTACCTTGCTGCACTTTTGTTACTACTATTTTTATTTGCTCATTACAAATTATCTTGCTATCAAACTACCACGCTACTTACAATTTCAGCACTTGCAGACATTACCTTACTGAAAAACACTTGTCATTTCCTTCTGCTCATCAATGGGTTCGACACTCTTACTTATCTAAAAGAGCTACAATTGATCCCCTATACTTGTGGGTCATCAAGGCTATTTTCTAGCGCCGTTGCCGGGGAGTGAAGCGCCTTTGGTAAGTGGAATTTGGTAAGGAAACATTTATATAGTGTGCTGAAATTTATTGTCACTTGTTACTATGGAAAACAATCCTTTGAGGGGTTTATTCGGGGTATCTTCACCTCGTCTGGAACCACAATTAGCTACCCCTCAACCCACTACACCTACTGAAAATGTTGAATATGAAATTCCTTCGGCTATAATAGAACAACTGCTAGCTAATCCTTATGCAGGAGATGGAATCGAACATCCTGATATGCACTTGATATATGTGGAACAAATTTGTGGATTGTTCAAGCTTGCAGGTTTACCCGGAGATGAAGTTATGAAGATGGTTTTCCCTTTATATTTAAAGGGAAAAGGATTGGCGTGGTATAGGCTATGCGATGATATTGGATCTTGGAATTGGAATCGTTTGAAATTGGAGTTCCACCAAAAAAATTATCCTATTCATCTAGTTCATAGTGATCGGAATTATATATATAATTTTTGGCCTAGTGAAGGAGAAGGTATCGCTCTATCTTGGGGGAGGTTTAAGTCAATGTTATATTCATGCCCCAATCATGAGCTCTCAAGAGAAATTATTATCCAGAATTTTTATGCTCGGCTTTCTCGTAATGATCAAACCATGTTGGATACTTCTTGTGTTGGCTCTTTTATAAAGAAGACTATTGAATTCCGGTGGGATATTTTAGAAAGAATTAAACGCAACTCTGAAGATTGGGAACTCGATGAAGGTAAAGAGTCGGGTATTAAAATTAAATATGATTGTGTTAAATCTTTTATGGATACCAATGCTTTTCAAAAGTTTAGCACTAAATATGGACTTGACTCTGAGATAGTAGCCTCCTTTTGTGAATCATTTGCTACTCATGTTGAACTCCCTAAAGAGAGCTGGTCTAAATATCACCCACCTATTAAAGAAGAAATTAAAGAACCGGTACCAGTTAAAGAAGAAACTATACTTTACAATGTTGATCCAGTTGTTCCTTCTGCTTATATTGAGAAACCACCTTTCCCTTTTAGGATAAAGGAACATGCTAAGGTTTCAACTGTGGTTAACAAAAGCTATATTAAAACACCTAAACCTGATGAACAAATTAAAATTGAACCTAGTATTGCTATGGTTAAAGATCTCTTGTAAGAAGATATGGATGGGCATGTTATTTATCTCCTGGAACCTCCCCATCGCCCAGCGCCACCTCCCCAAGCGCCGACCCCCTCCTCCGCCACCCCCACCCTCGCCGGCGACCTCGCCCCCTCGCCGGAGCAGCCCTCCACATCGCCGTCTCCTTCCTGCCATCTCTGCCTCACGTACAGGTAACTCCGTTTTCGTTTTCAGATTTATTTCCGTAACAGATTTAGTTCCGTTCTTGTTTAGCTTATAACTTTTGATCTAGAAGTCCAATGATGCTGATTCTTTTTGCGTTAGATCACAATTTTCTTGTAGTTTCCAAAAATATATAATTTGTCTATGTTTGGATTTATAAAATTGAGTTAGATCAGATTTGAATTAAAGCTTGTTTTGCTTATTCGGGAGTTTAAAAATAGATTTTTATTTGATTCTTTTTCTACTGATCACTAGTGATCATATTTACCAGTGGTAAAAACTTCAAAATTGTTTGAGTATTTTAGCTTATTGTTTCATGTAAAACAAATTCTGTTTTAGTTCTATTCAATTATAGCTACTTCTTTTTCTATAGTTGTTTTAAATTATTTTATTTTATATTTCAGAAAGTTTATGTTTGGTTTCTATTAGTTAAAAGTAGGTGTTCAACAAGTTTTTTATATTTATTTTATTTTGTTATCGTGAAATCAATTCAAGTTCGCTAATAACTTGCAATGGATTTCTCTACTGTTTTAACTCCCAATTGAAAATACTTTCAAAATAGCTTTATGAAAAAAATACTTTATTTTTTTCTTTGTCTTAACTAAATTTAAATTTTATTCTCTGTTATTTTAGTGTTTTATTTTCCGTTAGACAAAACTATTTTTGTGAATGTTGTAGAAGAAGACTCCCTAGTTTTATTTGAAGTTCCTTCGGATTCTTATTCGCTCTCTCTTTTGTTTTGATTGTTAGTGTGAGTGCTTATGTGAATGATATGTTTGTTATATAGATTTCATCAGAGAGTGACGAGTAGTCTATCAAGTTATTTCTTGAGAACGATAATTCTTCTTCGTCAACATCACCAGGCAAGTTCACTTTGACCATGCTTTCTTACCTATGTTTTATTGCATTTAGTGGCACCTTTGCAACCACCCCTCAGTAGTGTTATTGAATCCTTGTAGTTGAGTAGTATGCATGAGGTAGGAACCCTTCCCCCTGTTACCAAGCCCGGGACGATATTTTATTTTAATGCTACGCTATAGTAGACGGGGTTTGGTATGAGTGCTCGGGAGTGGTGTGAGAATGGAGGATTCTACGTCAATGACGACAACTCCATGATGGAATCTGCAAGGACTGCATCTTCAAGACCTCAAGACTTCAAGACTCGAGACAGGATTTCAATACACACTCTGGGTGAAGGCGGTTGTGGGCACCTGGAGAACCCAGTGGTTGGCGGAATGCATGGAGAAGCGCCATGACATCTTGCGGAAAGCTTCACCCAGACTCAAAGAGACGGAAGAATACTTCATGCCCGGAAGCTTACCTGTGCAACCGCAAGTCATTATGGGCTCTGGCTTGGTTGACCTTAGTTGTGACTCTGGCTGGGACGGTACTAGCAGATGTAGAACTACGGTAGGATGGGTTGAGTACCGGACAGTGGTCAGAGGAACTCTTTGGAAGACCATGTTTCGGTCATCTTGTTCTCAAACATTCGAAGTGCGAGAAGCGTAAAGAGAGGATCGAATCTTGCGGGTAAAGTGTACAAACCTCTGCAGAGGGTTATAACCTAATCGATTAGCCGTGTCCCCGGTTACGGACAATTTGAGCCTCTGGACTTGGATCTATCTCGGAACTCTCAACACCGGATTGATAACTTAATTGTGGGCAACATATGATGAATTTTGGGCTATGAGACATCGGTTGGCGGAACCATGTCATGATAGAAAACTCCATAGTACAGACTCCATTTATGCCTTTGATGTATGTAAAATAAAATCAGCTTTTATGCAAACAAAACTCAGATACAGAGCCATAAAGCCATACTGCATATAGTATAGTTTATCATCTGTTTTCTTATATTGTGATCTTGCGGTACATTCAATGTCTTGACCTACACGGCTGCAACGTATCATGTTGCGATACTTTCCTCGACGAGTAAGAGTTACGATCAGGTTACGGTCTACACTCAACCTGCCGATGGCGTTGATGGGACTCCACACCCGTTTGATTGTTTCCGCTGAGTATTATGAGGTATATATCATTTTACATTATTTATACATGTGATTGCACTTTGATATATACATTGATGTCTTGTGTGTGCCAAAGATCTTGATCGAGGATGGCATACAACAACACGAGGCTTGACCGTCGAGGTCGGTCGCTCTGAAATGGTATCGAGCACATGTTGGTATGAGGACGTGACCCTAGAAATCGGAAAGCCCTAGGACAGGAAATCTCTAAAACTTTATTTTCAAAAGGATCCTTTACTTCTCGTCTTTTCTGATTTTATCGATAGACCCTCTCACCTCAAATAGTTAGAATATACCCTTATCCTTTGATCACCGGAGGATCAATGAAGACGCTCAAGAAGGATTTGATATCGGAGAACTGATGACCCTTCAGAGTAAAGAGGATTTCTCCATTAGAATCTACAACAGTTGAAGACTCAAGACTTGAAGGATCTGAAGAATTATTTGACCTTTAGAAGACCAAACCCTGCTATACACCTCGTTAGATGCGATGATTTGTGAGCTGTCATTTGTTTGATGTTTTCGACAGCCCCAAAATAAAACTTGTTTCTTCAAAAACTATTGGTTGTATTGTGTGTATATCCCTCCCCACCTCTCTCATCTCACCCTAAAACCCTTGAACCCCATAGATGATGAATGAAGTTGGACTGATATTCTCTGGACCGAAGACTCAGCCCGAGGCAGAGCTATGGATGCAGAACATGGAAAATCACTTCGGGAGCAATTTGGTTTCAAGGAAGTATGAGGTTCAATATGCTCTTCAATACTTTCGAGAAAGTGCTGCAACCTGGTGGAACATGCATCAAGCCATACAGAGGATTTAATGGAGCAAGAACTTGGGAGGAATTCAAGAAGACCTGTTGAAATCACGTCTTATCCGGAAACACAATGATGCACCAAGAAGTAAACCTTGTGCTGCAAGATTTATGGAGAAATAGGACACACCAGGAGGAACACAAAGATGGATGCCCTCATTGTGAGGAGAAACACCCGGTGAGGAATGCCCAACTAGCCGGTGACTTGCTTCTGTGTGAAGGAACCACCCACTACCGGTGCAGTGTCACATTTACTCCACGGTGCAACAAACTATTCGAACCAGGAAGATGGAATGAAAGAAGCCCTCAAGGAAGATCTAGAAGAACCAGATAATGATGAAAGTGTTGAAGACCCGGATGGAGAAGGTCTCAACAGATTTTACTCAATGCACGCTATTCATGTGGAGAAGAAGGACATTTTTCACAAGATTGCACCAAGGAAAGAAAGGAGTATCCAGGATATTTCCGACAGCAGAAGTGAAGTTTGACCCCGGAGATAGAAACTCGATCATTACTGAGAGAAATCCAGAAGAGAAAAGGAAGGCAACCCGAGAGCGACACAACTTTTGCAGAGAAGGACTTGAGTCATATCACCTGTTACAGGTGCAAGGATTTAGGTCATTACGCTAGTAAATGCCCAGAAAAGAAGCCAAAAGTCCAAGGAGCCCGCATAATCACAAAGAAGCCCCGAGACATGTCGGAAGTCATTTGTTTTCGCTGCAAGGAGGCAGGACATTATGCTATTAAATGTCCCGACAAGATGAAAGCTGGAGTTGAGTAGTTGGAATTTTGATATGGATAATAAGAGTAGTAGAAAGCAATTTCCTTTTCATGAGCTCAATGAGTTGAGTTATGTAATAGATTTCTCAGAGATTGTAATAGTTCATGACTCAATGAAGTTGTAATGTCACATGCTGAAAAGCTTTAAGGAGTTGCCATGTTTTATCTTGGAAATTAATATTTTTGATGAACATGGAAGAAAGTGAGTTGTGATGCATAAACAGGAAATTGGAAATTGAGTTTGAAGTTCTGTTTGGATGATATGAATGTATGCCCCAGGAGATAAGTACCTTAATTCTGAGCATCATTTCTGTTCCACAATTGCAGATGACAACCCTTTATGAGTCTTTCCTTAAGGGCCCTGAAACGATCATGACCCTGACCAGTGATCATGATTACCCGAAGATCTTGAAGGACATGATGAAGCATATTCACCTTGAAGGAGATGCAGTCTACAAAGGCTACCCCTTCATGCAAAAGGGAGTGGAACTTTGGTATGTGGAGGTACACCTCCACCGTTTGAAAGGAGTTTTGCCCAAAGAGGATGGGGCATTACTTTTTCATCTCACGTGTGCCACAAGCAACTTTCTTCGACGCTGTTCGTGAAGCAGCCATGGAAGCCATACGCCAGATCGGAGAAATACTTGAAGCAAGACTCCGTTATACTCAGGAATACCTAAGCGAAGTGCGTGCAGAGATGATGAAGGTGAAGCTCAAGGCCACCACAATGAAACAGAAGATTGAAGAATTCAAGGCACATGTCGCCCAATTCCAGTGGGACTGAAGAATCCTCAAGGAGGAAAAATGAATAAAGTTGGAAGTAATGTCTGACCATACCGAACCATGTGGGTGGCAGCATTTGTAACGAAGTACTTTTTGGAATTTGAATTTACGAAAATGGTTAAGGATGTAATGAAAGATTGATATGAAAATAATGAGATGTTATGGATAAACTTGTGCATTTATTTTGGTCATAGTACTCTGTAAAGCCACAGGATCAATGAAGAAAGAAATGTGTTATTCATGACGGTCCATAGAAGGAAGCTGAACAAAATAAGTTGGAGTTTTGTTTTGATATGATGGTATGAAGAAAAGCAGTACTCATGGATTCAAAGGAGGTGTAACCGAGAGTTACTCAAGGATGAGTTAAAGCTGCACTAGTGTTGAAGTGGGCCATAACCCACGTGCCCGTGGATTTTGAAAGGAAGGCGATATAACCTTGATAAAGGAATAAATTGGAGGAATCAGCAGTCCAATCAGCATACGTTTCGTAGGAGATTACGCAAAAAACCTAAAAATGGGGAAGTAACCATAAATGGTTTTGTTTGGCTTGCGAAACCATGGAATTACTCGAACCCAGTTCGAGAACAAGAGAAATTCTGCAATGCTTGTGAGTATGCCCAAGTGTTAGAATACGTGATTCGATATTTACGTATGTGGTAATGATTCAAATGCACGGGATGGATTGGCCCCCATACCGAAGACTTCTATCATGAACTATCATATGTTGATGGAAAATCAGAGAGACTTGAAAACCTTTGAAGAGTGTCGACACGATAAGCCATAAAACCATAGAATGGTAGGACGACGTAACCCCTTTACAGGCAACCGTTGCCAATCGAGGTTATACGGTGAAGTTCAACCAGACCCGTTTTATGCAGGAGAAACCATAAATTGTAGACCACCATGAGTGTTTCGATAGTTGTTTAGAATGGACACAGACCCATCAGCTAAGAAGATCCGGTCTCGGACGAACTTCAACTTTGACGAACCGACCCAAGCTTTTGAGGAAAACTCTATGCTTACGATGAAGAGCTTTAATGAAGGAGCTATTGTAAGATATGTGAAGAGACATACATTGTCAGCCCTCCAGAGGAAATATCTGAGTTTATTGGAACCATGACCTTGTTTTTAAGTGTGGTAGCACCCATGACCTTTCTGACCAAGACATTTGCTAGAAGACCCCAACCCCTAACCTTTTCTTGCTAGCCTCTTCGAATCTCGAGGACGAGATTCATTTTAAGTGTGGTAGGTTTGTAACATCCCAAATTTTGGAATGTTAATATAATTAATTGAATTGTTTGTTTGTTTTCTTGAGTGAATTAAACTTGAGTGAAATTTGAACCTTTTCAAAAACTTTTGAAAGAGAGGGAATAAAATGACTTTCCCCTTCTCCGGTAAATTCAAATTCATCCTATTAAAATCAATGAGAGAAGATGACATGACTTCTTCAACTATAAAGAATTTGAACGGAGTTTTGCAATTTAATTCTTTCAAATATTTGCACTTGCTTCTCTATTTTTCTTCCCAGAAATACCCGAAAAATAAATTCTTGCAAGCAAGAAAGAGCGGAGAAAATGACCCTCCAAAATCAGGGCATTTTGAAAATATTTGAGCCAAGAAAACCAAAGTTTTTATTTAAAATTATTTGCAAAAAGAAATAAAGACTTTAGGGATTTTCTGAAAAACATTTTTTTAGGTTTTATTTTGGCCGTGGAATAATGCTCATCATCTACATTTTATTTTTCGATAATTTTAGTATATAAAACTCTTTATTCGAATTGATTTGATTTCCTTTTTATTGTTTTAGTTTCCTAATTTTAAAAATAGGAATGGAATCGTTTTTATTAGGAAAAATCTGCTGGCCCATTAAGCACTTTCCTATTCTAGCCCAACAAGAGATCATCTCCTTCCTCTGTTTCCTCTCACGTTACACAAGCTTTCCATGTCCATGGAGACAGAAATCTCCACCTTCCCGATCTCCTCGTCTTTCCATCCCAGCGCCTCCCGAGACCGCCTATAAAACCCCTCCTCTCCTCGTTCCATTTTTCCCATCACCACGCCCCCCTGCCCGTAGCCTTCTCGCCACCGTCCTCCTTTTCCTGCCTAGAACGCTCACCAGAGCTCTCCTCGAACCTCCCCATCGCCCAGCGCCACCTCCCCAGCGCCGACCCCTCCTCCGCCACCCCACCTCGCTTGGCGACCTCGCCCCCTCGCCGAGCAGCCCTCCACATCGCCGTCTCCTTCCTGCCATCTCTGCCTCACGTCTGAGTAACTCCGTTTTCGTTTTCAGATTTATTTCCGTAACAGATTTAGTTCCGTTCTTGTTTAGCTTATAACTTTTGATCTAGAAGTCCAATGATTCTGATTCTTTTTGCGTTAGATCAAAATTTTCTTGTAGTTTCAAAATATATAATTTGTCTATGTTTGGATTTATAAAATTGAGTTAGATCAGATTTGAATTAAAGCTTGTTTTGCTTATTCGGGAGTTTAAAATAGATTTTATTTGATTCTTTTTCTACTGATCACTAGTGATCATATTTACCAGTGGTAAAAACTTCAAAATTGTTTGAGTATTTTAGCTTATTGTTTCATGTAAAACAAATTCTGTTTTAGTTCTATTGAATTATAGCTACTTCTTTTCTATAGTTGTTTTAAATTATTTTATTTTATATTTCAGAAAGTTTATGTTTGGTTTCTATTAGTTAAACAGTAGGTGTTCAACAAGTTTTTATATTTATTTTTATTTTGTTATCGTGAAATCAATTCAAGTTAGCTAATAACTTGCAATGGATTTCTCTCTGTTTTAACTCCCAATTGAAAATACTTTCAAAATAGCTTTATGAAAAAATACTTTATTTTTTCTTTGTCTTAACTAAATTTAAATTTTATTCTCTGTTATTTTAGTGTTTTATTTTCCGTTAGACAAAACTATTTTTGTGAATGTTGTGAAGAAGACTCCTAGTTTTATTTGAAGTTCCTTGGATTCTTATTCGCTCTCTCTTTTGTTTTGATTGTTAGTGTGAGTGCTTATGTGAATGATATGTTTGTTATATAGATTTCATCGAGAGTGACGAGTAGTCTATCAAGTTATTTCTTGAGAACGATAATTCTTCTTCGTCAACATCACCGAGCAAGTTCACTTTGACCATGCTTTCTTACCTATGTTTTATTGCATTTAGTGGCACCTTTGCAACCACCCTCGGTAGTGTTATTGAATCCTTGTAGTTGAGTAGTATGCATGAGGTAGGAACCCTTCCCCTGTTACCAAGCCGGGGCGATATTTTATTTTAATGCTACGCTATAGTAGGCGGGGTTTGGTATGAGTGCTCGGGAGTGGTGTGAGAATGGAGGATTCTCGTCAATGGCGACAACTCCATGATGGAATCTGCAAGGACTGCATCTTCAAGACCTCAAGACTTCAAGACTCGAGACAGATTTCAATACACACTCTTTGGGTGAAGGGCGGTTGACGGGCACCTGGAGAACCCGGTGGTTGGCGGGATGCATGGAGAAGCGCCATGACATCTTGCGGAAAGCTTCACCCAGACTCAAAGAGGCGGAAGAATACTTCATGCCGGAAGCTTACTGTGCAACCGCAAGTCATTATGGGCTCTGGCTTGGTTGACCTTAGTTGTGACTCTGGCTGGGGCGGTACTAGCAGATGTAGAACTACGGTAGGATGGGTTGAGTACGGACGGTGGTCGGAGGAACTCTTTGGAAGACCATGTTTGGTCATCTTGTTCTCAAACATTCGAAGTGCGAGAAGCGTAAAGAGAGGATCGAATCTTGCGGGTAAAGTGTACAAACCTCTGCAGAGGGTTATAACCTAATCGATTAGCCGTGTCCCGATTACGGACAATTTGAGCCTCTGGACTTGGATCTATCTGGAACTCTCAACACGGATTGATAACTTAATTGTGGGCAACATATGATGAATTTTGGGCTATGAGACATCGGTTGGCGGAACCATGTCATGATAGAAAACTCCATAGTACAGACTCCATTTATGCCTTTGATGTATGTAAAATAAAATCAGCTTTTATGCAAACAAAACTCAGATCTGAGCCATAAAGCCATATTGCATATAGTATAGTTTATCATCTGTTTTCTCATATTGTGATCTTGCGGTACATTCAATGTCTTGACCTACACGGCTGCAACGTATCATGTTGCGAGATATTTCCTCGACGAGTAAGAGTTACGATCTGAGGTTACGGTCTACATTCAACCTGCCGATGGCGTTGATGGGACTCCACACCCGTTTGATTGTTTCCGCTGAGTATTATGAGGTATATATCATTTTACATTATTTATACATGTGATTGCACTTTGATATATACATTGATGTCTGTGTGTGCCGACATCTTGATCCGAGGATGGCACAACAACACGAGGCTTGACCGTCGAGGTCGGGTCGCTCTGAAATGGTATCGAGCACATGTTGGTGTAGGACGTGACCTAGAAATCGGAAAGCCCTAGGACAGAAATCTCTAAAACTTTATTTTCAAAAGGATCCTTTACTTCTCGTCTTTTCTGATTTTATCAGATAGACCCTCTCACCTCAAATAGTTAGAATATACCCTTATCCTTTGATCACCGGAGGATCAATGAAGGCGCTCAAGAAGGATTTGATATCGAGAACTGATGACCCCTTGAGTAAAGAGGATTTCTCCATTAGAATCTACAACAGTTGAAGACTCAGAAGACTTGAAGGATCTGAAGAATTATTTGACCTTTAGAAGACCAAACCCTGCTATACACCTCGTTAGATGCGATGATTTGTGAGCTGTCATTTGTTTGATGTTTTTGACAGCCCCAAAATAAAACTTGTTTCTTCAAAACTATTGGTTGTATTGTGTGTATATCCTCCCCACCTCTCTCATCTCACCCTAAAACCCTTGAACCCCATAGATGATGAATGAAGTTGGACTGATATTCTCTGGATCGAAGACTCAGCCCGAGGCAGAGCTATGGATGCGAACATGGAAAATCACTTGGGAGCAATTTGGTTTCAAGGAAGTATGAGGTTCAATATGCTCTTCAATACTTTCTGAGAAAGTGCTGCAACCTGGTGGAACATGCATCAAGCCATACAGAGGATTTAATGGAGCAAGAACTTGGGAGGAATTCAAGAAGACCTGTTGAAATCACGTCTTATCCGGAAACACAATGATGCACCAAGAAGTAAACCTTGTGCTGCAAGATTTGCGGAGAAATAGGACACACCGGGAGGAACACAAAGATGGATGCCCTCATTGTGAGGAGAAACACCCGGTGAGGAATGCCCAACTAGCGGTGACTTGCTTCTGTGTGAAGGAACCACCCACTACCGGTGCGGTGTCACATTTACTCCACGGTGCAACAAACTATTCGAACCAGGAAGATGGAATGAAAGAAGCCCTCAAGGAAGATCTAGAAGAACCAAGAATGGTGAAAGTGTTGAAGACCGGATGGAGAAGGTCTCAACAGATTTTACTCAATGCACGCTATTCATGTGGAGAAGAAGGACATTTTCACAAGATTGCACCAAGGAAAGAAAGGAGTATCCAGGATATTTCCGACAATGAAGTGAAGTTTGACCCCGGAGATAGAAACTCGATCATTACAGAGAAATCCGGAAGAGAAAAGGAAGGCAACCCGAGAGCGACACAACTTTTGCAGAGAAGGACTTGAGTCATATCACCTGTTACAGGTGCAAGGATTTAGGTCATTACGCTAGTAAATGCCCAGAAAAGAAGCCAAAAGTCCAAGGAGCCGCATAATCACAAAGAAGCCCGAGACATGTCGGAAGTCATTTGTTTTCGCTGCAAGGAGGCAGGACATTATGCTATTAAATGTCCCGACAAGATGAAAGCTGGAGTTGAGTAGTTGGAATTTTGATATGGATAATAAGAGTAGTAGAAAGCAATTTCCTTTTCATGAGCTCAATGAGTTGAGTTATGTAATAGATTTCTCGAGATTGTAATAGTTCATGACTCAATGAAGTTGTAATGTCACATGCTGAAAAGCTTTAAGGAGTTGCCATGTTTTATCTTGGAAATTAATATTTTTGATGAACATGGAAGAAAGTGAGTTGTGATGCATAAACAGGAAATTGGAAATTGAGTTTGAAGTTCTGTTTGGATGATATGAATGTATGCCCCAGGAGATAAGTACCTTAATTCTGAGCATCATTTCTGTTCCACAATTGTAGATGACAACCCTTTATGAGTCTTTCCTTAAGGGCCCTGAAACGATCATGACCCTGACCAGTGATCATGATTACCCGAAGATCTTGAAGGACATGATGAAGCATATTCACCTTGAAGGAGATGCAGTCTACAAAGGCTACCCTTCATGCAAAAGGAGTGGAACTTTGGTATGTGGAGTACACCTCCACCGTTTGAAAGGAGTTTGCCCAAAGAGGATGGGGCATTACTTTTCATCTCACGTGTGCCACAAGCAACTTTCTTGACGCTGTTAGTGAAGCAGCCATGGAAGCCATCGCCGGATCGGAGAAATACTTGAAGCAAGACTCCGTTATACTCGGGAATACCTAAGCGAAGTGCATGCGAGAGATGATGAAGGTGAAGCTCAAGGCCACCACAATGAAACAAAAGATTGAAGAATTCAAGGCACATGTCGCCCAATTCCAGTGGGACTGAAGAATCCTCAAGGAGGAAAAATGAATAAAGTTGGAAGTAATGTCTGACCATACCGAACCATGTGGGTGGCAGCATTTGTAACGAAGTACTTTTTGGAATTTGAATTTACGAAAATGGTTAAGGATGTAATGAAAGATTGATATGAAAATAATGAGATGTTATGGATAAACTTGTGCATTTATTTTGGTCATAGTACTCTGTAAAGCCACAGGATCAATGAAGAAAGAAATGTGTTATTCATGACGGTCCATAGAAGGAAGCTGAACAAAATAAGTTGGAGTTTTGTTTTGATATGATGGTATGAAGAAAGCAGTACTCTGGATTCAAAGGAGGTGTAACAAGAGAGTTACTCAAGGATGAGTTAAAGCTGCACTAGTGTTGAAGTGGGCCATAACCCACAGCCCGAGGATTTTGAAAGGAAACGATATAACCTTGATAAAGGAATAAATTGGAGGAATCAGTGATCCAATCAGCATACGTTTCGTGAGGAGATTACATAAAAAACCTAAGAGTGGTGAAGTAACGATAGATGTTTTGTTTGGCTTGCGAAACCATGGAATTACTCGAACCCAGTTCGAGAACAAGAGAAATTCTGCAATGCTTGTGAGTATGCCCAAGTGTTAGAATCGTGATTCGATATTTACGTATGTGGTAATGATTCAAATGCGGGATGGATTGGCCCCATACCGAAGACTTCTATCATGAACTATCATATGTTGATGGAAAATCGAGAGACTTGAAAACCTTTGAAGAGTGTCGACGCGATAAGCCATAAAACCATAGAATGGTAGGACGACGGAACCCCTTCTGAGCAACCGTTGCCAATCGAGGTTATACGGTGAAGTTCAACCCAGACCCGTTTTATGCAGGAGAAACCATAAATTGTAGACCACCATGAGTGTTTGATAGTTGTTTAGAATGGACACAGACCCATCAGCTAAGAAGATCCGGTCTCGGACGAACTTCAACTTTGACGAACCGACCCAAGCTTTTGAGGAAAACTCTATGCTTCGAGCGGAAGAGCTTTAATGAAGGAGCTATTGTAAGATATGTGAAGAGACATACATTGTCAGCCCTCCGGAGGAAATATCTGAGTTTATTGGAACCATGACCTTGTTTTTAAGTGTGGTAGCACCCTGACCTTCGACCAAGACATTTGCTAGAAGACCCCAACCCTAACCTTTTCTTGCTAGCCTCTTGAATCTCGAGGGCGAGATTCATTTTAAGTAATGGTAGGTTTGTAACATCCCAAATTTTGGAATGTTAATATAATTAATTGAATTGTTTGTTTGTTTGCTTGAGTGAATTAAACTTGAGTGAAATTTGAACCTTTTCAAAAACTTTTGAAAGAGAGGAATAAAATGACTTTCCCTTCTCCGGTAAATTCAAATTCATCCTATTAAAATCAATGAGAGAAGATGACATGACTTCTTCAACTATAAAGAATTTGAGCGGAGTTTTGCAATTTAATTCTTTCAAATATTTGCACTTGCTTCTCTATTTTTCTTCCCGAGAAATACCCGAAAAATAAATTCTTGCAAGCAAGAAAAAAGCGGAGAAAATGACCCTCCAAAATCAGGGCATTTTGAAAATATTGAGCCAAGAAAACCAAAGTTTTTATTTAAAATTATTTGCAAAAGAAATAAAGCCTTTAGGGATTTTCTGAAAACATTTTTTTAGGTTTTATTTTGGCCGTGGAATAATGCTCATCATCTACATTTTATTTTTCTGATAATTTTAGTATATAAAACTCTTTATTCGAATTGATTTGATTTCCTTTTTATTGTTTTAGTTTCCTAATTTTAAAAATAGGAATGGAATCGTTTTATTAGGAAAAACCTGCTGGCCCATTAAGCACTTTCCTATTCTAGCCCAACAAGAGATCATCTCCTTCCTCTGTTTCCTCTCACGTTACACAAGCTTTCCATGTCCATGGAGACAGAAATCTCCACCTTCCCGATCTCCTCGTCTTTCCATCCCAGCGCCTCCCGAGACCGCCTATAAAACCCCTCCTCTCCTCGTTCCATTTTCCCATCACCACGCCCCTCCTGCCCGTAGCCTTCTCGCCACCGTCCTCCTTTTCCTGCCTAGAACGCTCACCAGAGCTCTCCTCGAACCTCCCCATCGCCCAGCGCCACCTCCCCAGCGCCGACCCCTCCTCCGCCACCCCACCCTCGCCGGCGACCTCGCCCCCTCGCCGAGCAGCCCTCCACATCGCCGTCTCCTTCCTGCCATCTCTGCCTCACGTCAGGTAACTCCGTTTTCGTTTTCAGATTTATTTCCGTAACAGATTTAGTTCCGTTCTTGTTTAGCTTATAACTTTTGATCTAGAAGTCCAATGATGCTGATTCTTTTTGCGTTAGATCACAATTTTCTTGTAGTTTCAAAATATATAATTTGTCTATGTTTGGATTTATAAAATTGAGTTAGATCAGATTTGAATTAAAGCTTGTTTTGCTTATTCGGGAGTTTAAAATAGATTTTATTTGATTCTTTTTCTACTGATCACTAGTGATCATATTTACCAGTGGTAAAAACTTCAAAATTGTTTGAGTATTTTAGCTTATTGTTTCATGTAAAACAAATTCTGTTTTAGTTCTATTGAATTATAGCTACTTCTTTTTCTATAGTTGTTTTAAATTATTTTATTTTATATTTCAGAAAGTTTATGTTTGGTTTCTATTAGTTAAACAGTAGGTGTTCAACAAGTTTTTATATTTATTTTATTTTGTTATCGTGAAATCAATTCAAGTTAGCTAATAACTTGCAATGGATTTCTCTACTGTTTTAACTCCCAATTGAAAATACTTTCAAAATAGCTTTATGAAAAAATACTTTATTTTTTCTTTGTCTTAACTAAATTTATATTTTATTCTCTGTTATTTTAGTGTTTTATTTTCCGTTAGACAAAACTATTTTTGTGAATGTTGTAGAAGAAGACTCCCTAGTTTTATTTGAAGTTCCTTGGATTCTTATTAAGCTCTCTCTTTTGTTTTGATTGTTAGTGTGAGTGCTTATGTGAATGATATGTTTGTTATATAGATTTCATCAGAGAGTGACGAGTAGTCTATCAAGTTATTTCTTGAGAACGATAATTCTTCTTCGTCAACATCACCGAGCAAGTTCACTTTGACCATGCTTTCTTACCTATGTTTTATTGCATTTAGTGGCACCTTTGCAACCACCCCTCAGTAGTGTTATTGAATCCTTGTAGTTGAGTAGTATGCATGAGGTAGGAACCCTTCCCCTGTTACCAAGCCGGGGCGATATTTTATTTTAATGCTACGCTATAGTAGGCGGGGTTTGGTATGAGTGCTCGGGAGTGGTGTGAGAATGGAGGATTCTCGTCAATGGCGACAACTCCATGATGGAATCTGCAAGGACTGCATCTTCAAGACCTCAAGACTTCAAGACTCGAGACAAGATTTCAATACACACTCTTGGGTGAAGGGCGGTTGTGGGCACCTGGAGAACCAGTGGTTGGCGGGATGCATGGAGAAGCGCCATGACATCTTGCGGAAAGCTTCACCCAGACTCAAAGAGGCGGAAGAATACTTCATGCCGGAAGCTTACGTGCAACCGCAAGTCATTATGGGCTCTGGCTTGGTTGACCTTAGTTGTGACTCTGGCTGGGGCGGTACTAGCAGATGTAGAACTACGGTAGGATGGGTTGAGTACCGGACGGTGGTCGGAGGAACTCTTTGGAAGACCATGTTTGGTCATCTTGTTCTCAAACATTACGAAGTGCGAGAGCGTAAAGAGAGGATCGAATCTTGCGGGTAAAGTGTACAAACCTCTGCAGAGGGTTATAACCTAATCGATTAGCCGTGTCCCGATTCACGGACAATTTGAGCCTCTGGACTTGGATCTATCTGGAACTCTCAACACGGATTGATAACTTAATTGTGGGCAACATATGATGAATTTTGGGCTATGAGACATCGGTTGGCGGAACCATGTCATGATAGAAAACTCCATAGTACAGACTTCATTTATGCCTTTGATGTAGGTAAAATAAAATCAGCTTTTATGCAAACAAAACTCGAATCTGAGCCATAAAGCCATATTGCATATAGTATAGTTTATCATCTGTTTTCTCATATTGTGATCTTGCGGTACATTCAATGTCTTGACCTACGGCTGCAACGTATCATGTTGCGAGATATTTTCTCGACAGTAAGAGTTACGATCTGAGGTTACGGTCTACACTCAACCTGCCGATGGCGTTGATGGGACTCCACACCCGTTTGATTGTTTCGCTGAGTATTATGAGGTATATATCATTTTACGTTATTTATACATGTGATTGCACTTTGATATATACATTGATGTCTTGTGTGTGCCGACATCTTGATCCGAGGATGGCATAAACAACACGAGGCTTGACCGTCTCGAGGTCGGGTCGCTTCTGAAATGGTATCGAGCACATGTTGGTGTAGGACGTGACCTAGAAATCGGAAAGCCCTAGGACAGGAAATCTCTAAAACTTTATTTTCAAAGGATCCTTTACTTCTCGTCTTTTCTGATTTTATCGGATAGACCCTCTCACCTCAAATAGTTAGAATATACCCTTATCCTTTGATCACCGGAGGATCAATGAAGGCGCTCAAGAAGGATTTGATATCGGAGAACTGATGACCCTTTTGAGTAAAGAGGATTTCTCCATTAGAATCTACAACAGTTGAAGACTCAAGACTTGAAGGATCTGAAGAATTATTTGACCTTTAGAAGACCAAACCCTGCTATACACCTACGTTAGATCGATGATTTGTGAGCTGTCATTTGTTTGATGTTTTTGACAGCCCCAAAATAAAACTTGTTTCTTCAAAAACTATTGGTTGTATTGTGTGTATATCCTCCCCACCTCTCTCATCTCACCCTAAAACCCTTGAACCCCATAGATGATGAATGAAGTTGACTGATATTCTCTGGATCGAAGACTCAGCCGAGGCAGAGCTATGGATGAGAACATGGAAAATCACTTGGAGCAATTTGGTTTCAAGGAAGTATGAGGTTCAATATGCTCTTCAATACTTTCTGAAAGTCTGCAACCTGGTGGAACATGCATCAAGCCATACAGGATTTAATGGAGCAAGAACTTGGGAGGAATTCAAGAAGACCTGTTGAAATCACGTCTTATCCGGAAACACAATGATGCACCAAGAAGTAAACCTTGTGCTGCAAGATTTGCGGAGAAATAGGACACACCAGGAGGAACACAAAGATGGATGCCCTCATTGTGAGGAGAAACACCCGGTGAGGAATGCCCAACTAGCGGTGACTTGCTTCTGTGTGAAGGAACCACCCACTACCGGTGCAAAGTGTCACATTTACTCCACGGTGCAACAAACTATTCGAACCGGGAAGATGGAATGAAAGAAGCCCTCAAGGAAGATCTAGAAGAACCGATAATGGTGAAAGTGTTGAAGACCGGATGGAGAAGGTCTCAACAGATTTTACTCAATGCACGCTATTCATGTGGAGAAGAAGGACATTTTTCACAAGATGTGCACCAAGGAAAGAAAGGAGTATCCAGGATATTTCCGACAATGAAGTGAAGTTTGACCCCGGAGATAGAAACTCGATCATTCAGAGAAATCCAGGAAGAGAAAAGGAAGGCAACCGAGAGCGACACAACTTTTGCAGAGAAGGACTTGAGTCATATCACCATTACAGGTGCAAGGATTTAGGTCATTACGCTAGTAAATGCCCGTAAAAAAAGCCAAAAGTCCAAGGAGCCGCATAATCACAAAGAAGCCCGAGACATGTCGGAAGTCATTTGTTTTTCGCTGCAAGGAGGCAGGACATTATGCTATTAAATGTCCCGACAAGATGAAAGCTGGAGTTGAGTAGTTGGAATTTTGATATGGATAATAAGAGTAGTAGAAAGCAATTTCCTTTTCATGAGCTCAATGAGTTGAGTTATGTAATAGATTTCTCGAGATTGTAATAGTTCATGACTCAATGAAGTTGTAATGTCACATGCTGAAAAGCTTTAAGGAGTTGCCATGTTTTATCTTGAAATTAATATTTTGATGAACATGGAAGAAAGTGAGTTGTGATGCATAAACAGGAAATTGGAAATTGAGTTTGAAGTTCTGTTTGGATGATATGAATGTATGCCCCGGAGATAAGTACCTTAATTACGAGCATCATTTCTGTTCCACAATTGCAGATGACAACCCTTTATGAGTCTTTCCTTAAGGGCCTGAAGCGATCATGACCACGACAAGTGATCATGATTACCGAAGATCTTGAAGGACATGATGAAGCATATTCACCTTGAAGGAGATGCAGTCTACAAAGGCTACCCTTCATGCAAAAGGGAGTGGAACTTTGGTATGTGGAGGTACACCTCCACCGTTTGAAAGGAGTTTGCCCAAAGAGGATGGGGCATTACTTTTCATCTCACGTGTGCCACAAGCAACTTTCTTGACGCTGTTCGTGAAGCAGCCATGGAAGCCATCGCCGGATCGGAGAAATACTTGAAGCAAGACTCCGTTATACTCAGGAATACCTAAGCGAAGTGCATGCAGAGATGATGAAGGTGAAGCTCAAGGCCACCACAATGAAACAGAAGATTGAAGAATTCAAGGCACATGTCGCCCAATTCGGTGGGGATGAAGAATCCTCAAGGAGGAAAAATGAATAAAGTTGGAAGTAATGTCGACCATACCAAACCATGTGGGTGGCAGCATTTGTAACAAAGTACTTTTGGAATTTGAATTCTGAAAATGGTTAAGGATGTAATGAAAGATTGATATGAAAATAATGAGATGTTATGGATAAACTTGTGCATTTATTTTGGTCATAGTACTCTGTAAAGCCACAGGATCAATGAAGAAAGAAATGTGTTATTCATGACGGTCCATAGAAGGAAGCTGAACAAAATAAGTTGGAGTTTTGTTTTGATATGATGGTATGAAGAAGCAGTACTCTGGATTCAAAGGAGGTGTAACAAGAGAGTTACTCAAGGATGAGTTAAAGCTGCACTAGTGTTGAAGTGGGCCATAACCCACGGGCCGAGGATTTTGAAAAGAAACTGATATAACCTTGATAAAGGAATAAATTGGAGAATCAAGATCCAATCAGCATACGTTTACGTAGGAGATTACATAAAAACCTAAGAGTGGTGAAGTAACGATAGATGTTTTGTTTGGCTTGCGAAACCATGGAATTACTCGAACCCGGTTCGAGAACAAGAGAAATTCTGCAATGCTTGTGAGTATGCCCAAGTGTTAGAATCGTGATTCGATATTTACGTATGTGGTAATGATTCAAATGCAGGATGGATTGGCCCCATACCGAAGACTTCTATCATGAACTATCATATGTTGATGGAAAATCAGAGAGACTTGAAAACCTTTGAAGAGTGTCGACGCGATAAGCCATAAAACCATAGAATGGTAGGACGATGGAACCCCTTTACAGGCAACGTTGCCAATCGTAGGTTATACGGTGAAGTTCAACCCAGACCCGTTTTATGCAGGAGAAACCATAAATTGTAGACCACCATGAGTGTTTCGATAGTTGTTTAGAATGGACACAGACCCATCAGCTAAGAAGATCCAGTCTCGGACGAACTTCAACTTTGACGAACCGACCCAAGCTTTTGAGGAAAACTCTATGCTTCTGACAGAAGAGCTTTAATGAAGGAGCTATTGTAAGATATGTGAAGAGACATACATTGTCAGCCCTCGGAGGAAATATCTGAGTTTATTGGAACCATGACCTTGTTTTTAAGTGTGGTAGCACCCCGACCTTCGACCAAGACATTTGCTAGAAGACCCCAACCCTAACCTTTTCTTGCTAGCCTCTTGAATCTAGGGCGAGATTCATTTTAAGTGGTAGGTTTGTAACATCCCAAATTTTGGAATGTTAATATAATTAATTGAATTGTTTGTTTGTTTGCTTGAGTGAATTAAACTTGAGTGAAATTTGAACCTTTTCAAAAACTTTTGAAAGAGAGGAATAAAATGACTTTCCCTTCTCCGGTAAATTCAAATTCATCCTATTAAAATCAATGAGAGAAGATGACATGACTTCTTCAACTATAAAGAATTTGAGCGGAGTTTTGCAATTTAATTCTTTCAAATATTTGCACTTGCTTCTCTATTTTTCTTCCCAGAAATACCCGAAAAATAAATTCTTGCAAGCAAGAAAAAGCGGAGGAAAATGACCCTCAAAATCAGGGCATTTTGAAAATATTTGAGCCAAGAAAAACCAAAGTTTTTATTTAAAATTATTTGCAAAAGAAATAAAGCCTTTAGGGATTTTCTGAAAAACATTTTTTTAGGTTTTATTTTGGCCGTGGAATAATGCTCATCATCTACATTTTATTTTTTGATAATTTTAGTATATAAAACTCTTTATTCGAATTGATTTGATTTCCTTTTTATTGTTTTAGTTTCCTAATTTTAAAAATAGGAATGGAATCGTTTTATTAGGAAAAACCTGCTGGCCCATTAAGCACTTTCCTATTCTAGCCCAACAAGAGATCATCTCCTTCCTCTGTTTCCTCTCACGTTACACAAGCTTTCCATGTCCATGGAGACAGAAATCTCCACCTCCCGATCTCCTCGTCTTTCCATCCCAGCGCCTCCCGAGACCGCCTATAAAACCCCTCCCTCTCCTCGTTCCATTTTCCCATCACCGCCCCCTCCTGCCCGTAGCCTTCTCGCCACCGTCCTCCTTTTCCTGCCTAAAGCGCTCACCGGGAGCTCTCCTGGAACCTCCCCATCGCCCAGCGCCACCTCCCCAGCGCCGACCCCTCCTCCGCCACCCCACCCTCGCTGGCGACCTCGCCCCCTCTCCGAGCAGCCCTCCACATCGCCGTCTCCTTCCTGCCATCTCTGCCTCACGTCTGGTAACTCCGTTTTCGTTTTCAGATTTATTTCCGTAACAGATTTAGTTCCGTTCTTGTTTAGCTTATAACTTTTGATCTAGAAGTCCAATGATGCTGATTCTTTTGCGTTAGATCACAATTTTCTTGTAGTTTCCAAAATATATAATTTGTCTATGTTTGGATTTATAAAAATTGAGTTAGATCAGATTTGAATTAAAGCTTGTTTTGCTTATTCGGGAGTTTAAAATAGATTTTTATTTGATTCTTTTTCTACTGATCACTAGTGATCATATTTACCAGTGGTAAAAACTTCAAAATTGTTTGAGTATTTTAGCTTATTGTTTCATGTAAAACAAATTCTGTTTTAGTTCTATTGAATTATAGCTACTTCTTTTCTATAGTTGTTTTAAATTATTTTATTTTATATTTCAGAAAGTTTATGTTTGGTTTCTATTAGTTAAACAGTAGGTGTTCAACAAGTTTTTATATTTATTTTTATTTTGTTATCGTGAAATCAATTCAAGTTAGCTAATAACTTGCAATGGATTTCTCTACTGTTTTAACTCCCAATTGAAAATACTTTCAAAATAGCTTTATGAAAAAATACTTTATTTTTTCTTTGTCTTAACTAAATTTATATTTTATTCTCTGTTATTTTAGTGTTTTATTTTCCGTTAGACAAAACTATTTTTGTGAATGTTGTAGAAGAAGACTCCTAGTTTTATTTGAAGTTCCTTGATTCTTATTAAGCTCTCTCTTTTGTTTTGATTGTTAGTGTGAGTGCTTATGTGAATGATATGTTTGTTATATAGATTTCATCAGAGAGTGACGAGTAGTCTATCAAGTTATTTCTTGAGAACGATAATTCTTCTTCGTCAACATCACCGAGCAAGTTCACTTTGACCATGCTTTCTTACCTATGTTTTATTGCATTTAGTGGCACCTTTGCAACCACCCCTCGGTAGTGTTATTGAATCCTTGTAGTTGAGTAGTATGCATGAGGTAGGAACCCTTCCCCTGTTACCAAGCCGGGGCGATATTTTATTTTAATGCTACGCTATAGTAGGCGGGGTTTGGTATGAGTGCTCGGAGTGGTGTGAGAATGGAGGATTCTCGTCAATGGCGACAACTCCATGATGGAATCTGCAAGGACTGCATCTTCAAGACCTCAAGACTTCAAGACTCGAGACAAGATTTCAATACACACTCTTTGGGTGAAGGGCGGTTGTGGGCACCTGGAGAACCCAGTGGTTGGCGGGATGCATGGAGAAGCGCCATGACATCTTGCGGAAAGCTTCACCCAGACTCAAAGAGGCGGAAGAATACTTCATGCCCGAAGCTTACATGCAACCGCAAGTCATTATGGGCTCTGGCTTGGTTGACCTTAGTTGTGACTCTGGCTGGGGCGGTACTAGCAGATGTAGAACTACGGTAGGATGGGTTGAGTACAGGACGGTGGTCGGAGGAACTCTTTGGAAGACCATGTTTGGTCATCTTGTTCTCAAACATTCGAAGTGCGAGAGCGTAAAGAGAGGATCGAATCTTGCGGGTAAAGTGTACAAACCTCTGCAGAGGTTATAACCTAATCGATTAGCCGTGTCCCGATTCACGGACAATTTGAGCCTCTGGACTTGGATCTATCTGGAACTCTCAACACGGATTGATAACTTAATTGTGGGCAACATATGATGAATTTTGGGCTATGAGACATCGGTTGGCGGAACCATGTCATGATAGAAAACTCCATAGTACAGACTTCATTTATGCCTTTGATGTAGGTAAAATAAAATCAGCTTTTATGCAAACAAAACTCGAATCTGAGCCATAAAGCCATATTGCATATAGTATAGTTTATCATCTGTTTTCTCATATTGTGATCTTGCGGTACATTCAATGTCTTGACCTACACGGCTGCAGCGTATCATGTTGCGAGATATTCCTCGACGAGTAAGAGTTACGATCTGAGGTTACGGTCTACACTCAACCTGCCGATGGCGTTGATGGGACTCCACACCCGTTTGATTGTTTCCGCTGAGTATTATGAGGTATATATCATTTTACGTTATTTATACATGTGATTGCACTTTGATATATACATTGATGTCTTTGTGTGTGCCGACATCTTGATCGAGGATGCACAACAACACGAAGGCTTGACCGTCGAGGTCGGGTCGCTCTGAAATGGTATCGAGCACATGTTGGTGAGGGCGTGACCTAGAAATCGGAAAGCCCCTAGGACAGGAAATCTCTAAAACTTTATTTTCAAAAGGATCCTTTACTTCTCGTCTTTTCTGATTTTATCGGATAGACCCTCTCACCTCAAATAGTTAGAATATACCCTTATCCTTTGATCACCGGAGGATCAATGAAGACGCTCAAGAAGGATTTGATATCGGAGAACTGATGACCCCTTGAGTAAAGAGGATTTCTCCATTAGAATCTACAACAGTTGAAGACTCAAGACTTGAAGGATCTGAAGAATTATTTGACCTTTAGAAGACCAAACCCTGCTATACACCCACGTTAGATGCGATGATTTGTGAGCTGTCATTTGTTTGATGTTTTCGACAGCCCCAAAATAAAACTTGTTTCTTCAAAAACTATTGGTTGTATTGTGTGTATATCCTCCCCACCTCTCTCATCTCACCCTAAAACCCTTGAACCCCATAGATGATGAATGAAGTTGGACTGATATTCTCTGGACGAAGACTCAGCCGAGGCGAGCTATGGATGCGAGAACATGGAAAATCACTTGGGAGCAATTTGGTTTCAAGGAAGTATGAGGTTCAATATGCTCTTCAATACTTTGAGAAAGTGCTGCAACCTGGTGGAACATGCATCAAGCCATACTGAGGATTTAATGGAGCAAGAACTTGGGAGGAATTCAAGAAGACCCTGTTGAAATCACGTCTTATCCGGAAACACAATGATGCACCAAGAAGTAAACCTTGTGCCTGCAAGATTTGCGGAGAAATAGGACACACCCAGGAGGAACACAAAGATGGATGCCCTCATTGTGAGGAGAAACACCCAGCTGAGGAATGCCCAACTAGCCAGGTGACTTGCTTCCTGTGTGAAGGAACCACCCACTACCGGTGCAGTGTCACATTTACTCCACGGTGCAACAAACTATTCGAACCGGGAAGATGGAATGAAAGAAGCCCTCAAGGAAGATCTAGAAGAACCGATGTGATGAAAGTGTTGAAGACCTGGATGGAGAAGGTCTCAACAGATTTTACTCAATGCACGCTATTCATGTGGAGAAGAAGGACATTTTTCACAAGATGTGCACCAAGGAAAGAAAGGAGTATCCAGGATATTTCCCGACAGCGAAGTGAAGTTTGACCCCGGAGATAGAAACTCGATCATTTGAGAGAAATCCAGGAAGAGAAAAGGAAGGCAACCGAGAGCGACACAACTTTTGCAGAGAAGGACTTGAGTCATATCACATTACAGGTGCAAGGATTTAGGTCATTACGCTAGTAAATGCCGTAAAAGAAGCCAAAATCCAAGGAGCCGCATAATCACAAAGAAGCCCGAGACATGTCGGAAGTCATTTGTTTTCGCTGCAAGGAGGCAGGACATTATGCTATTAAATGTCCCGACAAGATGAAAGCTGGAGTTGAGTAGTTGGAATTTTGATATGGATAATAAGAGTAGTAGAAAGCAATTTCCTTTTCATGAGCTCAATGAGTTGAGTTATGTAATAGATTTCTCGAGAGATTGTAATAGTTCATGACTCAATAAAGTTGTAATGTCACATGCTGAAAAGCTTTAAGGAGTTGCCATGTTTTATCTTGGAAATTAATATTTTGATGAACATGGAAGAAAGTGAGTTGTGATGCATAAACAGGAAATTGGAAATTGAGTTTGAAGTTCTGTTTGGATGATATGAATGTATGCCCCGGAGATAAGTACCTTAATTACGAGCATCATTTCTGTTCCACAATTGCAGATGACAACCCTTTATGAGTCTTTCCTTAAGGGCCTCAAACGATCATGACCACGACAAGTGATCATGATTACGAAGATCTTGAAGGACATGATGAAGCATATTCACCTTGAAGGAGATGCAGTCTACAAAGGCTACCCTTCATGCAAAAGGGAGTGGAACTTTGGTATGTGGAGTACACCTCCACCGTTTGAAAGGAGTTTGCCCAAAGAGGATGGGGCATTACTTTTCATCTCACGTGTGCCACAAGCAACTTTCTTGACGCTGTTAGTGAAGCAGCCATGGAAGCCATCGCCGGATCGAGAAATACTTGAAGCAAGACTCCGTTATACTCGGGAATACCTAAGCGAAGTGCATGCAGAGATGATGAAGGTGAAGCTCAAGGCCACCACAATGAAACAGAAGATTGAAGATTTCAAGGCACATGTCGCACAATTCGGTGGGATGAAGAATCCTCAAGGAGGAAAATGAATAAAGTTGGAAGTAATGTCGACCATACCAAACCATGTGGGTGGCAGCATTTGTAACAAAGTACTTTTGGAATTTGAATTCTGAAAATGGTTAAGGATGTAATGAAAGATTGATATGAAAATAATGAGATGTTATGGATAAACTTGTGCATTTATTTTGGTCATAGTACTCTGTAAAGCCACAGGATCAATGAAGAAAGAAATGTGTTATTCATGACGGTCCATAGAAGGAAGCTGAACAAAATAAGTTGGAGTTTTGTTTTGATATGATGGTATGAAGAAAGCAGTACTACTGGATTCAAAGGAGGTGTAACAAGAGAGTTACTCCAAGGATGAGTTAAAGCTGCACTAGTGTTGAAGTGGGCCATAACCCACAGGCCCGAGGATTTTGAAAAGAAACGATATAACCTTGATAAAGGAATAAATTGGAGAATCAGCAGTCCAATCAGCATCGTTTACGTAGGAGATTACATAAAAACCTAAGAGTGGTGAAGTAACGATAGATGTTTTGTTTGGCTTGCGAAACCATGGATTTACTCGAACCCGGTTCGAGAACAAGAGAAATTCTGCAATGCTTGTGAGTATGCCCAAGTGTTAGAATCGTGATTCGATATTTACGTATGTGGTAATGATTCAAATGCAGGATGGATTGGCCCCATACCGAAGACTTCTATCATGAACTATCATATGTTGATGGAAAATCGAGACTTGAAAACCTTTGAAGTTGGGTGATATTCTGGACCGAACTCTAGGCCGAGGAGCTATGGATCCGAGAACATGGAAAATCACTTGGGAGCAATTTGGTTTCAAGGAAGTATGAGTTCAATATGCTCTTCAATACTTTCTGGAAAGTCTTGCAACTTGGTGGAACATGCATCAAACCATCGAGTTTAATGGAGCAAGAACTTGGGAGGAATTCAAAGACCTGTTGAAATCGTCTTATCCGGAAACACAATGATACCAAGAAGTAAACCTTGTGCAAGATTTTGGAGAAATAGGACACACCGGGAGGAACACAAAGATGGATGCCCTCATTGTGAGGAGAAACACCGGTGAGGAATGCCCAACTAGGTGACTTGCTTCGTGTGAAGGAACCACCCACTACCGTCTGATGTCACATTTACTCCCGGTGCAACAAACTATTCGAACGGGAAGATGGAATGAAAAGAAGCCCTCAAGGAAGATCTAGAAGAACCAGTAATGTAGAAAGTGTTGAAGACCTGGATGGAGAGGTCTCAACAGATTTTACTCAATGCACGCTATTCATGTGGAGAAGAAGGACATTTTTCTGATGTTGCACCAAGGAAGAAAGGAGTATCAGGATATTTCCGGCAATGATGAAGTTTGACCCGGAGATAGAAACTCGATCATTCTGAGAGAAATCCGGGAAGAGAAAAGGAAGGCAGGCGACACAACTTTTGAGAGAAGGACTTGAGTCATATCACCTATTCTGGGTGCAAGTTTAGGTCATTCACGCTAGTAAATGCCGGAAAAAACCAAAATCCAAGGAGCCGCATAATCACAAAGCCCAGCGAGACATCGAGTCATTTGTTTTTTTCGCTGCAAGGAGGCGGGACATTATGCTATTAAATGTCCGCAAGATGAAAGCTGGAGTTGAGTAGTTGGAATTTTGATATGGATAATAAGAGTAGTAGAAAGCAATTTCCTTTCATGAGCTCAATGAGTTGAGTTATGTAATAGATTTCTCGAGAGATTGTAATAGTTCATGACTCAATAAAGTTGTAATGTCATGCTGAAAAGCTTTAAGGAGTTGCCATGTTTTATCTTGGAAATTAATATTTTTGATGAACATGGAAGAAAGTGAGTTGTGATGCATAAACAGGAAATTGGAAATTGAGTTTGAAGTTACATTTGGATGATATGAATGTATGCCCGGAGATAAGTACCTAATTGAGCATCATTTCTGTTCCCTAATTAGATGACAACCCTTTATGAGTCTTTCCTTAAGAATCAGAAACCATCATGACCTGACAAGTGATCATGATTACCGAAGATCTTGAAGGACATGATGAAGCATATTCACCTTGAAGGAGATCACGTCTACAAGGCTACCCTTCATGCAAAGGTGGAACTTTGGTATGAGTACACCTCCACCGTTTGAAAGAGTTTGCCCAAAGAGGATGGGGCATTACTTTTTCATCTCACGTGTGCCACAAGCAACTTTCTTCGGCTTTGTTCGTGAAGCAGCCATGGAAGCCATCGCGGATCGAGAATTGAAGCAAGACTCCGTTATACTCGGGAATACCTAAGCGAAGTGCATGCGAGATGATGAAGGTGAAGCTCAAGGCCACCACAATGAAACAAAGATTGAAGAATTCAAGGCACATGCGCAATTCCAGTGGGATGAAGAATCCTCAAGGATAAATGAATAAAGTTGGAAGTAATGGCCATACCAAACCATGTGGGTGGCAGCATTTGTAACAAAGTACTTTTTGGAATTTGAATTTACGAAAATGGTTAAGGATGTAATGAAAGATTGATATGAAAATAATGAGATGTTATGGATAAACTTGTGCATTTATTTTGGTCATAGTACTCTGTAAAATACGGGATCAATGAAGAAAGAAATGTGTTATTCATGACGGTCCATAGAAGGAAGCTTTGAACAAAATAAGTTGGAGTTTTGTTTGATATGATGGTATGAAGAAAGCAGTACTCTTTGATTCAAAGGAGGTGTAACAGAGAGTTACTCCAAGGATGAGTTAAAGCTGCACTAGTGTTGAAGTGGGCCATAACCCACGGGCCCAGGATTTTGAAAGTGATATAACCTTGATAAAGGAATAAATTGGAGGAATCAGCAGTCCAATCAGCATACGTTTAAAGGAGATTACGCAAAAAACCTAAGAGTGGTGAAGTAACGATAGATGTTTTGTTTGGCTTGCGAAACCATGGAATTACTCGAACCGGTTCGAGAACAAGAAAATTCTGCAATGCTTGTGAGTATGCCCAAGTGTTAGAATCGTGATTCGATATTTACGTATGTGGTAATGATTCAAATGCGGGATGGATTGGCCCCCATACGAAGACTTCTATCATGAACTATCATATGTTGATGGAAAATCGAAGACTTGAAAACCTTTGAAAAGTGTCGTAGCGATAAGCCATAAAACCATAGAATGGTAGAACGATGGAACCCTTCTGAGCAACCGTTGCCAATAAATAGGTTATCGGTGATTCAACAGACCCGTTTTTAGGAGAAACCATAAATTGTAGACCACCATGAGTGTTTCGATAGTTGTTTAGAATGGACACGACCCATATTCAAGAAGATCCGGTCTCGGACGAACTTCAACTTTGCGAACCACCCAGCTTTTGAGAAAACTCTATGCTTCAGCGGAAGAGCTTTAATGAAGGAGCTATTGTAAGATATGAAGAGACATACATTGTCAGCCCTCGGAGGAAATATCTGAGTTTATTGGAACCATGACCTTGTTTTTTAGTGTGGTAGCACCCTGACCTTTCGACCAAGACATTTGCTAGAAGACCCCAACTAACCTTTTCTTGCTAGCCTCTTGAATCTAGGGCGAGATTCATTTTAAGTAATAGTAGGTTTGTAACATCCCAAATTTTGGAATGTTAATATAATTAATTGAATTGTTTGTTTGTTTGCTTGAGTGAATTAAACTTGAGTGAAATTTGAACCTTTTCAAAAACTTTTGAAAGAGAGAATAAAATGACTTTCCCTTCTCGGTAAATTCAAATTCATCCTATTAAAATCAATGAGAGAAGATGACATGACTTCTTCAACTATAAAGAATTTGAGCGGAGTTTTGCAATTTAATTCTTTCAAATATTTGCACTTGCTTCTATTTTTCTTCCCGAAATACCCGAAAAATAAATTCTTGCAAGCAAGAAAATGGGAGAAAATGACCCTCAAAATCAGGGGCATTTTGAAAATATTGAGCCAAGAAAAACCAAAGTTTTTATTTAAAAATTATTTGCAAAAAGAAATAAAGCCTTTAGGGATTTTCTGAAAAACATTTTTTTAGGTTTTATTTTGGCGTGGAATAATGCTCATCATCTACATTTTATTTTTCGATAATTTTAGTATATAAAACTCTTTATTCGAATTGATTTGATTTCCTTTTATTGTTTTAGTTTCCTAATTTTAAAAATAGGAATGGAATCGTTTTTATTAGGAAAAACCTGCTGGCCCATTAAGCACTTTCCTATTCTAGCCCAACAAGAGATCATCTCCTTCCTCTGTTTCCTCTCGTTACACAAGCTTTCCATGTCCATGGAGCGAAATCTCCACCTTCCGATCTCCTCGTCTTTCCATCCCAGCGCCTCCAAGACCGCCTATAAACCCCTCCCTCTCCTCGTTCCATTTTCCCATCCTGCGCCCCCTCCTGCCCGTAGCCTTCTCGCCACCGTCCTCCTTTTCCTGCCTAAAGCGCTCACGGGGCTCTCTCGAACCTCCCATCGCCCGGCGCCACCTCCCCAGCGCGACCCCTCCTCCGCCACCCCCACCCTGCGCGGCGACCTCGCCCCCTCGCCGAGCAGCCCTCCACATCGCCGTCTCCTTCCTGCCATCTCTGCCTCACGTCAGGTAACTCCGTTTTCGTTTTCAGATTTATTTCCGTAACAGATTTAGTTCCGTTCTTGTTTAGCTTATAACTTTTGATCTAGAAGTCCAATTGCTGATTCTTTTCGTTAGATCACAATTTTCTTGTAGTTTCAAAAATATATAATTTGTCTATGTTTGGATTTATAAAATTGAGTTAGATCAGATTTGAATTAAAGCTTTTTTGCTTATTCAGGAGTTTAAAATAGATTTTTATTGATTCTTTTTCTACTGATCACTAGTGATCATATTTGATGGTAAAAACTTCAAAATTGTTTGAGTATTTTAGCTTATTGTTTCATGTAAAACAAATTCTGTTTTAGTTCTATTAGAATTATAGCTACTTCTTTTCTATAGTTGTTTTAAATTATTTTATTTTATATTTCAGAAAGTTTATGTTTGGTTTCTATTAGTTAAACAGTAGGTGTTCAACAAGTTTTATATTTATTTTTATTTTGTTATCGTGAAATCAATTCAAGTTAAGCTAATAACTTGCAATGGATTTCTCTATTTAACTCCCAATTGAAAATACTTTCAAAATAGCTTTATGAAAAAAATACTTTATTTTTCTTTGTCTTAACTAAATTTATATTTTATTCTCTGTTATTTTAGTGTTTTATTTTCCGTTAGACAAAACTATTTTTGTGAATGTTGTAGAAAGACTCCTAGTTTTATTTGAAGTTCCTTGAGTTCTTATTAACTCTCTCTTTTGTTTTGATTGTTAGTGTGAGTGCTTATGTGAATGATATGTTTGTTATATAGATTTCATCAGTGACAGTAGTCTATCAAGTTATTTCTTGAAGCGATAATTCTTCTTCGTCAACATCACCGAGCAAGTTCACTTTGACCATGCTTTCTTACCTATGTTTTATTGCATTGGTACCTTCTTGCAACCACCCCTCATAGTGTTATTGAATCCTTGTAGTTGAGTAGTATGCATGAGGTAGGAACCCTGTTACCAAGCCGGGGCGATATTTTATTTTAATGCTACGCTATAGTAGGCGGGGTTTGGTATGAGTGCTCGGGAGTGGTGTGAGAATGGAGGATTCGTCAATGGCGACAACTCCATGATGGAATGCAAGACTGCATCTTCAAGACCTCAAGACTTCAAGACTCGAGACAAGATTTCAATACACTCTTGGGTGAAGGGCGGTTGCGGGCACCTGGAGAACGGTGGTTGGCGGGATGCATGGAGAAGCGCCATGACATCTTGAGCTTCACCCAGACTCAAAGAGGCGGAAGAATACTTCATGCCGGAAGCTTACATGCAACGCAAGTCATTATGGGCTCTGCTTGGTTGACCTTAGTTGTGACTCTGGCTGGGGCGGTACTAGCGGATGTAGAACTACGGTAGGATGGGTTGAGTACGGGACGGTGGTCGGAGGAACTCTTTGGAAGACCATGTTTGGGTCATCTTGTTCTCAAACACTACGAAGTGCGAGCGTAAAGAGAGGATCGAATCTTGCGGGTAAAGTGTACAAACCTCTGCGGAGGTTTATAACCTAATCGATTAGCCGTGTCCCGATTACGGACAATTTGAGCCTCTGGACTTGGATCTATCTCGGAACTCTCAACACGGATTGATAACTTAATTGTGGGCAACATATGATGAATTTTGGGCTATGAGACATCGGTTGGCGGAACCATGTCATGATAGAAAACTCCATAGTACAGACTCCATTTATTCCTTTGATGTAGGTAAAATAAATCAGCTTTTATGCAAACAAAACTGATCTGAGCCATAAAAAGCCATACTGCATATAGTATAGTTTATCATCTGTTTTCTCATATTGTGATCTTGCGGTACATTCAATGTCTGACCTACGCAGCTGCAACGTATCATGTTGCGAGATACTTTCTCGACAGTAAGAGTTACGATACAGTTTACGGTCTACTCAACTGCCGATGGCGTTGATGGGACTCCACACCCGTTTGATTGTTTCATTGAGTATTATGAGGTATATATCATTTTACGTTATTTATACATGTGATTGCACTTTGATATATACATTGATGTCTTGTGTGTGCCAACATCTTGATCCGAGGATGGCGGCAACACGAACTTGACCGTCTGAGGTCGGTCATCTGAGAAATGGTATCGAGCACATGTTGGTATGGGACGTGACCTAGAAATCGAAAGCCCCTAGGACAGGAAATCTCTAAAACTTTATTTTCAAAAGGATCCTTACTTCTCGTCTTTTCTGATTTTATCGGATAGACCCTCTCACCTCAAATAGTTAGAATATACCCTTATCCTTTGATCACCGGAGGATCAAGCTGAAGGCGCTCAAGAAGGATTTGATATCGGGCCCGGTATTGCCGAGTAAAGTTTCTCCATTAGAATCTAGCAGTTGAAGACTCCGAAGACTTGAAGGATCGAAGAATATTTGACCTTTAGAAGACCAAACCCCTTATACACCTCGTTAGATCACGATGATTTGTGAGCTGTCATTTGTTTGATGTTTTTGGCCCCAAAATAAACTGTTTCTTCAAAACTATTGGTTTGTATTGTGTGTATATCCCTCCCCACCTCTCTCATCTCACCCTAAAACCTTGAACCCATAGATGATGAATGAAGTTGGTGATATTCTCGGACCAAGACTCAGCCGAGGCGAGCTATGGATCTGAACATGGAAAATCACTTGGAGCAATTTGGTTTCAAGTATGAGGTTCAATATGCTCTTCAATACTTTCTGAGAAAGTGCTGCAACCTGGGTGGATGTGCATCCAAGCCATGAGGGATTTAATGGAGCAAGAACTTGGGAGAATTCAAGAAGACCCATTGAAATCACGTCTTATCCGGAAACACAATGATGCAAGAAGTAAACCTTGTGCACGCAAGATTTAGGAGAAATAGGACACACCAGGAGGAACACAAAGATGGATGCCCTCATTGTGAGGAGAAACACCAGTGAGGAATGCCCAACTAGGGGTGACTTGCTTCTGTGAAGGAACCACCCACTACCGGTCAGTGTCACATTTACTCACGGTGCAACAAACTATTCGAACAGGAAGATGGAATGAAAAAGCCCTCAAGGAAGATCTAGAAGAACCGATAATGATGAAAGTGTTGAAGACACGGATGGAGAAGGTCTCAACAGTTTTACTCAATGCACGCTATTCATGTGGAGAAGAAGGACATTTTCACAGTGTGCACCAAGGAAAGAAAAGGTATCAGGATATTTCCGACAGCGAAGTGAAGTTTGACCCCGGAGATAGAAACTCGATCATTCAGAAATCCAGGAAGAGAAAAGAGGAAGGCAAGCGACACAACTTTTGCGAGAGAAGGACTTGAGTCATATCACCTGTTACGGTGCAAGGATTTAGGTCATTCGCTAGTAAATGCCGAGAAAAAGCCAAAATCGAGCCGCATAATCACAAAAGCCCGAGACATGTCGGAAGTCATTTGTTTTTACGCTGCAAGGAGGCAGGACATTATGCTATTAAATGTCCGACAAGATGAAAGCTGGAGTTGAGTAGTTGGAATTTTGATATGGATAATAAGAGTAGTGAAAGCAATTTCCTTTTCATGAGCTCAATGAGTTGAGTTATGTAATAGATTTCTCAGAGATTGTAATAGTTCATGACTCAATAAAGTTGTAATGTCACATCTGAAAAGCTTTAAGGAGTTGCCATATTTTATCTTGAAATTATTTTTGATGAACATGGAAGAGTGAGTTGTGATGCATAAGCGAGAAATTGGAAATTGAGTTTGAAGTTCTGTTTGGATGATATGAATGTATGCCCGAGAGATAGTACCTTAATTACGAGCATCATTTCATTCCACAATTGCGGATGACAACCCTTTATGAGTCTTTCCTTAAGGGCCTGAACGATCATGACCGACAAGTGATCATGATTACGAAGATCTTGAAGGACATGATGAAGCATATTCACCTTGAAGGAGATCACGGTCTACAAAGCTACCCTTCATGCAAAGAGTGGAACTTTGGTATGTGGAGTACACCTCCACCGTTTGAAAGAGTTGCCCAAAGAGGATGGGGCATTACTTTTCATCTCACGTGTGCCACAAGCAACTTTCTTGACTTTGTTAGTGAAGCAGCCATGGAAGCCACATCGCCAGATCGAATACTTGAAGCAAGACTCCGTTATACTCAGGAATACCTAAGCGAAGTGCATAGGAGATGATGAAGGTGAAGCTCAAGACCACCACAATGAAACGAAGATTGAAGAATTCAAGGCACATGTCGCAAATTGGGGAAGAAGAATCCTCAAGGAGGAAAATGAATAAAGTTGGAAGTAATGTCGACCATACCAAACCATGTGGTGGCAGCATTTGTAACAAAATACTTTTGGAATTTGATTTACGAAAATGGTTAAGGATGTAATGAAAGATTGATATGAAAATAATGAGATTATGGATAAACTTGTGCATTTATTTGGTCATAGTACTACGTAAAGCCACGGATCAATGAAGAAAATGTGTTATTCATGACGGTCCATAGAAGGAAAATTTGAACAAAATAAGTTGGAGTTTTGTTTTGATATGATGGTATGAAGAAGCAGTACTACTGGATTCAAAGGAGGTGTAACAAGAGAGTTACTCAAGGATGAGTTAAAATGCACTAGTGTTGAAGTGGGCCATAACCGGGCCAGATTTTGAAGGAGAGTATAACCTTGATAAAGGAATAAATTGGAATCAGCGTTCAATCAGCTCGTTTACGTGGGAGATTACGCAAAAACCTAAGAGTGGTGAAGTAACGATAGATGTTTTGTTTGGCGCGAAACCATGGATTTTCGAACCAGTTAGAACAAGAAATTCTGCAATGCTTGTGAGTGCCCAAGTGTTAGAATCGTGATTCGATATTCGTATGTGTAATGATTCAAATGCGGGATGGATTGGCCATACCGAACTTCTATCATGAACTATCATATGTTGATGGAAAATCAGAGAGACTTGAAAACCTTTGAAGAGTGTCGCGCGATAAGCCATAAAACCATAGAATGGTAGGATGATAACCCCTTCTGAACAGCGTTTGCCAGCGTAGGTTATCGGTGAAGTTCAACCCAGACCCGTTTTATGCGGGAGAAACCATAAATTGTAGACCACCATGAGTGTTTGATAGTTGTTTAGAATGGACACGGACCCATCACTAAAAGATCCGGTCTCGGACTTGGATCTATCTGGAACTCTCAACACGGATTGATAACTTAATTGTGGGCAACATATGATGAATTTTGGGCTATGAGACATCGGTTGGCGGAACCATGTCATGATAGAAAACTCCATAGTACAGACTCCATTTATGCCTTTGATGTAGGTAAAATAAAATCAGCTTTTATGCAAACAAAACTCGAATCTGAGCCATAAAGCCATCTTGCATATAGTATAGTTTATCATCTGTTTTCTCATATTGTGATCTTGCGGTACATTCAATGTCTTGACCTACACGGCTGCAACGTATCATGTTGCAGATACTTCCTCGACAGTAAGAGTTACGATCTGAGGTTACGGTCTACACTCAACCTGCCGATGGCGTTGATGGGACTCCACACCCGTTTGATTGTTTCGCTGAGTATTATGAGGTATATATCATTTTACATTATTTATACATGTGATTGCACTTTGATATATACATTGATGTCTTTGTGTGTGCCGACATCTTGATCCGAGGATGGCACAACAACACGAAGGCTTGACCGTCTGAGGTCGGGTCGCTACATGCTTGGAGCGTCTTGTATGATTTGAGTCTTTACTTTTTAGTTTATCACAATCATCCTCTCTATACACACACCTTTTGAGAGACACACACATGATTCGGAATTTGTTAGAATACTCTATGTGCTTCACTTATATCTTTTGAGCCATATAGTTTTTGCTCTAGTGCTTCACTTATATCTTTTAGAGCACGGTGGTGGTTTTATTTTATAGAAATTATTGATCTCTCATGCTTCACTTATATTATTTTGAGAGTCTTAAACAGCATGGTAATTTGCTTTAATTGTGAAATTAATCCGAATATGATTGGCATCCAAGATGAGCATAATAAAAACTTCCATATTGAGTTCATTGAATATCATGAGAAGTTTGATACTTGATAAGTGTTTTGAGATATAAAGGTGGTAATATTAGAGTGTGCTAGTTGAGTAATTGTGAAATTGAGAAATACTTGTGTTAAGGTTGGCAAGTCCCGTAGCATGCACGTATGGTAAAAGTTGTGTGACAATTTTGACACATAAGGTGTTCTTTTATTGCTTTCCTTATGAGTGGCGGCCGGGGACGAGCGATGGTCTTTTCCTACCAATCTATCCCTCTAGGGGCATGCGTAGTAGTACTTTGCTTTAAGGACTAATAAACTTTTGCAGTAAGTATATGAGTTTTTTATGACTAATGTGAGTCCATGGATTATACGCACTCTCAACCTTCCACAATTTTCTAGCCTCTATGGTACCGTGCATTGCCCTTTCTCGCCTTGAGAGTTGGTGCAAACTTAATTGGTGCATCAAACCCGTGATATGATCGCTCTATCACACATAAACCTCCTTATATCTTCCTCAAAACAGCCACCATACCTACCTATCATGGCATTTCCATAGCCATTCTGATATATATTGCCATGCAACTTTCCACCGTTCCGTTTATTATGACACGCTCCATCATTGTCGTATTGCTTTGCATGATCATGTAGTTGACATCGTATTTGTGGCAAAGCGATCATTCATAATTTTTCATACATGTCACTCTTGATTCATTGCATATCCCGGTACACCACCGGAGGCATTCACATAGAGTCATATTTTGTTCTAAATATTGAGTTGTCATTCTTGAGTTGTAAGTAATAAAAGTGTGATGATCATCATTATTAGAGCATTGTCCCATGTGAGGAAAGGATGATGGAGACTATGATTCCCCCACAAGTCTGGATGAGAATCCGGACTAAATAAAAAAAGAGACCAAAAAAAAGAGAGGGCCCAAGAAAAAAAAGGAAAAAAAGAAAAAAAAGAGAGAAAAAGAGAGAAGGGACAATGTTACTATCCTTTTCCCACACTTGTGCTTCAAAGTAGCACCGTGATCTTCATGATAGAGAGTCTCCTATGTTGTCACTTTCATATACTAGTGGGAATTTTTCATTATAGAACTTTGCTTGTATATTCCAAAGATGGGCTTCCTCAAAATGCCCTAGGTCTTCGTGAGCAAGCAAGTTGGATGCACACCCACTTAGTTTATTTTGTTGAGCTTTCATACATTTATAGCTCTAGTGCATCTATTGCATGGCAATCCCTACTCCTCTCATTGACACCAATTGATGGGCATCTCCATAGCCTATTGATTAGCCGTGTCAATGTGAGACTTTCTACCTTTTTGTCTTCTCACATAACCCCCATCATTAAACTTTATTCCACCCATAGTGCTATATCCATGGCTTGCGCTCATATATTGCATAAGGGTTGAGAAGGCTGAAGCGCGTTAAAAAGTATGAACCAATTGCTCGGCTTGTCATCGGGGTTATGCATGATGAGAACGTTTTGTGTGACGAAATTGAAACATGGCCTAACTATATGATTTTGTAGGGACAATCTTTCGTTGGCTATGTTATTTTGATAAGACATAATTGCTTGGTTAGCATGTTTGAAGTATTATTGTTTTTATGTCAACATTAAACTTTTATCTTGAATCTTTCGGATCTAAATATTCATGCCACAATAAAAATAATTACATTGAAAATTATGCTAAGAAGCATTCCACATCAAATATTCTGTTTTTATCATTTACCTACTCGAGGACGAGCATGAATTAAGCTTGGGGATGCTTGATACGTCTCCAACGTATCTATAATTTTTTATTGTTCCATGCCATTATATATTATGTTTTGAATGTTTAATGGGCTTATTTATACACTTTATATTATTTTTGGGACTAACCTATTAACCGGAGGCCCAGCCCAAATTGTTGTTTTTTTGCCTATTTCAGTGTTTCGCAGAAAAAGAATATCAAACAGAGTCCAAATGGAATGAAACCTTCGGGAGCGTGATTTTTGAAACAAACGTGATCCAGAGGACTTGGAGTGGACGTCAAGCAATCAATGAGGAGGCCACGAGGCAGGGGGCGCGCCTACCCCCCTGGGCGCGCCCTCCACCCTCGTGGGCCCCTTGTGGCTCCACCGACCTACTTCTTCCTCCTATATATACCTACGTACCCCCAAACCATCGAGAGCACCACAAAAACCTAATTCCACCGCCGCAACCTTCTGTACCCGTGAGATCCCATCTTGGGGCCTTTTCCGGCGCTCCACCGGAGGGGGCATTGATCATGGAGGGCTTCTACATCAACACCATAGCCTCTCCGATGATGTGTGAGTAGTTTACCTCAGACCTTCGGGTCCATAGTTATTAGCTGATACGTCTCCGTCGTATCTACTTTTGCCCTTGTTTTGGACTCTAACTTGCATGATTTGAATGGAACTAACCCGGACTGACGCTGTTTTCAGCAGAATTGCCATGGTGTTATTTGTGTGCAGAAACAAAAGTTCTCGGAATGACCTGAAACTCCACGGAACTTATTTTTGGAAAATAATAAAAATACTGGAAGAAGAATCCACGTCAGGGGGGCCTCCACCTGTCCACGAGGGTGGGGGGCGTGCCTGCCCCCCTGGGCGCGCCCCCCTGCCTCGTGGGCCCCCTGACGCTCCACCGACCTCAACTCCAACTCCATATATTCATGTCCAGGGAGAAAAAAACCAGAGAGAAGGATTCATCGCGTTTTACGATACGGAGCCGCTGCCAAGCCCTAAAACCTCTCGGGAGGGCTGATCTGGAGTCCGTTCGGGGCTCCGGAGAGGGGAATCCGTCGCCATCGTCATCATCAACCATCCTCCATCACCAATTTCATGATGCTCACCACCGTGCGTGAGTAATTCCATCGTAGGCTTGCTGGACGGTGATGGGTTGGATGAGATTTATCATGTAATCGAGTTAGTTTTGTTAGGGTTTGATCCTAGTATCCACTATGTTACGAGATTGATGTTGCTATGACTTTGCTATGCTTAATGCTTGTCACTAGGGCCCGAGTGCCATGATTTCAGATCTGAACCTATTATGTTTTCATGAATATATGTGAGTTATTGATCCTATCTTGCAAGTCTATAGTCACCTACTATGTGTTATGATCCGGCAACCCCGAAGTGACAATAATCGGGACCACTCCCGGTGATGACCATAGTTTGAGGAGTTCATGTATTCACTATGTGTTAATGCTTTGGTCTGGTACTCTATTAAAAGGAGGCCTTAATATCCCTTAGTTTCCGTTAGGACCCCACTGCCACGGGAGGGTAGGACAAAAGATGTCATGCAAGTTCTTTTCCATAAGCACGTATGACTATATTCGCAATACATGCCTACATTACATTGATGAATTGGAACTAGTTCTGTGTCACCCTATGTTATGACTGTTACATGATGAACCACATCCGGCATAATTCTCCATCACCGATCCAATGCCTACGAGCTTTTCATATATTGTTCTTAGCTTATTTACTTTTCCGTTGCTATTGTTACAATCACTACAAAACCCAAAAATATTACTTTTGCTACCGTTACCGTTACTTCCATATTACTTTGCTACTAAATACTTTGCTGCAGATACTAAGTTATCCAGGTGTGGTTGAATTGACAACTCAGCTGCTAATACTTGAGAATATTCTTTGGCTCCCCTTGTGTCGAATCAATAAATTTGGGTTGAATACTCTACCCTCGAAAACTGTTGTGATCCCCTATACTTGTGGGTTATCAAGACTACTTTACAAGGCGCCGTTCTTGGAGACATAGCTCTATTTTTTGAGTCACTTGGGATTTATATCGCTGGTCACTATGAAGAACTTGAAAGACGCGAAAACAACAATTTATCCCTCAACTACGAGGGAGGTAAGGAGCGCCATCTAGCTCTACACTTGATTCACCTTACATTTTGAGTAAGCTTGCGACACCTAAACCTCGCTACATTATTCATTACGATATGTGCATGTTATTGATGATGCCATACGCTATGCATGATACTTATGATGAAACTACTTTTATGCTTGATACTACTGTGCCACTTGGTGAATTTCTTGATGAACAACTTGCTAGGGCTAGAGAGAATGAAATTATTGAAACTGATAATTTTGATGATAGTGATGATAAAGGCTCTCCCAATAAATATGAATTGCCTGTTGTGCCAGAGGGCTATGTTATGGATGAAGAAACTAAAAGAGACTTTCTTGCTTGCAATGATAGAAGTGATCTTAAGAGACTATTAGCTAAGCTTAAACAAAAAAACCCTGAATGCTAGAATGAAATATGATCCTGCTTATGCTACTTCACCTATCTTTGTTACTGATAAGGATTATGAATTCTCTATTGATCCTGATATAATTACTTTGGTTGAATCTGATCCTTTCTATGGCTATGAATCTGAAACTGTTGTGGCACATCTTACTAAATTAAATGATATAGCCACCCTGTTCACTAATGATGAGAGAACTCGCTACTTTTATATCCTTAAAATATTTCCGTTCTCATTAAAGGGTGATGCTAAGATATGGTTTAATTCTCTTGATCCTGGTTGTGTGCGTAGTCCCCAGGATATGATTTATTACTTCGTGCTAAATATTTCCCGCTCATAAGAAACAAGCTGCTTTAAGGAAATATATAACTTTGTGCAAATTGAAGAAGAGAGTCTCCCACAAGCTTGGGGAGGCTTCTCCAATACTTAATGCTTTGCTGATCATCCTCTTAAGAAAAATGAAATACTTGATATCTTTTATAATGGACTAACCGATGCTTCCAAAGACCACCTAGATAGTTGTGTTGGTTCTGTTTTTAGGGAAAGAACACCGGATGAAGCTGAAATTCTATTGAATAATATGTTGACCAATGAAAATAATTGGACATTTCCTGAGCCTATTCCTAAGCCAACTCCGAAGAAGAGGGGTGTTCTATTTCTCAGTCCTGAAGATATGCAAGAGGCAAAGAAATCTATGAAAGAAGAAGGTATTAAAGCTGAAGATGTTAAGAATTTACCTCCTATTGAAGAAATACATGGTCTTAACTTACCGCCTGTTGAAGAAATATATGATCTTAATACTTCACCTATTGAAGATACTCATGGTCTTGATAACCCGACACAAGTAGTAAAGGTAAATTCTCTCTATAGATATGATAAAGCTGAGATCCCTCCTACTAAGTTTGCTAGCCAATGTTTGGATGAGTTTGATAACTTTATGGTTAAGCAAGAAGATTTTAATGCTTATTTTGGTAGACAATTAAAACAAAATGCTTATATGATTGAACACTTGAGTTATTATATGTCTAGAGTTAAAGGTAAACTTAAACTCATTAGTAAACATGCTTCTATGGTTACCACTCAAGTAGAACAAGTACTTAAAGCTCAGAATGATTTGCTCAATGAATTGAATAGTAAGAAAAATGACTATGTTGTTAGAGTGGCTACTAGAACTGGTAAAATGACTCAGGAACCTTTGTATCCTGAAGGCCATCCTAAGAGAATTGAACAAGATTCTCAGAGAAATAATTTAAATGCACCTAGTCCTTCTAAAAAGAAGAAAAAGAAAAATGATAGGACTGTGCATGCTTCTAGTGAACCTATTGCTGAACCACCTGAGAATCCAAATGATATTTCTATTTCTGATGCTGAAACACAATCTGGTAATGAACATGAACCAAGTGAAAAATATTAATGAAGATGTTCATGATGATGCTCAACCTAGTAATGATAATGATGTAGAAATTGAACCTGTTGTTGATCTTGATAACCCACAATCAAAGAATCAACGTTATGATAAGAGAGACTTTGTTGCTAGGAAACATGGTAAAGAAAGAGAACCTTGGGTTGAAACCCATGCCTTTTCCTCCCAAACCATCCAAGAAAAAGGATGATGAGGATTTTGGCGCTTTCTTTGAAATGATTAGACCTATCTTCTTGCGTATCGATTAAGCGATATGCTCAAAATAATCCTTATGCTAAGTATATGAAAGAAATTGTTACTAATAAAAGAAAGATACCGGAAGCTGAAATTTCCACCATGCTTGCTAATTACACTTTTAAGGGTGGAATAGCTAAGAAACTAGGAGATCGAGAGTACCCACTATACCATGCTCCATTAAAAGAAACTATGTTAAAACCGCTTTATGTGATCTTGGAGCGGTGTTAGTGTTATGCCTCTCTCTTTATATCGTAGACTTGATTTGAATAAGTTGACACCTACTAAAATATCTTTGCAAATGGCCGATAAATCAATTGCTATATTGCCGGTATTTGTGAGGATGTGCTGTTGTGGTTGCAAGCGTTACTATTTTAACGGACTTTGTTATTTTGATATTCCGAGGATGATAGTATGTCTATTATTCTTGGAAGACCCTTTTGAATCTGCGGGGGCTGTTATTGATTGCAACAAAGGCAATGTCACTTTTCATGTTAATGGTAATGAGCATATGGTACACTTTCGAGAAACAACCTCAAGTCCACAGTATAAATTCTATTGGAAAAATTCCATCAATTATTTTTGGAGGTTTTGAATTTCCTCTTCCTCTGTCAAGAAGAAATATGATATTCTTATTATTGGGGATGTGCATATCCCGTTGAGGTAATATAGTGTCATTCAAATTTCTCGGTTCCATGTTAGTCGAATGAGTTTGTTAACAAGACCTGATCAACCTTGTTAGTGGATTCCTTTTGATGAGCATGAGATGGATGAAACTAGTAGGCACAACCTTTTGTACCTCTCTCTACTTTCATTATTTAGTTGAAATAAAGAAAAATAGTATTTTCTGTCATTTTCTGAATTATCCGTGCAATATAAAATACCCGAAAATAAAAGTTCTCCAAATGCCTGCCAATTTAATATGATCTTTTCTGTAATATTTGAGAATATCCGCACCGAGAACACAGCAGGGGAGCAAGCACACAGCCACGAGGGTCAGGCGCGCCCCCCTACAGGCGCCCCTGCCTCATGGGCCCACTGTGGCTCCCCTCCACTTCTTCCTGCACCCACACACTTCTTCTTCCTCCCAAAAAAATCACCATCCAGCTCAAGCACGAGTTCTAGCTCATTTTGCTGCGATTTTCGATCTCCTTGCTCAAAGCTCCTCTCACAAAACTGCTTGGGGGGATTGTTCCTTGGTATGTGACTCCTCCATTGGTCCAATTAGTTTTTGTTTTTGTGCTTTATTCATTGCAAATCTGTGCTGCCTAGGTGACCATGTTCTTGAGCTTGCATGTCAAATTTATATGGTTCCAAGTAGTTCTAATGCATGATATAGGCTCTAGGCACTTGTAGGAGTAGTTGCTATCAATTTTGTTGAGCTTGGTTCACTTTTATTTGAAGTTACTAAAAATTTCAGAAATTTTTCAGAAGAAGAAATATGCTTAGGAAAATGTACCAAGGTGGTTCTTCAAGGAAGCAAGGACCCAGGCTTGCAATGCGTGATGCTGATGATGAGCCACCAAGGAACGCTCCAGTGCAGCCTTGTGAATGGCCTTCAGAGGACTTCATGGATCGAGCAGCAATTAAGGACGAATTTAACGCATATTTGCGTAACGCTGATCTTGTGAGCTTTGAGGCGGAAAATTGCCCCAAGTACCATTATCTCACTAGTTCCTTTGTGAGGAGGTTTGAATTTTCATCTTCACGCAATTCTCAAACTGTCCTGTTTGATCTTTATGAAAAATCTTATACTATGGACTTAGAGGATTTTACCACTGCTTGTAAACTTCCACAATGGGGTAGTGCTAGTGAACCCCGCAAATATGAATTTAGAGACTTTCTTGCTAGTACAACTGTGGGGGAATCTAGAGACATAGCACAAGCTACCATAGGGAGCATTCACTTTCCTACTATACACTATTTTGCTCTCTTCATAGGTAGGTGTATAAATGGTAAGGATGAAGCATGTCACATGTGTGTCCCTGACCTCAGTATTCTCAGGAGTGCTGCGTTAGGAGATAAACATTATAATTTGGGAGCCATTGTTGCATGTAGGTTGCATCATAATAGATTTAATGGAGATTTCTTTGGTGGAATTTATGCAACTGTATAGCTAATTTTCTTGGTGTAGCCATACGTGAGGATGATATTGAGTTGCCTCCTGCTTATTTGGATTATGAGGCTATGGTTAAATGACATTTTGTTGAGAGGAACGATCAGTTCCTCCAGTACCGACTAATCTTTGACAGACGACGCACCTATCACGTCACTCTCCCTGCTTCTACTTTCTTTGACTTTCAGGCAAAGGGGAGATATTACGTAACCAGAGAGGAGGCGGAAGAGTATAAGAGGAGGGCTAAGATAGCTCGCCTCCAAGCTGCAGCACACCGATGCAATGACCACTGCATCTCAGTACGACCCCAACTACAACTATGGATATCCGCCAGGCCACCCGTGGCAATAAACCAACTTAGGCCAAAAGCCTAAGCTTGGGGGAGTACGTATTTTTCACCGACATTACATTCATGTTCACACACTCATTGCTAGATGTCGGTGCTCATACTCTTTCACTGTAATATCCATACTAGTTTATTTTCCTTTTTCTTGCTTTCTTTTTGTGTGTTTAATAAACCTTAATAAAAACCCAAAAAAATAGTGTAGCTTTTAGTTAGTTTACTTTTCTTGATGTAGTAGTAATAATTAAAAAGAAAACCCAAAAAGGTTTCCTGTTCTTCTTTTGCTTGTTGGGAGCTTTCCCGTGTAAATAGTTTTATTTCTTTTCTTTTCTTTGGGGGTCGATAGGAGAAGACCATGATTAAATTGTTGAAGTGGCCCTTATATGCATTATTATTGATTTAACCAAGAGCCCATACTGCCTTGTCTTCTCCTGTTTATTGAATGCTCGCAGATTCCAGCTTAGTCCAATGCACGTGCAGTATTATTATTATTCACATCGTTCAGTCGTGCAAGTGAAAGGAAATTATGATGATATATGATGGACTGATTGAGATGAGAGAAGCTGGTATGAACTTGACCTTTCTTGTTTTTGTAAATATGATTAGTTCATCATTCTTGATTCAGCCTATTATGAATGAACATGCTTGCAATGACAATTAGAGATTATAGTTACTTATGCCATGCTTAATTGGCTAGGAGTTTATAATGGTTTACCTTGCGTGCCAACATGCTATTAAAATGGTTGTGATGTGGTATGATGGGGTGGTATCCTCCTTTGAATGATTCAAGTGGCTTGACTTGGCACATGTTCACACATGTAGTTGAAACAAATCAACATAGCCTTCATGATATTTATGTTCATGGTGGATTATATCCTACTCATGCTTGCACTCAATGTTTATTAATTTTAATGCGTGTTCATGACTGTTGTCACTCTCTAGTTGGTCGCTTCCCAGTCTTTTGCTAGCCTTCACTTGTACTAAGCGGGAATACTTCTTGTGCATCCAATCCCTTAAACCCCAAAGTTATTCCATATGAGTCCACCAATACCTTCCTATATGCGGTATCTACCTGCCGTTCCAAGTAAATTTGTATGTGCCAAATTCTAAACCTTCAAATGAAATTCTGTTTTGTATGCTCGAATAGCTCATGTATCAACTAGGGCTGTCTGTATCTTCCATGCTAGGCGGGTTATTCTCAAGAGGAGTGGACTCCGCTCCTCACTCACGAGAAAATGGCTGGTCACCGGGATGCCCAGTCCCATGCTTTATGCAAATCAAACCAAAATAACTGCAAACAAAACTCCCCCGGGGCTGTTGCTAGTTGGAGGCACTCGTTGTTTCGAGCAAGCCATGGATTGATGCTTGTTGGTGGAGGGGGAGTATAAACTTTACCATTCTGTTTGGGGACCGCCTATAATGTGTGTAGCATGGAAGATATCGCCATCTCTTGGTTGTTATGTTGACAATGAAAGTATGCCGCTCAAAATATTATTTATCTGTGATTTAAAACCGAGCTCTCGCACCTCTACAAATCCCTGCTTCCCTCTGCAAAGGGCCTATCCATTTAATTTTATGTTGAGTCATCCCCTCTTAGTAAAAGCACCAGCTGGAGAGCACCGCTGTCATTTGCATGCATTACTGTTAATTTATATTGGGTATGACTATGACTGGATCTCTTTTACCATGAATTACAATGTTTAGTCAGTCCTTGATCTTTAAAGGTGCTCTGCATTTATGTTTTGTGGTCTCAGAAAGGGCTAGCGAGTACCATCTTATTATATCATATCATGATTGTTTTGAGAAAGTGTTGTCATCCGAGATTTATAATTATTGCTCGCTAGTTGATTGTGCCATTGATATGAGTAAACATGAAACCTAAGAGTTATTGTGAATGTGGTTAGTCATAATCTTTGCTGAAAACTTGAATGCTGGCTTTACATATTTACAACAACAAGAGCAAACAGAGTTTGTAAAAGTTTTTCTTTATCACTTTCAGTTTGTCAACTGAATTGCTTGAGGACAAGCAAAGGTTTAAGCTTGGGGGAGTTGATACGTCTCCGTCGTATCTACTTTTCCAAACACTGTTGCCCTTGTTTTGGACTCTAACTTGCATGATTTGAATGGAACTAACCCGGACTGACGTTGTTTTCAGCAGAATTGCCATGGTGTTATTTATGTGTAGAAACAAAAGTTCTCGGAATGACCTGAAACTCCACGGAACTTATTTTTGGAAAATAATAAAAATACTGGAAGAAGAATCCACGTCAGGCAGGAGTCGGTCTACTTGTCACGGACGTGATGCCTATATACATGATCATACCTAGATATTCTCATAACTATGCTCAATTCTATCAATTGCTCGACAGTAATTTGTTCACCCACCGTAATACTTATGCTATCTTGAGAGAAGCCACTAGTGAAACCTATGGCCCCCAGGTCTATTTTCCATCATATTAATTTCCCGTCAACAAACTATTTCTTGCGACGTTTATTTTGCAATGTTTACTTTTAATCTTTATCATAAAAATACCAAAAATATTATCTTATCTTCTCTATCAGATCTCACTTTTGCAAGTGGCCGTGAAGGGATTGACAACCCCTTTATCGCGTTGGTTGCAAGGTTCTTATTAGTTTGTGTAGGTGCAAAGGACTTGAGCGTGGCCTCCTACTGGATTGATACCTTGGTTCTCAAAAACTGAGGGAAATAGTTACGCTAATTTGCTGCATCACCCTTTCCTCTTAGGGAAAACCAACGCAGTGCTCAAGAGGTAGCAATGTTGAAGTCTTTTGTGGGAAAAGAAAATACCCTACTGATTTTCTTGTTCTTGGTTCCCCACAAGATGACTTTTGTCCCATTATCTTTGGTAGACCTTTCTTGAACATCGTTAATGCTAAGATAGATTGCAAGAAACAAACTATTGGTGTTAGTTTTGGTGATGAGTCTCATGAGTTTAATTTTTCCAAGTTTAGTAGAAAGCTTCATGAAAAAGAATTGCCTAGTAAAGATGAATTAATTGGTCTTGCTTCTATTGATGTACCACCTACCAATCCTTTAGAAAAATATTTGCTAGACCATGAGAATGATTTACATATGCATGAAAGAAATGAAATATATAATTTTTCTTTGAACAACGTCCTCTACTCAAGCACAATTTGCCTATTGAAACTCTGGGAGCTCCTCCTCCACCTAAAGGCAATCCTGTGTTTGAATTAAACAATTGCCACACACTTTGAAATATGCTATCTTGACGAAAAAAAGATATATCCTGTTATTATTAGTGCTAACCTTTCAGAACATGAAGAAGAAAGATTATTGAAATTTCTAAGGAAGCACCGGGCTACTATTAGATATACTCTTGATGATTTAAAGGGCATTAGTACCACTCTATGTCAGCACAAAATTAATATGGAACCTGATGCTAAACCCATTGTTGATCACCAACGTCGGTTAAATCCAAAGATGAAGGAAGTGGCAAGAACGGAAATCTTAAAGCTGCTGGAAGCAGGTATAATCTATCCTATAGCTGATAGTAGATGGGTAAGTCCTGTTCATTGTGTCCCTAAGAAAGGAGGTATAACTTGTTGGAGATATGCCCTAGAGGCAATCATGTGATGATGATATTTCCATATGTATTCATGAGTCCTTTGTATTGTCCTTGAACATCATCAATGATATGTATCAATAAGTATGTGACTTGTTTGTGGAACTATGTATTGTATGATGATTGTTTTAATGGTCCCTAGTTGATAAGGTTATGCGGACACATATCCTTGACTAGTATACGACTCGGTTGAAGACTATGTTTCACAAGTCATGTGCATGGAGATGCTAAACCGATAGTATGGGCTCGGGGATGGAGATCACCGAGCCGGACAGACCCACTTTGAGACGCAGCGAGATATAGTCATATGTTAGTCTCAAGTGCAATGTCTATGCCATGTCCTAGACCTGAGGTCCTCGCATGTTCTCGGGATGAGGATCGACTCACTTAGGGTCTATCAAACGCTACTCCATAACTGGGTAGTTATAAAGGTAGCCACCGTGTGAGTCGTGAGACATGCCGCGAGACATGGTTGACCAAGATGGGATTTGCCCCTCCTATTTGGAGAGATATTCTTTGGGCCCTATCGAGTGATCAGATTCGGAAAGCATGGCCATGCGACTTGGGTTAAGTGTTAATCCAGTTCGGGAATCTGTATCATGGTTTCAAGAAGAGAGGTCGAGCTATCACAAGGGTGACGAGTACTCGCCTTGAGCTCGACAACAAATGTCATGATGCAAAAGGAATGTAGCATATGCCACATTGTTGAGGTTTGTCAAACGACTTTACGCCCACATGGGAGTTGGCACGTTCTGCTAGGAGCCGCTACAAACTATCGACTCTGGTCGTGTCCATGTGTACGTGAACCTATAGGGTCGCACACTTAAGGGGCTGCAGCCCATTCGGATTGGATCCAAGTGGAAAATGGATGTGGACTCCTAGTGGGCTCAAGTGTTGAGCCCATCTTGGAGGTCTATATAAAGGGGAGTGGGCACACCACTTAGGGTTGATCCCATCGAACCCTGGTTAGCCACCGCCACTCCCCACGCCCATGCCGCGCGACCGGACCTAGCAGTCCGCCGCTCGACGTTGCTCCCCGTACGTGTGGATACCTTGGAGGCATCGCATCTGCGGTGCTTGGACGAACCGTTTGAGGGAACCGCGAGGTGCCGTTCACGGGAGATCACCGTTCATGAGTCTTTGCTGTTCGCGGGAGATCGGCAACGCGAGGAGGAGACGGCCCGGGAGATCGGCTACACGCATCACCAACTCTGCTTCCGATGCAGTGACTGCGCGTCTAGTGGTCCCGATCCCGTGATCTATTTCCAGCAGCATGATCTTGGGTGCGCGGTAGAAAATTTTATTTGGCGCTAGCGTAGCGTACCGCATGTTCCAACAGTGGTATCAGAGCCTCCGCTGTGTGGTAATAGATTCGATGATATGCATATGAAATATGTAGATCGGTTCAGGTGTGGGTCGATGAGATCGGTCGCGCATGTCAGTGTTGAAGGTTGGTTTCGTGATCTTGTTTCCGTGATCGTGATGCAGAGGTCGTGACACGACATACCCCTACCGGTCGGTTGTCCATCATCGGGGTAGACAGTGGAACGTAAATCTAGATGCAGCACAAGAAGATCAATGAGATTGATCGAATCGGAACATAGATCAACACCTTGGAAATGTGATTTCCGCGGTGATGAAATCTGTTGGAGCGGTCTCGGTAAAACGGCTGTAACTTTTGCATACGAACTCCGATTTTGCTCCACGACCTGTCAAACTGAAGCTAACGAAAAGTTGGATTAGCGTTGAAATCCTAGAATAGGATTTCGGTGCTTCTAGCTAGGCCAAAATCCGCTTGGAAGATAGAGTTTCAGGAGGTTTTATCCTCGGCGGTAGAACGTCTGACTCGTTTTTGCAGGGAATGACTATGATTTGGTATAGCCCATCTGTGTTGCTTGTATATTATTGTTTCATGACCTGCGTGTCATGAGTACGGCAACCGGCAGGAGCCATATGGTTGTCCCATTATTGTATTAATGACCTGCGTGTCAACATGAGAAGCCATGTAATGTAATTTACTTTCAGTAGCTATTAGTTTTTAATAGCATAGTATCTTATGTAACACTTGGCGGTTGACACCATGGCGTGGAGATGGAGATCACCACGAGGACAACCATGCATGGGCAGACCACGCACGCGGAGATGGAGATCACCACGCGCTGTGAAAAGGGGCTATACCATATCACACATACATAAACTGCCTGTGAAAGTTTATCCCCTTTATGCACCCTTCCTTTTGCATGGTAGATGTTTTAAGTAGGGTGATCCCTCAAAGAATGTCAAGTACAAATGCCTCCCCAATTGCTGCACCTTCACATGTCAAGTATATTTAGTGGCGGGCCTATGAAATTAGGTTGCCACTAGATCTCCTTGAAGTGATGGGTTTGTGTCGGACACTTACACGCGGAGCATTGGTTGACTTGTCGTGGCTATCAAAATAGTTTTGGGCTACGAGGCATAGGAGTTGGCGAGGCATGAGATGTCCCCAACAACATGAGTCGTATGGAGATACGATTAGCAAGAGTTGCTTACCAAGTGATCTTGTCCTCTAGCGGTGATGCAAAAGCTCACTAGTTGACATGTTGATCTTGGATCTTGAATCACTAAGTATCAACCGAGGGATGTTGATTTTAGTGGGAGTAATGATCTTTTTAAAATGTTTAATATGAATTACTCTTCATGAATACATGTATTAGTGTTTTGCATATTTCTGTTGTAGATCAATGGCACCACCTGCTCAAGTTACCCTTTTGCGTTGAAATAAATCACGGAAAAAGATAAATTGAATGGAACAAACTTTACCACCTGGTATAGAAACCGAGAATTGTTCTTAGGCATGAGAAAAGGAACAAGTTCTAGAGAATCCGCTTCGGAGGAACTCTGCCGATAATGCTAATGCCACAGTACCGAAATGCCTACCGAAACTCGTTGATTAATCAAACGAGATCACTGTCTCATCTTTGGCTTCTATGGAGCCCGTCTGCGACATCGATTCGAAGGCTTTTGATATGATCGAGAACCTTAAGAGCATGTTTCAAATGCAGGCTAGGACCGAAAGGTTCAATGTCCGCGATCCTTGATGGATTGTAAGTGAAGAGGGTGATCCATCGAGCCCGCATGTGATCAAGATGATCGGTACATGCAAGCTCTGGATAGGCTGGGCTTCCCACTTGGGGATGAGTTGTCCACAGATCTGAGCCGGGTTCTCTTAGGACAACTATGGGCGTTCATCTCGAACTACCATATGCATGGGATGGAAAAGAAGCTCACTGAATTGCATGGGATGCTCAAAGTGGCAGAGCAGGATATCAAGAAAGGTACACATCGTCAAGTGTTGATGGTGCAGAACTCGGCTAAGTTCAAGAAGAGCTGGTCCAAGAAAAAGGCTAAGGCAAAGGGCAAAGAGGAGGAGGCAACTCCAACTGCAGCCGCTGCGCCTAAGTCAGGGACGGCTTCGGGGAGTATTTGCTTTCATTGCAAGGAACGCAGACACTGGAAAAAGAACTGCAGCAAGTGGCTTGCCGAGAAGGGCAAGAAGACTGGAAGTATGACTTCTTCAGGTACACTTGTTGTATATGTTATAGACATTTATCTTGCTGATGTTTCTAGTAGCTCTTGGGTATATGATACCGGATCGGTTGTTCACATATGCAACTCAATGCAGGGGATAAGCAGAACTAGGAATGTCGCAAGAGGAGAAGTTGACATTCGCGTCGGGAATAAAGCAAGAGTTGCTGCATTGGCCGTCGGCACTATGCAACTTAATTTACCTTCAGGATTTGTAATGGAACTTGATAATTGTTATTATGTTTCTGCTTTGAGTCGAAACATTATTTCTGCCTCATGTTTGATGAGACAAGGTTATGAATTCAGTATTAAGGACAACAGTTGTTCTATTTACTTGAATAATATGTTTCATGGCTTTGCACCCGTTGTAAATGGGTTATTTATCCTAGATCTTGAAGGTGAATCAGTCTATAACATAAATGTCAAGAGGCATAAGCCTAATGAGATAAATCTGACTTACATCTGGCATTGTCGGCTAGGACACATTAGTCAAAAGCGCATGAAGAAGCTCCATGATGATGGAATTCTAACTTCGTTTGAGTTTGAGTCATTCGAGACATGCGAGTCTTGCCTACTCGGTAAGATGACTAAGACTCCTTTTGCAAAGAGTTGCGAGAGGGCGTCCAAGCTGTTGGAACTTATACACAGTGATGTATGTGGACCAATGAGCATGGCAGCCAGAGGTGGTTTCCAATTCTTCGTGACTTTCACCGACGACTTGAGTAGATATGGATATGTCTACTTGATGAGGCACAAGTCAGAAACTTTTGAAAAGTTCAAGGAGTTTCAGAACGAAGTGGAAAATCAACTCGGCAAGAAAATCAAACTTCTATGATCTGATCGTGGCGGTGAGTATATGAGCCAGGAGTTTGATGATCATCTGAAGAATCGTGGAATAGTTCCACAACTGACTCCTCCAGTGCATACGGAGAAATGGTGTGTCGGAACGGAGGAATCGGACCCTGTTGGACATGGTCCGATCGATGATGAGCCAGTCGGATTTACCCTTGTCATTTTGGGGATACGCTCTAGAAACTGCAGCTTTCACACTAAACAGGGTACCATCTAAGTCCGTAAATAAGACACCATATGAGATATGGACTGCGAAGAGTCACAATTTGTCTTTTCTGAAAATTTGGGGATGTGAAGCATATGTCAAGCGACTCCAGCCGGATAAGCTCACACCCAAATCGGACAAGTGCATAATCGTGGGATATCCAAGGGAAACCTTGGGATATTACTTCTACAACCGTGAAGAGGGCAAAGTGTTTGTCGCTCGACATGGAGTTTTCCTTGAGAAAGAGTTTCTCAATCGGAAGGCTAGTGGGAGGACGGTCCGACTAGAAGAAATTCGATAATCACACGGGGATGTTCCGATACTGTCACACCAGAGTTAGTCAGGGAACCCGTAGTGGAGTCGACACCGGTTCCACGGAGGTCGGAAAGGTTACGTAATTTGCATGACTGCAATGTGTTGCTCTTAGAGAACAACGAGCCGACTACGTATGCGGAAGCAATGGAGAGCCCTGATTTCGAGTTATGGCTTGAGGCCATGAGATCCGAATTAAAGTCCATGGATGACAATCAAGTTTGGAACTTGGTTGATCTGCCAGATGGCGTTCGAGCCATTGAGTGCAAGTGGATCTTTAAGAAGAAAACTGATATGGACGGAAATGTCACAGTCCATAAGGCTCAACTTGTTCCTAAAGGTTATCGACAAGTTCAAGGAGTTGACTACGATGAGACTTACTCACCAGTAGCGATGCCTAAATCAATTCGGATCATTCTTGCTATAGCGGCATATTTCGACTATGAAATATGGCAGATGGATGTCAAAACGGCTTTCCTTAATGGAAATTTAACCGAGGATGTGTATATGACACAACCCGAGGGTTTTTTCGATCGAAAGAAGTATATCATGGTATGGAAGCTTCAGAGATCCATTTATGGATTAAGGCAAGTGTCGGTGTCAAAACCGGCGGATCTCGGGTAGGGGGTCCCGAACTGTGCGTCTAGGCGGATGGTAACAGGAGACAAGGGACATGATGTTTACCCAGGTTCGGGCCCTCTTGATGGAGGTAAAACCCTACGTCCTGCTTGATTGATGTTGATATTGTGGATGTTTACAAGAGTGGATCTACCACGAGATCAAGGAGGCTAAACCCTAGAAGCTAGCCTATGGTATGATTGTTGTATATTGTATATCGACTAGCCTGGCCCCGGTTTATATAATGCACCAGAGGCCTAGGATAACAAGAGTCCCAGCCGAATACGCCCGTGGGGGATGAGTCCTTTGTCTTGATCGCCAAGTCTTGTGGAATCTTCCTTGTATCGGCAACCGTCCGGATGGCCCATGAGTATACGACCATGGGGATCCTCGGCCCAATCAAGCGATCGGGAGACGACGTGGTGAGTACCCCTAGTCCGGACATCGTCAAGAGTAGCCCCGAACCGGTCTTCAAGTTAGGGGCGCCTCGATTCTTCCGAACTGTTCTTCATCTTGATTTGCGGTCTTGAAAACTGGTTCAACAAATCTTCTCATCTTCGATCTTGAGGATCGCCGAAATGCATTCGGCGAGTTTATACGTCGGGTATCCGAGGAGCCCCTTTAAGTTTCCGGCCTTTATCAATGCCTTGTTATTTTTATGCCGCACCTCGGGTTTGAAGTTGTTCCCGGGCGGCAACGTCCTATTGCGTCCGAGCTCCAACACCGGACTGCATTCGAGGTATCTTTTGCAGCCGAGCACCAATGCCGGACTGCTTCCCAGCTCTAACGCCGGACTATGTATCCGAACTCCAACGCCGGACTGTATCCAAGCTCCAACGCCGGACTATGTATCCGAGCTCCAACGCCGGATTGTATCCAAGCTCCAACGCCGGACTATGTATCCGAGCTCCAACGTCGGACTGTATCCGAGGTGTCGTAAATCACCTTGGTTCAAAGAAGTTTGAAGGAGTTTAGCCGAGCTTAATGCCGGAAATGCCCTCTATGGAGCCAGCCACTAGCGCCGAGCTTTATTGGGACTGCTTCCGTGGTGGTGCAATTTATTCTCTGCCGAGATACATAGCCGTAGCCCTCAAGGTGGGTATCGGTCTAAAACCCGAGATGCCCATGAAGGATGACATAAGACCGCTGATCCCGTAGCTCTTGAGACTCAAGGTTGATTTGCAAAATCGGTCCGAGGATCAAGTCCTAGCTCGGCAGAATACTTGGGACGCAAAAGCGGCGTGTTTCGATCCTCGAGACTCGTGTCGAGTCGGCCAACCAACCCGAGGATCAAAATCTCCTCGAGCTCAGACAGCACTTAAGATTTTACGCATAGAACAAGCAATGCAGTAGCCCCGAGACAACTGGTCGGTGGCAACACGGATCGGGGATCAATGTGCCCTTTAATATTTGTAAGTAATAAGCCCGAAGCCCAGAGCCCCGAGCCTTAATGCGGCACGGATGGCCGAATTAAGGATCAATATCCATAATAAAATCACAAATTATGTGTAATGACTCAATGTATCCAAGTACTTTATGTCATTAATGCTCGGATCCGCATTGTACAAAACTTTGTTGATCGACCATGGGCTTTAACCTCCTCGGCGGTAGGCGAGGAGTGTTTATCCTACTTTATAAAGCCTTTATGATGGCAAAGATTTACGACAAACAAGGCAATCTGGTCATACGGCTTTCTAAACAAAGGTACGCAGAGAGATATGTTATATTGCTGTTTAATGGAAGAAATGTCTTCCAAAGAAAATAGTCCCGCTTATCGGTTCCTTTCTTTGGGTTGTCATGCTAAGCATGATCATGAAACCTCAGCTCAATGTAAGGGCAAAAGATCGAGGATTTAGTTTGGGAGGCGATTACTAGCCCACGCCGTGTTCGGCGACAGACGAGGTCAAGCGAAACACTTGCCAATGTTATGAATGGCCCATCATTTAATATAGTCATCGGATCGCTGACCAGTTTACACCTATTGTGACGATCGGTTTTGCTTTCTCCATCGAGGTGCTTGACCATGCAAGCTGGAAGCACAATCATGATGGTTCTCCTTTGCACACCTAGCCGAACAAAGCGGAACATAGGAGGCAAGCGGAGCCGCAACCCAACTATTGATCAAGACACAATTGGCGATGCATATATAGCAATATCCGAGAATGTTTTTGCGAATCTCTAAAGGAGTCCGGCATTGCATCGCGAGACTTGTCTGAAAACACACAAATAGTTTAAAAGTGCCAAAAGCTTGAAAACCAAAAACGCCAAGATGACGTCCGAACACTCGTGTTAAAAAAGGAGAGATAAATAATAAAAACTTTGCAACGACTAAGAAGAAAAACACTTAGTATGAAATGGCTCAAATAAACATAAGAGCCCCCAAGTGACTTGGGTAAAAGTTGACTATATAATGTAAGGTGACATGTAGAATGCCTTCTAGCGGATTGTAGATCGCTTGTCATAGCGGACCTTTTCGCTCGACCTCGGGACCCAACAGTCCGGAGTGTGTCCGAATACCTTCGTGGTTATATAAGAACCGTGGTATGCATGGAGACAAGGCGAGGGGTCATTAGTCTTTATCGGACAAGTGCCCAACTAGTTATGTTATATTACATGGGTAGTAAGAAACATCTTCCAGGAGAATAGTTCCGTTAAGGGTTCCTTTATTGGGATGCATGCCCTAAAGTGCATGTCAAAGCTGCTATGAAAGAGACAATCATCTGGGGCAGATGGGTAAATAATTAAAATCATCTTTTAGTTCACCGATCGAATATTCCCTTAAGAACGCTAGCTTTCGGCTTCACCCATCTAAGGTACACATCCGGTGACCCGGCGGTAACAATTGCAGAGGTGCTCCTTTACCACCTAGCCGAACAATCGGGAGAACGAGGGGTAAGCACAGGAGCCAGCAACCTAGCTTGGCTAAAACTTAAGTCATATCGATGCATATAATGGTGAATAAAAGGTACATGCGGAAGTGTGACACATGTGTTGGGCATGAAGCTCAATTAATAAGCTTCATTAAAGAAGCCCCGTGTATAATGAGCGCGGGTAGCGCGTCAAGTGTGTGCAAACAGAGTTTGGACAAGGAAAAAATTTTACAAGCGACTTTTTCCCAAAAAAGTATAATGCTTGGTCGAGCCGAACACAAGTCAAAAATTTAAAACTTTGAGCATGAAGGCAACTTAGCTGGTTAATGTGTTTGGTATTGACGACGCGGTCCGAGCTTGATGCGGGACAAGGTTCCATCCCCCAAGCCGGTCCCGAGGTGGCGGAGCAAAGAGCTCGGCACTCCGAAGTGGTGACATAGCACGGTTAATGCAGGACGGCAGAGTGATGCGAAGTCCCGGCATGGGGTAATGAAGTGTTGATGAAGCCCCCGTCCACCGAGGTGACGCTAAAGGATATAGTCCATTGGATCATTTCCACATGCACAAAAATAGTGCAAACCGGAGATAATAGTAATAAAAAATCGTTGCATAATAAATAATTTATGCAAAGTGAGTAATAAAAGAAATATGGCTGGCGCCAAGTCAATGTCAATGCAGGCGGCGTGATGCGGTAAAGGCATGGCAAGGCCTGAATTCTGTGTCGGTCCGAAGTTCGATCGGCGTTCACGGACTCGTCTGAGCCCGACCGAACCATCATGCGACCGTCGATAATGCGCCACCATTTGATAGACTGTGTACATATGATGGACAAACCAGAGTAATAATTCCTTGGGAAAAATTAACCCAAACAAGCAAAAAGAAATACTAGGATTAATAGCTTTGGTTTATTTGTTGTAGCAATCCGAAGGAAGGTGATTCCCAAAATTGGGACTCGATCCGCGCACCCATTGCCTGGTCGGATAGTGACGCCGAAGTGTCCGGAGTAGGTTGATGAAGAGATGGCGAAGCCCCCGATCCAGCCGAGATGTCGAAGTAGGTCGGCGTGATGGACACCAGCTTGAAGAAGCAATAGTGCGGCCCTGCCGATGCAGGTCGTGACGTAGTCGATGCCGGCTTGATGAGGCGACCGTGCGACGATGCCAGTATGCCCGCTCCGTGTAATCCGTGTGGCGGCGATGTTGGTGATGATTTATCCTTCGCGATGCCGGACTCTTGTTCGGCTTGCCGAGATGATGATCCGGAGAAGTTGAGCTCGGCTCAACAAGTGACGACGTGTCTAGCGCAGGTCGGCAGCCGTGGAGCAGTATTGCCGGACTGGTTTGACACCAGTGTGATGTTGAAGATCATGTTCAAAAGATCTTAAAGTTAGTGGGATGTGTTTGGGAACAAAACACAATACCCCATACAAAACTTCCTTCAAAAAGGATGTCCGAAATCCCGTTCATGAAAAAGACGAACTCGGGTCGGATTCGTTTTCGCGCAGAAAACAGATCCGAAAAGTGATGTACTAACCGGAAGGTTCCCAGAGTTTGGACGGTCGGATCGAGCTGAAATTTTGAGGGGTGGTAGATATAGGAATTCGCAGCCGATCAACGGTTGGATCTTCCAAAGGAAGTCCGAGCTAGAAGCTGGACACCACGCCCTAAACTCGTCCGGATTCTCGTCCAGATTCAATGCGGCTCCGGTATATCGGAGATTGCCAGAGATTCCTCTATCGGAACTCGGCGAAGTTTTCTAGGGTTGTTGTAGACTCAATTCCGCACAATCCCACCGAAGCAATCGTTAAAACGACGCTTGAGGAGGCGGTGGCGGCGGACACAAGTCCGCTGTCCAGAAAAACAGTACGGTCGCCCGAGGGCAATGTTGACGTTGAGCCCCGGGCTCCTCGGATGATTCCTCCATGATCTTGATAGAGATCGGAGTTGATGTTGATGAAGGCCCTCATCCGATCATGACGATCGGAGGTAGGTATGATCCTTGGTCGAACCAAGGTGACCAATCGGTGGTGACGAAGATGCGAAGTTGCGCTTAATCTGCAGCGAGCCATCGACCTTTTGCCGGACACACAGAGGAACTCTCAATGAAAGCACCAATGTCGATTGTCAAAACCGCGGATCTCGGTAGGGGTCCCGAAGCTGTGCGTCTAGGCGGATGGTAACAGGAGACAAGGGACACGATGTTTACCTGTGTTGGGCCCTCTTGATGGAGGTAAAACCCCACGCCCCGCTTGATTGATATTGATATTGTGGATGTTTACAAGAGTGGATCTACCACGAGATCAAGGAGGCTAAACTCTAGAAGCTAGCCTATGGTATGATTGTTGTATATTGTATATCGACTAGCTTTGGCCCGGTTTATATAATGCACCGAGGCCTAGGATAACAAGAGTCCCACCGAACACGCCTGTGGGGATGAGTCCTTTGTCTTGATCGCCAAGTCTTGTGGAATCTTCCTTGTATGCGGCAACCGTCCGGATGGCCCATGAGTATACGACCATGGGGATCCTCGCCCAATCCAACTGATCGGGAGACGACGTAGTGAGTACCCCCTAGTCCAGGACACAGTCAGCAAGCATCTCGGAATTGGAACATTCATTTTAATGAAGCTGTCAAAGAGTTTGGCTTCATCAAGAATGAATGTGATCATTGTGTATTCAAGAAGGTCAGCGGGAGCTCAGTTGCATTTCTGATCTTATATGTGGACGACATATTATTGATTAAAAATGATGTTCAAATGCTTGAATCTGTCAAGGACTCATTGAAAGATAGTTTTTCTATGAAGGACTTGGGAGAAGCAGCTTACATTTTGGGAATCAAGATCTATAGAGATAGATCGAGAAGGCTTATTGGATTAAGCTAGAGTGCTTATATTGACAAGGTGTTGAAGCGGTTCAACATGCAAGATGCCAAGAAGGGTTTCTTGCCCATGTCACATGGCATTAGTCTTAGAAAGACTCAGAGTCCTACGACTCCTGATGAGCGAAAACGCATGGATGGGATTCCGTATGCTTCAGCTGTTGGGTCCATCATGTATGCTATGGTATGTACTCGTCCTGATGTTAGTTTTGCTCTTAGCATGGTGGGCAAATACCAGGCTGATCCAGGTGAGAGTCACTGGACAACGGTTAAGAATATCCTTAAGCATTTGAGAAGTACTAAGGATATGTTCCTGGTTTATGGAGGTGAGGATGAGCTCGTTGTAAAGAGTTACACCGATGCTAGTTTCCAAACCGATAGGGACGAAAGTTGATCGCAATCTGGGTTTGTGTTCATTCTGAACGGAGGAGCAGTGAGCTGGAGGAGCTCCAAGCAAGATACGCTAGCTGATTCTACAACAGAGGCCGGGTACATTGCGGCTTCTGAAGCTGCAAAAGAAGGTGTTTGGGTGAAGAATTTTATTTCTGATCATGGTGTGGTTGAGGGCGCGTCTAATCCATTGGACCTCTATTGTGATAATAGTGGTGCCATTGCGCAAGTCAAGGAACCACGAAACCATCATAAAACCCAACACATACTCAGGCGTTTTAACCTTATTCGCGACATTGTCGAAAGAGGTGATGTAAACATATGCAAGGTACACACGGATGCAAATGTTGTTGATTCATTGACGAAGCCTCTCCCACGTTCGAAGCATGAGGCGCACATGAGCTCCATGGGCATATGATGCCTAAATGATTGACTCTAGTGCAAGTGGGATACTGTTGGAGATATTCCCTAGAGGCAATCATGTGATGATGATATTTCCATATGTATTCATGAGTCCTTTGTATTGTCCTTGAACATCATCAATGATATGTATCAATAAGTATGTGACTTGTTTGTGGAACTATGTATTGTATGATGATTGTTTTAATGGTCCCTAGTTGATAAGGTTATGCGGACACATATCCTTGACTAGTATACGACTCGGTTGATGACTATGTTTCACAAGTCATGTGCATGGAGATGCTAAACCGATAGTATGGGCTTGGGGATGGAGATCACCGAGCCGGACAGACCCACTTTGAGACGCAGCTAGATATAGTCATCTGTTAGTCTCAAGTGCAATGTCTATGCCATGTCCTAGACCTGAGGTCCTCGCATGTTCTCGGGATGAGGATCGACTCACTTAGGGTCTATCAAACGCTACTCCGTAACTGGGTAGTTATAAAGGTAGCTTTCGGGTGAGTCGTGAGACATGCCGCGAGACATGGTTGACCAAGATGGGATTTGCCCCTCCTATTTGGAGAGATATTCTCTGGGCCCTCTCGAGTGATCAGATTCGGAAAGCATGGTCATGCGACTTAGGTTAAGTGTTAATCCAGTTCGGGAATCTGTATCATGGTTTCGAGAAGAGAGGTCGAGCTATCACAAGGGTGACGAGTAGTCGCCTTGAGCTCGACAACAAATGTCATGAGGCAAAAGGAATGTAGCATATGCCACATTGTTGAGGTTCGTCAAACGACTTTACGCCCACATGGGAGTTGGCATGTTCTGCTAGGAGCCGCTACCAACTATCGACTCTGGTCGTGTCCATATAACTTGTTGGAGATATGCCCTAGAGGCAATCATGTGATGATGATATTTCCATATGTATTCATGAGTCCTTTGTATTGTCCTTGAACATCATAAATGATATGTATCAATAAGTATGTGACTTGTTTGTGGAACTATGCATTGTATGATGATTGTTTTAATGGTCCCTAGTTGATAAGGTTATGCAGACACATATCCTTGACTAGTATACGACTCGGTTTATGACTATGTTTCACAAGTCATGTGCATGGAGATGCTAAACCGATAGTATGGGCTCGGGGATGGAGATCACCGAGCCGGGCAGACCCACTTTGAGACGCAACGAGATATAGTCATATGTTAGTCTCAAGTGCAATGTTTATGCCATGTCCTAGACCTGAGGTCCTCGCATGTTCTCGGGATGAGGATCGACTCACTTAGGGTCTATCAAACGCTACTCCGTAACTGGGTAGTTATAAAGGTAGCTTGCGGGTGAGTCATGAGACATGCCGCGAGACATGGTTGACCAAGATGGGATTTGCCCCTCCTATTTGGAGAGATATTATCTGGGCCCTCTCGAGTGATCAGATTCGGAAAGCATGGCCATGCGACTTGGGTTAAGTGTTAATCCAGTTCGGGAATCTGTATCATGGTTTTGAGAAGAGAGGTCGAGCTATCACAAGGGTGACGAGTACTCGCCTTGAGCTCGACAACAAATGTCATGAGGCAAAAGGAATGTAGCATATGCCACATTGTTGAGGTTCATCAAACGACTTTACGCCCACATGGGAGTTGGCACGTTCTGCTAGGAGCCGCTACCAACTATCGACTCTGGTCGTGTCCATGTGTACGTGAACCTATTGGGTCGCACACTTAAGGGGCTGCAGCCCATTCGGATTGGATCCAAGTGGAAAATGGATGTGGACTCCTAGTGGGCTCAAGTGTTGAGCCCATCTCGGAGGTCTATATAAAGGGGAGTGGGCACACCACTTAGGGTTGATCCCATTGAACCCTGGTTAGCCACCGCCACTCCCCACGCCCATGCCGCGTGACCGGACCTAGCAGTCCGCCGCTCGATGCTGCTCCCCGTACGTGTGGATACCTTGGAGGCATCGCATCTGCGGTGCTTGGACGAACCGTTCGAGGGAACCGCGAGGTGCCGTTCGCGGGAGATCACCATTCGCGGGTCTTCGCTGTTCGCGGGAGATCGGCAACGCGAGGAGGAGACGGCCCGGGAGACCGGCTACACGCATCACCAACTCTACTTCTGCTGCGGTGACTGCGCATCTAGTGGTAAACCCGATCCCGTGATCTATTTCCAGCAGCATGATCTTGGGTGCGCGGTAGAAAATTTTATTTGGCGCTAGCGTAGCGTACCGCGTGTTCCAACATAACTGTTGTTCCTAATGGTAAGAATGAACTTATTCCACAAAGAATTGTTGCAGGCTATAGAATGGTAATTGATTTTAGAAAATTAAATAAAGCAACTAGAAAGATCATTGCCCTCTGCCTTTTATTGATCAAATGCTCGAAGGGTTATCTAAGCACACACACTTTTGCTTCCTTGATGGATATTCTGGCTTTTCACAAATACCTGTTTCTCAACCTGATCAAGAAAAGACCACTTTTACTTGTCCCTTTGGAACTTATGCTTATAGATGTATGTCTTTTGGTTTATGTAATGCACCTGCTATGTTTCAAAGATGTATGACTGTTATATTCTCTGACTTTTGTGAAAAGATTTTTGAGGTTTTCATGGATGATTTCTCTATTTATGGGAAGTCCTTTGATGATTGTTTAAGCAATCTTGAGCGAGTTTTGCAGAGATGTGAACAAACAAATCTTGTCTTAAATTGGGAGAAGTGCCACTTTATGGTTAATGAAGGCATTGTCTTGGGTCATAAAATTTCTGAAAGAGGTACTGAAGTGGACAAAGCTAAGGTTGATGCAATTGAGAAAATGCCATATCCTAAAGATATAAAAGGTATTCGTAGTTTCTTAGGTCATGCTGGTTTCTATAGGAGATTTATCAAAGACTTTTCTAAAATTTCTAGGCCTTTTACGAATCTTTTGCAAAAGGATATCCTTTTTGTTTTTGATGATGATTGTTCAGAAGCCTTTGAAACTCTCAAGAAAGCCTTGATTTCTGCACCTATTGTTCAACCACCTGATTGGAACTTGCCTTTTGAAATTATGTGTGATGCTAGTGATTATGTTGTTGGTGCTGTTCTAGGACAAAGAGTTGATAAGAAGTTGAATGTTATTCATTATGCTAGCAAAACTCTAGACAGTGCTAAAAGAAATTATGCTACTACTGAAGAAGAATTCTTAGCAGTGGTGTTTGCTTGTGATAAATTTAGACCTTATATTATTGATTCAAAAGTAACTTTTCACACAGACCATGCTGCTATTAAATATCTTATGGAAAATAAAGATGCTAAACCTAGACTTATTCGATGGGTTCTCTTGTTACAAGAATTTAATATACATATCATTGATAGAAAAGGAGCTGAGAACCCAGTAGCTGATAATTTGTCTAGGCTTGAAAATTTGCCTGATGACCCACTTCCTATTGATGATAGTTTTCATGAGAGCAGTTAGCTGCAATATGTTGCTCATAATACTCCTTGGTATGCTGATTATGCTAATTACATTGTTGCTAAATATTTACCACCTAGCTTTACATACCAACAAAATAAAAAATTCTTCTATGATTTAAGACATTACTTTTGGGATGACCCACATCTTTATAAAGAAGGAGTAGATGGTATTATTAGACGTTGTGTACCGAGCATGAACAGGACAAATCCTACAGAAATGTCACTCCGAAGCTTATGGAGGACATCATGCTGGAGATAGAACTGCTCACAAGGTATTGCAATCTGGATTTTATTGGCCTGCTCTCTTCAAGGATGCCCATAAGTTCGTCTTATCTTGTGATGAATGCCAAAGAATAGGTAATATCGGTAAGCGTCAAGAAATTCCTATGAATTATTCACTTGCTGTTGAACCATTTGATGTTTGAGGATTTGATTACATGGGACCTTTTCCTTCCTCTAATGGGTATACACATATTTTGGTTGCTGTTGATTATGTTACTAAATGGGTAGAAGCTATTCCAACCAATAGTGCTGATCACAACACCTCTATTAAAATGCTTAAGGAAGTTATTTTCCCAAGGTTTGGAGTCCCTAGATATTTAATGACTGATGGTGGTTCACACTTTATTCATGGTGCTTTCCGTAAAATGCTTGCCAAGTATGATGTTAACCGTAGAATTGCGCCACCTTATCATCCTCAGTCTAGTGGTCAAGTTGAACTTAGCAATAGAGAAATAAAATTAATTTTGCAAAAGATTGTCAATAGGTCTAGGAAGAATTGGTCTAAGAAATTAGATGATGCACTTTGGGCTTATAGAACAACATATAAAAATCTTATGGGCATGTCTCCTTATAAAATGGTTTATGGAAAAGCTTGTCATTTGCCTCTTGAGTTATAACATAAAGAATATTGGGTCGTCAAAGAGCTCAATTATGATTTCAAACTTGCTGGTGAAAAGAGGTTATTTGATATTAGCTCATTAGATGAGTGGAGAACCCAAGCTTATGAAAATGCAAAATTATTCAAATAAAAAGTTAAAAGATGGCATGACAAAAGAATCCAAAAGTGTGAGTTTAAGGTCGGAGAATATGTTCTTTTGTACAACTCTCGTTTTAGATTCTTTGCAGGAAAACTCCTCTCAAAATGGGAAGGCCCCTATGTTATCGAGGAGGTTTATCGGTCTGGAGCCATCAAAATAAATAATTCCGAAGGTACTAACCCGGAGGTTGTCAATGGGCAACGAATAAAGCATTATATATCAGGTACGCCCATTAATATTGAAAGTAATGTTATCCAAATTTTGACACTGGAAGAACACATAAAAGAGTCCTTCTGGAACACTCCCGAATCGTGAAAATATGGAGGTACGTGATACGGTAACGGACTCCGAAAAATCCGCAAAAATATTTTTTATCACTTTTGGAATATTTAGAAATTTTGGAAATAAAGAAACTTCCAGGAAGCATCCCCTGGTGGGCACAAGACAAAAGATTTTCTTCCGTTTGCTTGTCCCCCAAGATAAAAAAAATCTTTATATACTCCCCGAACCTGTTGACCACCGTATCGCGGAGAAATCTTCTATTCTCTTTTCTTGCTGTTTTCGTCAGATCTATCAAGCCAGACATCATGTCTTCCTCCTCCTCCAACAACATGGAAGAAGATGCTTGGTTGATGAAGATTGAGATGAAGAGGAGGAGCCCACGGAAGCCGTCAAGGGAGATAGGAGCAATGAGGCTACCGTATATCCACCCTCGGTGACAGAACAAGCACTGCTGGCCGAGGATGAAGAAGAAGATATCCTTAAGCCTTACCTTGCTCATATTACCCCTGCTGAGATGGCAGCCTTTTTGGATCGTTGAAACGGTCCGCGTGCAGAATAAATACCTCAATCGTGAAAATATTCTGCATCAAGAGCACATCATCTTCCTTCGAAGTATCATCCGTAGATTGGAAAATCTTTTGATCTTGAAGGACAGGATCTCTCTTCACCACCACCTTCTTCTTCATCACCAAAGGAAAACTGAGTATCGGGTATGGGCACTCCCCTTGGCTTCCGCCAAGCTTGGGGGAGGTGCCCCGATATCATATCATCCCCATTATCTTTTTGCCTTTACTTATTTTAGTTCAATCTTTTGCTTTAGATGAATACAAGTTTAGTTTGATCCTTTCTTTTTGAGAGTTTGCTTAGTGATCTATCCTTGTAATCGTGTTCAACATATATAACAAAGTTTAGTTTGAGTTTTTGCTTTCTCTACTTTCTTGTTGCAACTAAAAGAAAGGAAATAAACAAAAGAAAGGAAATAAATCAAGAAGATCATATACTAATCTTATGGTAGGTGATGGCACCACATAAGGAAAAGTATAAGTAGACAATTTTATTAGAGATTGACAAACATAGCATTAGTCAATGATGCAACTCATGAAAGAATTAATAAGGGAAGAGAAGATTCACATATAAATATACTATCCTAGAAATCTTTTATGATTGTGAGCCCTCATCAAAATATTATATGCCAAAATTGTTGAAGTTGGACAAGGAAGACAACTTAATGATTTATGTTTGTTCATATTCACATAGAAGTCATATTGTCACAGATCCTTTAACATGTGGTGCTTACCCCCTATCTTTGCTAGCCAAAAATTCTCCATTAAGTAGAGATACTACTTGTGCATCCAAAAACCCTTAAACCCAAATCTTATTTTCAAGTTCCACCATACCTACCTAGGGATTGAGCAAGATCCCTCAAGTAAGTTGTCATCGGTGCAAAAAGGCAATAAAAATGCTTCTAAAAGTGTGAGATCATTTAGTGTAAGAGAAAATCGAGCTTTGCACGAACTTGTGATGGTGAAGAATAAAAGCGACAAACTGCATAATAAAGGTCGCTATCACAAGGGGCAATGTAACGAGACATTCTTTTGCACTAAGGGATTGAGCATACAAACAAATAAGCGTATGGCAACATCTGCTTCCCTCTGCGAAGGGCCTATCTTTTACTTTTATGCAAAGAGTCAAAGTTTTCCTTCTATTCCTTTTTATTTTTCTCCTTTGGCAAGCATCATGTGGTGAGGAAAGATCTAGGCACATATGTCCAGTTGAATATAGATAGCATGAGTTATTATTGTTGACATCACCCTTGAGGTGAATACGTTGGGAAGGAAAACTATAAGCCCCTATCTTTCTATCTGTCCGGTTGAAACGTCTTGCTCATGTGTACGCAATGAGTGTTAGCAATCATACAAGATTATATGATGGTTGAGTATGTGGACTTTCTTCAAGGCTCCGATACGTGACCCTTCCTGAAAAGATGATGGATTGTAGTTGCAAAGTTGACTGAGAACATAGTTTGTTGGTTTTTAATAGAGTTTTTGCTTCATACTTCGACTGTGTGATGAATTGTTACTTATTCATGAGAAGTATATGATAAAAGTTCTATGATAAAAAGTCTTATGTTTAATTTTGTTGCTATTATAATAATAAACATGATGCTTCTATGTCTGTATTTTGTTTTTATCGACACCTCTCTCTCAAAGCATGTGGACATGTTTTTTGATTTTGGTTTTCGCTTGAGAACAAGCGAGGTCTAAGCTTGGGGGAGTTGATACGTCCATTTTGCATCATGTTTTCTTACTGTTATTTATAATGTTTTATTCATAATAATGCTTTTTGGAGTAATTCTAATGCTTTTTCTCTCATAATATACAAGGTATACACAAAGAGGGAGAATTCCGGCAGCTGGAAATCTGGACCTGAAAAAGCTACATTAGACTACCTAATCAACACAACTCCAAACAAGATGAAACTTCACGAGAATTTTTTATGAAATATATAAGAACTGTTGGAGCAAATAACTACCAAAGGAGGCCCACCAGGTGGTCACAACCCACAGGCGCGCCAGCAGCCCAGCGCATACGGTGGGTTGTGCTCACCCATGCCCACCTCCAGTACCCATTTTCTGGTATATGGGTCATTTTGACCTAGGAAAAAAACAAGGAGAGGACTTTCGGGACGGAGAGCCGCCGCCTCGAGGCGGAACTTGGGTAGGAGCACTTTTGCTCTCCGGCGAAGCGATTTCGCCGGGGAACTTCTCTCCCGGAGGGGGAAATCATCGTTATCATCATAACCAACAACTCTCCCATCTTGGGGAGGGCAATCTCCATCAACATCTTCAACAACACCATCTCATCTCAAACCCTAGTGCATCTCTTGTGTTCAATCTTGTTACCGGAACTATAGATTGGTGCTTGTGGGTGACTAGTAGTGTTGATTACGTCTTGTAGTTGATTACTATATGGTTTATTTGGTGGAAGATTATATATTCAGATCCAATATGCTATTGAATACTCATCTGATCATGAACATGTTTATCATTTGTGAGTAGTTACTTTTGTTCTTGAGGTTACGGAAGAAATCATGTTGCAAGTAATCATATGAACTTGATATGTGTTCGATATTTTGATAGTATGTACATTATGATTCCCTTAGTGGTGTCATGTGAACGTAGACTACATGACACTTCACCATATTTGGGCCTAAGGGAATGCGTTGTGGAGATGATGGGTTGCGAGAGTGACAGAAGCTTAAACCCTAGTTTATGCGCTATTCAGTAAGGGACCGATTGAATCCAAAAGTTTAATGCTATGATTAGAATTTATTCTTAATACTTTTCTCGTAGTTGCGGATGCTTGCGGGAGGGTTAATCATAAGTAGGAGGTTTGTTCAAGTAAGAACAACACTTAAGCACCGGTCCACCCCACGTATCAAATTATCAAAGTAGCGAACACAAATCGAACCAACATGATGAAATTGACTAGATAAAATTCCCGTATATCCTCAAGAACGCTTTGCTTATCATAAGAGAACGTCTTGGCCTGTCCTTTGCCTCAAAAGGATTGGTCTACCTTACTGCATTTTTGTTACTACTATCGTTACTTGCTCGTTATAAATTATCTTGCTATCAAACTACCCCGCTACTTATAATTTCAGCAATTGCAGACATTATCTTACTGAAAACCACTCATTTACTTCTGCTCTTCGTTGGGTTCGACACTCTTATTTATCGAAAAGAGCTACAATTGATTTCTATATTTATGGGTCATCACGCATGCGTGCCGTCTTGCTGTGGCCTTCTTGAAGTGGTATGCGCGGGTTCTTTTATGTGTGCCGCTCAGCGGTTGTGATGGTTTTCGTTCGGTTGTCCATAATTAACTAGGCAATCTGGTTTTCGCTCAGTTTTTCTTAATTAACTGAGCAACTCCTTTCTTCTAAATAGGATAACTGCCATTTAAAAAAAAAAATTGTTCCTGTCTTAGGCGAGACGCCTCCCTCGGCACCCGGCGTATGGACCGACCCTTCGCGGTTCCTCCTCAGGCGCGGCCGCTAGCGCCGCTCCTGGGTTCGGCCCGGGCTCGACCAGCGATCGCGTCGGTTGCCGTCTTGTGTCTCGCTTGCACATTTCCCCTCCTCTCCCTCCCTCCCTCCACGCGGTCCAGACCAGCCAAGACCAACAAACCGCTCCAAAAGAAAAGAGAAAAGAACACCTTTCTATTTCCCACTTTCTTTATTTTTTTCCTTCTGGAACGAGGAGCCAGAAGAAACACACACCGGAGCCGCGCCGGAGCCGTCCGCCGTGCCGGCCGCGAGCCAGCGCACCGCCGGGCCCCGCCCCGCCCCGCCCCTCGGAGGGTGGAGGAGAGGAGAGGGAGGACGAGGACGACGAGGAGGCCCCAGGAGTCCCGCGGGGGAAGCTTCTAGAAGCTGCCGGAGGCGGGGCAGGGGCGAGGGCAGCGCGATCCCGGCCGAGCCTGCCGCGCGGAGGAGGCGCCGGGCGGGGCGCCTCCCGGGTGCGGGCGCCCCCCGTGGCTTGAATGGAAGGCAGATCTCGAGGGCGAGGGAAGCTTCTAGAAGCGGGCTGAGGAGGCGCGGTTAGTTCGTTAGGGTTTGGCCTGGCGGTGGGAGGCGGGGCGGGATGGGGGGAGGCTCGGAGGGTGGAGGAGACGCGGACGAGGGCTGCTGCAGCGTCGGGGACACCTCGCCGGGGACCATCGTGTGGGTGCGCCGGAGGAACGGCTCCTGGTGGCCCGGCAGGATCCTGGGCCAAGCCGAGCTGCCGCCGTCGCAGATCATGTCTCCAAGGTCCGGCACGCCGGTCAAGCTTCTCGGCCGCGAGGACGCCAGCGTGTAAGTTCCCCACTCCTGCCTTTTTGGTTGTCTTCTCAAGAAGAAGAAGGCGCCATGTGAAGTTCGATCAGCACTTGTTTCTGATGCTTTTGGGACGCTTGAGTTTGGAACTTTGATGGAAGAAACAATGCCTAGTCAGAGTCTAACTGCTATCACTAAGAGTAGCATTTGTCCATGAAATCAGCAAGTTGAATCCTAAATCCTGTTATAACTCCAATGAAGTTTCGTTCGAGGAGCCCAGGAGGTAGCTCCGCCTCTGTTTGTACCAGGAAATCTGATTTTCATGCTCGCTGTTAAGCTCGCTACCAGTTTATTTGCTTTCTGTGCATGCATTTTGAGATGAAATTTAGAGCTGTTCACATCATACATTAGGCCATCTCCAACGCCCGACCCTAGGAGAGGGCGCCAGGGAATATTTCCCAGCCGGTCGGCAGTTGCATCATCAATTTCTGGCGTCTGATGCGTCATAGGCGCAAAATCTTACCACGAGCGCTTGGCAATTTTTTCCACACGAGAAGAGACAAGAAGCGCTATTTCTAATTGTGTTTTCTTTTTGCGAATATATTTCTAATCAAAGTAAAAAAAGCGCTCGGCATTAATTGTACGTTTTCCCAGTGCCTTGTGTTCTTCTGACTAAATCGCACGCTTAAAGCCTTAAACACAATTATGCGCATGTTAAGCACTAGGCGTTTTGCTAGAGCCTAGGCGTGCTTAAGTGCCCGCCTAGGCGTGCCTTTTTGAACTATGTTTCTAATCGTGATTAGTGCCGGCGGTTAGCGCCTAGCACTGGAAGAGAGACACTGGTATATATCTTTTCCTGTTTAAGCGCCTAGATAAGTGCCAACGATTGTAGATGCCCTTACATAGTTGTTGCACGTTCAAACTGTTAAATTGTTATTTTTTGGGGACCTTGCACAGCTGTTTTTAATTGTATCCTGTAGCTAGGTATTTAGTGAAAATTATTTGTTTTACAAAGGCTGAATGAATAAAAAAAAGTTGATGCCAATTTGTTTCACCCCTTATTTCTGAAAGCACCTGAATCATATCTGATTACGTATTATATGGTTCGTATATTGTTTCTGTGTTTGGTTTGTTGATTTTGTAGGAAACAATCAATTGATTTTATTTGTTTGCATATCTCATAGAAAACAGTAGTTTTGTAGAAACCAAACAGGAGGGAGGGAAACCTACTAATCTTCTGCTCAAGTGAAATAGTAATGTTTAATATTTTGCCAGTTACTATTAAGCATATTTCTTGAAAAGTCGCAAACTAGTTATTTTGCTAATCCGTATTCTGAATAGCAGCCACATATTTATTACAGTTTGAGCTCAGTTTCCTGTAATATTTCGCTGGGACTGTTTTCTTCAGGAATTAATAGCTGTTAATATCATATGTTCTTTCCCCATGTACTCAACTAGTGTAAATTTGTCTTTTCAAATCTTCAAAGTTTCTGAGTTATGACAAATTCTTCATTTTGTATAAACTTTTCATCCTCTTATTTTTTCAGTGACTGGTACAACCTTGAGAAATCAAAGCGCGTTAAAGCATTTAGGTGTGGGGAGTTTGATGCCTGCATTGAGAGGGCAGAGGCTACTCAAGGGACTCTGTCGAAGAAAAGAGAGAAATATGCACGGAGAGAAGATGCCATTCTTCATGCCCTTGAATTAGAGAGGAAACTGCATCAGACTCAAGGTTTCAGACCTGCCTACTTTTCTGGTACGCCCTCTTAGATTGACAACGTTAAATAAGCTTTTTTCATGCTTTAGTTACTTAAATGGGATGTATGGATATGATAAAGCTGACATGAAATGCAGCTTGCACGAAACATCGCAAAGACCTTGGAAGTACTCGCTACAAGAGCAAAAAGAGGAAAAGAAAAGATGTATCTGCTCTTCCTGCAAAAAAAGAAGCCGGGCAGTATTTTCTCAATGCCGGTTCGAAGATAAACTTTTCGGAGTCGCAGGACACTTCAGAGAATCTTATCAGTGACCACATTGGAGACTTATCCCATGTGAGACATATTCAGGGAGGAGCAAGTTTAGAGAGCAAGGAGAATTGTACAATTGTGAAAAAGAATAGATCGGATGGAAGCGATTTCGATGAATCTATTGAAAAATGTGACAGACACCGACCACTTGTTCAAGTTCTGCAGAGCAGTGCAAAATTGACGCAGCACTCGCCGCACAATAATGATTACGGGGCTATTTTAATTGGGGGAGATAAAGATCCATCACCTGCCACCTATCGGGCTAAAAGAAGTAGATATGCATACCTGCCTAGTGATTCTGGTGAAACTCATAGCCATAGTGATTTACCTTCTGCTCAAATGGTTTCTACAGGAGCTGATTTTGACACCGAAAGTTATCTTCAGCATCCAGATTCCTCTTCCGAGGAACATACATCTTCAGACTTTGTTGAGAAACATGTATCTGAGTCTTCAGAGAGGGAATGCTCAGAAAGTGAAACAGAAGATGATGCGGAGCTTCTGCAAAGTACGTGTGTACCCCTTGTTAACTTTCCTCTTTTCATTGTTAAGTAGTAGGACTGTATGTGAATTCACATTGCTAAATATCGTAACAGATAATTTTTGCATCACTCAGCGTGCATGCTGCCAACATTTTATAGTTGTAGCATTGAAGTATCCAAATCAAATTTGACAAAGGAAAACATGTATTTCTCACACCTCAACTATTTCCTGACTGCACATTACCCACCTGAACAATAAAACAGGACAAATATAATCATCAACTTTCAAAACTAGGTAAAATATCCCTGGCAGACTATTCTAAAGCGGCTTATAGTTGTAGCATTGAAGTATCCAAATCAAATTTGACAAAGGAAAACATGTATTTCTCACACCTCAACTATTTCCTGACTGCACATTACCCACCTGAACAATAAAACAGGACAAATATAATCATCAACTTTCAAAACTAGGTAAAATATCCCCGGCAGACTATTCTAAAGCGGCTTTGATCATTTCAATGTGGTTCTAGGCAACATGGCGCCTACATGTCTGCCACATTAGGCTTCCTGTCTAATAAAAGTCACTGCATAATGGATTTAGTCAGAGAACTAGATAGCCTTTCTGCTAATATCATCCTCCTTGTTATGTCATTAACTCATTATAGATCATTAGTTTCAAAATGTGCAGCTAACAGCTGAAGTCTACTCAATTTTTTTTTAAATCTGCATAGATTTTCTTTCTTAAAGATGGTGTCACAAATGTTTGGTTTGCGCAGATGCTTTGGCTTGTGGCTAGAACATTGCTATCTAATCACATAGTCCCATATATCTTCTTTAAACACAATCCTAACTTGGTAGGTTAGACCAAGTGCCCAAGAGGGTAATTTTTGCACTTCTGACTGTGATCCACCTAAATACCGCATAGTTGACCCACCTGTATATGTCCTTGAGCACTTGAATCATTCATGAAGTGTAGGGGTTTCTATTTATTAATTTATGTGCACAACACAGTTAAGTGCACTGGATAATTGGTAAGTAAGAGGAATACATGTTGGACAACATGCCTATGCCCAAAACTTCATATGTATGATGGGGCAGTATGATTTTTTTCATGACTCGTGACTAATTACTCGTTCCGAATGGGGCATGTCAACAATAAATCAGAGCCGTTGTATGGTAGAATGTGATTACATGAGACAAGCATGCTATGTTAAAAGGCAAGATCTAAATATAAACCATTAGATGGATTAAAAAACTCTACCAATGGACACTAGCACCTTTGTTTAGTTAGAAGAAACTAGTGTGAGCTCACTCTGCGGAGCCTGCGGAGGCAGTCTTGGCGCAGCGGTAAAGTTGTTGCCTTGTGACCATGAGGTCACGGGTTCGAGTACTGGAAACAGCCTCTTGCAGAAATGTAGGGAAAGGCTGCGTACAGAAGACCCAAAGTGGTCGGACCCTACCCCGGACCCTGCGCAAGCAGGAGCTACATGCACCGGGCTGCCCTTGTTAAGAAACTAGTGTGAGCTCACCCTGTGGAGTCCAAGCCTCGAACCTGGGTGGTCTGGGCACGCACTCGCACCTCTAGCCAACTGAGCAACATTTGGTTAGCCATTAGATGACTTGATTAGATGGTTAGAAATAATGTTATCATAGCATTATAAAAGTATAGATTGCAAATTCACAAGGATGAGTCACCTTGTGTAACCAAGCTCTTATATGACAACAGACTCATTTAGCTATTTATGTTAGATGAACCCTGTCAAACATGGAATATTGCATTGTTTGGTTCAAGAACAAGTCCGGCTCTCCACTTTGGAAAGCTTTACGCACTTTCTTCCTTTTTTAACACAGCTGTTCACATCTCTCTCCCCTTCTCTCCACCATTATTTCAAAACACCATTCCCTTCAGCTTCACCGTTACTGCACTGTGCACTTCTCTTCCCAATATGCCACCTTAATTTTGAGAAACAAGTGAACTAATGAGGGTTGTTATATACAATAACTTGAGTCAAATGGTGGTGTTCATGCGCATCACATCGTGCCCCATTGGTGTTTCACTATACAGACAGAAAGGTTTCGATAACTTTCTGTAAATAAATAGAACGTACCTATTTTGTGATACATGTTTTACTATAGCTAAGCCTTCATTATTACTGCGGTTCAGAATCTCTTACTGTACCTTGTTATTTTGTTCTAGTTTCCTGTGGAGTTTTGAAATTTTCCTTGTTTGATCACCTTTCTTATGGTGTTCTTATGAACAGGTGCTAATAGGATTCTGCCTCCAGAGTTACGCCCCCGTGATCCTTATTTCCTTCGGACTTCTGACAGGTTTGGACATGTGGATAATTATGATGATGATGATGATGACAATCAGGTTGCCTATTCTGCTTATATGCATCAATTGAATCAATCAGAGGAAGAGGATGGTTCTTCTGAGCAGGGTGTCTCCCGCTGGCATATAAAAGGTAAACGTAATAACCGTAGTGCAGTGAAGAAATCAACCCATATGACGGATGGAAAATCCTGTTTGGATAAACCCAATGGTCTCATGAAAGGATCTGTGTACAACACAAATGGTATAAATCATAGAAAAGAGAGTGTGCAGACATCTGATCAGCAAGTGCTTAGTAACCAAATCAAAGAGGAGCCCCACTATGATTCTGATGAAACAGATCTATTCGAGGACACAAGCCACCCTGAGGTTAACTTGTATCATAGTCGAACATACCCATCATCCTTGAAAGCTACAAGAGATCTTAGCCGAAGCTATATCTATTATAATGACTATGAAAATGATTCTTCCAAGATTTCTCCACCTAACTGGGATACAGATCAGATATTTCGTGTTGATCGGAAGGCATATTGGGACGAACCTTCATTTTACCAAAGAAATGGCAGTTCACGTTTGGGTCGCATGGGCCCAATGTTGTTTGATATTGACTTGAAGGTCCAAGCCAGCTACCATGGAGAGCATGTTCCTCTTGTTTCCTTGATGAGCAGACTGGATGGCAAAGCAATTGTTGGACACCCTATCCAAATTGAAATACTTGTAGATGGTTCCACTGACCACCTGGTTTCTGGTGGTGATATTAGTATGGAAGAGAGCACAGGAGCTCCAACTGCCTGGCGTACAGGCAGGAGGACAGCCATGCAAAGAATTCCCCGTTCTAATCCTTTAGGAGCATCAATGGACTGTGGCAATGAAGGCAGGCTTGCATATCCAGACTGGGAAATGAAACCAGTCTTCAGTAAATACTCAGCTTCCGCAAATCACCAGGTTAAGGGTGATAAGAAAAGCATGTCAAATAGTAAGAAGAGGTCATCGGCATCCAAATCTCAAAAGAAGCCATCAAAGAAGGCAAGTCTGTCAAGCCAGAAGGTCAGAACCCTCTCTTCCATTCCCACTGGAAGAAGGCATCATGGAGGTGGCACTCAAGCAAAGCCGCGTACGCACAGTGGCATTTTCGGTGACTTGATCAAACCAGACGGAGCAATTCCACCAGTTACATGCGTCCCTGCAAAGGTTGTGTTCACAAGGATACTGGAAGCAGTTGGCAGGCCACCTCTAGCTGCTGCTCGCCGTGTGAGGATGGTTAGTCCTGAGGCACGAGATCCAACATAGGAATCAACTGGAATGCCAAGTATGGTTGGTATCTGTGCCCTGCAAGTTCCATGTACATTTATGTAAATTGAAGAGTCAAGCTATTCAATCATTTGGGCTGCATCATTTGGATAACTCAGGGATAGCTGTACTCTTCAACAGTAATATGTAAAGATCGGTAACGGTTATATACTTCTAACTGGAGGTTGAGATCAATTAGGCTCTCAACACGAGTGCTTCTCAGTTCTCGGAAAACAGTTCAGCCAGCGACCTCCACTAAGGGGGAGCATCCTTTAGAAGGGCGCAACTAGCGTTGGTAACCATGGCTTTTGGCAGTGTTTCCTGTAAAGTACTAACTTCAGCATTTTAGGATATCTATTTATATAAACGTCTGTATCGTCATGTAGTCAATAGGCCATATATTTCCTGATGTCGTGTATAATTACTCAATTGTATTCTCACCAGATCTCCGTGTTATTTATGGTCGATGGTTAATAGGTTCTCCGACTGTATGTTTGGAAGAATGTGTAGTAAGTTGATGTAATATGTGAGAACTACACCGGTCACCGGATGATGTTAACAGTCTAATTTTCTCTGTGAAGTTTACATGAATACTCGTGTTTAGTTCATGTATTCACTCTGATCGATACATTTCAAGCTGCAGTGTTTTGCTCTTTATCAAACCTCAACATCTGTTGTTTCAATCTACATCTGATGATGCTCTTTTTTATTTTTTTATTTTTTTGAAACGAGGCAAAAGATTTACCATTTTCATTGATTAAGAAGAAGAGAATTGCCCGGTTAATTGGCGAAAAACCGGGCTAAAACCGATACAACTCAACCCATATGATATGGGCACCACCGGCCAACCTGGCCACCGACATGGGACACAAAGCTGCAAAGAAGAAAGGCATTCACCGAGAAGTCGCAAGCGTCATCGTCATCACCGGCTGCCTCGAACGGGCGACTCCGACTTCACCATACAGCTCCAACCTCGGCCAACCCGCAAACAGTTGCATAGAAGCCACGACGGCACATGCCACCGTAAAGCCGCCGCACGCGCAAGCAACCGACTCCGACTTTGACGACGAGCCTCACCAAGGAAATATGCGGGGCTTGCGCCGACCGTGCCTACGAAGAGCACCTCGGACACGCCGGGAAGAACCGCCATCAAGTCCACGCCGCGACCGAGCTCCTCTCGACGACATCATCGTTGCCAAACGAAACCAGCGCCCGCCTCAAAGAAACCATGCGGCGAAGATGCCGCCATCCACGGCGAAGATGCCGCAATCCACCGATCTTCCGGTCGAGCCGCCCGAGACGATGCCCCCAAGAAGGAGAAGACGCGAAGACGCCCATCGCCCGACCCAACGGATCCGAGGTTTCTCCGAGCCAAAGCCGTGGGGAGGAGCACACCTCCACGACGACGCTTCTAAGAAAGATCACGGCACCGCGGTGCCGCCGCCGCCGGCTCAAGAAGGCCGGAGCAAAGATTTCTCCCGAGATGCGCCACCACCTTCCACCACCGATCGCCGCCCATCGCCACCACCGCCGAGGCCGACCTCATTCGACCACGGATCCCACGATCCACCGCGACGGAACACGCACCACCCCCCGGTCAAAGCCGCCGCCCACCACCGCAGCACCACCGTAGCCACCACCACAAGAATAACCAACGCCGCGCCGCCGGAGCAGCACCAGATCGAGCCACTCGGCGGAAGCGGTGAGCAGAGCAGCCGCTCACCCGCAGACACTCGCGCCGGAGAAACCAGCCGCCGCTGCTCCCGTTCGATCGATCGCTGCGCCCGACGTCGCGCCGGCCGCCGCCAGCGCCCGGCAATCGAGCCGCGCCCACGCACACATCCAGAGCCTCACAGCGACGACGTCGCCGTCCACGCCCGTCGCCCACGCCCAGCAGCGCCGGGAGCTCGGTCCGAGGCCGCCGCGGAGCCCTACCCACCACACCGAGCCACCAAAGACAACCGCCAAGACCACCACGGTGCCCAGAGCCGCCGAGGACCGGCGCCACCGCGCCGCGGCAGCCATGGCGAGATCCTACCGCCGTAACCAGATCTAGATCGGACTGGACCGGAACAGGGCAGGGACCCCGGGCCGCCGCTACCGCAGGTCACACCACCGGACGAAGCACGCCCCACCACCGCAGCCAACGCGCCGAGTCGCCGCCGGAGGTTCACCGCACCAAGCCGCCAAGAGCCCCGTCGGTGGAGCTCCACGCCGCCGCTAGAGGGGAGGGGGTCGCGCCCGGGAGAGACCCCGCCGCCACCGGCACTGCACGGGCTTCGCCCGGCAGCGGCCCACGGTGGCGGCGAGGGGAAGGGGAGGGAGGGGGGTGGCCGGCGGCGGGGTCTGGGGTTCCCCCCGTGCCGCCTCGGAGAGGGACGCGGGGGTCGGGTTTTTCCAAAACGATGCTCTTTTTTATGGTCTTATTAAGCCTCTACAAACTCCAACAGACAGAGATCTTGCAAGATCCCACAGGAGGCCAAGCCAGACTGGAAACCCTCAAAGCTCCAGACTCCAAAATAGAAACTTGACCGGTTCAAACTAACAAACTAGAACTACCATGACAGAAAGAGCAGGGCAAAAGAACCTTCAGCCGAAGATGATGTGGCAAAGCAACGAGATCTACAATCAGCCACCAATCCGAAGCACTCTCGACCTCCAGCCTTGTGACAAACTGACACCCGATATATATATACCTCACTTGCTACCCGCTCGATGAGTTTTGCCCCCAGCTTTAGCACCCTTTGTCATGGCTCTTTTATTTTTTTCGATAAAAGGTGAATTTTATTAACTTAAAATAAAGCATCAAGAGGATACAAACATAATGAGCACACATCCGGCCTCTGCATAGCTAAGATGCACACAACCAACATCAACACGTAAAAAAAACACCCGACAAATAGCAAAGTCATACAAGACCAAAGCTACGCACACGCGAGAAAGAAAAAGAAGCGATCAATTACATGATCAACAAACTAAACAATGACCATATCCACACCAACCATCTTATGACACCACATGAATGACAAGGCTCTTCAACAACAACGCCTTCAAGAAGGAAGCGACACCCAAACGCCATCGTCACCGGATCCAACCATGCAAGGCTAGAATCTAGGTTTTCACCCTGAAGAACCAATCCGAGCTTACCCGAGCAATGCCTTTAACAAGGTAATGATGTAAAAACATCACCATTGCCAGGTATAACCAACTTGGGTCATGCCTAGGTTTTCACCCCTGAGCTCGAAACCGGGTGCTCAAGTAGCACCGCCATCGATATCCTTTATGTGCTGTCGCCACCTCTTTTGCACGATCCCAGCAGCTACACACGATTTGTATCTGCCGCCGCTGCACAACCATTCCTCTGCGTCAAGCCGTTGTTCATGGCTCCTTTATCTGTAAGATAAACCAATACATATTTCAAAAGCACATCAGTTTGATCATAATCATGGGATTAGAGATGATTCTTCTTTAGAAAATAATGCCATTGCAACATCTCCAAATCATCCAGAACATTGCAACAACACCCACCAGCACCAATTGTCTATCAAGTTTACGAAAGCCTTTAATCCAGCTCCCAGAATACTCACAGATTAACAGAGGTGGAATTAAGGGCAAAAGTAACTTTCATAAGACTCCAAATCAATCTAGCAGCAAAGCATTTGAAAGAATAAATGATCAATAGATTCATCTTGTCCATAGAAAACACAACACTACTACCTTTCCAACCTCTTCTCAAAAGATTATCCTTAGTTAGAATATTTTTCTTGGTCATTAACCGCAAAAACAATTGAAGGGATCTTTGTTTTGCATAGACATTTCTGGGGAAAGCCACAAGCAGACTTGGTGGTCCATAGTGGAATCTCTACAATGACTTATATTTAGGAAGCAATCTTCACAAAATCTATTTTTCCCATCTCCAATCACTTCCTTACAACATCGATAAATATCTCTTCCACTTACAAAGGCTAGACCAAAACTAAGAGTTTCCAACTTTGGGTTTAATACCATAGATACAATTTCCTTTCACATATTTATTAGGGATTTCTATTTTCATGCCCATCATTCCTTTGTCGTGCGCGGTTTTGTCCAAGCCATCTAGCATTCCTCACTTTCTCCCTCCTCTACTCAGCTCGGCCTCACAAAAGCCCAAACGGAGGCTTGCCATCCGGTCAAAGCAGTTGACCATTACTTGGCCTGATATTGACACGTGGGACCCCCTTGCCGTGTGGCACTGTCAGGGCCCACCTGTATGCCCGCATGCATTCTTGAATTCGCGTACACCGGTTGTTTCCCACATGGTGAGTGTGCGCATGTTCACACACAAGAAGTCGCATCGCCTGCGACCATTAATGGTGGCTTAACACCGGCAACGGTGCCCACCCACCCTCCTCCCCCTCCCCTGTCATATATGCAACCCTCCCCCTCCATAACCTTATATGTCGTCGTCGCAGCACAAACACTAGCCCTCCTCTCCCACCTCCCCTTCCGTCGCCATGGCATCGCCGGGGTTGCCACGGCCTCAAAGTCCAGGAAGCCGAGCTTCTCGCCCGTTGCGGCATCGTGGGGCCACCGGACACGCACTTATCATCGGGATAACAACTGAACTGGATGGGCGTTCCAGTGGAGCCTATCCCGGCCGCCGGCTTGACCACCATGGTGCGAGCCATCGGAAGGTTTCAGACAACACTATCAGCAGAGGCGAAGGCACATCCAGACTACATGCCAAACAACACCTTATGGTCACAGATCCTCACCGACAACACCTCCTGGAACCAGCGGTTTGATGGCCCCTACCTGACGGTGTCCTGGACTAGGGTGTCCTAGCCCGGGCTAACTAATGTATGGGCCAGAGTACCAACCCACTGAGGAAGCGAGACTCCGGAGGCCTTCAGAGTGCGGCGGCCAAAGACTTGGCGTGTACGTCAAGCATATTTGATTAGATTCGGCATGTAAATCCTTAGATGGCAACCGACCATGTGTAACCCTAGATACCCCTGGTGCCTATATAAACCAAGAGGTTTAGTCCGTAGAGGGGATATATCAATACATCCATTCATCATACCCCTAGGGTTTAGACCACAACTTACGATCTCGAGGTAGATCAACTCTGTACTTCGATACCTTCATAATATAAACAAGAGCAGGACATAGGGTTTTACCTCCATAGAGAGGGCCCGAACCTGGGTAAACTCCTTGTGTGTTCTTCTCCTGTTACCCATCGATCCGATCTGACAGCTCGGCCCCCCTACTCGAGATATGTCGGTTTTGACACCGACATTGGTGCTTTCATTGAGAGCTCGTTGTTTGATCATTAACGGTCGATGAGTCATCCGCGGATAGATAGCAGCATCGGCTGTGGGGGCATCTTCGTCCCTGGCCAACTTTTTGCCTTCGGCAACATTGTGCTACATGCCGATCCAACCGTCCTTTTAGGCCGTGTAGAGACCTTCTCCCCAAACCAAGTCATTACGTCCGGAAGCCTGGAGTACATCACGGACGCTCGAGGGGATCTGGTCCTCTCAGGATTTACCTCGGATCAGCCTGAAAGCTCCGACGCTATTATCCCGGAGCCAGCCAACGATGGGATCCTCGGATCCACACTCCTCTCAGAGTCGACCCCAGAGATAGATCCGACGATCGCTACATCCGGCTTAAGCATTGGGTCCCAGGATGCCCCCCGTGAGCCGTGCTTGTCTTCAGACCCGACAAAGCTGCTCGCATCTCCAATAACCACTCCCGCCACCCAGGGATCAACCCCGGGTGAGCAAGAGGATGGCGCACGTCAAGTGGCCCGAACAACCTGTTTCAGATCAGCCCAGCCTACAGCTAGGTTCTGGATGCTGAAGAGCTCTTGCACGTAAATGAGGTATTGGATCGAATCCAAAACCTGGCGATCTCGTCCGCTGTCTATGATAATATTGATGTAAACCGACGATCAGGAAATTTTCATCCCACCCACCACCCACGTAGTCGCTACGGTCGAGGACTTGACCGATGCGCTCGACTACGGCTCCGATGAAGCAATCGACATGGACGAAGACATCGGTGTCGATTCCGAAGCAGAACCACCAATGGCCATGCCCCGCACAGGAAATTGGGCCGCCACATCTACCTATGACGTCTACATGCTTGACACTCCGAAGGACAAATCCAAGGATAAGTCCGGTGAAAACCCTAAGCGTCGTCGCCCTAAAAGGCAACCCAAGGGCCACAATGGAAGTAGGAGCACGACCAACACCTCGGGCGCCGCTGATAACGGTGCCACCCTCGAAGCCAGCCAGAACCTGGGCGAGGACATTCATGCCTCACCCGCCCAGCATAATGGGCCCACTGGCACACCCACCGAGGAAAATCTCGATGATATGGGTACTTTCGATGATGGGCTGAACAAAGATTACATGCCAGAGTTCAAAGACGACGTAAGTCTCGGACCCATAGACTTTTTCATACCAATAGACCCATTCGAACAAGCACGGTTTCAACAACAGCTAATCGCAACCGCGCGAAGTATAAAAAAGAAGCAGCAAGAGTTGTATACTCATGAGAATGAGCTCAACGACAAGTGGATGCAAATTCTGGTACTCGAAGCAGACCTCGAGACTCGAGGCGCAACCCCCAAGTCGTTCCCTAAAAGGCGGCTGCTGCCTGACTTCGACGACGGGGCGGTGAATAAGGCATCCCTAATGCATGGCCATGCATGCCAACCAGACCGACCCCCTAGAGGGAGAGACCAACCAACAGGGGCACTCAATGCCCCTGCCAAAACCTGCCCTCACGGGAAGAGTGCGGTAAGCTACAAGCGAATAAAGCTCCTTCCCGATCCATTTATGATCACGGAGCTGTGCACCAGCTGGCTTGGAAGGTGTAAGATCATGCATGTCGCCTAGAGGGGTGTGAATAGGCGCTTTAAAAAAATTATGGTTTAGGCTTGAACAAATGCGGAATAAAACTTGCGTTTAATTTGTCAAGCACAAAACCTAAAACAACTAGGCTCACCTATGTGCACCAACAACTTATGCTAAGCAAGATAAACAACTAGGCTCACCTATATATATAACATGAACCACTATGGCTAGCACAAAGTAAAGTGCATAAGTAAAGGCTCGGGTAAGAGATAACCGAGGCACGCAGAGACGATGATGTATCCCGCAGTTCACATTCTTGTGGATGCTAATCTCCTTTGGAGCGGCGTGGAGGCACAATGCTCCCCAAAATGCCACTAGGGCCACCGTAATCTCATCAAGCCCTCGCATAATGCAAGATGTCATGATTCCACTAAGGGACCCTTGAGAGCAGTCACCGAACCCGTACAAATGGCAACCCTTGGGGGTGATGACCGAACCCGTACACTTTGGCAACCCTTGGGGGCGGTCACCGGAACCCGTACAAATTGCTCGGGGCAATCTCCACAACCTAATTGGAGACCCCGACGCAAACTTGGAGCTTTACACCACAATGATTGAGCTCCGAGACACCGCCAATCGTCTAGGGCGCCCAAGCACCCAATAGGAACAAGCTCTAGGGTACCATGCACCCAAGAGTAATAAGCTTCTCAACTTTTCACTTCCACGTATCATCGTGGAGAACTCCAACCTATGCACAAATTGCAATGGCAAGGGCACACATAGTGCCCAAGTCCTTCTCTCCCAAATCCACCACAACAATTAATGCTAGGAAGGAAAGTGGGAGGAAGAACAAAGGAGAGAACACAAAGAACTCCAAGATCTAGATCCAAGGGGTTCCCCTCACATGGAGGTGAAAGTGATTGGAGAAAATGTGGATCTATATCTACTCTCCTTTTTTCCTCAAAAACTAGCAAGAATCCATGGAGGGATTGAGAGTTAGCAAGCTAGAAGAAGGTCAACAATGGGGGGAGAACACGAGTTCAAAGGATTGGTTCAATGGGGAAGAAGACCCCCTTTTATAGGCACCCCCAAATCCAACCATTATGTGCACATGCCGTGCACAAGCGGTACTACCGCTCCTAGGAGCGGTACTACCGCTAAAGGCCAAGTAGTACAGAGAAATGGCGGTACTAGGTGGCGATAGGGCGGTAGTACCGCACGGAGCAGTACTACCTCGCCCTACTACCACCCTAGTACCACGAGAGCAGAAAAGACTACAGCAGCCCAATAATAACTGGTAGTGGCAGCGGCAGTGGACTTACGATAGTACCGCGTGGGCGGTACTTCCGCCCTCTACTACCGTGCTACTGCCGCCCATTTATAGGAGCACGAAAACAAGTGAAAGAGAGTGCCATAGCTCATAACGGAAGTACCGTACGAGTGGTACTGCCGTGGAGTGGAGCGGTACTATCGCTTAGGAGCTGAAAACTGCCCAAGAGAAACAAAAGGATACAATAAAGCCTGAACTGCTATAACTTTTGCAAATGAGCTCCGAATTGAGCAAACTCAAGCTTGTTGGATAGATGATGACAAATACTATGATATAGAGATGTGAAACCTCCATCAGAGAAGAACCCACATAAACTCCAACATAAAAAACATCATAGAAGATGCAAATGAGAACTCCATTTTTTATGAACATGAGCTTGTCATGAAGATGACCAAAAGCTCTAAAACACTTGAAGATAAACACCAAACAAGAACCAAGAAAGATGATGCAATGATGCAATGGTTTGAGCTCTCTACGAATGATAAGATCAAGCTACTTACTTGAGAGCCCCCCTTTATAGTACGTCAATAAAACCTATAACCCAGTCTCCCAACTACCACCACGAGACCGGAAAAATACAAAACCTATTAAGGGCAAACCTTTGCCTCACACATAGTCCACTTGAGCTAGATAATGAAGATCTTGACTTCCTCAAGTTGGCCCACCTTTCTTTATTGCGTTGGCTCGATGAAGACTAGATGATTGCTCCCCCATACTCCACTTTGGGTGAGCCACGGTTCAACACATATTCACAAGTCCATTGTCACCAAATGGACAGTAAGATTCAAGCATGATCTCTTCATGATGCTCCACTTGAACTTGCACACCTCGATCTTGATGATGATCACCACTTGATGTCATCCTCCATGAGTTGTATGAGATCTTCCTCTTGATGCATACCCATGGAAACATACCTAACCCCACATAAAACTCCCATGTAGACCATGGGTTAGTACCCAAAGCGTAATGTACAATGCTTACCATACCATGGGATCACTTGATCCCTCTCGGTACATCTTGTACGCTTTGTGTGTTGATCAACTTGATTCACTCTTTGACTTAGTCTTGATCAACCTTGAATCTTTCCAACTCTCTTCATTAAGATGATGTCTTGAAGGTAAACATGAATGTTCGCACAATCTTCTTCTTTAGGACATGCTTGCAATAGGCTCAACTCTCACGTGACCAATATTTGGATAAATCCTTGAATATCACCTCGGTCAACAAATATTCTTCTTCTAATAACCTTGAAACCAACAAATGGTCTTCAAGCAATACCTATGGACAAACCCTTCAAATATAACTCAAGGCAACCATTAGTCCATATAGATTGTCATCAATTACCAAAACCAAACATGGGGGCACCACATGTTCTTTCAGAAGGCTATGAGACTGGTTAGACAGGCATGAGAGAGACCAGGAGCAGATCTGACCTAGGGCAATGAATCATGCCCAACTAGACGCGGCTCATTTTTGAGGACCCGCACACCCTATATGCTTTACAGATGAGGTGATGGAGCACCAGTTCCCAGAAGGGTTCAAGCCCATCAATATTCACTGGTACGCGTCGGTCCTAAACAAACGGTTTTTAACCCCTTTCCGCGATGGCATTTGGAACCGTCGCCAAGTGAGTGTGGGCGATAGGGGGGTCCTTCCCACACGACCCAGAAACCGTCGGGGATATGCCCTCCTGGCACACACATTCGGCAAAATGAGGTCGTGTGCGACCGACGAGCACTCATATACAGAAATACGTACAATAGAGCTAAAAAATACAATTATACAGCGAAATTGTTTTCGGTCGGAAGTACATCCCACACAGTCAGTCCCCGCTAAACGTTTCCGTTCGTATGCACATCCCACATAGTCGCTCCAAGGAAAACGTTTCTGTTCACAGGTACATCACACACAATTTTTCCCGTTAAATCGTTTGCGTTATTGAATGTATCACACATGGTCCGTAGAAGAAACTGTGTGGCAAAGGCTGTCCATCACACACAGTTTTTATGTGGTAAACATTTGCGCAAGGTGGCCTAACGCAAACAGTTTTCAAGAGAAAGCCGTGTGTGATTGTTCATTGATCCAACACGGTTTATTCCTAGAAACTGTGTGCGTTGCCTGAGATCATCGCCCACGGTATTTTTTCAACAACCGTTTGCAATAGCAAAAAAAAAATTAGCAGGCTAATTATCCGATTATTCATAATCGATTTATTAATCTAATTGACATTTCATAATAAGCACACAATATATTTCATTTCCATATTAAGGAAGCAGAATTTCATAATTGAAATACATCAGAGTACAACATGATATAGCTTCAGCCCTCAGCTACCCCATTACACAACTGCACCAGCAGCAAGTTCCACATGCAACATGTAGTACCTTTTGAAATTAGCATCATAGACGGTATATTGACAGATGCATCTCATCTGGAAAACTACTGAAGCGGAAGGCGAATATTGAGCCTTCATTCATGTTGAAGGTCTTTGCAACTTTAGGCCAGTGCCTGTGGATGATTGACCGTCCGTCCTTCGTCCTCTTCAGAACACTTCAATATCGAACCGTGGGTGTTGTATGAAAACCTTCCTCGCCTCCTGACCATAGAGGTGGTTTGAGAGGTAATTATCAGTGAACTGCTTTGGAAAGGCCTGAAAACAAGGATGTGCATAAATATCTTCTCTATATTGGAAATGGGGCAAAGGAATAAAAAAAAGGCAAGGTATAATAGTTAGTACCATCTTGTAGTGAACTGATGTCTTCTTCATTGTGCAGACAAAGATCTTGTTGTTTTTTGTCGCTAATTTTTTATCCTAACAATCTTTCTGAGTTCTTGATTTGATTGATATTCATGGACAACTCATTTCCCCATATGCAAAAAGGGTCGAACAGTGGGTCAAAACCTCTGACAACGGGACCTACATGTGCAAGACCAAATTGTTAAAAACCAAAATATTAGAATGGTTCCTGCAGTTGCACAATAATGTGCTATTAGACAACGGACCATGCACGTGCTAACCTCGATTGTAAACCTCAGTGCTTCCCATTGTTTCCCTGCAACACATATAAGGTAGTTAGTCATCAGGTTAAGTAAGATTCACATGCTATCAGTAAAATATGTTGATGAAAAATGAGCACATTGCAGATTCATCAAATTAATTGAAGCCACATGGAAAACCCATTTACCCAAAACAAGCATGATTAGGAATTATGAAATATATCACTTGTATATGTTTCTCATGTATTAAGTGCAGCCAAATTCGATTTATTCCTCACATGCACAACAATACAAAATTCTACCCATGACAATTGGACATCGCATTGCAGAATTGAACCAAGCAGTTAACTAAACACCACAACAAATGAACCAAACATTAACTGAGCACCACATTGCACAATATAACATACTCCTAATAGAAGATCAGAGAGTTAACCAAACAGTTAACTACAACCAATTGTAGCAATTGTATTTGTTTCTCATGTATTTACTACAGCCAAATTCAATTTATTCCTCACATGGTATACAATAACAGAATGCACCCACAATTTTGTAAAGATAAATTCGATTTATTTCTCACATGGAAGACAATACAAAATTGCAGCCTGAAGAATTGAACATCACATTTGCAGAATTGAACCAAACAGTTAACTGAAGACGACAACTAATTAACAAAATAGTTAATAAGTGAGCACCACATAGCACGACATATAGAACATATACACTAGATCAACAGATTGCATGGTGAAATTAGATAGCACAATTCACTAGAATTTGTGAAGGAAAGGCAGGAGCAGCACACGGAACGAGTAAACCAAGCATGCTTAACCGGCGTAGCTAGCAATTGGCAAGGTGCTCCTTCAAGATCTGGGGGTCGACACGAATGGCAGCCATCGCGACCTCATCTGCGCATGCGGCAGTGATTTGCTTCTCCGCTGCCAAATGCTCCTTGAGGTCCTGGCTATACTGCGTGCACCATAGCTTAGGCCGGCGCTTTATTGGTGGAGGGGTCGGTGATTTGGGTGGAAGGTGTCGCGCTCGCGCCGGCGGTCGGGGCATGTGGGATGTGGAAGGAGGAGGAGGATGGGGGTCGGGTGTGGATTACCTGCCTGGATAGAGGAGGCCGAGCAGCGTGAAGGAGGGTCGCCGGCGAGGAGGCGGCGTCACCGCAAGCAAGGAGTGAAGGTTTCAACTTGGAAAGGAAGGCGGAAAGAGGGGAAATGTGGCTTTTGGTAAGGGGGAGGGGGTGGGGAGGTAGATATTTCAACGGAAGCCGAAAATTCGGAATCGCTTTAGCCAAAAAACTGGCGTGCAAAGTGTCATCAAACACGGTCCCTTATTCAGAACTGTGTACGATATGTGGACATCACAAACAATTTAGATAGCTTAACCCATGTGTGATGAGTTTGAATGTCAAAAGTTTTGGTTCAAATTTCCATGGTTACAGTGGTCATCCACGTCATTGCATAATTTGGGTACACAAAGGAGACTACAGCACACCCACACTTCTTAATCGAGCAAGTTCAGCAATTAAACAGAGCTAGCTGACCTAAACATTACTCTAACAAATTAAAGACCGACGCTCTTAATTAAATAAAACAAAGAGTATTACTACGGCTGGTGCTCGTCGATCTCCGCTGCCGCCTCCATGTCCAGCTCGTGCCTGACGGTCTCCTGGGGAAGGGGCTCCATGGCATCCATCGCACCATACTCGGCAAGCATCTCGCCATCCGCGTCCGCCATCTCTTTGGAAAAGGCCACCACGAGCTGGGCGTGGGCAAACACAATCTGGGCTTGGAAGGGCTCCGTCGTTGCAAGGTATGCGGCAGAGGAATGGATGGATGCTCGAACGCTCTCGGCGATTGCCAGCTCTTTGGCCGTGGGTTGCCGACCGTTGTCGGAGAAGCTTCGTTCGCTTTGTGCGGTGAACGCCAGGAGCTGGGCATGGGCGGCCTCGACATGGTCGTGGGCGGCCTCCATCAGGGCTAAGGCCGCTGCTGCGGAATGGACAGCTGCTGTGCCGCTCTCGCCAGTTGCTATCCCCGAGGTAGATGTTGCTGCCGCCACCTGAGAAGCAACAACGGCCGTTTGGGCTGCCTTTGCTGCCCGGTCGCAAATTGCGGCCGCGCTCATGCACCTTGTTAGCATGCGCATGGCGGCTGCGGCCGCGCTCTCGCCGGAGTGGGCCACCGAAGTTGCCCTCACGACGCGGGTCCATGTGCCCATCTTTCACCGGCGACGATTGAACAGTAAAATGATATTTGGGGAGCGAGCTAATGTGCTTGAGACGCCGGCTGTGGACTGTAGCTGATGCACCTTCTCGCGTAAGCCATAGGCGTACTATACACCGATGGTGCTCCAAGATATTTTGTACTACATCTCACACGGTTGCTGGTAATAAACTGTGTGCGATCTACTTGATTTTTCATCTTGATTTGAATTACATAATGGGGTCACAGCGGCAATGGACGGTGTTTGAATTGCTAGACCTTTTATCTGGAGTGAACATGCAACTATATGTGTGTCGTAAAAGAATTGGAATTATTCAGGGTTCGTTTGAACATTTTATACATTAAATTGGTTTTCTAGCCATTTCAGGTGAACAATTCAAATTTGAACTACATGCACATGCTCCAGTGCATATAAATTGGTTGAAAAAACAAATATGTGTCCTTGGTTGCATGCTTAGGTCCCATGCAAGAAATGGGAATGAATTTCAAACACCCGGGCATCGTTGATTGCCGGCAAAACATTGAGATGCCTGGTTTTTAAATTCTAGTAAATACAAAACTCGTCTGAAATTCATGAAAATTGGCATGCTATCATGGAGCGGCATCAACAAGCCGTGGTAAAATTCTTGTCCCATTTGGGGCAGGTTTGGGTATATGCTTCTCACAAACAGGAGCTTCTCACAACAAGCATGATGGTTTTCAGTAGGGAACGTCCCACCTTTGGGTACGAAACGATATCCATTGCCTCTTATTGCTTTCAAATTTTTTTTCTCGTGTCAACATAGAACAACAGGAGTGTTGTGTGAATTTTTGTGATTTTTCGGGGCTCGTTTGGACATTTTATGCATTAGTTGAGTTTTCAGTGCATTTCATGTGCATAATTCAAATTTGAACTACATGCACATGCTCCAGTGCATATAAATTGGTTGAAAAATCAAATCTGTGTCCTTGGGTGCATGCTTAGGTCCCATGCAAGAAATGAGAATGAATTTCAAACACCGGGCACCGTTGATTGCCGGCAAAACATTGAGATGCCTGGTTTTCAAATTCTACTAAATCCAAAACTCGTCTGAAATTCATGAAACTTGGCATGCTATCATGGAGCGGCATCAACATGCCGTGGTACAAATTTTGTCCCATTTGGGGCAGGTTTGGGTATATGCTTCTCACAAACCGGAGCTTCTCACAACAAGCATGATGGTTTTCGGTAGGGAACGTCCCACCTTTGGGGACGAAACGATATCCATTGCCTCTTATTGCTTTCCATTTTTTTCTTGTGTCAATATAGAACAACAGGAGTGTTGTGTGAATTTTTGTGATTTTTCGGGGTTCATTTGGAAAATTTTATGCATTAATTGAGTTTTTAGTGCATTTTATGTGCATAATTCAAATTTGAACTACATGCACATGCTCTAGTGCATATAAATGGGTTGAAAAATCAAATCTGTGTCCTTGGGTGCATGCTTAGGTCCCATGCAAGAAATGGGAATGAATTTCAAACACCGAGGCACTGTTGATTGCCGGCAAAACATTGAGATGCCTGGTTTTTAAATTCTAGTAAATCCAAAACTCGTCTGAAATTCATGAAACTTGGCATGCTATCATGGAGCGGCATCAACATGCCATGGTACAAATTTTGTCCCATTTGGGGCAGGTTTGGGTATATGCTTCTCACAAACCGGAGCTTCTCACAACAAGCATGATGGTTTTCGGTAGGGAACGTCTCACCTTTGGGGACGAAACGAACTCCATTGCCTCTTATTGCTTTCAATTTTTTTTCTCGTGTCAACACAGAACAACAGGAGTGTTGTGTGAATTTTTGTGATTTTTTGGGGTTCGTTTGGATATTTTTATGCATTAACTGAGTTTTCAATGCATTTATGTGCATAATTCAAATTTGAACTACATGCACATGCTCCAATGCATATCAATTGGTTGAAAAATCAAATATGTGTCCTTGGGTGCATGCTTAGGTCCCATGCAAGAAATGAGAATGAATTTCAAACATCAGGGCACCGTTGATTGCCGGCAAAACATTGAGATGCCTGGTTTTTAAATCCTAGTAAATCCAAAATTATGTTAACCATTCACACGATGCCACGTGTCTTGGTTTTAATGGCTGTAGGAGGTGCCGTGCGGACAACTGCTTGACCTTGATTGAAAGGGAGGCGTGCCAGCGCCGTCTGGTGCGCAGGCTGACCGAGAGGCATGCAAGTTGTCCTCGAGTGCGTGGGTTCATTGGGAAGCGTGCGAGCTGTACGCTGCGCAGGCTCACTGGGAAGCGAGCCCTTTGACTTCCATGGATGCCCGCCTTGCTCGCATCCTCTCCATTAATGGCGCCCAAGCCGCAGTTTAATTCCCTTTTTAAATATAAAACACTCATCGCAAACGTTTTAGTTAGAACACCCGTATGCAAACCGACAGCTTCCCTAGGAAGCCAAGAGAAATGTGCCGAGCAGGATTTCTGCAGCTCTTGATCGCAAACGTTTTAGATAGAACACCCGTATGCAAAGTGAGAGAAGCGCAGGATTTGTGCATCCCTTCAATGCAAACGGTTGTTTTGGATGACCCGTGTGCAACCACGTACAAACAATTTGGTAAGATGTGTCAATCCTTGTAACACTGCTATTTGTCAAAAATATGAAGCTAAAAATCACTAGCAGTATCTAATTTTTGCAACTAAAATTCAGTAATTAAGCATAGATTTCATTTATAGATTAAGCAGTCGTTCTTAATTTATACAAACAGTTCAACTCGACAGCTGAACCGACCAAACTTTTCCCCAATTGTTGTCAACCACGTACTGAAATAGCTAGTTCAACTATATATACTAGCTAATTTTAAGCACGTTGTACAGTTCCACCACATATGTAGTCAGATGAACTGAAAAAAATAGCCCATAAATACTACTACTGCTGCGGAGGGGCTTTGTACTACTTCTGGATGCCTCTCCAGTGCCGAGCACGCTCAGTAAGAGGCGGAGGAGGACGAGCCTACCGACGAGCTAGGCAACCGCAATGCGGTGCCTGCCGCTAATGCAGCTTCAGCGACGCTCACCTCGAACGCCCTCTGCCGCTCCAGATGACCCCTCTCGAAGCGGTGGTTCTCCTCGTAGATCTCTTGATTCCTCTCCTCTGAGGCGGCATGTGCCGTGGCCACTGCTGCGGTAAGGCTCTTTGCATGCTCGACGAGGCGCTCCTCCTCCTCCCGCAGGAACTCGGTGTTGCGCGCAAGGTCGCTGTCTGCTACCTCTTGAGCACTGCGTTCGTTTTCCCTTGAAGAGGAAAGGGTGATGCAGCAAAGTAGCGTAAGTATTTCCCTCAGTTTTTGAGAACCAAGGTATCAATCCAGTAGGAGGCTACGCGCGAGTCCCTTGCACCTACACAAAACAAATAAATCCTCGCAACCAACGCGATAAGGGGTTGTCAATCCCTACACGGTCACTTACGAGAGTGAGATCTGATAGATATGATAAGATAATATTTTTGGTATTTTTATGGTAAAGATGCAAAGTAAAATAAAAGCAAAGTAAAAATCAAAGGAAATAACTAAGTGTTGGAATATTAATATGATGAAGATAGACCCGGGGGCCATAGGTTTCACTAGTGGCTTCTCGCAAGAGTATAAGTATTTTATGATGGGTGAACAAATTACTGTTGAGCAATTGACATAATTGAACATAGTTATGAGAATATCTAGGTATGATCATGTATATAGGCATCACGTCCGAGACAAGTAGACTGACTCCTGCCTGCATCTACTACTATTACTCCACACATCGACCGCTATCCAGCATGCATCTAGAGTATTAAGTTCATAAGAACAGAGTAACGCCTTAAGCAAGATGACATGATGTAGAGGGATAAATTCATGCAATATGATAAAAACCCCATCTTGTTATCCTCGACGGCAACAATACAATACGTGCCTTGCTGCCCCTACTGTCACTGGGAAAGGACACCGCAAGATTGAACCCAAAGCTAAGCACTTCTCCCATTGCAAGAAAGATCAATCTAGTAGGCCAAACCAAACTGATAATTCAAAGAGACTTGCAAATGTCACCAATCATACATAAAATAATTCAGAAGATTCAAATATTGTTCATAGATAAACTTGATCATAAACCCACAATTCATCGGTCTCAACAAACACACCGCTAAAATAAGATTACATCGAATAGATCTCCACGAGAGAGGGGGAGAACATTGTATTGAGATCCAAAAAGAGAGAAGAAGCTATCTAGCTACTAACTATGGACCCGAAGGTCTTAGGTAAACTACTCACACTTCATCGGAGGGGCTATGGTGTTGATGTAGAAGCCCTCCGTGATCGATGCCGCCTCCGGCGAAGCTCCGGAACAGGCCCCAAGATGGGATCTCGTGGGTACAGAAGGTTGCAGCGGTGGAATTAGGTTTTTGGCTCCGTATCTGGTTGTTTGGGGGTACGTGGGTATATATAGGAGGAAGGAGTACGTCGGTGGAGCAACATGGGGCCCACGAGGGTGGAGGGCGCGCCCTAGGGGGGTAGGCGCACCCCCCTACCTCATGGCTTCCTCGAAGCTTCCTTGACTTAGGGTCCAAGTCTCCTGGATCATTGTCGTTCCAAAAATCACGTTCCCGAAGGTTTCATTCCGGTTGGACTCCGTTTGATATTCTTTTTCTGTGAAACTCTGAAATAGGCAAAAAACAACAATTCTGGGCCGGGCCTCCGGTTAATAGGTTAGTCCCAAAAATAATATAAAAGTGAATAATAAAGCCCAATAATGTCCAAAACAGAAGATAATATAGCATGGAGCAATCAAAAATTATAGATACGTTGGAGACGTATCAAGCATCCCCAAGCTTAATTCCTGCTCGTCCTCGAGTAGGTAAATGATAAAAACAGAATTTTTGATGCGGAGTGCTACTTGGCATAATTTCAATGTAATTATTCTTAATTGTGGTATGAATATTCAGATCCGAAAGATTCAAGATAAAAGTTCATATTGACATAAAAATAATAATACTTCAAGCATACTAACTAAGCAATTATGTCCTCTCAAAATAACTTGGCCAAATAAAGTTCATCCCTACAAAATCATATAGTTTAGTCTTGCTCCATTTTCGTCACACAAGAATGCTCTCATCATGCACAACCCCGATGACAAGCCAAGCTATTGTTTCATACTTTAGTAATATCAAACTCATAAACCTTCACGCAGTACATGAGCGTGAGCCATGGACATAACACTTTGGTTGGAATAGAGTATAATGATGGGGGTTATGTGGAGAAGACAAAAAAGGAGAAAGTCTCACACCAATGAGGCTAATCAATGAGCTATGGAGATGCCCATCGATTGATGTTAATGCAAGGAGTAGGGATTGCCATGCAACGGATGCACTAGAGCTAGAAATATATGAAAGCTCAACAAAAGAAACTAAGTGGGTGTGCATCCAACTTGCTTGCTCACGAAGACCTAGGGCACTTGAGGAGGCCCATTGTTGGAATATACAAGCCAAGTTCTATAATGAAAAATTCCCACTAGTATATGAAAGTGACAAAACAAGAGACTCTCTATCATGAAGATTATGGTGCTACTTTGAAGCACAAGTGTGGTAAAGGATAGTAACATTGTACCTTCTCTCTTTTTCTCTCATTTTTTGGGCCTTTTTTTATGGCCTTTCTCTCTCTATCTATCTATCTATCTCTCTCTCTCTCTCTCTCTCTCTCCCTCTCTCTCTCTTTATTCCTCACTTGGGACAATGCTCTAGAAAATGATGATCATCACACTTCTATTTATTTACAACTCAATGATTACAACTCGATACTAGAACAAAGTATGACTCTACATGAATGCCTCCAGCGGTGTACCGGGATATGCAATGAACCAAGAGTGACATGTATGAAAGAATTATGAACGGTGGCTTTGACACAAATACTATGTCAACTACATGATCATGCTAAGCAATATGACTATGATGAACGTGTCATGATAAACGGAACGGTGGAAAGTTGCATGGCAATATATCTCGGAATGGCTATGGAAATGCCATAATAGGTAGGTATGGTGACTGTTTTGAGGAAGATATAAGGAGGTTTATGTGTGAAAGAGCGTATCATATCACGGGGTTTGGATGCACCGGCGAAGTTTGCACCAACTCTCAATGTGAGAAAGGGCAATGCACGGTACAGAAGAGGCTAGCAATGATGGAAAGGTGAGAGTGTGTATAATCCATGGACTTGACATTAGTCATAAAGAACTCACATACTTATTGCAAAAATCTACAATTCATCAAAAACCAAGAACTACGCGCATGCTCCTAGGGGGATAGATTGGTAGGAAAAGACCATCGCTCGTCCCCGACCGCCACTCATAAGGAGGACAATCAAAGAACACCTCATGTTTCAAATTTGTTACATAACGTTTACCATACGTGCATGCTACGGGACTTGCAAACTTCAACACAAGGATTTCTCAAATTCACAACTACTCAACTAGCACGACTTTGATATTATTACCTCCATATCTCAAAACAATCATCAAGCATCAAACTTCTCTTAGTATTCAACCCACTCATAAGAAAGTTTTTACTAATCTTGAATACCTAGCATATTAGGATTATTTAAACAAATTACCATGCTATTTAATACTCTCAAAATAATCTAAGTGAAGCATGAGAGATCAATAGTTTCTATAAAACAAATCCACCACCGTGCTCTAAAAGATATAAGTGAAGCACTAGAGCAAAACTATGTAACTCAAAAGATATAAGTGAAACACATAGAGTATTCTAATAATTTCTGAGTCATGTGTGCCTCTCTCAAAAGGTGTGTACAGCAAGGATGAATGTGGTAAACTAAAAAGCAAAGACTCAAATCATACAAGACGCTCCAAGCAAAACGCATATCATGTGGTGAATAAAAATATAGCTCCAAGTAAAGTTACCGATGGAAGTTGACGAAAGAGGGGATGCCTTCCGGGGCATCCCCAAGCTTTGGATTTTTGGTGTCCTTAGATTATCTTGGAGGTGCCATGGGCATCCCCAAGCTTAGGCTATTGCCACTCCTTATTCCATAATCCATCAAAATCTTTCACCCAAAACTTGAAAACTTCACAACACAAAACTCAACAGAAATCTCGTGAGCTCCGTTAGCGAAAGAAAACAAAAGACCACTTCAAGTTACTGTAATGAACTCATTCTTTATTTATATTGGTGTTAAACCTACTGTATCCCAACTTATCTATGGTTTATAAACTCTTTTACTAGCCATAGATTCATCAAAATAAGCAAACAACACGCGAAAAATAGAATCTGTCAAAAATAGAACAGTCTGTAGTAATCGGTAACTAACGCAAACTTATGCAACTCCGAAAAATCATAAAAAATAGGAAGACCTATATAATTTGTTTATTGATCAGAAGCAATTAGAATCAATATTTTATCACGTTCTGGTGATTTTTAACAATTATTTTCGTGAACAGAAAGTTTCTGGAAATTTCTGCAAGATCAAATAACTATCATCCAAGAAGATCCTATAGGTTTAACTTGGCACAAACACTAATTAAAACATAAAAACACATCTAACCAGAGGCTAGAACAAATATTTATTCCTAAACAGAAGCAAAAAGGCAAAAAAACTAAAACTAAAATTGGGTTGCCTCCCAACAAGCGCTATCGTTTAATGCCCCTAGATAGGCATAAAAGCAAGGATAGATCTAGGTATTGCCATCTTTGGTAGGCAATCCATAAGTGGCTCTCATAATAGATTCATATGGTAATTTAACTTTCTTCCTAGGTAAGTGTTCCATGCTTTTCTTTAATGGAAATTGGAATCTAATATTCCCTTCCTTCATATCAATAATTGCACCAATCGTTCTAAGGAAAGGTCTACCAAGAATAATAGGACATGAAGGATTGCAATCTATATCAAGAACGATAAAATCTACGGGCACATAGTTCCTATTTGTAACAATAAGAACATCATTAATTCTTCCCATAGGTTTCTTAATAGTGGAATCCGCAAGGTGCAAGTTTAGAGAGAAATCATCAAAATCACGGAAACCTAGCAAATCACATAAAGTCTTTGGAATCGTGGAAACACTAGCACCCAAATCACACAAAGCATAGCATTCATGATCTTTAATCTTAATTTTAATAGTAGGTTCCCTCTCATCATAAAGTTTTCTAGGGATAGAAACTTCCAACTCAAGTTTTTCTTCATAAGATTGCATTAAAGCATCAACGATATGTTTGGTAAAAGCTTTATTTTGACTATAAGAATGAGTAGAATTTAGCACGGATTGCAACAAGGAAATACAATCTATCAAATAGCAATTATCATATTTAAATTCCTTGAAATCCAAAATAGTGGGTTTATTAATATCTAGGGTTTGGTTCTCTTCAATCCCACTTTTATCGATTTTAGCATCAAGATCTAAAAACTCCGAATTTTTGGAACGCCTTCTAGGTAAAGGTGGATCATATTCAGTCCCATCATTATAAAGATTCATATTGCAAAACAAAGATTTAAAAAGGGGACACATCAATAACTTTTAGATCTTCATCTTTATTTTCATAGAAATTTGAAGAACACGCTTTCATAAAGCAATCTTTCTTAGCACGCATCCTAGCGGTTCTTTCTTTGCACTCATCAATGGAAATTCTCATGGCTTTGAGAGACTCATTGATATCATACTTAGGAGGAATAGATCTCAGTTTCAAAGAATCAACATCAAGAGAAATTCTATCAATGTTCCTAGCCAATTCATCAACTTTAAGCAATTTCTCTTCAAGCAAAGCATTGAAATTCTTTTGTGAATTCATAAACTCTTTAACACTAGTCTCAAATTCAGAGGGCATCTTATTAAAATTTCCATAAGAATTGTTGTAGGAATTGCCATACTTATTAGAGGAATTGCTAGGATAAGGCCTAGGATTAAAGTTCCCTCTATACACGTTGTTACCAAAATTATTCCTACCAACAAAATTCACATCCATGGATTCATTATTATTCTCAATCAAAGTAGACAAAGGCATATCATTAGGATCAGAAGAAACACTCTTAGTAGCAAATAATTTCATAAGTTCATCCATCTTTCCACTCAAAACATTAATTTCTTCTATCGCATGCACTTTTTTATTAGTAGATCTTTTAGTGTGCCATTGAGAATAATCAACCATAATATTATCTAGGAGTTTAGTAGCTTCTCCTAAAGTGATTTCCACAAAAGTGCCTCCCGCGGCCGAATCTAAAAGATTTCTAGAAGCAAAATTCAACCCGGCATAAATTTTTTGTATAATCATCCACAAATTCAAACCATGAGTAGGGCAATTACATATCACTAATTTCAGCCTCTCCCAAGCTTGTGCAACATGTTCATGATCAAGTTGCTTAAAATTCATAATATCATTTCTAAGTGAGATGATCTTAGCGGGAGGAAAATACTTAGAGATAAAAGCATCTTTGCACTTATTCCAAGATTCAATACTATTTTTAGGAAAAGACGAAAACCAAGCTTTAACACGATCTCTAAGCGAAAAAGGAAATAGCTTCAATTTAACAATATCATTGTCCACATCTTTCTTCTTTTGCATATCACACAAATCAACGAAGCTATTTAGATGAGTAGCGACATCTTTACTAGGAAGGCCGGCGAATTGATCTTTCGTGACAAGATTCAACAAAGCAGCATTGATTTCACAAGATTCAATATTGGTAAGATGAGCAATCAGAGTGCTAAGGAAATCATTATTGTTGGTGTTGGTAAAGTCACATAATTTGGTATTATCTAGAGCCATCGTGACAAACAAGCAATCCAACACACAAGCAAACGAGAAGCAAGCGAAAAAGAGGCGAACGAAAAATATAGGATGAATAAAACGACAAGGGTGAAGTGGGGGAGAGGAAAACGAGAGGCAAATGGCAAATAATGTAATGCGGGAGATAAGGGTTTGTGATGGGTACTTGGTATGTTGACTTTTGCGTAGACCTCCCCGGCAACGGTGCCAGAAATCCTTCTTGCTACCTCTTGAGCACTGCGTTGGTTTTCCCTTGAAGAGGAAAGGGTGATGTAGCAAAGTAGCGTAAGTATTTCCCTCAGTTTTTGAGAACCAAGGTATCAATCCAGTAGGAGGCTACGCGCGAGTCCCTCACACCTACACAAAACAGATAAATCCTCGCAACCAACGCGATAAGGGGTTGTGAGATCTAACAGATATGATAAGATAATATTTTTGGTATTTTTTTGATAAAGATGCAAAGTAAAATAAAAGCAAAGTAAAAAAAGCAAAGGAAATAACTAAGTGTTGGAAGATTAATATGATGAAGATAGACCCGGGGGCCATTGGTTTCACTAGTGCCTTCTCTCAAGAGCATAAGTATTTTACGGCGGGTGAACAAATTACTATTGAGCAATTGACAGAATTGAGAATAGTTATGAGAATATCTTGGTATGATCATGTATATAGGCATCAAGTCCGAGACAAGTAGACCGACTCCTGCCTGCATCTACTACTATTACTCCACACATCGACCGCTATCCAGCATGCATCTAGAGTATTAAGTTCATAAGAACAGAGTAAGCCTTAAGCAAGATGACATGATGTAGAGGGATAAATTCATGCAATATGATAAAAACCCCATCTTGTTATCCTCGATGGCAACAATAAAATACGTGCCTTTCTGCCCCTACTGTCACTGGGAAAGGTCACCACAAGATCGAACCCAAAGCTAAGCACTTCTCCCATTGCAAGAAAGATCAATCTAGTAGGCCAAACCAAACTGATAATTCGAAGAGACTTGCAAAGATAACCAATCATACATAAAAGAATTCAGAAGATTCAAATATTGTTCATAGATAAACTTGATCATAAACCCACAATTCATTGGTCTCAACAAACACACCGCAAAAAGAAGATTACATCGAATAGATCTCCACGAGAGAGGGGGAGAACATTGTATTGAGATCCAAAAAGAGAGAAGAAGCCATCTAGCTACTAACTATGGACCCGAAGGTCTGAGGTAAACTACTCACAGTTCATCGCAGGGGCTATGGTGTTGATGTAGAAGCCCTCCGTGATCGATGCCCCCCCGTGAGCTCCTAACAGGCCCCAAGATGGGATCTCGTGGGTACAGAAGGTTGCGGCGGTGGAATTAGGTTTTTGGCTCCGTATCTGATCGTTTGGGGATACGTGGGTATATATAGGAGGAAGGAGTACGTCGGTGGAGCAACATGGGGCCCACTAGGGTGGAGGGCACGCCCTAGGGGGGTAGGCACGCCCCCTACCTCGTGGCTTCCTCGAAGCTTCCTTGACTTAGGGTCCAAGTCTCTTAGATCATGTTCATTCCAAATATCACGTTCCCGAAGGTTTCATTCCGTTTGGACTCCGTTTGATATTCTTTTTCTGCGAAACTCTGAAATAGGCAAAAAACAACAATTCTGGGCTGGGCCTCTGGTTAATAGGTTAGTCCCAAAAAATATATAAAAGTGAGTAATAAAGCCCAATAATGTCCAAAACAGAAGATAATATAGCATGGAGCAATCAAAAATTATAGATACGTTGGAGACGTATCAAGCATCCCCAAGCTTATTTCCTGCTCGTCCTCGAGTAGGTAAATGATAAAAACAGAATTTTTGATGCAGAGTGCTACTTGGCATAATTTGAATGTAATTCTTCTTAATTGTGGTATGAATATTCAGATCCGAAAGATTCAAGATAAAAGTTCATATTGACATAAAAATAATAATACTTCAAGCATACTAACTAAACAATTATGTCCTCTCAAAATAACTTGGCCAAAGAAAGTTCATCCCTACAAAATCATATAGTTTAGTCTTGCTTCATTTTCGTCACACAAGAATGCTCTCATCATGCACAACCCCGATGACAAGCCAAGCAATTGTTTCATACTTTAGTAATCTATATGATATTCACAAGAATGCTCTCATCATGCACAACTCCGTTTTATATTCTTTTTCTGCGTAACTCTAAAATAGGCAAAAAACAACAATTCTGGGCTGGGCCTCCGGTTAATAGGTTAGTCCCAAAAACAATATAAAAGTGAATAGTAAAGCCCAATAATGTCCAAAACAGAAGATAATATAGCATGGAGCAATAAAAAAATATAGGTACGTTGGAGACGTATCACTGTCGCACGTGCGGGCATCCACCTCCGCCTCCCGCCTTCGAGCGGCGGTGGCGGAGCGGGTGATGACCCCGGCGGTCGACGGTGGGCTGGCGGCCATGACGGCCGACGACGGGGTGGCGGCCACGACCACCACCTCCCGCCTTTGGGCGGCGGTGGTGGAGTGGGTGATGGCCACAGTGGCCGGCAGTGGGGTGGCGGCCACGACGACCATCTCCTGCCTTCGGGCCGCGGCGGCGGAGTGGGCGATGGCCCTGGCTTTTGATGGTGGTGTGGCGGCAATGGCGGCCGGTAACAGCTTCCGACGGGCACCGGCGGCGGAGCGTGTGGTGGGTGTTCCGCGCACACCCAACTGGGATGCCACGTGCACTACACTACGTCGGGGACTGCGCCGCCGCCATGGTGTAGCCTCCCAGCTGGAGTTGTCCTCTGATGACGGCGGAGTGGCTGAGCGACGATGACGGACCGGTGCCATTGGCGAATGTGGGAGAAGCAGACGAGATAAGCTACATGGATGGAGGGGAAAATGCGACCCAGGACTTGCCGGCCGTGAGGGTTTTTATAGTAGGCCAGTAAGCATTGGGATTTTGGGGGGTTTCACCGAGTCGGGCGGGAAGCTTGCGCGGGAACCTGCGAGGTTGCGCAGGAATGGGCTCACCGACGATTCATTGGCGCCACCGTTTGGCAAAAAGAATGCCTCCGCGCGCTGCGCAAGCTTGCGCTGTAAGCCGTTCGCGGCAGCGGGGTGACAAGACGTGCGAGAGGAGGACGAAAGGCCACGTGCGCATATGGTTAATAAAAATGTTTGTGATTTAATTACCTACTATACCACCGTCCTGGTTTATAAGTATGATTTAACTAATAAAATACGAATGCATGTCGCCAAAGATTATATAGTTGGATTTATATTTGAACATAGTTTCCGATTATATAATTTTTAAAACATGCATTAACATTTTGTTGGTTAAATTTGAGGGCAAAGTATGGCATGGAATATAAAGGAGACTATAGACTAGATGGAGGTGGTACCACACGGCCGCTCTCTACGCAACGACGCAACTGTCGCCCGGCTTGTAGGCGACCATTTCCTGCGTGTTCAACTGCTCTATGCGTGTGGTTGCTTGCGGTTCAGGCGGCCGCGGCGCGCTCTGCTCTCGTGTCCCTCCGAGTGCTCTGCCCTCATCCCTCCACGTGCGCTACCAGTGTTTTGGGCCGGCGCATGATCACACACGTTCGTGTGCAAGCGGTTGCACCTGGCGCGGCGCGACGATGCAGTTACCCGCTGCAAAAACTGCCATGCGGACGCGTCGAGAATCCACGCCGCCCAGCCCCCTTTTATTCCTACGGCCATTTACCTTCATCTCTCGTCTCACACGACACAATAAGCACAACCACGAGGACACATACAAAGAGGACATCCAGCGGTTCCAATGGCGCTCCCCGTGGCTCCAATGGCGCTCCCAGCGGTCGACGACGACAACGGCGGGAAGTTCACCACGCATCACATAGTGGACACCCACGTGAGGGGGAAGGCCCTCTCGGTAGTGTACACGAACGGCGCGGTCTCCGTGGAGAGCTCCATCCGAACTATGGAGCAGTTCCTTGTCAAGGACAAGTACCGAGTGGTCGGCTTCGACCTCGAGTACACCATTGGTCGTGCTGGGCACGATCAGAAGGTTGTCGTCGCCCAGTTGTGTGTGCGACATGACGTCCTCGTCTACCACCTCCACCTTGCCACAAGGCCTTGCGAGCGTTTCTCCAAGTTTATCAACAGCTCCGACTACAGTTTCGCTACGGTGGACACCAGCAACGATCTAAAAGCGCTCAAGGTTTCAGACTTGTAATGCCCGAATCTTGTCAACATCCAGCACCACTACAAGGTCTGGGGCAGCGACAAAAGCAAACTGAACTCCCTGGTTGACCTCACCTCGGCCATCGTCGACCCCTACTACGCGAAGATGAAGCAAGAGAGCAATAAGGACAAGAACGCCTGGCACGGTGTGTGGCATAAGAGACTGGATGAACAACATGTCAAGTACGCGGCCATGGACGCGTACACAAGCTACGAGATGTACAGGCGGATCGTTGACATGAGGAACTGTCTTCTTCCTGACCCAGACGAGGGATCGACCCACATAGCAGTGGCGGGAGTGTCACAAGAAGTAGATGACTAGACGATCGTTTCTCCTACTTTAGAATGCATGAAATTGTTTATTGAGGTGTGTGCGAATGATCTGTATAGTCACTTATGTAATTGGATGTTTATTTTAGTTATATATATATATATATATATATATATACATGTTATTCTACTGTAGACAAAGCAATTCACACGGCTTATTAGCAGCAATCGTATGTGTTATTATTGGTCTTCGCACACATTTCAGATTACGGACCTGTTTGCCGCGTATCACACACATCTTGTTCAGTTGAACGATTTCCATTGTGTTGCCTAATCACACACAGTTTATCCCAGTGAACCGTATGCTGTATATCGCACACACCTTCATCTGGCTGCCCATTTCTTTTGTGCCTCCTCATCCCAAACAGTTAATTGAGCTGAACCGTATGCCCTCCATCACACATGCAACTAAATTCTGAACCGTGTTTGATGCATCTGTCATCGCAAACGTTTTGCACCTTTTTTGACGGTTCTTTTACACCACCGTTTGCGATTATGGCATCGCACACCGTTTCGTTGAAGGGTCTCTGATCGTAGTGTCGCGTTTGGACCATCCTGCAGTAGTGATTGATCAATACGATGGGACAACTGACCCAGTGGTCTGGATAGAGGACTTCCTTCTCCACATCCACATCCACATGGTCCAAGGAGATGACCTGCACGCCATAAAATATCTGCCCCTCAAACTCCATGGCAAGGCAGTAGCTCCACAACCTCCCTCCAAACTCCATCGTAAGATGGGAGGAGCTTGAAGAGGCTTTTTGGGCAAACTTCGAGGGCACGTATGTTCGCTCCCCGGATGCTGACGACCTTAGCCATATAGTCCAGAAGGAGGGCGAATTAGCTCAGAAGTTCTAGAACCGGTTCCTGACCAAAAAGAACCAGATCATTGACTGTCCCGACGCCGAGGCCCTCGCAGCATTCAAGCACACTACAAAATTTCATCTATTCAGTGACAAAAACCCTGGTGATGAAATAGGAAACGTTGCCTAAAATCATTTCCGGTGACGGTCCACCGTCATGAGATGTTTCCTCCCGGTAGCACCCTAGCCAACTTTGGTGATGTTGTGGCCTGATTTCTAGGGATGCATTTGGGCGTCACTACTCATGTCCATTTTCTAGGACGGTTCATAGTGTCACATAAAATGTTTGGTGTGACAAAAATGGTCGGTTGGTTATAAAATGTTTGGCAGAGCGCACGCGGTGGGACGCGAGCAGAGCGCTCCGTGGTCGCCTCAACGGCGAGCAACCATATATATGCATATAGCAGTTGAACACGCAAGGAAAAGCTGTCCACAAGCCGAGCGCGCCGACGGACGCGAGCAGAGCGCGCCGCGGTGCCTAACGGCGGGCAGAGCTTGCCGAGGGATGTGAGCAGAGGCCGACACAGTGATACGTGGCAAATAAAACAAACTGTGCGAGCAATGTTGAAGACATCAAGCACGAATCAGATTAGAGTTGCGTGTGCGATACGTGGCATACAGTTGATCCATCTGAGTTGTTTGTGTTGGAATAAGCCGTGTGTGTTGTGGGCAAACGCTTGCTGGTATATAACCTTGAATTTAACCAACAAAATTTTAATGCATGTTACTAAAATTATATAACTGGAAACTATCTTCAAATACGAATCCAACAATATAATCTTTGGCGACATGCATTCGTATTTTATTAGTTAAATCCTACCTATAAACCAGGACGGGGTATAGTAGGTAATTAAATCGCAAACATTTTTTTATTAACCATATGTGTACATGTCCTTTCGTCCTCCTCTCGCACGTCTTGTCACCCCGCTGCCGCAGACGGCTTCGAGCGCAAGCTTGAGCAGCACGCGGGGGCGTTCTTTTGGGGAAATGGTGGTGAGCCCGTTCCCACGCAACCGCGCAGGTTCCCGCTCAAGCTTCCCGCCCGACCCGGTGAAATTCCCCAAAATCCCAATGCTTACCAGCCTACTATAAAAACCCTCACGGCCGGCGAGTCCTGCGTCGCATTTTCCCCTCCCTCCCTGTAGCTTATCTCGTCTGCTTCTCGTACAATCGCCAATGGCACCGATCCGCCGTCGTCGCTCAGCCACTCCGCCGTCATCAGAGGACAATTCCAGCTGGGAGGCTACATCGCGGCGGCGGAGCAGTCCCCGACATAGTTTAGTGCGGGTGGCGTCCCTGTTGGGTGTGTGCGGAACACCCACCACATGCTCCACCGCTGCCCGTCAGTAGCTGTTGCCGGCCGCCGTTGCCGCCACACCACCGTCGAATGCCAGGGTCATCACCCGCTCCGCCGCGGCCCGAAGACGGAAGTTGGCCTTCATGGCCGCCGCCCCACTGCCAGCCGCCGTGGCCGCCACACCACCGTCGAAAGCCAGGGCCATCGCTCGCTCCGCCACCGCGGCCCGAGGACGGGTGGTGGTTTTCATGGCCGCCACCCCACTTCCGACCACCGTGGCCATCACCCGCTCCGCCACCGTGGCCCGAAGGCGGGAGGTGGTGGTCGTGGCCACCACCCCATCGTCGGCCGTCGTGGCCACCAGCCCACCGTCGACCGCCGGGACCATCACCCGCTCTGCCACCACCGCCCAAAGGAGGGAGGCAGAGGTGGAGGCCCGCACGTGCGTCAGTGAACTTGCATGCTACATCGAGTTCCTGTGGGAGGAGGAGCGCCTCGTCGAGCAAGCAAAGAGCCTTACCACAGCCGTGGCCGTAGCGCACGCCGATGCAGAGGCGAAGAATCAGGAGATCTACGAGCAGTCCAACTGCTTCGAGAGGGGTCGTCTGGAGTGGCAGAGCGTGTTCGAGCTCGTGAGCGTCGCTGAAGGTGCAGCAGCGGCAGGCACTGTATTGCAGTTGTCCAGCTCGTCGGTAGGCTCCTCCTCCTCTTCCTATTACTGAGCATGCTCGGCAGAAGAGAGACTGCCGGAAGTAGTACAAAGCCCCTCCGTAGTAGTAGTATTTAGGGGCTATTTTGTTCAGTTCATCTGACTATAGATGTGGTGGAACTATACAACGTACTTGAAATTAGCTAGTATATATAGTTGAACTAGCTATTTCAGTACATGGTTGGCAACAATTGGGGGAAAGTTTGGTCGATTCAGCTATCGAGTTGAACTGTTTGTATAAATTAAGAACGACTGCTTAATCTATGAATGAAATCAATGCTTAATTACTGAATTTTAGTTGCAAAAATTAGATAGTTCTAGTGATTTTTAGCTGCATATTTTGACAAATCGCAGTGTTACAAGGATTGACAAACGGCAATGTTACTAGATCAACAAATGACAATCTTTCTAGTTTGACAAATGGCAACATACCCAATATGACAGATGCAAATCTTACCAAATTGTTTGTACGTGGTTGCACACGGGTCATCCATGTACAAATCCTGCTCGGCACATTTTCTCTTGGCTTAGCACCGAAGTCTGGCTTTGCTACCGTATTCAATCTGAACCGTTTGCGTTGAAGAGATGCACAAATCCTGCACTGCGAATTTTCCCTTGACTTAAGGGGGAGGACCATAGCTCTCACTTTGCATATAGGTGTTCTATCTAAAACGTTTGCGATCAAGAGCTGCACAAATCCTGCTCGACACATTTTCCCTTGGCTTCCCGGGGAAGCTGTCGGTTTGCATACAGGTGTTCTAACTAAAATATTTGTGAGAGTGTTCTAACTAAACTACGGCTTTGGCGCCATTAATGTAGAGGGTGCGAGCAAGGCGGGCGGCCATGGAAGTCAAAGGGCTCGCTTCCCGATGAGCCTGCATGGCGTACAGCTTGCACGCTTCCTGGTGAGCCTGCGCATTGGAGTACAGCTCGCACGCCTCTCGTTTAGTCAAGCACCTGTCCGCACGGCACCTCCTAGCCATTAAAAGAGTGAGGCTTGGTGTCACGTGAATGGTTAACAGACTGCACATGATTTAAATTATACAAAATGTTTGAGATGTTACAGTGGCAGCTATTTGTTTCAAAATGCCTTTGTTGGTTGTTATTCGAATGAGCCTTCTCTCAAAATGGACACGAAAAATACCACAACATGTCGGGTGCCATTCCATGATAGCATGCCAAGTTTCATGAATTTCAGACCAGTTTTGGATTTACTAGAATTTAAAAGCAATGTATCTCAATGTTTTGCCGGCAATCAGCAGTGCCCTGGTGTTTGAAATTCATTCCCATTTATTGCATGTGACCTAAGCATGCACCCAAGGACACATATTTGTTTTTTCAACCAATTTATATGCACTGGAGCATGTGCACGTAGTTCAAATTTGAACTATGCACATAAAATGCCTAGAAAACCTAGTTAATGCATAGAAATGTCCAAACGAACCCCAAAAAATTCCAAAATTTAACACAACACTGTTGTTGTTCTATGTTGACACTATAATTTTTTTGAAAGCAATAAGAGGCAACGGATATCGTTTCGTCCCCAAAGCTGGCACGTTCCCTACCGAAACCATCAGGCTTGTTGTGAGAAGCTCTGGTTTGTGAGAAGCTTATACCCAAACCTGCCCCAAATGGGACAAAAATTTTACCACGGCATGTTGATGCCGCTCCGTGATAGCATGCCAAGTTTCATGAATTTCGGACGAGTTTTGGATTTACTAGAATTTAAAAACCAGGTATCTCAATGTTTGCGGCCGAGTGACGGTGGCAAGGTGTTTGAAATTCATTGCCATTTCTTGCATGGGACCTAAGCATGCACCCAAGGACACAGATTTGATTTTTCAACCAATTTATATGCATTGGAGCATGTGCATGTAGTTCAAATTTGAATTATGCACATAAAATGCGTAGGAAACCCAGTTAATGTACAAAATGTCCAAACAAACCCCGGAAATTTCTAAAATTTAACACAACACTCCTGTTGTTCTATGTTGACACTAGAGAAAAAAATTGAAATCAAGAAGAGGCAACGGATATCGTTTCGTCCAGAAAGGTGAAACGTTCCCAACCGTAACCATGAGGCTTGTTGCGAGAAGCTCTGGTTTGTGAGAAGCTTATACCCAAACCTGCCCCAAATGGGACAAAAAAATTACCACGGGGTGTTGATGCCGCTCCATGATAGCATGCCAAGTTTCATGAAATTCAGACGAGTTTTGTATTTACTAGAATTACAAAAGCAAGCACCTCAACGTTTACCGGAGAGCCATGGTGTCGTGGTGTTTGAAATCCATCCCCATTTCTTGAATGGGACATAAGCATCAACCCATGGACACATATATCATTTCACAAGCAATTTTGGTGCACCAGAGCATGTGCATGTAGTTTAGTTTTGAATTGTGCACCACGAATGCCTAGAAAACCAAGTTAATGTATAAAAGTGTCCAAACGAACCTGAATAATTCCATTTTTTTGACGACACACCTATAGTTGCATGTTCACTGCAGATAAAAGTTCTGTCAATTCAAACACCATCCTTTGCAGCTATGACCCCATTATGTAATTCAAATCAAGACGAAAAATCAAGAGATCGCACACAGTTTATTATCACCAACCGTGTGAGATGCGGTACAAAATATCCTGGAGCACCGTCGGTGTATAGTACATAGTTCAAATTTTTGACGTTCAAACTCATCACACACGAGTTAAGCTATCTGAATCATTTGTGATGTTCACATATCGTACACAGTTCTGAATAAGGGACCGTGTCTGATGACACTTTGCACGCCAGTTTTTTCGCTGAACCGATTCAAAAATTTTGGCTTCCGCGGAAATATCTACCTCCCTGCCCCCCTCCCTTACCAAAAGCCACATTTCCCCTGTTTCCGCCTTCCTTTCCAAGTTGAAACCTTCACTCCTTGCTTGCAGCGTCGCCTCCTCACCGACGACCCTCCTTCACGCTGCTCGGCCTTGTCTATCCAGGCAGGTAATCCACACCCGCCCCCCATCCTCCTCCTCCTTCCACATCCCACATGCCCTGACCGCCGGCGCAACACCTTCCACCCAAATCACCGACCCCTCCACCAAATAAGCGCCACCCTAAGCCATGGTGCACACAGTATAGCCAGGAGCTCAAGGAGCATTTGGCAGCGGAGAAGCAAATCGCAGCCGCACGCGCGGATGAGGTCGGGATGACTGCCATTTGTGCCGACCCCCAGATCTTGGAGGAGCACCTTGCCGTCGAGGCCACCGTCAATGCCTCGCGCACCGACGCCACGACGAGTTTGGTTGCTTTAAATGACAGTTCGTGGCGTTTTCTTGAGGCCACCCTCGGTGCCCTCGACGAAGACTACGAGGTGTTTTCTCAGGGTGCACGTGCTTACCTCATCTCGAGAGCCAGCAGGTTGGTGCCCGGAGTGGCTCAAGCAACTCACCACTACGACGAGGGCACCCACGATGCGGAGGCCTCACCCTCTTCCATGTCCAAGGAGCCAATTGTCATCGATATCTCCGACAATGAGGAGTAGCTTGTCTTATTAGCTCACTATAAGGACCCATGTTCAGTTTGCTAGCTACTGCCTTTCCTTAACAAATTCTAGTGAATTGTGCTATCTACTTTTACCATGCAATCTATTGCTTTAGTGTATATGTTCTATATGTCGTGCAATGTGGTGCTCACTTATTAACTGTTTGGTTAATTAGTTGTCGTGTCCAGTTAACTGTTTGGTTCAATTCTGCAAATGTGATGTTCAATTCTTCAGGGTGCAATTTTGTTTTGTCTTCCATGTGAGAAATAAATTGAATTTTTCTTTACAAAATACATGAGAAAAAAATACAATTGCTATATTTCCAAGTTGTCAAGCATGCTTGGTTTGGTCAATTGTCTGATCTTCTAGTATGTTATACATTGTGCAATGTGGTGCTTAGTTAACATTGGGTTCATTTGCTGTGGTGTTTAGTTAACTGTTTGGTTCAATTCTGCAACGCGATGTTTAATTGTTGTGGGTGCATTCTGTGTCGGATTACGGGTTCCGGCAGACCCTTAAGGTTCGAACTCTGGGGTGCGCGCGGAGATCCAACCCTCCGCCGTCTCGTACCTCGCCGAATCGCAGGGACCTAAACTACTAACAAGAACAGCACAAGAGACGCAAGATTTATACTGGTTCGGGCCACCGTCGTGGTGTAATACCCTACTCCAGTGTGTGGTGTGTGGATTGCCTCTGGGGCTGATGAAGAACAGTACAGGGAAGAACAGCCTCGCGAGGGTCTGTTCTTGGTGGAAGCGATGAACTGCTAAGTGGTGTCCCGTCGCTCTAGCTTGAGGATCAGGTCTCTCTCTCTCTCTCTTCGGATGCTTCCCGCTCTATCCGATCGTCCCTCTACTATGGTGGCTAGCTCTACTTATATAGACAAAGGCCCCGGGCCTCTTCCCAAATATTGAGCGGGAAGGGCGCCAACAATTGGCCATTTTGAAGGGGAACAACGGGTACACTTATCCTGACTAAAGTTGGTCCTCGCCTGCCAAAGGCTCTGGTGATGACACCTGCTTGGGCTCCACGATGACTGCATTCCAGCCATTGGGGCTGGTCTTGGTCTTGTTACACCGAAACGGATGCCTTTGCTTGATGCTCTTGCCTGCGCTTGCTCTCTTTGCACCAAAGAGGAAAGGAGGATGCTGCGCGGGCTGGCGCCCGACTGGCGCCCTTGGTCGTCATGGCTTACGTCATGGGCACCTCGCGAGGTACCCCGCCTTGAGCTCTCCGCCTCCTCGTGAGCCAGCCTGGCGAGGCCGTGCCTGAGGAAGCTCTTGGTAGTCCGCCCCGCGAGGCTTGGCCCCTCGCGAGGGTCTTGAGCATGTGTTGATGAAGATGGGCCGCCCTGGGCCTCCTTTGAGCCACGCCACAGGCCGCAGGCAGGCAAGTCTGGGGACCCCCGTTCCCAGAACGCCGACAGTAGCCCCCGGGCCCACGGCGCGCCCGGACTTGGCCGTGCAGAGAGGCGAAAGGGCAAGTGCGAAGTGTCGTGGGCCCTAACAGCCTGTGGCCTTGGGCGCCGCATGGCGATTGATTGGACGTGGGCGCCTGCTCCCCCACGACGCCTTGGTAACCGCCCGGATTCGACAGGTCCTTGCATGCAGAGTTGGGCATGATGACTGGTGATCGTGGAGGCCGACGGTTGGCCTCCGCCCGGCTAGGCACGAACAGCGTCGCCCTTCCGGTCTATCCTCCTGCTTCTCTTCTTCCTCGTCTCGTCTGGCTGCCATGGCTCCGATCCGCCGGTTCTCCAGGGAAGAGAAGGGAAAGGCTCCTCAAGAGGATCCTGACCCGCTCCCCCCGAAGAAGCGGCTTGCTCTCTGGTGTCAGGGCAGGAGCGCGCGCGAGGAGGCGCCCGTGCCCTGGTGTGTGCGGCCGCGATCAGGGTTTCCTCTTCCCTTGTACGCGCAGATTGGTGGCCCTGAAGGAGGTGACGCTGGGCGCCACGAGCGGCGCCGTCGCCGACGCCGGCGGGTCACGAAGGTGTGCGTCTTCCCCCCTGGAGTCCATGCCGAGGGCTCCTGCCGGGAGTTCGTGCTCCGCGTCGCCGTGCCTCCTAAGTCTTGGATCCGCCTTCCTTCTTTCTTCGCCTCCTTCGTCCGGCAGGGGGAGCCCCTGGGACTCTGGCTGCAGCACGCCGGCTGCGGCACCCTCGCGACCGGGGCAGAGGTCGCAGTAGTTGCCCCGGGCGAGGTCTTCATGACTCGTGGCTGGAGCGAGGTCGCCCGGGTCTACAGGACGAGGGGCGCCCTCACGATCCACCTGGAGTACGACGGTGCTTCAGTGATGTCCTTCAAGCTCTTCAACGCGGATGGTCGCCGGCTGGAGTGCTGCCCCGGGAGAGGTGGTCGGGGTCCTGCTGTGGTGAGACAGAGGCCAACCGCCCGCTCCCTTGGCAGCTCCTCAGACGACGAAGGCGCCGGAGGATCCAGCGACTCCGCCGAGCTCTTCGCGACGCCGGAGACGAGTGACGACAGCTACGAGCCCCCGAGCCTGCGCCGCTCCCGGAGCAGGGCGGGCTCGTCAGGCTGTCGCTGCCCCTGATCTAGATGGGGTTGGCTCCGGACCGGGTGGCCCACTGTTGATGATGGCGTCTGCCGCGGTGGTCCCTGTAGATAGGGCTCCTTAGGATTCGCGTCTTTTGTTCCTGCGAGGAGCCAAGAATGTACCCCGCAGGGGCTTGTAAGATATTTGTAGCTTCGTTTGTCGATATGATCCTTGTCATGAGGCAATGCGGGATGCTCATTCCGTTCTAGCTCAGTTTCTTCCTTTCAGTCCTCGTGAGGGCTTGGTGCTCACGCCGGCAGGTCCCGATCCCAAAGGCGGCTTCACCCGTCGCTGGTATGCTGTGTCGCGATGCCGTGGTCAAGGCTGGGAGGTGGGCGGCCCGAGGTCCGGTAAGAGCCTCTGAGTCACGATGCTCAGGGGGTCCCCCTTGGCGCTCAAGCAGCCATCATTCGGTGAGAAAGGAGAGCGACGTTGCTAACACGGAGTTGCATTGAGTGTGGGGATGGTGTTGCGATGACTAGTGTGTCCGGAGGGTGACTTATCTCGAGGGTTAGGGCGATGCTTCCTGGCGCGGTGCCAGGTCCGTGCCTTGGCCGACGAGAGATTACGTAGCGTGGTCGTTTCGTGCTCCTTGGAGAGACCCTGCAGGTTCACCACAAAAGGAACAAGAGCTCGCCGGGGCGATCATTAGTCCTGCCGTTAGTTGCTTTGGAGTGGCGCGAGAGGCCTCGCGAGGTGTGCCAGGGCACTCGTGAGCCAGCGCGGGACTCCCGAGGCCCTACCTCAAGGCGGGTTGCGCCTGGCTCTGGGCCTTATCTTCGAGTGTGTTCCTGCAAAATTTGGCCAGATGCCGGTGCTCTACGTCTTCGGGTCTCGGCTCTCGGGCTGGTCTCTACCGTCGCTGGCAAGCCAGGTCGTGATGCCATGGACAAGACCAGAGGGTGAGGGCCGGAGAGCCGGTAGGAGCCCTGAGTCGCGATGCTCGTGCACCCCCTTTACGCGCATAAGCTAGGTTAGATGACGCAACTCGTCCTCGGGTCCCGGCTCTCGGGCTGGTCTCGGCCGTCGCCGGCAAGCCGGTCGCGATGCCATGGACAAGACCAGGGTGAGGGCGGAGAGCCGGTAGGAGCCCTGAGTCGCGATGCTCAGGCACCCCCCTTTAACGCGCAAGCTGGATTGGATGACGAAACTCTACGTCCTCGGGTCCCGGCTCTCGGGTTGGTCTCAGCCGTCGCTGGCAAGCCAGGTCGCGATGCCATGGACAAGACCAGAGGGTGAGGGCCGGAGAGCCGGTAGGAGCCCTGAGTCGCGATGCTCAGGCACCCCCCTTTAACGTGCAAGATTTCGCCACCCAGGAGAAGGCACCAAATAACAAGCATGGTGGAGCGAGAGCATAATCCTAGGGAAAACGCATGAAGGATACATGCCGCTAGGGCTGGCCCGAGCGGCTTGGGGATGATGCAGCCCGAGGGGCGCCCCCAACAGGATAAGCTAAAGACATGAAATAAAAGGGATACATGCCGCAGGGACGGACCCACGCGGCCTGGGAATAATGCGGCCCTGAAGGTGCTCCCAGCCGGAAATAAAACTTAAAGATGTCACCTGGTGATGTTGAGGATGAAGGGTTGTTGATGTAGCAGACTCGGTGGGCTGCGGGAGCCGATCCTCACGAGCCCCAGCCCGAGGGGCCTCGGGAGGCTCGGAGGCTGGCGGCTCCTCATGGGCCATCTCCATCTCCGTCGGGGCTGCGGCGTGCTCGACCTCTTGAGCCTCAGGATGGTCCTCATGAGACGCTGGTGCGCAGCAGCCGCATTTGGCAGGCCATAAGGCATGCGTACTTAGCTGTGGGGCGGACCCTTGCAACGTCCCACTCGCGAGGGCCAGAGGCGCTCTTGAGATGCGGCTCGGCTGAGCCCTGGTATGTCGACGCAGACGCGCAGCCCACCATCCTCGCCTGGATGGGGGGCCACAGCGGGTAGGTGGCGGCTGCCCTCATGACCCTTGACTCCTGTAGCTCCTGAATGGCCTTGCTGATGAACTCTTGAGGGTTCTGTCCTCCTGGTCTTGCTCCTCCTTGCGGGAAACGTGCTTCAAAACACGCCTCCACGTGGTGCCCAAGCGCCTCCCTCGAGACCTTGGTGAGGTCGGCGGCCCTCCAGGGGAGAGCCCCCGAGCCCTGCCTAAGGAGGGCGCTGGGCGCGCTTTCCTATGCGATGGAAGGAGGCTCCCCCTGGCACGGTGCGGGCCCTGAGGGGCCTGTCTCTTGAAGAGCCGGGCCGTTCGATGTCTTCTTCTTCTTGGGTGCTGCCTCGGGAGGCATCCTGCCATCGTGGTGTGGTCTTCCAGGTCTTACGGCGTCTGAAAAGCTCGCCTGTGGAGCACACCGCATCTCTCTCTTCACGGGGCACCATGATGACCCCGCCGCTTCTCGGCATCTTGAGGATGTTGTAGCCATGGTGGGTTCTGACCATGAACTTGGCCAACGCTGGGTACCCGAGGATGGCGTTGTACTGGCGGCGAATGTGGGCGACGTCGAAGTCGATGAGCTCGGTGTGGTAGTTGTCGCGGGCCCCGAAGGTGACAGGAAGGCGGACCTGCCCGATCGGGACCGTGGAGCCATCAGTGACTCTGGAGAAGGGCTTGGTTGGCGGAAGCTGACTGTAGGGCACTTGAAGATTGTTGAATGTCTCCACGGACAGGACGTTGAGCCCTGCTCCGCCGTCGATGAGGGTCTTGGTGACCAGCATGTTGCTGATGATTGGGGAGCAAAGCATTGGGAGAACTCCGGCTGTGGCTGCGCACTTGAGCTGATCCGCCGAGCTGAACGTGATGGCGCACGCCGACCACCTGAGAAGGCACGTGGACTCGAGCTTGGGGAGGACTGCATTCACTTCACGGGCGAACTGCTTGAAGATGCGGCGAGAGGCTGGGGCTTGAGCTCCGCCCAGGATGCAGGCGATCGGACGCGCTTCCTAGAAGCCCCCAGCCCCCTCGTCCCGATGACGGTCTTCGATTCTCCTTGGCGCTGGTGGCAGCGGAGGGAGGCCTGCGTTCCCTTGCGGACGATCCTCACGAGGCTGATCCCTCCAGCCCCCCTCGCGAGGTGGGTCTTGCCAGTGGTCCTCGCGAGGTTGGTCACGCCACCCTTGGCGCGGGCCGCGGTCTTCCCAGCGTCCCGCGTTCCTTCCTCCTCCTCGGCCGTAGCCCCGGTCGCTGCGCTCAGGGCGTCTGCCGACCCTTCCTTCGCGCACAGCCCGGAGCTCTTGACATTCATTGGTGTTGTGGGTGTGGAGGTCGTGGTACACGCAGATACGGCTGCCCTTGGAAGACTCGGGCTGATCTCCGCCTCGCTGGTGTGTCGGTTCGGCTGCGAGCACGGCGGCCCCCTTGCGCTTACGTCCTTGGCCTTGGACTTCTTCTCTTGGGATCCGCGGCAGCAGCTCGAGGAGGAGAGGCGCCCTCCTCAGCCTGGCGCACTTGGTCGCCAAGTTGAACAGCTCGTGGAGGTGCAGATCTTCATGCATCGCCAGCTCCTCCTTCATCTTGACGTCGCGCACGCCGTCGGAGAAGGCAGAGATGATGGCCTCCTCCGTTACCCTGGGGATCTTGAGGCGTGCGTTGTTGAAGCGCTGGATGTACTTTTGCAGGGTTTCCCCTGGCTGTGCTTGATTCGGCGCTGTCGCTGACGGCGGGTGGCCGGTCGCGAGTACCTTGGAAGTTGGCGATGAAGCGGGTGCGCATCTCGGCCCAGGAAGAGATCGTGCCTGGGGCCAGATTCAGGAGCCAGGTGCGGGCTCCGTCCTTGAGCGCCATGGGAAACCAGTTCGCCATGACCTTTTCATCTCTGTTGGCGGCCTCGATGACCAGCTCGTAGAGCTGGAGGAACTCCGTAGGGTCAGCCGTGCCGTCGTAGCATGGAGGCAGGTCTGGCTTGAACTTGGCGGGCCACGCAACGCTGCGCAGCTCGGTGGTGAAGGCGCGGCAGCCCGCCGTGGCCGCGGGGGGCCTCGGACGGCAGAGAGCTTGGTCTTGCAGGCCTCCCTGCGCCGCGGCTGGGGGCAGCGCAGGGTCTTGACGTGCTGGAGCGGGGAGCGCTCGGGCAGCTTCTTGCGGGCGAGGAACTTCTTGGCAGCTTTGCTCTTGCAGCTGCTGGGCGCTGGCGGAACAGGTTCCGCCAGGCCGCGCGCATTGGGGCTGTGGCGCCGTCTTGAGGAGGAGGCGGCTGGCGCCCAGGGGAGTTTATCGCCGCTGGGCGGGTGCGGTGCAGCGAAATGGACGGCGCGGGTCGCCTCGCGCAGCGCGACGAGCTTCGGCGACGCGGTCGAGCCATTCTTCGTAGACGCTGCCGACGGGCGGTAGCGCAGAGCTCGTTAGCGCGCGAGTGCAGCTCGGGCCTCCATGGAGCGCGGGCGCGCGCGACAATGAACCAGCGGGTGGCGAAAGCGTGGCGGTGCGGCCGCCCCGCCTCATGGGCGGTGTCTGGGACGACGCTTGCTGCTCGTTCCCCGGCGGGCCGGTGGCGGCGTTAACAGCAGGTGACGGGGAACGACGAGGACGTCCGCCGACGGGAGCCGTCTGGCGGCGTGGGAGGCGAGGGCGGCTCGGCGCTCGGCGCTGAGCCCGACAGCGCCGAAATGGTTGCGTAAACGGGAAGGACGCGCGACGGAAGGCAGATTCGGCGCACCTACGGGCGCGCCAAATGTCGGATTACGGGTTCCGGCAGACCCTTAAGGTTCGAACTCTGGGGTGCGCGCGGAGATCCAACCCTCCGCCGTCTCGTACCTCGCCGAATCGCAGGGACCTAAACTACTAACAAGAACAGCACAAGAGACGCAAGATTTATACTGGTTCGGGCCACCGTCGTGGTGTAATACCCTACTCCAGTGTGTGGTGTGTGGATTGCCTCTGGGGCTAATGAAGAACAGTACAGGGAAGAACAGCCTCGCGAGGGTCTGTTCTTGGTGGAAGCGATGAACTGCTAAGTGGTGTCCCGTCGCTCTAGCTTGAGGATCAAGTCTCTCTCTCTCTCTCTTCGGATGCTTCCCGCTCTATCCGATCGTCCCTCTACTATGGTGGCTAGCTCTACTTATATAGACGAAGGCCCTGGGCCTCTTCCCAAATATTGAGCGGGAAGGGCGCCAACAATTGGCCATTTTGAAGGGGAACAGCGGGTACACTTATCCTGACTAAAGTTGGTCCTCGCCTGCCAAAGGCTCTGGTGATGGCCTTTGCTTGGGCTCCATGATGACTGCATTCCAGCCGTTGGGGCTGGTCTTGGTCTTGTTGCACCGAAACGGATGCCTTTGCTTGATGCTCTTGCCTGCGCTTGCTCCCTTTGCACCAAAGAGGAAAGGAGGACGCTGCGCGGGCTGGCGCCCGACTGGCGCCTGACTGGCGCCCTTGGTCGTCATGGCTTACGTCATGGGCACCTCGCGAGGTACCCCGCCTTGAGCTCTCCGTCTCCTCGTGAGCCAGCCTGGCGAGGCCGTGCCTGAGGAAGCTCTTGGTCGTCCGCCCCGCGAGGCTTGGCCCCTCGCGAGGGTCTTGAGCATGTGTTGATGAAGATGGGCCGCCCTGGGCCTCCTTTGAGCCACGCCGCAGGCCGCAGGCAGGCAAGTCTGGGGACCCCCGTTCCCAGAACGCCGACATTCTGTTATTGTATACCATATGAGAAATAAATTGAATTTGGCTATACTAAATACATTAGAAACAAATACAATTGCTATATTTACAAGTTGTTAAGAATGCTTGGTTTGGTTAACTGTCTGATCTTCTATTAGGAGTATGTTATATTGTGCAATGTGGTGCTCAGTTAACGTTTGGTTCATTTGTTGTGGTGTTTAGTTAACTGTTTGGTTCAATTCTGCAATGCGATGTTCAATTGTTGTGGCTGCATTCTGTTATTGTATACCATGTGAGAAATAAATCGAATTTGGCTGTACTAAATACATGAGAAGCAAATACAATTGCTATATTTCCAAGTTGTTAAGCATGCTTGGTTTGGCTAACTGTATGATCTTCTATTAGGAGTATGTTATATTGTGCAATGTGGTGCTCAGTTAATGTTTGGTTTATTTGTTGTGGTGTTTAGTTAAATGCTTGGTTCAATTCTGCAATGTGATGTCCAATTGTTGTGGGTAGAATTTTGTATTGTTGCGCATGTGAGGAATAATTGAATTTGGCTACACTTAATACATGAGAAACATATAGAATTGCTATATTTCCTAGTTCTTAATCATGCTTGGTTTGGATAAATGGGTTTTCCATGTGACTTGAATTAATCTGATGAATCTGCAATGTGCTTATTTTTCATCACATATTTTACTAGTAGCATGCGAACCCTCACTTAACCTGATCACTAACTACCTTATATGTGTTGCAGGGAAACAATGGGAAGCACCGAGGTTTACAATCGAGGTTTGCACATGCATGGTCCTTTGTCCAATAGCACATTATTGTGCAATTGCAGGAACCATTCTAATATTTAGGTTTTTAATAATTTGTTCTTGCATATGCAGGTCCTGCTGTCACAGGTTTTGACCCACTGTTCGACCCTTTTTTCATATGGGGAAATGAGTTGTCCATGAATATCAGTTGATACGTCTCCAACGTATCTATAATTTTTGATTGTTCCATGCTATTATATTATCTGTTTTGGATGTTTTATATGCATCTATTTTATATTATTTTTGAGACTAACCTATTAACTTAGAGCCCAGTGCGAGTTCCTGTTTTTTCCCCTTGTTTTAGAGTTTCACAGAAAAGGAATATCAAATGGAGTCCAAACGGAATGAAACTTTTGCGATGATTTTTCTTGGACCAGAAGACATCCACAGAACTTGGAGTACACGTCAGGGAAGCCACGAGGCGGCCACAAGGACGGAGGGCATGCCCAGGGGGGGTAGGGCGTGCCCCCACCCTTGTGGGGCCCTCGTGACTCCACCGACCTACGGAGGGCTTCTACATCAACACCATTGCCTCTCTGATGAAGCGTGAGTAGTTTATCACAAACCTATATGGGTGCATAGCTAGTAGCTTGATGGCTTCTTCTCTCTCTCTGATTCTCAATACCATGTTCTCCTCGATGTCTTTGGAGATCTACTCGATGTAATACTTTTTTGCAGCGTGTTTGCCGAGGTCCGGTCAATTGTGGATTTATGATCAGCTTATCTATGAATATTATTTGAATCTCCTCTGAATTCTTATATGCATGACTTGATAACTTTGCAAGTCTCTTCGAACTATCGATTTGGATTGGCCAACTAGATTGGTTTTTCTTGCAACGGGAGAAGTGCTTAGCTTCGGGTTCAATCTTGTGGTGTCCTTTCCCAGTGATAGTAGGGGCAGAAAGGCACGTATTGTATTGTTGCCATCAAGGATAACAAGATGGGGTTTTCATCATATTGCTTGAGTTTATCCCGCTACATCATGTCATCTTACTTAATGCGTTACCCTATTCTATGAACTCAATACTCTAGATGCGGGCAGGAGTCAGTCGATGTGTGGAGTAATAGTAGTAGATGCAGGCAGGAGTCGGTCTACTTGGCACGGATGTGATGCCTATGATCATTGCCTTAGATATCGTCATAACTTTGCGCTTTTCTATCAATTGCTCGGCAGTAATTTGCTCACACACCGTAATATTTTCTATCTTGAGAGAAGCCTCTAGTGAAACCTATGGCCCCCGGGTCTACTTTCCATCATATAAGTTTCCGATCTACAATTTTAGGTTCCTATTTACTTCTTTTGCAATCTTTTACTTTCCGTTTCATAAACCAAAAAATACCAAAAGTATTACTTTACCGTTTATCCATCTCTACCAGACCTCACTTTGCAAATAACCGCGAAGGGATTGACAACCCCTTTATCGCGTTGGGTGCAGGTTGGTGTTTGTTTGTGCAGGTATTCGGTGACTTGTGCATTGTCTCTTACTGGATTGATACCTTGGTTATCAAAGCTGAGGGAAATACTTACTCTACTTTGTTGCATCACCCTTCGCGGAAAAAAAAAATACTTTGTTGCATCACCCTTTCCTCTTCAAGGGAAAAAGCAACGCAAGCTCAAGAAGTAGCAGGAAGAATTTCTGGCGCCGTTGCCGGGAGATCTATGCCAAGCCAAGACATACCAAGTACCCATCATAAACTCTCATCTCTCGCATTACATTATTCGCCATTCACCTCTCGTTTTCCTCTCCCCCACTTCTAAAATGATTTTCAAAAAGATTTGCCTTTTCTTTGCCCTTCTTCCGTTCGTCTTGTTCATTTGCTATCTCTGCTTGTGTTACCATGTGCCTTCTATTTGCTTGCATCTTCGCTTGCTAAAAATCTATTGATATGGATCCCCATCCACTTGCTAATATTTTTAAAAGATCCAATCATGATGAACCAATTGCTAGTGAGTTGAGTGCACTAGATTATCTGTCACGCCCAATATGCGACCCTATCCAAAAGGAACTCGAAGGTCCCACCAAGTATAGACCCGCATATTGAAACGCTTTTGCAAGGTGGATATCATTACATCAACATTACATAATACATAGGGATACAACCAAGACATACAAAGTCACATGAATACAACAGTACAACATACAAGATCAACATCCGACTACGGATGAATCATAAACAGAAACTCAAACGACATCCACCCTGCTAGCCCAGGCTGCCGACCTGGAACCTATCCCCTGATCGAAGAAGCAAAAGAAGAACTCTAAAATAGGTAAACATCGCTCTCGCGTCAAGATCATCGCAAAACCTGTACCTGCAACTGATGGTGTAGTAATCTATGAGCCACGAGGACTCAGCAATCCCATTACCATGGGTATCAAGACTAGCAAATCTTAATGGGAAAGGAAGGGGTAAAATGGTGAGGTTGCAGCAGCGACTAAGCATATATGGTGGCTAACATACGCAAATGAGAGCGAGAAGAGAGCAAGCGGAACGGTCGACAACTAGTAATGACCAAGAAGTGATCCTGAACTCTTACTTACGTCAGACATAACCTAGAAACCGTGTTCTCCTCTCGATCAACCCTGAAAAGAGACACTCACGGTTACACACACGGTTGGTGTATTTTAGAAGAGTTTGCTTCAAGTTTACTACAACCGGATATTAACAAATTCCCATCGCCACATAACGCGGGCACGGCTTTGAAAGTTCAGACCTGCAGGGTGTCCCAACTTAGCCCATGATAAGCTCTCGCGATCAACGAAGGATATTCCTTCTCCCGGAAGACCCGATCAGTCTGGAATCCGGCTACAAGACATTTCGACAGCAATAAAACAAGACCAGCAAGACCTCCGGCGTGCCGACACCACGATAGTAGCCGCAGCGTATCTCGTCTCAGGCCACGACCGGATGAGCAGTCCGTACAACTAAAACCAGCCGTCAAGTTTCCCCGAGGTGGCGCTACAAAGGGCTCTAGTTTGGACCAACACTTAGACAAGCATTGGCCCGGGGGGGGGGGGCTGAATAAAGATGACCCTTGGGTTAATTACTCCCAAGGGAAATGTAGGTGGTGGTGAGGCAAATGGTGAAACCAATGTTGGGCCTTGCTGGAGGAGTCTTATTCAAAGCGAACTGTCAAGGGGGTCCCATAAATCACCAGACCGCGTTAGGGACGCAAAATCCAGGAACATAATACCGATATGACGAAAACTAGGGCGACAAGAGTGGAACAAAACACCAGGCATAAGGCCGAGCCTTCCACCCTTTACCAAGTGTATAGATGCATTAATAATATAAGAGATACTGTGATATCCCAACAAGTAAACATGTTCCAACAAGGAACAACATCTCCATGTTCCAATAAGGAACAAACTTCATCTTCACCTGCAACTAACAACGCTATAAGAGGGGCTGAGCAAAGCGGTAACATAGCCAAACAACGGTTTGCTGGGAAGGGTGCAAAAGGTTAGAGGCTGACATGGCAATTTGGGAGGCTTGAGGAACAAGTGATAGGTAGCGCAGCATAGCGATAGAACGAAACAACTAGCATAGCAATGATAGTAATGAGATCCAAGGTGACGGTCATCTGGCCTGAAATCCCGCTAGGAAGAAGAACGAGTCCATGAAGAAGACGAACGGATGAAGCCGAACCAAGCGTAGACGAACGAATCCTCACGATCGCAACGAAACGGGAACTATCGAGAAGAAGCACACAACATAGTAAACACACCACACATATACAAGACATGATGCACAATCAAGCATGATGCATGACAAGCTACATGAAGCTACTCATGGCAAGAGATGATGCAAACAAGAACAACACATCAAAGCAAGTTTAAATGAGGCCGGGAACAACATATAACAATTCCGGTAAGTCCTCATATGCAAATTTCGAAATTGGTCCAGATCTGAATAACTTTATGTTCAAGTTGTTAAACAGCAAGTTAAAATGCACCAAGATGATCTACACGAGATTCTAGTCAAGTTACATATAAAGTTCATTAGATTTGGAGCTACGGCCTAGAAGATATGAGCAAAACAAGATAAACATGACATTGATGCAAAATGTACCCAAACATCAAGCAAACACCTCAAAACAAGGATGCAACATGATAATATGAAGCTACATGCAAAATCAAGCAAGTTTCATATAGAGCACACTCAAAACGGAGCAACGGTGCAACACATACACATGAAACAAGTTTAAAGGACAAGCTGTCCAAAACAGCAACTAGGCATATTGCAAGCACCTAAACAACAAGCTACAGCACCTCAACGTAAAAAAAGGCATGGGCATGATGTACAGGGAAAGCATTACAAAACATGAACACTGAGCTATCTCCAGAAATCACTAGAACATGCTCAAAATGACATGGCAAGATTGCAAATAATAACAGTTTCAGACTTATCAGGAAATAGCATCAGGTTGCAATGTTTAGAGCTATCAAACAACATGCTACAGGAACTTATCATGTCAAAAAAAGGCATGGTATGATACTATTAAATGCATAGAACAAAAGTCCTTTAGTGACCATAAGCCAAAAAGGATCAGAAGATATGTTGGCACCCATGTAAACATGACAAGTTATATTACAGATTCATACATGGCAGGAACAACAATAAGTAGACATGTTGGTGAGCTTGAATCACTCACCACAGAGAAATAAATGGCATGGCAAGGAAACCAACAGTAAGAACGCATGTTGATGAAGCTAACCATGGCAAGAGCAAGTTTATAGGGTGCATGGATCACTAGCAACAACCTTGGCAAAATTGAATAACATGTAAACAATCTGCCAGGAAACATTTTATAGCAAAAGTAGAGCTCGATTGACTCAAGCTATGGCACTCCATAATTGCAAACAAGGGCATGGATGGATAGAGAATAACCATATGTTCAAAACATCCTTACTGAAGTATCTCAAAATAAGCATGGATCTCTCGGTAGCATCAAGTTTACGGCATAAAAATATCAGTGAGCAGGGCTGAAATCAGCAACATCATGAAGCCTAGTTCGCATGCTTGTGCTAGTCACTACAGAGATCACAAAAATACATGGCATACACCCCTGTAAAGATGGCATGGCATAGCACAAAACACATGTAGGACTCAAGTTCATAGGATGCACACATCAATCATGGCAAAAATGACAAAAGTGCATATTCTGATAAGAATCTGAAACTAACATCACATAGCCCTCTTCCAACAGAATTTCGGGCATCAATATGAGCTCAAATGAAAATGATGCAATGAGATGAAATGATGTACTCGTCGAGACGAACAATTTGACATATTACACGCACGAAACGGAGCAATATGCAGAAAGGTATGGCATGATGAACATGAGCATATACTATGCAAATTTCGGGGACTTAGCAGAATTTTCGGAGGGGAAAAGTCAACCTCCTCTTTTCAGATCTGGATCCATGGCGCGGATCCCGAGGATGGCCTGCTGGGCTCGCCGGAGAGGAGGACGGGAGGCCGGAGAAGGGAGCTCCGGGCCGGATCGGGCCGGATCCGGCCGGATCCCGGCAAGACGGCGGCGGGCGCCTCGGAGGGTCGCGCCGTGGCGAGGGCGGCGGAGGGCGCGGCGAGGAGCGGCGGCTCGGGCGGAGGCGGCAGCTCGGAAGGAGACGGCGGACGGCAAGGCTCGCCGGAGGAGCGGCGGCGCAAGGCCTTCGGGCTTCTTTGGCTGGGCGGCGCTGGCGACCTGGCAGGGAGGGCCCGTGTGGGCCTCGGCGGGCCGCGACGGGCGGCGGGTGGTGGCGTGCCACGTGGCGGCCGCGCCACGGGCTGCTGTGTGATGGCCTTGGGACGGCGGACACGTCCGGCGGCTGGAGGAGGAAGATGCTAGGGTTTCATCCGCGAAAATTTCGGGGAAGGCACATATTTATAGGTAGAGGGAGCTAGGAGAGTCCAAATGAGGTGCGGTTTTCGGCCACGTGATCGTGATCGAACGACCGAGAGCATGGAGGGGGTTAGGATGGGTTTTGGGCCAGTTTGAAAGGGGTGTTGGGCTGCAAAGAGAAGGGGGCTTTACGGTTACCCGGTTAACCGTTGGAATACCAAACGGACTCCAAATGGCACGAAACTTGACAGGCGGTCTACCGGTGCTATACCAAGGCTGCTTGCCAAACCTCGGTCCATTCCGAGAAAGTTTAACACCCGCACACGAAAAGAGGTAAAGGGGGGCGCCGGGGAGCATAGGAGTGCCGGATTGCAAAACGGACAACGGGGAAAATGCTCGGATGCATGAAACGAACACGTATGCCAAATGAGATGCACATGATGACATGATAAAAATGCAGATGATGACATGGCAAAGTGCAACACGCAAGCACATGACATGGCAACAACGGCGAATAACTGGCGGACACCTGGCGCATCGAATCCGGGGCGTTACAACACTCCTCCACTAACAAGAGATCTCGTCCCGAGATCTTAGGACCGAGACGAAAGAGAAAGAGGAAGAGGCGAAACAAAAACTCAAAGAAGAAGCAAGGAATCGAGAGCACTCGAGAAGAAGAGAGGAACGGCGAGAATGACGAGAATTGAAAGCTCACGGAATCAGATAGGCTATGAAACGACTCCGGTTAGAACGAGATAATAAACGAATAAGACCGAAAGGATTTAGGCAGCACTCCGGCTGAACATGGAAGGAGTTGGAACTGAGTTTGACAAAATGGAACGATAGTTGACGAGAGGAACAACACAATGCCTCTAGAAGAATTGAAAGAATTGAATGAAAATAACTTAGAAGGAAGGATTGAACGGAGTTGTTGAGAAAATCAACAACGAAAAGAAATAAGCTTGTTGTGGGCTTATAGGTAACATCTCAAGATCATAAGATGATAACCGGCCACAAACGAAAATGATTAGATAGCTGAGAAGAACGAAGAAATGCAAAACTCCACTTCAAAAGAATACGGAGAATTAATTACACTTCGAGATGCGAGAAGAAAAGATACTTGAACTCCACCAACAAAATCTTGATGAACTCTTGAAGAATGAATTAAATCATGAAGAACCACCATGAAGAACTCCGGTGACAAAAGGATGATGAGATATAATGAAGGAAGAAAGAATAAGATGAGCCTTGCGGTGATTTAGATGGAGGTTCTGACGAGATGGCCGAGGAAATTTGAACTCCGGAAAAGAAAAGATGAAAACACTTGGAACTAGAATTTATTCCTCAAGAATAAACTCTAAAGGAAGGGATACTTGCTTGGATGAAATAAGAATAAGATTTATTGTATGCTTATCCTTCATCAAATTAAATTGATGACAATCAATGGATTTTGCATACTACTTATTCTTCTTGAAAAGGATTGAGAAGTGACATGTCGCAAACTTGAGAAGGACTTTATGAACCACCGGTAGGATTGAAAAGAACGAATGGATTAATATGATAAACAAGGAAAAAGAATCTTGGACGAACCGCCGTTAGAATTCGGAAATGACTGATGGAAGAATCGCCGGGAAAAAATTAGAAGAACAAATAAGCTAGAGGGGATTTAGATGCAAAAGAACAAAGAGATCATGAGCTGATTAAAGAACACTTGACAGATGCACCGGGATAATCGGATAACGGTAGCTGAAATGTGAGGACAAAGAGTTCTTCTGGAATGATGGCCTCCGGTAAAAAGAAATAGAAAACAACTCCTGAAATACTCCGGATGGGTGAGAAGAATTGCACAACTGGAAACAACTAGATATGATAACATCGAGCTAGCACCACGAATCTCCGGGAGAACGGACAAGATTTGAGAGAAACTCTACTTCGGTCTTCAAATGACGATGATAAACATCACCAAAATTACCGAGATACTCCGGAAGAATGAAAAACAGAGAGGTTGAGCCAACAATGAAAAGAATTTGAAAACGATCTTGGAAAAGGCATGTGACTGATGAAATTCATTCTTACGTCACACTTGAAAAGAATTGGGAATATCTTCGGGGAAATTAAAAGAGTCAGGTAAGATCCTGGGAAAAGACCTGTGGGTTAGGGCCCACTGAAGAGTTAACACCGTTGGAAAGGATTGTTGAACAGATAGATGATGCACCGGAACGATTGAAATATTTGAATGAGGTGACAACCTCGAATTAATTCAAACACAGACGAGTCTCCTGAGATGTCTTCATCACTCTGGAAGGATAAACTGGCAAGAGGAGAACGAGCAGGAAAAACACTTCGAGGAAAAGAATATGATCAACCTCAAAACTTGAATTGAGTCCACCGGAGAAGAAAAGAGATGAAGAATGTCGTACAAAACGAGAATTCACCGGTTGAAATAATTGAGGGAAGACTGAAGAGACTCCACACGAATGAAATAGATGGTCGGGAGAGAGGCAAACTCCGGGAAGAAAAGGGTGGGTGGGCGGGAAAACAAAGGCAACTGGAGGGGAGAATCGACGAATAACTTGGAGAGAAAACACCGGTTGGAATCATTGAGGAAAGAAAGGAAAGACTTCGCACGAGTAGGATGGATACTCGATTACGGACTCCGGTTCCGAGAAGAAGAAGGGTGGGCGGGCGGGAAAAGAAAACAACTGAGGATTGGACTTGACAACGATGAAGAGGCTCGAGTCAACTTGACGATAAATGCATCGGATCAAAAGAGCTGAGACCCAACGAGCGAAAAACTAACCACATGATCCTAAAGAAAAATTTGAAGGGGAAGAGGAGTAGTTCAAAACACCTACGTCAAGATTCCTTACCAGAGCGACGAAGGGGCTGAGGAGTAAAAAGAATTCCTACTCTCCGATATAACTAGACTCTGAAAACAGTTTTCTTCTAGACTCAACAACGGCCAAACTACACGATCAATCAAGGGGGCTCCTAGGGTCGGTCGAGGCTCTGATACCAACTTGTCACGCCCAATATGCGACCCTATCCAAAAGGAACTCGAAGGTCCCACCAAGGATAGACCCGCATATTGAAACGCTTTTGCAAGGTGGATATCATTACATCAACATTACATAATACATAGGGATACAACCAAGACATACAAAGTCACATGAATACAACAATACAACATACAAGATCAACATCCGACTACGGATGAATCACAAACAGAAACTCAAACGACATCCACCCTGCTAGCCCAGGCTGCCGACCTGGAACCTATCCCCTGATCGAAGAAGCAGAAGAAGAACTCCAAAACAGGTAAACATCGCTCTCGCGTCAAGATCATTGCAAAACCTGTACCTGCAACTGATGGTGTAGTAATCTGTGAGCCACGAGGACTCAGCAATCCCATTACCATGGGTATCAAGACTAGCAAATCTTAATGGGAAAGGAAGGGGTAAAATGGTGAGGTTGCAGCAGAGACTAAGCATATATGGTGGCTAACATACGCAAATGAGAGCGAGAAGAGAGCAAGCGGAACGGTCGACAACTAGTAATGATCAAGAAGTGATCCTGAACTCCTACTTACGTCAGACATAACCCAGAAACCGTGTTCTCCTCTCGATCAACCCGAAAAGAGACACTCACGATTCACGCATTACGGTTGGTGTATTTTAGAAGAGTTTGCTTCAAGTTTACTATAACGGATATTAACAAATTCCCATCTGCCACATAACGCGGGCACGGCTTTGAAAGTTCAAACCCTGCAGGGTGTCCCAACAGCCTATGATAAGCTCTCGCGATCAACGAAGGATATTCCTTCTCCCGGAAGACCGATCGATCTCGGAATCCGGCTACAAGAAATTTCGACAGCAATAAAACAAGACCAGCAAGACCTCCCGGCGTGCCGACACCCTGATAGTAGCCGCTCGTATCTCGTCTCAGGCCACGACCGGATGAGCAGTCCGTACAACTAAAACCAACCCTCAAGTTTCCCCGAGGTGGCGCTGCAAAGGGCTCTAGTTTGGACCAACACTTAGACAAGCATTGTCCCGGGGGGGGGGGGGAGGGCTGAATAAAGATGACCCTTGGGTTAATTACTCCCAAGGGAAATGTAGGTGGTGGTGAGGCAAATGGTAAAACCAATGTTGGGCCTTCTTTGGAGGAGTCTTATTCAAAGCGAACTGTCAAGGGGTCCCATAAATCACCGGAGACGCGTTAGGGACGCAAAATCCGGGAACATAATACCGATATGACGAAAACTAGGCGACAAGAGTGGAACAAAACACCGGGCATAAGGCCGAGCCTTCCACCCTTTACCAAGTGTATAGATGCATTAATAATATAAGAGATCTTGTGATATCCCAACAAGTAAACATGTTCCAACAAGGAACAACATCTCCATGTTCAACAAGGAACAAACTTCATCTTCACCTGCAACTAACAACGCTATAAGAGGGGCTGAGCAAAGCGGTAACATAGCCAAACAACGGTTTCTTGGGAAGGTGCAAAAGGTTAGAGGCTGACATGGCAATTTGGGAGGCTTGAGGAACAAGTGATAGGTAGCGCAACATAGCGATAGAACGAAACAACTAGCATAGCAATGATAGTAATGAGATCCAAGGTGACGGTCATCTTGCCTGAAATCCCGCTAGGAAGAAGAACGAGTCCATGAAGAAGGCGAGCGGATGAAGCCGAACCAAGCGTGAGCGAACGAATCCTCACGATCATAGCGAAGCAGGAACTATCGAGAAGAAGCACACAACATAGTAAACACACCACACATATACAAGACATGATGCACAATCAAGCATGATGCATGACAAGCTACATGAAGCTACTCATGGCAAGAGATGATGCAAACAAGAACAACACATCAAAGCAAGTTTAAATGAGGCCGGGAACAACATATAACAATTCCGGTAAGTCCTCATATGCAAATTTTGAAATTGGTCCAGATCTGAATAACTTTATGTTCAAGTTGTTAAACAGCAAGTTAAAATGCACCAAGATGATCTACACGAGATTCTAGTCAAGTTACATATAAAGTTCATTAGATTTGGAGCTACGGCCTAGAAGATATGATCAAAACAAGATAAACATGGCATCGATGCAAAATGCACCCAAACATCAAGCAAACACCTCAAAACAAGGATGCAACATGATAATATGAAGCTACATGCAAAATCAAGCAAGTTTCATATAGATCACACTCAAAACGGAGCAACGGTGCAACACATACACATGAAACAAGTTTAAAGGACAAGCTGTCCAAAACAGCAACTAGGCATATTGCAAGCACCTAAACAACAAGCTACAGCACCTCAACGTAAAAACAAAAGGCATGGGCATGATGTACGGGGAAAGCATTACAAAACATGAACACTGAGCTATCTCCAGAAATCACTAGAACATGCTCAAAATGACATGGCAAGATCGCAAATAATAACAGTTTCAGACTTATCAGGAAATAACATCAGGTTGCAATGTTTAGAGCTATCAAACAACATGCTACAGGAACTTATCATGGCAAAAAAAGGCATGGCATGATACTATTAAATGCATAGAACAAAAGTCCTTTAGTGACCATAAGCCAAAAAGGATCAGAAGATATGATGGCACCCATGTAAACATGGCAAGTTATATTACAGATTCATACATGGCAGGAACAACAATAAGTAGACATGTTGGTGATCTTGAATCACTCACCACAGAGCAATACCTGGCATGGAAAGGCAACCAACAGTAAGAAGGCATGTTTATAAAGCTAAGCATGGCAAGAGCAAGTTCATAGGGTGCATGGATCACTAGCAACAACCTTGGCAAAATTGAATAACATGTAAACTACCTGCTAGGAAACATTTTATAGCAAAAGTAGAGCTCGATTGACTCAAGCTATGGCACTTCATAATTGCAAATAAGGGCATGGATGGATAGAGAATAACCATATGTTCAAAACATCCTTACTGAAGTATCTCAAAATAATCATGGATCTCTTGGTAGCATCAAGTTTACATGGCATAAAAATATCAGTAGAAAAGGGGCTGAAATCAGCAATATCATGAAGCCTAGTTTGCATGCTTGTGCTAGTCACCACAGAGATCAAAAAAATACATGGCATACACCCTTGTAAAGATGGCATGGCATAGTACAAAACACATGTAGGACTCAAGTTCATAGAATGCACACATCAATCATGGCAAAAATGACAAAAGTGCATGTTCTGATAAGAATCTGAAACTAACATCACATAGCCCTCTTCCAACAGCATTTCGGGCATCAAGATGAGCTCAAATGAAAATGATGCAATGAGATGAAATGATGTACTCGTCGAGACGAACAATTTGACATATTACACGCACGAAACGGAGCAATATGCAGAGAGTTATGGCATGATGAACATGAGCATATACTATGCAAATTTCAGGGACTTAGCAGAATTTTCGGAGGGGAAAAGTCAACCTCCTCTTTTCAGATCTGGATCCATGGCGCGGATCCTGAGGATGGCCGGCTGGGCTCGCTGGAGAGGAGGACGGGGAGGCCGGAGAAGGGAGCTCCGGGCCGGATCGGGCGGATCCGGCAAGAAGACGGCGGTGGCGCTGAAGGAGGGTTGCGCCGTGGCGAGGGCGGCGGAGGCGCGGCGAGGAGCGGCGGCTCGGGCGCGGAGGCGGCCGCGCCGGAGGAGATGGCGGACGGCGCTGGCTCGCCGGAGGAGGCGGCGGCGGCCTTCAGGCGCCATGGGCGGCGTCGGCGGCGACCGGGCCGGGAGGGCCCGTCTTGGGCTGGGGCGGGCTTGGCGGTGGCGGGTGGCGGCGTGCCACAGGCTGCGGGCGGCGGCGCTGGGACGGCGGACACGTCCGGCGGCTGGACGGACATGTCCGGCGGCTGGAGGAGGAAGAGGCTAGGGTTTCATCCGCGAAAATTTCGGGGAAGGCACATATTTATAGGTAGAGGGAGCTAGAAGAGTCCAAATGAGGTGCGGTTTTCGGCCACGCGATCGTGATCAAACGACCGAGAGCATGGAGGGGGTTAGGATGGGTTTTGAGCCAATTTGAAAGGGGTGTTGGGCTGCAAAGAGAAGGGGGCTTTACGGTTACCCGGTTAACCGTTGGAGTACCAAACGGACTCCAAATGGCACGAAACTTGACAGGCGGTCTACCGGTGCTATACCAAGGCCGCTTGCCAAACCTCGGTCCATTCCGAGAAAGTTTAACACCCGCACACGAAAAGAGGTAAAGGGGGGCGCCGGGGAGCATAGGAGTGCCGGATTGCAAAACGGACAACGGGGAAAATGCTCGGATGCATGAAACGAACACGTATGCCAAATGAGATGCACATGATGACATGATAAAAATGCAGATGATGACATGGCAAAGTGCAACACGCAAGCACATGACATGGCAACAACGGCGAATAACTGGCGGACACCTGGCGCATCGAATCCGGGGCGTTACATTATCTTTATGAAGTTTTGCTTGAAATCCATGAATCTGAAAATTGTGAGGAAGTACTTTATGAAGTGATTCACGATAGATCATTGAATGAAAAGCATGGTTGCAATGATGTTATTATAAATTCTATTAATGTCAATTATGTTAATGATATGCAAAACCCTAAAGTTGGGGATGCTAATTTTGCTATGTCTACTACTTGTTGCAATGATCCTGATCGGGGTGATTCTTCTTATGATCTTGAAAATTTATTTAAGCCCCATGATGAATATGAGATTGATAATAATGTTTGCAATAATATTGAAAGTGGGTTTGGACTATTTTTTTAAAATAATACACTATTTTTAGTGAATTTGATAAATATTACGCTGCTTAGATTTATTTCAAAAATAATACAACATCGGCCTCGGGGAAGCCGATTGGCTTCTGTCGGCCACTAGTAAGCCGAGTGGGCGCAGCCGGCCACCGGTAAGCCGATTAGTGGCTGCTCGGCTAGGTGCGCATGCAGTCGGCCAGGTGCATGCAGTCGGCTAGCGGTAAGCCGATTAGTGGCAAGTGCGCATGCAGTCGACCGATAAGTGGCTATACGCCTCGATGGATGAACGGATGGGTGCAAGTGGGATGCTACTACTTCGTATTTTAATCGCTTCTTCTTCCTTGTTTATTTCTGTACTGGTATTTTTAGTGATCGGACGGTTGGTTAATTTAGCTACCACCTTAGCTAGCTTACATGGGTCTTGAGGTGCTCACGGTGAGGGACCAGATGCCAAGGTGCTGGTACCAGTGGTTCCGTGGCGAGCTCTACAGCGACGACGGCGACGGCGGCCAGAGGTGGCGTCGGCCGCCAGGTGGACGAGGGAGAGGCGGCCGCTGCGGCTGTGGACGAGGTTGTCGGGGAAGAAGGCGATGCACGCTGGAGATGTTCCGGATGGCCCAACATAGGCGTGGGGTGATGCTGCTGGTACTCCTGGCACCCGCGTGGCGGGCGCCCGCGCTGGTGGTGGAGCTGATGCGGCGGATCGCGTGCGCGGCTGAGTGCCCCGCCATCGTGTTCTCATCACAATGGGGGCTCCCCGTGCTGTCCCACTCCGCCAACCGGACCGCCAGGCTGCAAGCTTTCTACCTCGAGAGGAGCCTCTCCTCCTGCTCCGGTGCCGGATCCCCCTGCTGATCGTCTCAACAACTACACACCATCGACAGCGCGCGGCTGGCCATCGTGCATGAGCTAGCAAATCATCTTTCCAACACTGTAATCATGCGTTGCATGTAAGGCTCGAGCTAGCAAAGCATCTTCACGATGCTGTAATCATGTGTTGCATGTAAGGATTAAAATACGAAGCAGTAGCATCCCACTTGCACCCCATCCGTCCATCCATCGAGGCATATAGCCACTTATCAGCCGACTGCATGTGCACCTGCCACTAATCGGCTTACTATTGTCCGACTGCATGCCCACTTGGCCAACCGCATGCGCACCTGGTCGACCAGCCACTAATAGGCTTACCGATGGCCGACTTGGCCCACTCGGCTTACCGGTGGCCGACTAGGCTCTACTCGGTTTACCAGTGGCTGACAGAAGCCAATCGGCTTCCCCCAGGGCGATGCCGTATTATTTTTGAAATAAATCTAAACGGCGTAATATTTCTCAAATTTCTTAAGAAAGTGTATTATTTTTAAAAAAATTAGCTAGTGTCAACTTGAGATCCCACATATTTGGATAATGTTCAATCTTATGAAGTTTTTGATAAAAGTGGGTTCGGAGAGGTCATGACTTTATTTTATGATAATCCCACTATTTCGGAAGAGTGTCAACTTTGCATGCATGTTGATCATGAAGAGGGGGATTCGATCACGCAGGGCTTCTACATCAACACCATTGCCTCTCCGATGAAGCGGGAGTAGTTTACCACAGACCTAAAGGTCCATAGCTAGTAGCTAGATGGCTTGTTCTCTCTCTTTGATTCTCAATACCATGTTCTCCTCGATGTCCTTGGAGATCTATTCGATGTAATACTTTTTTGCGGTGTGTTTGCTGAGATCCGATGAATTGTGCATTTATGATCAGCTTATCTATGAATATTACTTGAATCTCCTCTGAACTCTTATATGCATGATTTGATATCTTTGCAAGTCTCTTCGAACTATCGATTTGGTTTGGCCAACTAGATTGGTTTTTCTTGCAATGGGAGAAGTGCTTAGCTTTGGGTTCAATCTTGCGGTGTCCTTTCCCAGTGACAGTAGGGGCAACAAGGCACGTATTGTATTGTTGCCATCGAGGATAACAAGATGGGGTTTTCATCATATTGCTTGAGTTTATCCCGCTACATCATGTCATCTTACTTAATGCGTTACTCTATTCTATGAACATAATACTCTAGATGCAGGCAGGAGTCGGTCGATGTGTGGAGTAATAGTAGTAGATGCAGGCAGGAGTCGGTCTACTTGACACGGACGTGATGCCTATTGATGTCTACTACGCAACCTTCTTCTTGTAGATTCATATTGGGCCTCCAAGTGCAGAGTTTTGTAGGGCAATAGCAAATTTCCCTCAAGTGAAATACCTAAGGTTTATCAATCCATGGAAGGCGTAGGATGAAGATGGTCTCTCTCAAACAACCCTGCAACCAAATAACAAAGAGTCTCTTGTGTCCCAACACACCCAATACAATGGTAAATTGTATAGGTGAACTAGTTCGGCGAAGAGATGGTGATACAAGTGCAATATGGATGGTAGATATAGGTCTTTGTAATATGAAAATATAAAAACAGCAAGGTATCAAATGGTAAAAGTGAGCGAAAACGGTATTGCAATGCTTCAAAACAAGGCCTAGGGTTCATACTTTCACTAGTGCAAGTTCTCTCAACAATGATAACATAATTCGATCATATAACAATCCCTCAATGTGCAACAAAGAGTCACTCCAAAGTCACTAATAGCGGAGAACAAACGAAGAGATTATTGTAGGGTACGAAACCACCTCAAAGTTATTCTTTCTGATCGATTTATTGGACTATTCCTATAAATGTCACAAACAGCCCTAGAGTTCGTACTAAAATAACACCTTAAGACACACATCAACCAAAACCCTAATGTCACCTAGATACTCCAATGTCACCACAAGTATCCGCGGGTTTGATTATACGATATGCATCACACCATCTCAGATTCATCTATTCGAACCAACACAAAGAACTTCAAAGAGTGCCCCAAAGTTTCTACCGGAGAGTCAAGACGAAAATGTGTGCCAACCCCTATGCATAATTTCACAAGGTCACAGAACCCGCAAGTTGATCACCAAAACATACATCAAATAGATCACGTGAATATCCCATTGTCACCACAGATAAGCACATGCAAGACATACATCAAGTGTTCTCAAATCCTTAAGGACTCAACCCGATAAGATAACTTCAAAGGGATAACTCAATCCATTACAAGAATGTAGAGGGGAGAAACACCATAAGATCCAACTATAATAGCAAAGCTCGCGGTACATCAAGATCGTGCCAAATCAAGAACACGAGAGAGAGAGAGATCAAACACATAGCTACTGGTGCAGACCCTCAGCCCCGAGGGTGAACTACTCCCTCCTCATCATGGAGAGCGCCGGGATGATGAAGATGGCCACCTGTGATGGTTTCCCCCTCCGGCAGGGTGCCGGAACAGGGTCCTGATTGGTTTTTCGTGGCTACAGAGGCTTGCGGCAGCGGAACTCCCGATCTAGGTTTCTTTTCGGGGGTTTCTGTATTTATAGGAATTTTTGGCGTTGGTTTCACGTCAGGGGCCCCCAGGAGGAGCCCACAAGGACGGAGGGCGCGCCCTCTACCCTTGTGGAGGCCTCGTGGCTCCTCTGGCCCAACTCTTTTGCTTCGGGGGCTTCTTCTGGTCCATAATAAATCACCATAAATTTTCAGCTCATTTGGACTCCATTTGATATTCCTTTTCCGCGAGACTAAAAAACAAGGAAAAAATAAACTGGCACTAGGCTCTAGGTTAATAGGCTAGTCCCAAAAATCATATAAAATAACATATAAATGCATATAAAACATCCAAGATAGATAATATAATAGCATGGAACAATAAAAAATTATAGATACGTTGGAGACGTATCAAGCATCCCCAAGCTTAATTCCTGCTCGTCCTCGAGTAGGTAAATGATAAAAAACAGAATTTTTGATGTGGAATGCTACCTAACATATTCATCCATGTAATTTTATTTATTGTGGAAAGAATATTCAGATCCATAAGGTTCAAAACAAAAGTTTAATATTGACATAAAAACAATAATACTTCAAGCATACTAACAAGGCAATTATGTCTTCTCAAAATAACATGGCCAAGGAAAGCTTATCCCTACAAAATCATATAGTCTCGCTATGTTTCATCTTCATCACACAAAGTATTTAAATCATGCACAACCCCAATGACAAGTCAAGCAATTGTTTCATACTTTTGATGTTCTCAAACCTTTTTTATTTTCACGCAATACATGAGCATGAGCCATGGACATAGCACTATAAGTGGAATATACGATGGTTGTGGAGAAGACAAAAATAAGCAGATAGTCTCACATCAACTAGGCATATCAACGGGCTATGGAGACGCCCATCAATAGATATCAATGTGAATGAGTAGGGATTGCCATGCAACGGATGCACTAGAGCTATAAGTTTATGAAAGCTCAAAGAAAAACTAAGTGGGTGTGCATCCAATTCGCTTGCTCACGAAGACCAAGGGCAATTTGAGGAAGCCCATCATTGGAATATACAAGCCAAGTTCTATAATGAAAAATTCCCACTAGTATATGAAAGTGACAATGTAGGAGACTCTCTATTATGAAGATCATGGTGCTACTTTGAAGCACAAGTGTGGTAAAAGGATAGTAGCATTGCCCCTTCTCTCTTTTTCTCTCATTTTTTTTGTTCTTGTTTTTTGTTTTTTGGGCCTTTTCTGTTTTTTGGCCTCTTTTTTTTGTCTGGAGTCTCATCCCGACTTGTGGGGGAATCATAGTCTCAATCATCCTTTCCTCACATGGGACAATCCTATAATAATGATGATCATCACACTTTTATTTACTTTACAATTTAAGAATTACAACTCGATACTTAGAACAAAATATGACTCTATATGAATGCCTCCGGCGGTGTACCGGGATGTGCAATGAATCAAGAGTGACATGTATTAAAGAATTATGAACGGTGGCTTTGCCACAAATACGATGTCAACTACATGATCATGCAAAGCAATATGACAATGATGGAACGTGTCATAATAGACGGAACGGTGGAAAGTTGCATGCCAATATATCTCAGAATGGCTATGGAAATGCTATAATAGGTAGATATGGTGGCTGTTTTGAGGAAGGTATATGGTGGGTTTATGGTACTGGCGAAAGTTGCGCGGCACAAGAGAGGCTAGCAATGGTGGAAGGGTGAGAGTGCGTATAATCCATGGACTCAACATTAGTCATAAAGAACTCACATACTTATTGCAAAAATCTATTAGTTATCGAAAAGAAGTACTACGCGCATGCTCCTAGGGGGATAGATTGGTAAGAAAAGACCATCGCTCGTCCCCAACTACCACTCGTAAGGAAGACAATCAATAAATAGATCATGCTCAGACTTCATCACATAATGGTTCACCATACGTGCATGCTATGGGAATCACAAACTTTAACACAAGTATTTCTCAAATTCACAACTACTCACTAGCATGACTTTAATATCACCATCTCCATATCTCAAAACAATCATAAGGAATCAAACTTCTCATAGTATTCAATGCAGTTTATATGAAAGTTTTTATTAAATCCCTCTTGGATGCCTATCATATTAGGACTAAATTCATAACCAAAGCAAATTACCACGCTGTTTAGAGAGACTCTCAAAATAATATAAGTGAAGCATGAGAGTTCAACAATTTCTTCAAAATAAAACTACCGTCGTGCTCTAGAAAGATATAAGTGAAGCACTAGAGAAAATGGCAAACTACTCCAAAAGATATAAGTGAAGATCAATGACTAGTCGAATATTTATGTGACTATGTGAAGACTCTGTAACATTTAAAAATTTCAGATCTTGGGATATTATTCAAACAGCGAGCGGAACAAAATAAAATGACCTTGCAAGGATAGCACATATCATGTGAAGAAGCAAAAACTTAGGTTCAACCAAAACTAATTGATAGTTGTTGAAGAAGAAAGGTGGGATGCCAACCGGGGCAACCCCAAGCTTAGATGCTTGAGACTTATTGAAATATTAACTTGGGATGCCTTGGGCATCCCCAAGCTTGAGATTTTGTGTCTCCTTAATTCCTTTCATATCGCGGTTTCCCTAAATCTTAAAGACTTCATCCACACAAAACTCAACAAGAACTCGTGAGATAAGTTAGTATAAATCCATGCAAAACCTTATCATTCCCTACTATAGAAAATCACTAAAATTATTATTTAATATTTCATACTAAATTCCTTTGCATATTTAATACTCCTATCCTCAAATAGAATCATTAAACAAGCAACTATATGCAAACAAAAACAATGCAAACATAACAACAATCTGTCTAAACAGAACAGTCTGTAAAGAATGCAAGAGGAATCATACTTCCCTAGCTCCAAAAATTCTGAAAAATTACCACACTATAGATAATTTGTTGTTACTCATTGTGTAAAGTTTTCAAGATTTTATCATGTTCTGACTTTCCATAAGAATTCAAACAATGATAGAAAACTTTCTGTTTTTAAAATAGCAACATATAGACTTGCAAAATAAGCATGGTAAAGGCTATACCTGACCTTTTTATTGAACTAAAAGATGAAAACTTTAAATAGCAGCAAGAAAATCCTAATAAAAGAAAATGACGCTCCAAGCAAAACACATATCATGTGGTGAATAAAAATATAGCTCCAAGTAAGGTTACCGATGAACGAAGACGAAAGAGGGGATGCCATCCGGGGCATCCCCAAGCTTAGGCTCTTGGTTGTCCTTGAATATTACCTTGGGGTGCCTTGGGCATCCCAAAGCTTAGGCTCTTGCCACTCCTTATTCCGTAGTCCATCAGAAATTTACCCAAAACTCGAAAATTTCACAACACAAAACTTAACAGAAAACTCGTGAGCTCTGTTAGTATAATAAAACAAATCATTCGCTTGGGTACTGTCAAGACAAGATTCATAATTTTTCTCACATGATGCCTACTATACCCTATAATTTCTACAATTTATATTAAGCAACATAAGCCATAGAAACTAGAAAACAAGCAAACTATGCATCGAAAATAGAATCTGTCAAAAACAGAACAATGTGTAAAGATCTGAATTGAAATCATACTTATGTACTCCGAAAATTCTGAAAAATTAGGAAAATATAGAAATTTTTTATATAAATCTTGTGTAAAAAATTCAGATCAAAATCACGTTCGAGTGAATTTTCAAAATTTCTGGACTGGGAGTAAAAGTTTTTGTTTTTGCACAGAATCAAGTCAACTATCAAGATTTGCAACACATAGAGAGGAAACTTGATATTATTGCAACTTCTACAAGCATATATTCCTCCCTGATGATAATTTTCAATAGCATCATGAATGAATTCAACAATATAACCATCACATAAATCATTCTTTTCATGATCTACAAGCATAGAAATTTTATTACTCTTCACATACGCAAATTTATTCTCATTCGGAATGGTGGGAGTAACGTAAGAAACTCAAATACTATAAATTGTTTCCATATTAAAAGAATAATGTTCAGAAAAAGTGTAATCATGATTATGACAATCTTTATAAGTATAATCATCACTACTTTCTATAACATAAGTGACATCACAATAATCATCATAAGTAGCAACTTTCTTCTCATCATAATCGATTGAAACCTCTTCCAACGTAGTGGAATCATTACTAAATAAAGTCCCGACCTCTCCAAATCTACTTTTATCATTATAATAAGATTCAACAACCTCCAAAATAGTGGGATCATCATTATCTAAAGTTGACGCTCTTCCAACCCCACTTCCATGAATATTGCAATCATCATAAGTAGTAGGCATGCTATCATCATAATAAATTTGCACATCTAAACTTGGAGGACTAAAAATATCATCTTCACTAAACATAGCATCCCCAAGCTTGGGACAAACATTAATTGCAGCAAATAAGTTTTCAAACGTGTCATTGTCATCAAACATAGCATCCCCAAGCTTGGGCCTTTGCATATCATAAGCATAATCACTCTCATCATTAATAATATGAATAGCACCAATAGTATAGCAATTATTATCATCACAACTTTCTAAGTTGGTGCCAAAAAGATTTTCAAGATTATAACAAGCATCATTACTTTCCCAATCATAATCATCACAATGAGTAATAGGCATAACGAAATCATCCTCAACAATTTCTTCAGACATAGTACCATAAGGTAAAGAATCAATATCATAATCAAGTATATCATCATCCACATATATTTTTGATTCACTTTCATGAGGCATAACAATAATAGAAGCAACATCATTTGGGAGATATACCTTTTTATCTTTGCTTTTCCGTCTTTTCTTTTTCTTCTTCATGTCATGTGTGGGAGTAACCAACCTTTTTGAGCTCCTTATTGATGAGATTGGTTGAATAAAAAGCTCCTCCTCGTTACCTGATTCGTCAGAAGAAAAAATAGGAGGATATCAGGAAACCTCTTACCCTTCATTAGTATTCTCTTCATCCTCTATTTGTTTTCTTGTCTTCAAGTAATTGGCAATATAAGGATTCTCAATGCAATTTACCGCACAATACATATAAATTTCCTCTAGATCAAAAGCAAGAAATCTCTCAAGGTTATATTCTGGAATGGCCTTAGTTATATGTTTCATTTCTTCATAACCCATAAGCAAACTAAGTTCATTATGATGTGCAAGGGAAATCAAGTCATCACAATTTTTTGACACGATTCGATCATGAAACAATTTGCATTGGAGATTTAAATGACCACGTTCATTGCAAAGTTCACAAGGATGGCTAAAAATATTTAAAATTTTCAGCACAAACATCTAGCCTCTCTTGCAACCATTTAGTTTCTAAATACTTATGCCTCTTGCAAAATCTATCTTCCCTTCTTGGTATGTAACCGCAAACTCTATGCACTCCACAAAAATTGACATGCTTATAAGAGACATTTTTATCATGACTAGTGCAATCATCATTAGTACTATGGATATCTAAAGAATTCATACTAACAACATTGCAATCATGCTCATCGTTCAAAGATTGTATGTCAAACATTTTATTGCATTCTTCCCCTAGCAATTGAGCACAATTATCGAAATCCTTATTTTCAGGAAAGACATTAAAAAGATGAAGAAAAATGAGGCAACCTAAATTCCATTTTTGTAGTTTTCTTTTCTATACTAAACTAGTGATAAAAAAAGAAACTAAAAGATTCGATTGCAAGAACTAAAGATATACGTTCAAGCACTCACCTCCCCGGCAACGGTGCCAGAAAAGAGCTTGATGTCTACAATGCAACCTTCTTCTTGTAGACTCGTGCTGGGCCTCCAAGCGCAGAATTTTGTAGGACAGTAGAAAATTTCCCTCAAGTGAATGACCTAAGGTTTATCAATCCGTGGGAGGCACAGGATGAAGATGGTCTCTCTCAAACAACCCTACAACCAAATAACAAAGAGTCTGTTGTGTCCCCAACACATCCAGTACAATGGTAAATTGTATAGGTGCACTAGTTCGGTGAAGAGATGGTGATACAAGTGCAATATGGATGGTATATATATAGGTTTTTGTAATCTAAAAATATAAAAACAGCAAGGTAGCAAGTGGTAAAAGTGAGCGAAAATGGTATTGCAATGCTTCGAAACAAGGCATAGGGTTCATGCTTTCACTAGTGCAAGTTCTCTCAACAATGATAACATAATTAGATCATATAACAATCCCTCAACATGCAACAAAGAGTCACTCCAAAGTCACTAATCGCAGAGAACAAATGAAGAGATTATTGTAGGGTACGAAACCACCTCAAAGTTATTCTTTCTGATCGATCTATTGGGCTATTCCTATAAGTGTCACAAACATCCCTAGAGTGCGTACTAAAATAACACCTTAAGACACACATCAACAAAAACCCTAATTTCACCTAGATACTCCAATGTCACCACAAGTATCCGCGGGTTTGATTATACGATATGCATTACACCATCTCAGATTCATCTATTCGAACCAACACAAAGAACTTCAAAAAGTGCCCCAAAAGTTTCTACCGGAGAGTCAAGACGAAAATGTGTGCCAACCCCTATGCATAATTTCACAAGGTCACAGAACCCGCAAGTTGATCACCAAAACATACATCAAATAGATCACGTGAATATCCCATTGTCACCATAGATAAGCACATGCAAGACATACATCAAATGTTCTCAAATTCTTAAAGACTCAACCCGATAAGATAACTTCAAAGGGAAAACTCAATCCATCACAAGAAGGTGGAGGGGGGGGGGGACACCATAAGATCCAACTATAATAGCAAAGCTCGTGGTACATCAAGATCGTGCCAAATCAAGAACACGAGAGAGAGAGAGAGAGATCAAACACATAGCCACTACTACATACCCTCTGCCCCAAGGGTGAATTACTCCCTCCTCGTCATGGAGAGCGCCGGGATGATGAAGATGGCCACCGGTGATGGTTCCCCCTCCGCCAGGGTGCCGAAAAAGGGGTCCCGATTGGTTTTTCGTGGCTACAGAGGCTTGCGTCGGCGGAACTCCCGATCTAGGTTTCTTTTCGGGGGTTTCTGTATCTATAGGAATTTTTGGCGTCGGTTTCACATCAGGGGGGGGGTCCACAAGGAGCCCACAAGGACGGAGGTCATGCCCAGGGGGGTAGGGCGTGCCCTCCTCCCTTGTGGAGGCCTCGTGGCTCTTCTGGCCCAACTCTTTTGCTTCGGGGGCTTCTTCTGGTCCATAAAAAATAACAATAAATTTTCAGCTCATTTGGACTCCGTTTGATATTCCTTTTCTGCGAGACTCAAAAACAAGGAAAAAACAGAAACTTGCACTGGGCTCTAGGTTAATAGGTTAGTCCCAAAAATCATATAAAATAACATATAAATGCATATAAAACATCCAAGATAGATGATATAATAGCATGGAACAATAAAAAATTATAGATACGTTGGAGACGTATCACCTATATTCATGATCATTGCCTTAGATATCGTCATAACTTTGCCCTTTTCTAGCAATTGCTCGGCGGTAATTTGTTCACCAACCATAATATTTTCTATCTTGAGAGAAGCCTCTAGTGAAACCTATGGCCCCCGGGTCTACTTTCCATCATATAAGTTTCCGATCTACAATTTTAGTTTCCTATTTAATTCCTTTGCAATCTTTTACTTCCCGTTTCATAAACCAAAAAATACCAAAAATATTACTTTACCATTTATCCATCTCTATCATATCTCACTTTGCAAATTACCATGAAGGGATTGACAACCCTTTTATCGCGTTGGGTGCAAGTTGGTGTTTGTTTGTGCAGGAATTCGGTGACTTGGGCGTTGTCTCCTACTGGATTGATACCTTGGTTCTCAAAACTGAGGGATATACTTACTCTACTTTCCTGCATCACCCTTTCCTCTTCAAGGGAAAAGCCAACACAAGCTCCAGAAGTAGAATCAGTCATGTCAAGAAACTCAGAAAGATTGTTTGGATAAAGAAATTAGCGACAAAAAACAACAAGATCTTTGTCTGCACAATGAAGAAGACATCAGTTCACTACAGGATGGTACTAACTATTATTTATACCTTGCCTTTTTATTCCTTTGCCCCATTTCCAATATAGAGAAGATATTTATGCACATCCTAGTTTTCAGTCCTTTCCAAAACAGTTCACTGATGATTACCTCCCAAACCACCTGTATGGTTAGGGTGCGAGGAAGGTATTCATACAACACCCATGGTTCAATATTGAAGTGTTCCTGAAGAGGACGAAGGATGGACGGTCAATCATCCACAGGCACTGACCTAAAGTTGCAAAGACCTTCAACATCAATGAAGGCTCAATATTCGCCTTCTGCTTCAGCAGTTTTCCAGATGAGATACATCTATCTATGTACCGTCTATGATGCTAATTTCGAAAGGTTATAGATGTCGCATGTGAAATATGGTGCTGGTGCAGTTGTGTAATGGGGTAGCTGAGTGCTGAAGCTATATGATGTTGTACTCTGATGTATTTCAATTATAAAAATGAAATATATTGCGTGCTTAATATGAAATGCCAATTAGATTAACAAATGGATTATTAATAATAGGATAATTAGCTTGCTAATTGGGTTTTTCTATTGCAAACGGTTGTTGAGAAAACACCATGGGCGGTGACCCCAGGCAACGCACACAGTTTCTAGGAATAAACTGTGATGGATTAATGAACAATCACACACGACATCCTCTTGAAAACTGTTTGCATTAGGCCACCTAGCGCAAATGTTTACCACATAAAAACTGTGTGTGATGGACAACCTTCGCCACACAGTTTCTTGTATGCACCGTGTGTGATGCATTCAATAATGCAAACGATAAATTTTTTAATACCGTGTGCAATGGAAACGCTATCACAAACGATTTAACTGGGAAAATTGTGTGTGATGTACCTGCGAACAAAAACATTTTCCTTGGAGCGACTGTGTGGGATGTATATACGAACGGAAACATTTAGCGGGGACTGACTGTGTGGGATGAACTTACGACCGGAAATGATTTCGCATGTATAATTGAATTCTTTTAGCACTACTGTACGTATAACCGTATTTGATCGCTCTTGATCGCTTTACGACCTCATTTTGCCGAGCATGTGTGCGGAGGGCATATCGACAGTTTCGGGTCATGTGGGAAGGACCCCTTGTCGGTGTCAAAACGGCGGATCTCGGTAGGGGTCCCGAATGTGCGTCTAAGGCGGATGGTAACAGGAGGTGGGGACACGATGTTTACCAGGTTGGGCCCTCTTGATGGAGGTAATACCCTACTTCCTGCTTGATTGATCTTGATGATATGAGTATTACAAGAGTTGATCTACCACGAGATCGTGGAGGCTAAACCCTAGAAGCTAGCCTATGGTATCATTGTTGTTGTCCTACGGACTAAACCCTTTGGTTTATATAGACACCAGATGGGGCAAGGGTTACACAGAGTCGGTTACAAGGGAGGAGATCTACATATCTGTATTGCCAAGCTTGCATTCCACGCCAAGGAGAGTCCCATCCGGACACGGGACGAAGTCTTCAATCTTGTATCTTCATAGTCCAACAGTCCGGCTAAAGTATATAGTCCGGCTGTCCGAGGACCCCCTAACCCAGGACTCCCTCAGTAGCCCCTGAACCAGGCTTCAAAGACGATGAGTCCGCTGCCCAGATTGTCTTCGGCATTGCAAGGCGGGTTCTTCCTCCGAATACTCCATAGAAGATTTTGAACACAAGGATAGTGTCCAGCTCTACATAATAAATTCCACATACCACCGTAGAGAGAATAACATTTCCACAAATCTAATCTGCGGACACGTTCGGCAGCATGACATCATACCACGGCCCGGTCATTATTCGAACCGTTTTTCTCAAACAGCTACTAAACATATTGCGAGGCGGTTTTCTTGGCACGTCTTGTCGAAGCAGAGATCGTGTCCCCTTATCACGGGATTCTCATCAATACGGATGTGGGTAACCCAACCGTGCCATCAATTACGACGCTTGGGGAATAAACGGTTTTACTAGGTAAGTGGGGAGGTGCAGAATCCCTGATGCCTTTATAAGGGGATAAGGACTCCCTTTCGCACCCATGCTTTCTCCTTCCCGATTCATTCCCCTTCACTCAAGCTCCAGCGCCCAAGCATTCGTTTCCTCCGCCCGCAAAGGCATTCCGAAAATGTCCGGATCGGGAACAGGAGGCAAATGGATGGCCTCTACCGTCTGGGAGAAGGATATTAAAAAGCTTCGGGAGGTCGGGTATCTGGCCAAAAAAATCAGCCATCATCTCCCGACGGTGGGACAGATTGTCCCTACCCCGGAACCCCACGAGAGGGTTTTATTCCTCCCTCACTTTGTCCGCGGGCTAGGGTTTCCCCTCCACCCGTTCGTTCGCGGCATCATGTATTATTATGGGATCGATCTGCACGATCTGTCCCCTAATTCCTTCCTCAACATCTCGACATTCATTGTCGTGAGCGAGGCCTTTCTCCGCATCTTGCCACATTTTGGATTGTGGCTGAAGATTTTCAATGTAAAGCCCAAGGTAGTGGGCGGCGAGCATGCCGAGTGCGGGGGCGCTATGGTGAGCAAGATGCCCAACGTTATATGGCCAACAGGCACCTTTAACGATTCCGTCAAGGAGTGGCAACAAGAGTGGTTTTACATCACCGAGCCGCGCGGCACAGAATGGGCCACTATTCCCGAGTTTCGATCCGGTCCCCCCCTGCGGCTCACATCCTGGGTCAAGAAGGGCCTGAGCTGGTCCTCGTCCGACGAGTTGTCGATGCTTCATATGCGTGTTAGATATATGGGGGACAAGAACATTGAACTTGTCAACGTGGTCCAGGTGATGTTAGTTCACCGGTTCCCGCCTTGTCAACACCGGACTTGCAATCTATGGGACTTCGATCCGGCCAAGCACCAAACCTTGCGGGAGCTGTTCGGCTCCTCGCACAAGGACATCTGGAAGGTGCTTTTCAAGTCCAGCAAATCATGGTCGGACTCCTCCGAAGACCATAGGTACCAACTGTCCCGCCCTGCAAGTTCGGTGAGTAATTGTCGTGGAATTGTCATGGCAGATGTCCTCTTGCAAGGACTTAGTCGTGGAGCCATCGCAACTAGGAAGCTTAAAGGGGTTAATCGGGACAAAGGACATGAGAGGTTTTATACTAGTTCGGCCCCTTACGGTGAAGGTAAAGCCTACGTCTAGTTGGGTTGGTATTGCTTGAGGTTTCGATGACCAGGGAGCGAGATACGCTATGCCCGGTTCTCGATTGGTTGTTTCTTGCCCTAAGCCGCCAACAGGTTGTCCCCTTATATACACGGGTTGATGCCCTATCGCCTTACGGAGTCCCGGCCGACTTATAAACAATGTCCGGCTCGGTGACTAGTCAAGCCTACCTTATGATACAAGTCATGCCATTATGGCGGTTTACTACAACGTGCCTTAAGTCACTTGTGGGCCTTAGGCCCCTTTGTTGAGACGCCATCTTCACGCTTGGACTTGGGCTTCTGTTTGGTAATCTCTTTACGTAACCCGGCCCCACCTGGGCGGCTTACACAAATAGTTATATCCCCAACATTAGGCCCCAGATTGATTTGAACCTATTCATGTCAATCTTAAAATAACTTAAAGCATAAATCTTCAGTCTTCTAACTGTGCAAAAGACTTTATTTAACCCGCCGTGACGTCATTCTTTGGATCCGTTTTAACCTGTCATGACGTCATCTTTTCTTTTTACTCCGCCGTATCGCCCAACGGATCTCTGTCTTTATTGTCCATTCCGGAATTCGAGGCGTCGGGGCCGCTGGATAATAATTCTTATCTCCTCGTTTCCCGTGCCATCTCAGTTATGCTCTCCTTATAAATAGGCGCGACCTAGGTTTCATTTTCACCCTTCCACTCGTCTTCTTCCTCTTGCCTCCTCTCGAGCTCCGCCGCCGCCACCGTCAAGCTTCTCGTCTTCATCGACCCAGGCCGCCGCATCAACCTGAATCGGACCAGAAACACGTCGGCGAACCTTCGCAGCTCCTCCAGACCTGTAAGTTTCCTTTCCTTCCCTGCCTAGATCTGCATTAGATCTTCTTCGAGTTCGTTGTAGTTCATCACCATTAGAGCCATTTCCTTGTTAGTTTTTCCTCCTAGATACCACTTCCGATCGAGAATGATATAAAACAACTTTGGTAGCTGTTTTCGCCCTTATCTTGGATACGAAGCAGATCTCTTTCTCTGTATGAAGGCCTTATTCAAGCCTATGAACGCATCTGCGTTGGTTTTTAGGTCTAGAAAAACTTCTTATCATAACAGACCTTTGATCTCAAATCATAGCAGAAGATTATGAAACCTGTTTTTATCACCCGGAAGACTTCTTATGTTAAATGCCTTTAACATAACTGTCCAGGTATCCGGCTTAAACGTATTCAAGAACTTTTGAACTGTTGCTAACACTTGTGGCGGCTTAAATAATGTTGCTCAATTATCCTTATGTCATTAGGCCCATTTAAGCCGCTACCTTCAGTAATTTGGATATTTTCCTCCGGGTTAAAATTTAAATTGGAACTTCTTATTTTGTAATAGGCCAATCTGTTGTCATGGCGCCTACGTCGACCAAAGCTCCTGTAACCTGCAAGTGGGTCCCATCCACTGTCACTAAAAGCAAACTGGCTGAATTTGTGAAGTCTGGCCATTTGCCAAAGAAGGAAGTCATGTCTTATCGCGTCCCTGACCCATCTCAAGAGAAGCCTCAACCCAAAGAAGGGAGGTAATAGTTTTCACGGATCACATGAGCCGGGATTTGCCCTCCGGCTCAAAGTTCTTCGAGAAGTTTTAAATTTCTTTGACCTTAGACCTCAAGACATTGGACCCAATTCCGTGTCCAATCTTTGCAATTTCAAGTCTTCGTGAGGTGTACAGGAGAGGAGCCAAGCCTGCTCTTATTCAGAGAACTGTTTTACTTGAACCGGCAGAATGGCGCGCTAACGGGCGAGTCTTGAACTTGGCGGTATCTCGATCCAATGACGGAGAGATATCTGTTTCCTTATCTTTGAGCTGCCGAGTCACCCCAAATATTGGAACCAGTCATGGTTCTATTGTCGAGATACTTCTCCGGTGATGAGCCGCCTCTGCCCGACTTCGCGCATACGAGCCTTGAGTCCAACCATCATTGGCGGATAAACCGATCGCTGTTGAATGTCGCGCTCAACCCCACCATCAAGAAGATTAAAGCTCTTACGGGAAATGGTTTAAACGGCATCGACTTGGTCCGGGTCTGGGTCACTTGGCGTATACTCCCATTAAGCCGCCGCTCTGGCTTAATGTGCACCTATACAGGCGAACAGAACGACCCAATGCACCAAAGTTCTGACGACTTACCAGATGACGTGGCAGATGCTACAACCCAGTCACTGCTGAAGGAGGGTACTGTTATCAACAACACCTTCGGGTTACTTCCCTTCTGCAAAAAGAAACCCGACCCCTGCAGTAAGTTACCAATCTTAATAAATACTCTTTAATATGTTTACCTCCTTGTACTTATAATTCCTTATCTTTCCCACAGGCCAGTGATGATTTCTGGAAAGTCAAATATGACCACGAGGCCGCCCAACAAGCCAGAGCAGCCAAGAAAAATGAAAGGAAAAACGCTAAGACGGGGACTTCAAAAAAGAAGAAACCCAGCGCCTCTGAATTGCTCAAATTGGATGACTCTTCTTCAGATGAGGAAGAGGTAATCCCTTATTCTCTTTAACTCCTTTGTTACTATTTTATTGATATTTCCGCCTTTCAGGAAGACACTGGAAACAGCCAAGCTCATGGCGAAGAGGTAACTATAATTTCCTCCGACTCAGAGCCTTTGCCAAAGCACAAAACCCGGCGGGTGACCCGGAAAGTAAGATTTTCACATCCCTTAGCTTATCAAGATCCTCAATTTCTTTTGAAGCAACAACATCTTGAGAACCGGAGGCAAACCCGGATAAGTAAGGATGTAGAACTCTCTTCCGCTTACTCGACGAAGGCGAAGCGTCGAATCGAGGTCATCTCCGCTTATGTTCTGTTTATCCTTTGGCGGGTTTAATTAGTCGACCTCTCAATTCATCAGACTCCAATTATCAGGATAACTCTCCTTCTTCTGGCGAGTCTATGCAATCCAACATGCCGGCCTTCAAGACTGCCCCTGGGTAATGTACCTTTGTTATCCTCATGTTTTGCCTTACTCATATTTTGTACTCATCCCTTTGTTTTATTCACGATTGTGCGGTGAAGCCGGTAAGAAGAGGGCAAAGAAGAATAAGCCGATTGAAGACCCGGTAGCAACGGAGCCGGAACCCGGAACCACTGCCCCTGATGCTTCTACTCATCAACCTCCTCCTGAGCCGGCCCATGAAATTCCGACACCATCTTCCGACCCGCCTCAAGAAGGCACTCTTGATAGCTCCGATAAACCGGAAATTTCTAGCCCGATCCGGACGGCTGAACCGGAAGTTGAATTCTTGAAAAGCCAGTATGTTGAGCCGGGGCGGCCCACTGTTCTTGCCAGATGTACCGCTAAGGAAGAACTTGTCAAAAGCCGGAAGACCAAATAGGACATCACTGATATGCCCACTTAAGCATTGGCGATATAGTCTCAGGCTATCTGAATCAAGTGCATAACAGCCGCGACCTGGAAATTGACATGGTGAAATAGATACAGCATAAATCTGAGGTATAACTTATATTATTTCTCCTGAATCTTACTGTACCAGCCCCCAAGTCTACTGCTTATAGGTAAATATGTCGTAGACTTAGATACCGGCTTACTGTTAGTTCACCCGGTTTACAAGAAAGTATATTTAACCCGGCCGTAATATATCAACTTTTTTAAATAAGCAATACACATTAGCCCCCAAGTGTCAAGTATCTTTACTTGTAAAGTGCTTGAGACTTTAATATGCATAATCTGACATTATAAAGTGAAATTTTCTTCAGCATACATTAGCCCCCAAGTGTCAAGGGTCTTTACTTGTAAAGTGCTTGAAACTTGAATAATACCTTACCATAACCTTACTTGTAACCCGGCGTTATTGCAGGTCTCCACCAGTCAATTCGAATTGCAGATTGCTGACCTGAAGACTTGGCTGGCAGCCCAAGACCTTGAGATTCAAAAAGCCGACTCCAAATTCGCATTCAGCACCTCTGAGCAAGAAAAGTTGAAGAAGGATTTTGACGCAGAGAAGAAGGCCTGGGTGGATGAAAAATCTTCACTTGTGACCCGGGCCGAGACAGCAGAAGCAGCTCTTGCCGAAGCAACTGCCGAACTGTCCGGCTTAAAGCACCAGATATCCCAAATGGTCTCAGCAATTTTCGGTAAGTTACTATGTGTAAATTTTGAACATCACCATGATTTATTTGATAACTATTCCGACATTATCTCCGGCTTAATTTTATATGTATAAACACAGCCCTGTGAGTACCAACTCAAGCGAATATGCTTGATCAAGCTTAAGCGGTGTACACTCTAGTGGAACAACTATACACCGGGTCACAACGTGCTTTGGCCGTTGTGGCTTTATCAAATGATACTCCTTATCTCCTGCAGGATGTGCTCAAACGGCTTGCCGTGTTACCTCAACGGATTCAGGAGTTAAGGCAGGCATCTAGTAGAGCCGGGGCCATAGCCGCCTTAAGCCGGGCCAAAGCGTTGGTTCCAGAGCTAGACTTAGCCGATGTTGCTCTTGGATATCCTAGCTTGAAGGAGGACGGATCTGCATTCAATGAATCATACTTCACCACCTGTGAGAGAGTCGTACGTCCCATGGCCACCATCATTGGCAACGATATTGATCTTACGAAGTATCAACCGGGTTATGACAACGAGAACCGGAGGATTCCAACTCCGCATTATGATGATGTCAGCATGATCCCTCCAACTCGTAAGCATACCTTTGCTCCTGAAGTTGACCCGGCCAGTTTAATAGATGATGAAGCTGAATTTGAAGCCTTAAGCGGCATTGGTGGACCTCGTCAACCTTCCGGACAAAGCAGCGATTTAAGAGGCGGAGAAGGATAACCCGGAGTCGTCAAGTCCACTAAAGGAGTAACCCGCCTGGCACTAAGTCTTTGAAAAAATAATGCTTCATTATTCAGACTCGGGGAGTCTTGTAATAGGGTAGAAAAACTTCTTAACTCTGTCATGCCTTCGCGCATGTTTGTGGTACTTAACAATGTCTCAAGCCGCTATCATTACACACTGCCGGCTTACATGAATTGCTTCTTGACATCCAAAAGCTTTTTGCTTGACCCTGTGTATAAAAACAAAAATTTCTTTGGCATCTCACCACATCCGGGGTCGTGTAAAATAATATTAACCTGGAGTATGAACCAAAACATCATAAGTATCAGCTGGTTTAAGGCGTACATTACCGGCTTACCTGTTCCCAAAAAATGCAGAGCAGTTACTTAACTTCGAAAATTGGCACATATAATGTTTACCTGGCCCTTAATATTATTCACTCTTATAGAATAAGGTAAACCTAATTTTCAAAGGCCTCTGATTGAATACGATCAAGAGAACCGCTCCAAAGGGTAAGCTAAGATTCGGATACGATCATATAGCCCCCAATGGCTTTGGCGATCCGATCAAGTGGGTATCGACGACTATGTTCTCTTTGGTTGAATCGACCTATGTTTGAACAGAAGCCCCAAGTGACCATGAGAGTTGTTTAATGACGCTGATTCAATACGATCCACGCCGACCCAAAGAGGTTAAGCTATGATTCAAATATGATCAAGAAGCCCCCAAGTGGGTTTGGCAAGATGCCAATCAATTGGGTATCGACAACTATGTTCTCTTTGGTTTGAATACGACCTATGTTTGAACAGAAGCCCCAAGTGACCATGGCTCGATTCAGATATGATCATAAGCGGACCAAAGGAAAACCGGATTCAGATATGATCCGCTCTCGTTAGTCGCTTCCACCACCAGTAAAGAAGACACATAAACCTTGTAGGATGGAAAGGAAGAGGTCCTGCTTTATTGCTTTATATAATATATACATTGCTAAAAAATAAAAACAAATATACTCTGAAAGTCGGTGGCTTAAGTATAGTAGGGCCGGAGATGCGCTATGTTCCACGGACGACGGGTCTCTTCCTCCGACTTACGTGAATCTTTGTGCTCTCGAACATCAATGAGGTAATATGACCCGTTGTTGAGATTTTTGCTGACCACGAGAGGTACTTCCCAAGGAGGGGACAACTTGTGCATATCAGATTGATCCTGGATGAGCCGGAGCACTAAATCACCTTCCTGGAAAGTTCTGCTTCTAACCCGGCGGCTGTGATAACGGCGCAGGTCTTGCTGGTAAATCACCGAGCGGGCTATTGCCAAGTCTCGCTCTTCATCCAACAAGTCAAGTGCATCCTGACGAGCTTTTTCATTATCAACCTCAATGTACGCCGCCACCCGGGGTGAATCATGTCGGATGTCACTTGGCAGAACCGCCTCTGCTCCGTACACCATGAAGAAAGGTGTATAACCAGTAGACCTGTTAGGCGTTGTGTTGATGCTCCATAGCACAGAGGGTAACTCCTCCACCCAACAACACGGAGTTCGCTGTAAGGGAACGAAGAGCCGGGGTTTGATACCTTCCAAGATCTCTTGATTAGCTCTTTCTGCTTGACCGTTAGACTGGGGGTGAGCAACAGCCGAAACATCAAGCCGGATGTGCTCTTGTTGACAGAACTCTTCCATGGCACCCTTGGAAAGATTAGTACCATTATCAATTATAATACTATGCGGAAAACCAAAACAAAAGATCACCTTCTTGATGAACTGAACCGTCGTGGCTGCATCACACTTACTGACCGGCTCTGCTTCAACCCACTTGGTGAATTTATCCACTGCCACCAACAGGTGTGTCTCCTTATCTTTATACCTTTTGAAAGGTCCAACCATATCAAGCCCCCAGACAGCAAACGGCCAAATAATCGGAATCATCCTCAATTCTTGAGCCGGCACATGAGCTCGTCGTGAGAATTTTTGACATCCGTCACATTTGCTGACCAGATCCTCCGCATCAGCATGAGCCGTCAGCCAATAAAAACCATGACGAAAAGCCTTGGCTACCAGAGACTTTGAACCGGCATGATGACCGCAATCACCTTCATGAATCTCACGAAGTATCTCCTGATCCTCCGTAGGCGATACACAACGTTGAAACGCCCCAGTGACGCTGCGGTGATGCAACTCGCCACGAACAATCGTCATGGATTTGGACCGCCTGATGATTTGTCTTGCCAAGGTCTCGTCCTCAGGCAACTCTCCCCGGGTCATATAGGCTAAGTATGGGACCGTACAGTCCGGGATGGCATGGAGAGCCGCCACCAGCTGCGCCCCGGTCCAGCATCGCAAGCTCTTCCTCTGTAGGCACTCGACGTAAGGGTTATGCAAAATGTCAAGAAAAGTATTAGGCGGCACCGCTTACGCCGAGACCCCACCGCTTAAAGCATCTGCCGCCTCATTCTTCCTTCGATCAATGTGCTCTACTTGATAACCTTTGAAGTGCCCAGCCACCGCATCAACTTCACGACGATAAGCCGCCATAAGGGGATCCTTAGAATCCCACGTGCCTGACACCTGTTGAGCGACGAGGTCTGAATCGCCCAAGCATCTTACCCGGCTCAAATTCATCTCTTTGGCCATCCGGAGGCCATGGAGTAAAGCCTCGTATTCAGCTGCATTGTTAGTACAGGGAAACATAAGCCGGAGCACATAACAAAATTTGTCACCTCGGGGAAGTTAAACGACTCAGCCCCGAGCCTTCCAACTGCCAGGACCCATCGAAGTGAATAGTCCAATACGTGTTATCCGGCTTCTCCTCTGGTGCCTGCAACTCCGTCCAATCATTGATAAAGTCCACTAGGGCTTGAGACTTGATAGCTGTGCACGGCATATACTTCAAACCGTGAGGCCCAAGCTCGATGGCCCACTTGGCAACTCGTCCTGTGGCTTCCCTGTTCTGGATGATGTCTCCCAAGGGGGCTGAACTTACCACAGTTATAGGATGACCCAGGAAGTACTGCTTTAGCTTCCGGCTTGCCATGAACACCCCATAAACAAGTTTCTCCCAATGCGGATACCTTTGCTTGGACTCTGTGAGCACCTCACTGATGTAATAAACCGGCCGCTGAACTGGATGCTCCTTGCCAGTCTCCTTACGCTCCACCATAATGGCCACACTAACAGCACATGAGTTAGCAACAACATACAATAGCGATGGCTCTTTATCAATTGGAGCTGCGAGAACCGGCGGCTCAGCCAATTGTATCTTTAAATCTTCAAAGGCAGCATCAGCAGCCTCACTCCAGACAAAGGTGTCTGTTTTCTTCATCATCTGATACAGCGGTAGAGCCTTCTCCCCTAGCCGGCTTATGAATCGGCTTAAAGCAGCAACGTGACCCGCCAGTCGCTGAACATCATTGATGCACACCAGTTTAGCGAGAGAGGTAATCGCCTTGATCTTCTCCGGGTTAGCTTCAATGCCCCTGTTTGAGACCAGGAATCCCAAAACTTTGCCTGCAGGTACACCAAATACACACTTGTCCAGGTTAAGCATCATCTTATAAACCCGGAGATTATCAAAGGTTTCCTTTAAGTCGGAGATCAAGGTTTCCTTCTGTCTGGACTTCACCACAATGTCATCCACATAAGCATGAACATTGCGCCCAATCTGATTGTGGAGACAATTATGCACACACCGCTGATAAGTCGCCTGGGCACTCTTGAGCCCAAACGGCATAGACACATAGCAGAAGGCTCCAGATGGATTAATGAAAGCCGTCTTCTCCTGGTCCTTAACTGCCATCTTGATCTGATGATAACCAAAGTAAGCATCCAAAAAACTCAACCGCTCGCAACCCGCTGTAGCATCGATAATTTGATCAATGCGGGGCAGAGCAAAGGGATCAGCCGGACAAGCTTTATTTAGGTCCGTGTAGTCCACACACATCCGCCAGGTGCCGTTCTTCTTGAGCACAAGCACCGGGTTAGCCAACCACTCCGGGTGAAAAACTTCCATGATGAACCCGGCCGCTAAGAGCCGAGCGACCTCCTCCCCTATAGCCTTTCGCCTTTCCTCATAGAATCGCCAAGAAACCGCTCGACCGCTTATACTTCGGATCAATATTAAGAGTGTGCTCACGAGTTCTCTCGGGACACCCGACATGTCGAAGGTTTCCATGCAAAGATGTCCGGTTCTCACGGATGAACTCGATGAGCGCGCTTTCCTATTTGGGATCCAAATTGGTACCGATGTCGAACTCGCTTGGAAGAGTCGCCTGGAGTGAAGTCAACCAGTTTTGTCTCGGCGGTCGACTTAAATTTCAACGTCGAGTCTTGCTCCGTGGTTGGCTTCTTCAAAGAGGTCATATCTGCCGGGTCAACATTAGTTTGATAAAACTTCAGCTCCTCTTTAGCACAAACGGATTCAGCATAAGCCGCATCGCCTTCCTCGCACTCCAAGGCCACCTTTCGACTCCCATGCACAGTGATGGTGCCCTTGTAACCCGGCATCTTGAGTTGCAGATAAACATAACACGGCCGAGCCATAAACTTGGCATAAGCCGGCCGTCCAAACAGAGCGTGATATGGGCTCCTGATTTTGACTACCTCAAACGTCAGCTTCTCAGCCCTGGAATCATATTCGTCTCCAAAAGCCACTTCCAGCTCGATCTTTCCAACGGGATATGCCGACTTACCAGGTACCACCCCATGAAAAACAGTGTTAGACGTCCTCAAGTCCTTATCAGTTAGACCCATACGGCGAAAGGTCTCATAATAGAGAATATTGATGCTGCTTCCGCCGTCCATGAGTACCTTAGTGAATTTATATCCACCAACCCGAGGGGCCACCAAAAGGTTAATCGACCGGGTTATCAACCCGGAGGGGGTGATCTTTCTACTCCAAATGATAGGCTGCTCGACCACCTCGGATAACGGGAACCGCCGTTCAACCGAATTCACAGCCCTTTATGAACCTTTCCGTCACGTTTACACAAGTTAGTGGTAAACACATGGTATTGCCCACCGCTCAACTGTTTTGGATGGCTCGATAACTCGACCGCCGCTGCCGCTGTCCTCCTTGACCAGACTGCTGCTGATTATAGCCACCTTGACCACCTTGAAAACCGGAACTTGAGTCGCCACCCGGGCCATGGAAACCACCTGCTCCTGAACCGCCGCCTGATCTGTGATTGCCATCAAACATGTTTGAATTATTGAAAGCCTTCATGATCGCGCAGTCCTTCCATAAGTGGGTGGCAGGATTTTCCCGAGTACCGTGTCTTGGACAAGGCTCATTCAGAAGCTGCTCGAGAGAAGGACCTGAGCCACCAGATCGAGGGGGTGCTCTCCCCTTACGCTTCTTGTTATTACCTTGGGCATTAGCATTGGCCACCAACGCCGGGTTACCGTCCGGCTTACGCTTGTTGCCACCTTGACTTACCGGGTGATGCTGCTGACCCTTTCCATTGTCATTCTTCTTTCCTTTCCCTGTCTTTTCCTCCTCGGACGCGGGATCATCGGTAGTATCAGAATCGACATATTTAACCAAAGCCGCCATCAGCGTACCCATGTCATTGCAATCACGCTTAAGGCGCCCTAGCTTCTGCTTTAGCGGCACAAAACGACAATTTTGATGGAGCATAAGTACCGCAGAGCCGGCGTCCATCTTATCAGATGAATGTATTATTTCCTTGACCCGGCGCACCCAATGAGTTGTGGACTCACCCTCCTCCTGCTTACAATTGGTCAAGTCCACAATGGACATAGATTGCTTGCAAGTATCCTTAAAGTTCTAGATAAACCGGGCCTTTAACTCTGCCCATGAACTGATGGAATTGGGAGGCAAACTTTTCAACCAAGATCGGGCCGTTCCATCTAACATCATGGTGAAATACTTAGCCATTGTCGCGTCGCTGACTTCCAATAACTCCATGGCCATCTCATAACTTTCAATGCATGCCCCCGGCTGTAAGTCGGCCGTGTAATTCAGCAACTTTCAAGGTCCTTTGAAATCCTTGGGCAGACGCACATCCCGACGAGCCGGCACCAGACAAGGGACACCACCTGTTCTAGTGGCGACTCTGCCCAATGTAAGTCATTGGATACCGGGAGACCATCATATGCCGCGTCGCCGGGCCGCTAATTGAGCCGCCTGCTCATCCTCCCCGACGCAATCGATTCTGCACTGGTTATCGCCACGGGTTGGTTACGACGCTGGGCATTGCTTGATAAAGCTTCGACTCCATGTGCCTGCCAGAACTCGAGACTCCGGTTTGGACGAGGTGCTATCCAAGGCCGAGGAGTGGAATGAATCTGTCCTGTTGTAAGAATAGGTCTCTTGCTGTGCCAAGGCCGTCTGAAGAAGATCCCTAACCCTCCGGGTTTCCACCTCCGTCGGGTCATCACCATCCACTGGAAGAGCCGCCAGACGCGCCGATGCTGCTATCAAGTTCTCCATAGGGTTGGAAAAGTGGCCCGGAGGTGTCGGTATGTATCGGGGCGAGGCCATGCTCCCGTGAAGAGGTGCCATCTCTCGAGGCTGAACCGGCCCTCCAGCTCCGGGTGTCATAAATTGATTGGCTTCGGGCGGATTGCTAGGACCAGCTCCGGGTGTCGTGAAAATATTCCGAGGATCATAAACCGGAGGCAGACGGGACTGGGTCTTCTGATGTCTCCTTCTCATCACCTCATTGGACGCATTCAGACTCATGTTAAGCCGGAAAGCTCATTTCGAGTCGCTGCGCCGTGCATCCAAAGCTGCCCGCTCCGCAGCTAGCCCGGTGTCCTCACCGCCAAGGCCTCCTTGGCCGTGGCTATCTCCTCACGCACCTTTGCCGCCTCCGCGTTATGCTCATCTCGATTTGCAGGAATAACCGTGGTGGTTAACGAGGCCGTCAACTTGTCCATAAGATCGATCAAGACTGAGCCGGCGGGCGCTGGGCCTCCTGCCCGCCGCCTCGACCCGACATCATTCTCTGTCGCAGCCGCCGAAGTTGGCTGGGTTGGGTACCAGCCATGAAGACTCCTGCCCAGCTTGGCAGCTCATAGCAATCTGGAACGCTAGAGTCGTCAGAACAGCCCCCAAGCATGCCTTCTTGGACCTGATACAGAGAATCAGTTGAAGCGGAGGACGAATCGTCATCTGATGGGACGACCATCTCTTCGCCATCTTTAGATCCTTCAGAAAGTGCCTCTCCATGAATACAACCCATAAAGGCACGCTTCATGGTAGGTTGAATCTGGGCGGGTCTCGCACACTGAGCCGTCTCAATGAGGTCGGTGCAGATGTCCGGCTCTGGGCCCGGCTCACCAATCTTGCCGATGAAGACGTGGATTCCGCCAAAGGGGACCCGGTACCCGTACTCAATTGAGTCGGCCTCGAGGCCCCAGCCTTCGTTGTCGATGTAGATCTTGTCGCGACGACTCTTGGTCATCCGCCCATCACGTATCCCTTGAGCCCTTGAAGCTGCCTTCAAGAACTCAACCACTGCGGCGCTGGCCCCACGGTGGGCGCCAACCGTCGTGGAATTGTCACTGCAGATGTCCTCTTGCAAGGACTTAGTCGTGGATCCATCGCAACTAGGAAGCTTAAAGGGTTAATCGGGACAAAGGACACGAGAGGTTTTATACTAGTTCGCCCCTTACGGTGAAGGTAAAGCCTACGCCTAGTTGGGTTGGTATTGCTTGAGGTTTCGATGACGAGAGCGAGATATGCTATGCCCGGTTCTCGATTGGTTGTTTCTTGCCCTAAGCCGCCAACAGGTCGTCCCCTTATATACACGGGTTGACGCCCTGTGGCCTTACAGAGTCCCGACCGGCTTATAAACAATGTCCTGCTCGGTGACTAGTCAAGTCTACCTTATGATACAAGTCATGCCATTATGGCGGTTTACTACAACGGGCCTTAAGTCACCTGTGGGCCTTAGGCCCCTTTGTTGAGACGCCATCTTCACGCTTGGACTTGGGCTTCTGTCTGGTAATCTCTTTACGTAACCCAGCCCCACCTGGGCGGCTTACACAAATAGTTATATCCCCAACAGTAATCGTACTTTTCGCCCACATAACCCAAGGGGAGCGCTTAATGTGCTTTCCATAATTCTCTTAGGGCTGGACGAAGAAGGCGGAGCGGATCCATTGTCCGGCCCCGCTGCCTGAAGAACCGGCCATCCCTCTTCTGACGAAGATGCTGGTCCCGGCGCCTTACAAGGTGCCAAAGAAGACGACCGAGAAGGAGGCCAAAAAGACCCGGGGCGGCCTTCGTCGCTGCGGCACTTCAGACACAATATCTGAAGGCTCTGATGCCCGTTCCGCCTCTGAAGAGGACGAGGAGGAGGAGGAAGATTAATCCCTTGCGGGGGAAAGAAAGAAAAGGATGGCCTCTACACACTTGGAGTCCGAGTCGCCCAAAAGGGGAAAAGCTCCTCTCCCGGAGGAGTTCGCTGCCGCCGCCGCCAGTGGCCCAGCGGGGGACCCCAGGGTCCAGCCCCTGGTGAATCCTTGAGTATATATAGTCGGAACATGCTTATGCGTCCAGACTTATCATGGCATAATATATTTAATCTGAGCCATACGTTTTTTGTAGTCCGGCGAGGCCCCGTACCGAACAATCCTCATCGGAGGATTCGCTGAGCTCGGATGCTATGGAAATCGGGACGCCCCTGAAGGCCCCTTCCTCCAAACAATTGGATACCACCGAGGCTTCGTCCGGAGGGACCTCGGCCCAGGAGGAGAGGGAAAGACCGCGAAGGCAGCGCCTGGAGGTCAAACTTCAGGGGCCGAACACATAGGGGAGCAGATTCCCATGGGAGCTGACGTCGGGGGCCATCTTGAATTCGGCTCCTAGCCGGATGTCGTTCTGGAGACCAATACGGTTCCAGAATCGAGCAGGCAGCCTCTCTCAGCTGGAGGAGGTATACCGGTGACCTCTGTCCAACCAGAGGCGTCAGATGCTTTGTTGGTGGCGCTGGAAGGCGCCTCCATCGTCGATGAACACCGTGCCATTATGGGTGCGGTGATTGAGAAGATTCAGTCTGCTAAGAGTGGACTGAACGGAGATTGTATCAGCCTTATAAAAGGCTTTGAGGTATGCTTTAAGAGTTTTCGAAGAGTGTCATAGTATAGATAGTAGCCCCTGATACACTGTTCGGTGAAAGAAAGAACCGGACAGAGGATTGAATTTATGTTCGCAGGAGGACTCATTGAATGACATCTATTTCTCTTCTGTTATAAGCAGGCGTCTGTGGCGGCTGCTGCTTCTCATACTGCGGAGATCTCCAGACTGAATCGAAGTCTGGAGCGGGCCCAAGAGGAACTTGGCCAATTGAAAGTGCAGTTGAGAGATAAACAAGGTATGCACAAGTCTTGTTCGCGTTTATTGCGAATTAATTTTGGGCATGAAATAAGCGTCATGATTTGCGTTTAGGGATTGTGACCGAAGTCGAAGCCCTTAAGAAGGCTGTGGCCGAGGCCGAGAAAAGGGCAGCCACAGAGCAGGCTCTTCGTGAGAAGCATGAGGCCAGGGTTATTACAGCTGAGCAGGAGCTGCAAGAGGCCGTGAGGAAATGTGAGACCTTGGAGCAGAATTTAACGGAGAAAGAATCCGAACTTACCAAGGCGCATCAGGCCACAAGCGATGCCCGGGGAGAAACCCAAAGCGCCCTGCAGGGGATCCAAGAGGCGAGAAAGATCGCGGCGGGTAAGGCTTTTTCCATGTAAAGCAAGCATTTGAGGGGAAAACCATGTTTCTAATTTTGAACCCGGATTTCTCAGGGGTATTTGCCGAGCTACCCCGCAGCGTATCAGATGCCGCCCAATTCTACCAAGCCGAAGAAAGGAACACTGCAGATAAGCTCATCTAGTCGCAATATTTGGCACCGAATTATCCGATGCCTTTTGCCGATCAACTGAAACAGCTGATCGAACTACATAAGGCGGCGGAACTAGCCATGAAAGATTTGGTTATCCGGCTATGGCCTGCCGAGCCTATTCCAAGCAGCTACTTCGGGCTCGTGAAGCGGCTTGTAAGCGCTTGCCCTCGACTTGACGTCATCAAGCGGTCGGTCTGTATAGAAGGTGCGTGAATGGCCTTCACCCGCGCAAAGGTGCACTGGGGGAAGATGGATGCTGAAAAGCTGATGACCGAAGGGCCGCTAGAGGGGAAGGAGCACCGCAAGCCCGAATTGTATTATGAGAGTGTCCTAAAAGGATCCTACCTTGCAGCGGAGCTATGCACCAAGGACATTATATTTCCATGAATGCCAATCATGTTGTCCTTTGTAATATTTAAACAAAGTCATTTATTTGTTGCTTGTTATATAAAAGTTTACCCTCCTGTGCGGCCGTTTTATATGCTAAACCTGAGAGTTGGCCAGTCGTCGGCTTCTGCCCCCACGTAAGAAGTACGGGGGTGTTCGGGGTAAACCTGAGTACTCTTTATCCCAGTTTTGGGTCCTTCGAAGGAGGTGCTCAACACAACGAACCAGGAAATCGGACTATAGGGCTTTGTCACTCTCACTTAGCCATAGGAGCTTTAGTATGGTAGGCGCAGCCCTTGGTGTTCGGAAGACCGTACTAGGGGCTCTATAAGCACGTGATTGGAGAAAAAACCGATCCATCGCACGCTGCATTGGTTATGGCATTATGCGGGAGAAATCCTTAAAGATTTTGTGACCTCTCGAATAGCTGACCAGCTCTCGCCGTATCATGACAGTCAGCCGCTTTCTCTCGAGGTGCTCGTCGAAGAACCGGGACACAATCGCAGATAGTTCTCCCAAAGGCTACCTTAGCCGATATAGCGGGAACGTAAGGTACCAAAACATGGGAGCCGGGCAAACCCAACTATTGACCCAAGACATGATTCGGAGCTGATGCATATAATGCTATAGTTTCGGGGTGCCGAACTTCCATGAAGGTGTTCGGACTTTATTGTCGTGTTATGGGTAAAACGAAGCCCCTGGCATATTTTAAGGCATATCGCTGTGTACGGATGCCACTTGACAAAAGAATTTCGATAAGAAATACCAGAAGGTAAACATCGTATAAATTCACATGTTGTATTTGAATAGTACGTCTATGCGTATGAGTACAAGTAATGTGATAAAAGGGGAATATGATTGCGGAACCTGCTGAGACCAGGGGGAAGAGGCTGAGTGCGGATCCGTAATATAGCCGGATGGTCATTGCGGGGAATGTCTAAGGATTCCCCTGTGTGTTCAAGATGCCTCCGTATAGCCCGTCCTGGTCGGCCCGAAGGTGAACCTACGAAGGAAACGAAAGAAATATTTGCGTGCCGGAGAGCGGTTGAGCCGCTGATTCGGCCTGTCCTGGCCTTCGCCGGAGTGTTCAATTGAGCTCTGGATGAGCCGGGCTATCCTTCCACGGAGTAGTTCGGGGTCCCTTGACGGTGTCCGGGAGCCTGGACGTTGACTCGAGGATCGGCTGCAAGGTGCTGCTCGTTGCTTCTGCTGCTAAAGCAGTGGTGTATTTGTTGGTGCCGAAGGAAGGTTGGGACTTGCCATTAACTGTGATGACGCCGCGTGGACCGGGCATCTTGAGCTTACGGTAGGCATAATGTGGCACCGCGTTGAATCGAGCGAACGCGGTTCGTCCGAGAAGTGCCTGATAATCACTGTGGAAAGGGACGGTTTCGAAGATTAACTATTCGGTACGGTAATTTTCGCGCGATCAGAAGACTACCTCAAAGGCAATGGAACCTGTACAGCAGGCTTCCACACCTGGTATAATGCCTCTGAAAGTGGCTTTAGTGGGTTTGGTCGCCAAATGATCGATGCCCATCTTGCGCACTATTGTCGGCGTTCTGGGAACGGGGGTCCCCAGACTTGCCTGCCTGCGGCCTGCGGTGTGGCTCAACTGGGGTCCCAGTGCAGCCCAACTTCATCAGCTCAAGCTCAAGACCCTCGCGAGGGGCCAAGCCTCGTGGGGCGGACGACAGGAAGCTTCCTCAGGATCAGCCTCATCAGGCAGGCTCGCGAGGAGGCAGAGAGATCAAGGCAAGGGCACCTCCCGAGGAGCCCATGACGCAAGCCATGACGATCGAGACTAGGCGGGCGCCAGGCGGGCGCCGGCCTGCGCAGTGTCCTTGTTTCCCCTTCGGTGCAAAGAGGGCAAGCACAGACCAAGGCATCAGGCAAAGGTTACCATTCCGGTGCAACGAGAAAAAGACCAGCAGAGCGGCAGGACGGAAGTCACCGTGGAGCACAGGACCACGTCATCGCCAGTGCTTTTGGCAGCCCAAGACCACCTTTAGTCAGGATAACTTCTACTAGATGTTCCCCTTCAAAATGGCCAATTGTTGGCGCCCTTCCCGCTTAATATTTGGGAAGAGGCCCAGGGCCTCCCTCTATAAATAGGACTAGCCACCATAGTAGAGGGGATCAGATCCTTTCCAAGCGGGACACACCGCACCAGCTCAAGAACACCTCTCGCGAGGCTGTTCTTCCCTTGTACTGTCCATCATCAGCCCAAGAGGCAATCCACCACACCACACACTGGAGTAGGGTATTACACCACAATGGTGGCCCGAACCAGTATAAATCTCGTGTCCCTTGAGTGTTCTTCTTTCTGGCCTAGATTCCTTGCGAGCCATCGAGACGCGAGTAGGTAGGGGAAAGATCTTCGCGCGAACCCCAGAGTTCGAACCTTAAGGGTCTGCCAGAACCCGAAATCCGACATTTGGCGCGCCAGGTAGGGGTGCACCGGAGTTCTCCCACCCGACGACCCGCTCTCCACCAACATCGCGTTTCGCCCTCATGGCGGATAACGCATCGCCCGCTTCGGCAGCCGATGCCGGCACTGTGGCCAGGGGGCTCCAAGCCTTGGCCCCCACCTTGCGACAGGTGCAGTGGCCACACAAGTTCAAGCCTAAGATGCCACTGTGCTACAACGGCGCGACGGATCCGCTGGCTTTCCTGCTGGCGTATGGGGAGGCCGTCCTCAAGGCCGGGGGCGACAACCGGGTGATGGCCAGCTGGTTTCCCATGGCCCTCACCGGCATTCCGCACATGTGGCTGCTCCACCTACCGACGGCTTCTGTGACCTCCTGGGGGGGAGCTGCGCGACCTCTTCCTCGCCCATTGTGCTGCACTAGTGCCCCCGGTCGTCGCAACTCTCCTGGGTGGCTCACAGGCACCACCCTCGAGCCGCCACGTCAAGCCATTCACCCGCCACATCGGCACCGCCTCCAAGTGCCCAGAAGCCCCCCCGGGCTGGGTGGCGCCCGAGGCCGATCTGACCTTCGACTCGGATGATCACCCCTCCAACCCCACCGGTTCGGGCGCGCTCCCGATGCTGTGCACCCCCACCATCTGCCAAGTGGTCGTCACCAGGACCCTCATCGACGGCGGTACCGGCCTCAACATGCTCTCGATGGAGGCCTTCAGCCTCCTCCACGTGCCACTAGAGCGGCTTCAGCCCAGCAGGCCTTTCTCGGGCGTCAGTGTCGGCTCCACCACCTCCTTGGGACAGATCCGCCTCCCAGTGACCTTCGACACCTACAAAAACTTCCGGACAGAGCTGATCGACTTCGTCATCGCCCCCATCAGCCTCCCCTACAATGCCATCCTCGGCTATCCGGCCTTGGCACGGTTCATGGGAGCAACTCACCCGGCGTACAACCTCATGAAGATGCCCGGGAGCGGCGGCGTCCTCATCGTGTCAGGAGACACAAGGGATGCACTGCAGGCGCTCAAGCTTGCTTTCAAGACGGCCGCGGTGGCGCAGCCCACCAGCGCCGACGCTCTCGAGCCCAAGGGGGCCGCGCCGGCTAAGAAGAAGCAGCTATTCACCCAAGACAAGGCGGAAACCAAGCAGGTACCGGTCGACGAGGACGGATGCACTAACGCCACCTTCACCATAGGTGCCAATCTCGAGCCCGAGCAGGAGGAGGCCTTGGTGAGGTTCCTGCGCGCTAACAAGAAGGTGTTCACATGGAAACCTGATCAGTTAGCAGGGGTCCCGAGGGGTGTGATCAAGAATCACCTCAACGTGTGCCTCAACGTGCGCCCCGTGAAGCAGAAGGCGAGGCGACAGTCCACTGAGAAACAAGCTTTCATCGTTCAAGAGACCCGAAAGCTAGAGGCAGCAGGGGTTATCCGCGAGGTCCGCTACCCAGATTGGCTAGCTAATCCGGTCGTCGTGCCAAAAAAGGGAGGAAAGGAACGCATGTGTGTCGACTTCACCAACCTCAACAAAGCCTGCCCGCAGGATCCATTTTCGCTCCCCCGCATCGACCAGATAGTCGACTCCACCGCAAAGTGTGATCTATTGTGCTTCCTAGATGCCTTCTCGGGCTATCGCCAGATCAAGATGGCGGTAGAAGACGTGGAAAAAATGGCTTTCCTGACCCCATGTGGAGTGTACTGCTATACATGCATGCCATTTGGGTTGCGCAACGCAGGCGCGACCTTTCAGCGGCTGATGGACATCGCCTTGGGCCGGCAGCTCGGGAGGAACGCTGAAGCTTACGTCGACGACATTGTGGTGAAGTCTCAGGAGGCAAAAACCCTGATACAGGACCTGAAAGAAACCTTTGCGAGCCTCAATGAAGTGGACCTGTGACTCAACCCGGATAAGTGCGTGTTTGGAGTCCCCTCGGGCAAGCTCCTGGGTTTCCTCGTGTCCCACAGAGGCATCGAGGCCAACCCGGAGAAGGTCAAAGCAGTCGAAGACATGAGCCCGCCGAGGACCCTCAGAGAGATGCAGAAGCTCACCGGGCGCATAACCGCGCTAGGGCGCTTCATCTCCAAGCTGGGGGAACGAGCACTGCCCTTCTTCAAGCTGATGAAGAAGAAGGGCCCCTTCGAATGGACTGAAGAGGCCGACAAGGCATTCCAAGATCTCAAGAGGTACCTTACCAGCCCTCCAGTGATGGTAGCTCCGCGTCCTCGGGAGCCCCTGGTGCTCTACCTTGCGGCTACCCCCTACTTCGCCAAGCCTTGGTGGCGGTCAGGGAGGAGCGCCGGACCGAGGACGCAGCGACCGTCCGGGCTGAAGCAAAGCGAAGCCAAGGGGGCCTCACCGGAGTAGTCGTCAGAGTTGGGGAAGAAGATCGGATCCGATGTTGCGGTTGATCCTAGAGGAAAGGAGATCACGGGACGGTGGAGAGGAGATCATATAAACCTCGGGAGAGGTCGAGAGTGGCGGCGTGCACTTGGCGGCGGCGGTGGTGCTTTGCTGCTGCTCTTCATGGAGAGGAGAGGAGAGGAGAGGTGTTGGTTTGATGTGTTGGGGGGGGTGCTTGGGTATTTATAGTGGGGAGGGAGGGTTTTGCTTGGAGTAGGGGACAAGAATTAGAGTAGGATTAGGAATCCTAGGAATAAAAACGGAATAACGAAACGGGATCAAATCCTACTAGGATTTGTAAAAGAATAGGAAACCTTGGCTCCCTGGCTCTCTAGGTGGGTGCGTGCGATGGCCTTGGCCTTGGCCGGCCGGCTGGTTGGCGGCTTGGGCCTTTGGCCAAAGGCGCTGCGATTTTTTTTAAACAAACAGAGAGGAAAACAAAATGATAAAATAAAATAAAATGAAAATATTATATAGGCATATAATATATCAAAATTTTCAGAAAAAGACTTGCTACATGATGAACATTATTCTAGCATTAAATAAAATACACACAAATTTAAATAAAGCAAAGAGTGCTTCTGGTCCAATAAAATCCAACAAAAATCATTTTAAAATACCAAAATGACTTCAAATTAATTTCTCTCCAATTTTACGATGTAGGGAATCATGTTACCCTATTTTCCATATATTTTGTTTTGGAGAAAAATATTTTGAATAAAAATCAAATAACTCCAAATTGGAAATAAATTCAAAGAACTTTGGATTTAATTCTTTTAAAACTCCCAACTCATATTTCATTTAATTTGAAGAAGTCATTTTATCTTCTCTCGTGAAAATCATTGAGTTGCATAAAGTCTCGAATTGAAATATTTCCAAATGGAATTCAAATCTTTTCAAAACCCTTTTCATTTATTTAAATGGAAGAAGTCATATCATCTTCTCTCTAGGGTTTTGTGTTTGAATTGAATTTGAATTCATGGAGATCATAAATGCAAGGTGAAAGTTTGGGAATGTCATTTCATTCCTCTCAATAAACTTTCAAAAGTTTCAAATTTCACTCAATTTCACACAATCAGTTACACAACAATCAAACAAACAAGCATAATTATTTATTTAATATAATATTCCAAAATTTAGAATTTTGGGATGTTACAAATCTACCACACTTAAAATGAATCTCGTCCTCGAGATTCGAAGAGGCTAGCAAGAAAAGGGTTAGGGTTTGGGGGTCTTCTAGCAAATCCATTGATCTGTATGGTCTAGTGTGCTACCACACTTAGAGGCATGGTTATGGTTCCATCAAAACTTATATACTCCATCCTTACCGTTGACAGTGTCGGTCTTCTCAAATCGTAAGGATAATTCCTTCTCTGGGCTCTTCCGGTGGTTGCATAACCTTTTCCTCAATTCTTTTGTCCTTTTTCCTCTTGGTAAGGTTATTCCGGGACTGGGTCTTCATAGCTGATAGGTCTGTCGCCAACCCTAATCAACTATTCGATATTCTCGTGGTGGTCAACAAATAATGGTTTCTCCTGCAGGAAATGGGCCTAGTTTAAATCTCACCGTATAACCTACGATTGGCAACGGTTGCCTGTAAAGGGTTCCATCGTCCTACCATTCTATGGTTTTATGGCTTGACGTGTTGACACTCTTCTAAGGTTTTCAAGGCTCTCTGATTTTCCATCAACATATGATAGTTTATGATAGAAGTCTCCGGTATGGGGGCCAATCCATCCCGTGCACTTGAACCATTACTAACTATGCGGACATTGAATCACGATTCTAACACTTGGTCATACTCACAAGCATTGCAGAATTTCTCTGTATTGAGCAGGGTTGGGTAAATCCATTGATTACGCAAACTGAACAAAACATCTATCGTTCTTCACACTCTTAGGTTTTTGCGTAATCTCCTATGAAACGTTTGCTGACGAAATCACAGCTTCTTCCAAAATTTCTTCTTCCAGTGGGTACTTGACCCTTATTAATTCCCGGGCCTGTGGGTTATGAGCCCACTTCAACACTTGTACAAATTTCACTCATCCTTGGAGTTACAATTGCTCCATTACACCACTTTAAATCCAATAACATTTCATTTCTTCATACCATCATATCAAAGATAAAACTCCAACTCATTTTTTTCCAAACTCCAACCTGTGGGACACATTTCCATTTCCATTGGTCTAGTGTTCTTCATAGGGTACTATCACCCTAAAAATCAAATCCATCCATAGACCATATTTCTCATATCCTCGAAAATGGTCAAAATCTTTGTTCACAGAGTAACAACTCAAAAAAAAAAAACAATCCACGTATGAAATTATGACACATTAACTTTATTGATTTCACGAATTTATTACAATCTCTGAGCACTCATTATATAACTCAACTCATCGAACTTATGAAAATAAAACTGCTTTCTACCACTCTTATTATCCATATCAAAATCTCAACTACTTAGCTCCAGCCTTCATCTGATCTGAACATTCTCTAGCAAAATGTCCCACTTCCTTGCAACGAAAACAAATAACTTCCGGCATGTCTCGAGGCTTCTTGGTGATGGTGCCTGCTCCTTGAGTTCCTTGCTTCCTTCGAGACAATCATTGGCATAATGCCCGGCGTCCTTACATTCAAAACAGGTAATATGACTCTTGTCCCTCTTTGCAGAAATTGGGTTGTTACGAGGGTGTCTTTGTTTTCTCTTCACGGGTTTCTTCGTTCTGATCAAACCTATTATTCCCTGTGGATCAAACTCTATTGCTTCCGTTGGGAAGTATCCCAGATACTCTTTTCTTTCCTTGGTGCAATACTGTGAAAAATGTCCTTCTTCTCCACATGAATAGCAGGCATTGGAGTAAAATCTGTTGAGGCCTTCTCCATCAGGGTCTTCAACACATTCCTTCATCACAGGTTCTTCTAGACCTTCCTTGAGGGCTTCTTTCATTCCTTCTTCCTGCTTCTGAATAGTTTGTTGCACCGTGGGGTAAATGTGACACTACGCCGGGTAGTGGGTGGTTCCTTCACACAAGAAACAAGTCACCTGACTAGTTGGGCATTCCTCAGCTGGGTGTTTCTCCTCACAATGAGGGCATCCATCCTTGTGTTCCTCCTGAGTGTGTCCTATTTCTCTGCAAATCTTGCAGGCACAAGGTTTATTTCTTGGTGTATCATGGTGCTTCCGGATAAGACGAGATCTTGTCAGAGTCTTCTTGAATTCGTCCCAAGTTCTTGCTCCATTAAATCCTTGTATGGCTTGATGCATTTCCCACCAGGTTGCAGCACTTTCTGTAAAGCACTGAAGAGCGTATTGAACCTCATACTTCCTTGGAACCAATCTGCTCCCGAAGTGATTCTCCATGTTCTGAATCCATAGCTCTGCCTCCGGCTGGGTTTTCGGTCCAAAGAATATCAGTCCAACTTCATTCATCATCTATGGGGTCCAAAAGTATTGGGATGAGATATGAGAGAAGAATGGAGGGATATACACACAATACAAACAATAGTTTTGAAGAAACGAGTTTTATTTTGTGGCTGTCGGAAAACATCAAACAAATGACAGCTCACAAATCGCCGCATCTAACGTAAGTGTGTAACAGGGTTTGGTCTTCTAAAGGTCAAATAATTCTTCAGATTCTTCAAATTCTTCAAGTCTTCAGAGTCTTCAATTGTTGCAGCTTCAACTCTTCTAATGCATGGTGAAATCCTGGTTACTTTGAAGAGGTCATCAGTTGTCCAATATCTTTCTTGGAGCGGCTTGATTGATCCTTCATGTGGTCAAAAGGAAAAGGGTATATTCTAACTATTTGAGGTGAGAGTGTCTATTTGATAAAATCAGAAAAGATGAGAAGTAAGAGTCTTTTTGAAAATAAAGTTTTAGAAATTTCTGTCCTAGGGCTTTCCGGTTTCTAGGGTCACGTCCTCACAGTCAACATGTGCTCGATACCATATCAGAGCGACCCGACCTCGACGGTCAAGCCTACGTGTTCTTGTGCCATCTCGGATCAGTATCTTGGCACACACAGTACATCAATGTATATATCAAAGTGCAATCACATGTATAATTAACATAAAACTGATATATACCTCATAAGTCACAATGAAACAAATAGTCGGTGTGGAGTCCCATCAACGCCATCGGCAAGTTGAGTGTAGACAGTAACCCTGTATCGTAACTCTTACTCGTCGAGGAAATATCTGCAACATGATACGTTGCAGCCGTGTAGGTCGATACATTGAATGTACGGCAAGATCACAATTAGAGAAAACAGATGATAAACTATACTATATGCGGTATGGCTTTGTGGCTCAGATTCGAGTTTTGTTTGCGTAAAAGCTGGTTTTATTTTCCCTACATCAAAGGAATAAATGAAGTCTGTACTATAGAGTTTTCTATCATGACATGGTTCCGCCAACCGATGTTTCATAGCCCAAATTCATCATAAGTTGCCCACAATTAAGTTATCATCCGGTGTTGAGAGTTCGAGATAGATCCAAGTCCGAGGCTCAAATTGTCCGTAATCGGGACACGGCTAATCGATTAGGTTTAAACCCTCTGCAGAGGTTTGTACACTTTACCCGCAAGATTCGATCCCTCTTTTACGTTCTCGCACTTGTGGTGTTTGAGAACAAGATGACCAAACATGGTCTTCGAAGAGTTCCCGACCACCGTCCGGTGCTCATTCAATCCTATCGTAGTTCTACATCTGCTAGCACCGTCCTAGCGAGTCACCACTAAGGTCAACCAAGCGAGCCCATAGTGACTTGCGGTTGCAGGTAAGCTTCGGGCATGAAGTATTCTTCCGTCTCTTTGAGTCTGGGTGAAGCTTTCCGCAAGATGTCATGGCGCTTCTCCATGCATCCCGCCAACCTTTGGATTCTCCAGGTGCCCGTCAACCATCCTTCACCCAAGAGTGTGTATTGAATTCTTGTCTTGAGTCTTGAAGTCTTGAGGCCTTGAAGATGCAGTCCTTGCAGATTCCATCATGGAGTTGTCGTCATTGACGTAGATCCTCCATTCTCACACCACTCCCGTGCACTCATACCAACCCCGTCTACTATAGCGTAGCATTAAAATAAATAACGTCCCGGGCTTGGTAACAGGGTGATGGGTTCATCCTCATGCATACTACTCAACTACAAGGATTCAATTTCACTACTGGCGGGATTGTTGCGAAGATGACACTAGATGCAATAAAACACATAGGTATGAAAAACATGGTCAAAGTGAACTTGCCTGGTATTACTTGATGAAGATAATAATGCTCTCAGAATAAAGACTTGGTAGAACTATTCGTCACTCCGTTGAAAATCTATATTAAACAGACAATCATATAAGCAATCATCCTAGCAATCAATTCTATCAATCATAACAATACTCAATCAAAATAAAAGCAACAAAGAAAACCAAGTCGAAAACCAAAGGAAAAACTTCGAAAGAAAAATTCAAGGAAAACTAGTGGTGACCAACTCACACAAATCTTAACATAACATCACTAAATTACTCTAATATTTTTTACAGCAAAGAAAATATAAATCTAATAAAATAACAGAAAATAAATTACTAATTTAATAACTAACAAAAAGAACTAATATAAAACTACTATAACCATCTAGGTAATACTAGAACAAATATAGCAACTAGCAAAACACTAAGACAACTATAACAGCAAATCATTTATTAAAACATTAATAAACTATACTAAATAAATATAAAACTAATGTGTTCACAAATAACAGAAACAAAAACAATATAACTTGAAGTGGAAAAAGAATTACTTTTAAAACTAATAAAACTATTTTTATCCACTATCACTATGAACTAAACAAGCAATTACAAAAACAGTAGCTAAACACTAATAAATAACTAGAAAAATTTATCTACTGTAGCTAAACATAAACATATAACAACAAGTGAAAATCTACAATAGGAATGAACTAAAATAATTAAAAACAATAATTACATAAATAAAACAACTATATAAACAAAACAGTACTGTTTTTACTAAAAATCTAATTTAAAATACTCCAAAATTACCAAACTAAATCCTACAGCTAAAAAATATCACAAGTGACCAGGAGCAAAAGAATTAATTAAAACCTATTTTTAAACTCAAGTTATGGCCAAAATACTAATCTGAAAAAATTTATCAAATTAAAATTTAAACTACTCAAATTTGAAATCCAGAGACACTAACAGAAACTTCAGCAAATTTGTGACACATAGCAATTGGAATCACTCAAAATACTAAAACTCTAAAAGATATGAATTTTCTAAGATTGCTATTTTCTGGAAAAAATGAATTACAGGATTTCGTGGATCTCACGGAGTAGTCGTCGGAGTTGGGGAAGAAGATCGGATCCGATGTTGCGGTTGATCCTAGAGGAAAGGAGATCACGGGACGGTGGAGAGGAGATCATATAAACCTCAGGAGAGGTCGAGATGTGGCGGCGGCACTTGGCGGCGGTGGTGCTGCTGCTGCTGCTGCTGCTGCGGAGAGGAGAGGAGAGGAGAGGTGTTGGTTTGATGTGTTGGAGGGGGGGGGGTGCTTGGGTATTTATAGTGGGGAGGGAGGGTTTTGCTTGGAGTAGGGGACAAGAATTAGAGTAGGATTAGGAATCCTAGGAATAAAAAGCGGAATAACGAAGCAGGATCAAATCCTACTAGGATTTGTAAAAGAATAGGAAACCTTGGCTCCTGGCTCTCTAGGTGCGTGCGTGCGATGGCCTTGGCCTTGGCCGGCCCGGCTGGTTGGTGGCTTGGGCCTTTGGCCCAAAGCGCCATAATTTTTTTTTAAACAAGCAGAGAGGAAAACAAAATGATAAAACAAAATAAAATGAAAATATTATATAGGCATATAATATATCAAAATTTTCAGAAAAAGATTTCCTACATGATGAACATTATTCTAGCATTAAATAAAATACACACAAATTTAAATAAAGCAAAGAGTGCTTCTGGTCCAATAAAATCCAACAAAAATCATTTTAAAATACCAAAATGACTTCAAATTAATTTCTCTCAATTTTCTGATGTAGGGAATCATGTTACCCTATTTTCAATATATTTTGTTTTTGGAGAAAATATTTTGAATAAAACTCAAATAACTCCAAATTGGAAATAAATTCAAAGAACTTTGGATTTAATTCTTTTAAAACTCCCAACTCATATTTCATTTAATTTGAAGAAGTCATTTTATCTTCTCTCGTGAAAATCATTGAGTTGCATAAAGTCTCAGAATTGAAATATTTCTAAATGGAATTCAAATCTTTTCAAAACCCTTTTCATTTATTTAAATGGAAGAAGTCATATCATCTTCTCTCTAGGGTTTTGTGTTTGAATTGAATTTGAATTCATGGAGATCATAAATGCAAGGTGAAAGTTTGGGAATGTCATTTCATTCCCTCTCAGTAAACTTTCAAAAAGTTTCAAATTTCACTCAATTTCACACAATCAGTTACACAACAATCAAACAAACAAGCATAATTATTTATTTAATATAATATTCCAAAATTTAGAATTTTGGGATGTTACAGCACTTAAGATTTTCTGCATAGAACAAGCAATGCAGTAGCCCCCGAGACACTGGTCGGGTGGCAATACCAGATCAGGGGATCAATGTGCCCTTTTAATATTTGTAAATAATAAGCCTGAAGCCCAGTAGCCCCCGAGCCTTAATGCGGGCATGGGTGGCCGAATTAAGGATCAATATCCATAGTAAAATCACAAATTATGTGTAATGACTCAATGTATCCAAGTACTTTATGTCATTAATGCTCGGATCCGCATTGTACAAAACTTTGTTGACCGACCATTGGCTTCAACCTCCTCTGCCAGTAGCCGAGGAGTGTTTGTCCTACTTTATAAAGCCTTTATGAGGGCAAAGATTTACGACAAACAAGGCAATCTGGCCATACGGTTTTATAAACAAAGGTACGCAGAGAGATATGCTATATTCTTGTTTAATGGAAGAAATGTCTTCCAAAGAAAATAGTCCCGCTATCGGTTCCTTTCTTTGGGCTGTCATGCTAAGCATGATTATGAAACCTCAGCTCCAATGTAAGAGCAAAATATTGAGGATTTAGTTTGGGAGGTCAGTTACTAGCCCCCAGTAGTGTTCGGCGACAGGCGAGGTTAAGCCGGAAACATTTTGGCCAATTGTCATGAATGGCCCGTCATTTAATATAGTCATCGGATCGCTGACCAGTTTACACCTATTGTGACAGTCAGTTTTCGGCTTTCTCCACTGAGGTGCTTGACCATGCAAACTTGAAGCACAATCGCAGTGGTTCTCCCTGTGCACACCTAGCCGAACAAAGCGGGCGTAGGAGGCAAGTCAAGGGAGCCAGGCAACCCAACTATTGACCAAGACACAATTTGAAACGATGCATATATAGCAATACCCAAGAATGTTTTTGCCGAATCTCTAAAGGTGTCCGGCATTGCGCTGCGAGACTTGTGCTGAAAACACACAAATACTTGAAAAGTGCCGAAAGCTTGGAAAACCAAAAAACGCCAGTAAAAACATGACGTCTGAACACTCGTGTCGAAAAAAGGGGAGATAAATAATAAAAACTTTGCAACGACTAAGGAGAAAAACACTTAGTATGAAACGGCTCAAATAAACATAAGAGCCCCCAAGTGACTTGGGTAAAAGTTGACTATATAATGTAAGGTGACATGTAGAATGCCTTCTAGCCGGATTGTAGATCGTTTGTCGTAGCGGACCTTTTCGCTTCAACCTCTGGACCCAATAGTCCGGAGTGTGTCCGAATACCCTCGCGGTTATAAAAACCAGGGCATGCGTGGAGACCAGGCGTAGGGGTCATTAGTGCTTTATCAGACAAGTGCCCAACTAGTTATGTTATATTACATGGTTAGTAAGAAACATCTTCCAGGGAGAATAGTTCCGTTAAGGGTTCCTTTCACTGGGAGGCATGCCCTAAAGTGCATGTCAAAACTGCTAAGAAAGCAGAAAAATCATCTCGGGGCAGATGGATAAATAGTTAAAAATCATCTTTCAGTTCACCGACCAAATATTCCCTTAAGAACGCTAGCTTTCGGCTTCACCGGTCGAGGTACACATCCGCTGACCCGGCAGTAATAATCGCAGAGGTGCTCCTTTACCACCTAGCCGAACAATCGGGAGCGAGGGGTAAGCACAGAGAGCGAGCAACCCAGCTTGGCCAAAACTTAAGTCATATCGATGCATATAATGGTGAATAAAAGGTACATGTGGAAGTTTGACACATGTGTTGGGCATAAAGCCCGTATTAATAAGCTTCATTAAAGAAGCCCCGAGTATAATGAGCGGGTAGCGCGTCAAGTCTTGAACAAACAAAGTTTGGACAAGGAAAAATTTTTTACAAGCAACTCTTTTCCAAAAAAGTATAATGCTTGGTCGAGCCGAACACAAGTTAAAAATTTGAAACTTTGAGCATGAAGGCAACTTAGCTGGTTAATGTGTTCGGTATTGATGATGCGGTCCGAGCTTGATGCGGGACAAGATTCCGTCCCCCAAGCCGGTCCTGAGGTGGCGGAGCAAAGAGCTCGGCGCTCCGAAGTGGTGACATAGCACGGTCAATGCAGGACAGCAGAGTGATGCCGAAGTCCCCTGCGTGGGGTAATGAAGTGTTGACGAAGCCCCTCGTCCAGCCGAGGTGACGCCAAAGGATATAGTCCGGCAGGATCATTTTCCTGTGCACAAAAAATAGTGCAGACCGGGGATAATAGTAATAATAAGAATTAAAAAAAAATGTTGCATAATAAATAATTTATGCAAAGTGAGTAATAAAAGAAATATGGCCTGGCGCCAAAGTCAATGTCGATGCGGGTCGTCGGCGTAATGCAATAAAGGCATGGCAATGCCTGAATTCACAGGTCGGTTCGAGTTCGGATCGGCGTTCAGCGGACTATGTCTGAACCGACCGAACCAACATGCGACCGTCGATAATGCGGCCACCATTTGATAGACCTGTGTACATATGATGGACAAACCAGAGTAATAATTCCTTGGGAAAATTAACCCAAACAAGCAAAAAGAAATACTAGGATTAATAGCACCTGGTTTATTTGTGGTAGCAATCCGAAGGAAGGTGATTCCCAAAATTGGGACTCGATCCGCGCACCCATCGCCTGGTCGGCTAGTGGCGCTTGAAGTGTCCGGAGTAGGTTGATGAAGAGATGGCGAAGCCTCGGTCCAGCCGAGATGTCGAAGTAGGTCGGCGTGATGGACACCGACTTGAAGAAGCAATAGTGCGGCCCTGCCGATGCAGGTCGTGACGTGGTCGATGCCGGCTTGATGAAGCGACCGTGTGGCGATGCCGGTATGCCCGCTCCGTGTAATCCGTGGGGCGGCGATGTTGGTGATGATTTATCCTTCGCGATTCCGGACTCTTGTCCGGCTTGCCGAGATGATGATCCGGAGAAGTTGAGCTCGGCTCAACAAAGTGACGACGTGTCTAGCGCAGGTCGGCAGCCGTGGAGAAATATTGCCGGACTGGTTTGACACCAGCACGATGTTGAAGATCATGTTCAAAAGATCTTAAAGTTAGTGGGATGTGTTTGGAAACAAAACACAATACCCCATACAAAACTTCCTTCAAAAAGGATGTCCGAAATCCCGTTCGTAAAAAGGACGAACTCGGGTCGAACTTGTTTTCGCGCAGAAAACAGATCCAAAAAGTGATGCACTAATCGGAAGGTTCCCGGAGTTTGGACGGTCGGATCGAGCTGAAATTTGGAGGGGTGGTAGATATAGGAATTCCGCAGCCGATCAACGGTTGGATCTTCCAAAGGAAGTCCGAGTTAGAAGCTGGACACCACGCCCCAAACTCGTCCGGATTCTCGTGCAGATTCAATGCGGCTCCGGTATGTCGAAGATTGCCAGAGATTCCTTCATCGGAACTCGACGAAATTTTCCAGGGTTGTTGTAGACTCAATTCCACACAATTCCACCGAAGCAATCGTCAAAGCGACGCTCGAGGAGGCGGTGATGGCGGATGCAAGTTCGCTGTCCAGAAAAACAGCACGGTCGCCCGAGGGCAATGTTGACGTTGAGCCCCCGGGCTCCCTGGATGATTCCTCCATGATCTTGATAGAGATCGGAGTTGATGTTGATGAAGGCCCTCATCCGAACATGACGATCGGAGATAGGGCACAGTCCTTGGTCGAACCAAGGTGACGGTCGGCTGGTGACGAAGATGCGAAGTCGCAGATTGACTGCGAGCGAGCCATCGACCTTTTGCCGGACACACAGCTGAACTCTCAATGAAAGCACCATTGTCGGTGTCAAAACCGGCGGATCTCGGTAGGGGGTCCCGCGTGCGTCTAGGCGGATGGTAACAGGAGACAAGGGACACGATGTTTTACCCGAGTTCGGGCCCTCTTGATGGAGGTAAAACCCTACGTCTGCTTGATTGATATTGATATTGTGGATGTTTACAAGAGTGGATCTACCACGAGATCAAGGAGGCTAAACCCTAGAAGCTAGCCTATGGTATGATTGTTGTATATTGTATATCTGTCGACTAGCCTGGCCTCGGTTTATATAATGCACCAGAGGACTAGGATAACAAGAGTCCTAGCCGAATACGCCGGTGGGGGAGGAGTCCTTGTCTTGATCGCCAAGTCTTGCGGAATCTTCATAGTATGCGGCAGCTGTCCGGACTGGCCCATGAGTATACGGCCATGGGGGTCCTCGGCCCAATCCAACTGATCGGGAGACGACGTGGTGAGTACCCCCTAATCCAGGACACCGTCAGTCGTCTCGGCATACCCCTTGGAAAGAGTACTCAGGACCCACAACTCAGCTGGAAGGGTTGCTGAATGGAACATCAAACTGCAAGCATTTCAGCTAGAATTCAGCGCGACCAGAGTCATCAAGGGAGCCGCACTTGCAGATTTCGTGGCAGAGTGGGCAGAAGCACCAGGCCTTGAGGCAGGCGAGGACCGATCACTTTCCCCGGGAAGCGAGGCACCGGACGGCTGGGTCATGTACTTCGACGGGGCATTCTCCCGACATGGTGCGGGGGCTGGCGCAATGCTCGTATCCCTTACTCAGGACAAACTCTACTACGACGTACAACTCTGTTTCCAGCACAAAGAAAAGGTCTCCAACAACATAGCAGAGTACGAAGGCCTGATAGACGGCTTGAAAGCCGCAGTTGCCTTGGGGGTAAAGCGCCTCATCATCATGGGAGATTCGCAACTCCTCATCAACTTCTCCAACAAAATATACGAACCGAAGGACAAGCACATGGAAGCCTACCTCGCTGAGGTTCGCAGGATGGAGAAACAGTTCTGGGGGATGGAGTTGCAGCATGTGCCTCGCGGCACCAATCAAGAGGCTGATGACATTGCCAAGAGGGCATCTAGGTGGCTGCCTCAGGAGCCTGGCGTCTTCGAGGAGCGACTCTTCAAACCCTCGGCGGCACCATCACTATAGAGCACGGTGCAACTTAGGGAGGAGCTCCCTCAGTCGCCTGCCTCGGGAGCTCCGGTCTGTGGCTCGGCCTCAGGGGCACGCCTGCTCCTGGCGTTGGAGCCTCAGGAAGGATGTTGGATCGCAGAGCTCAAGAATTACTTGATGCAAGGGACCCTGCCGGAGTACGAGGAGGAGGCGGAGCGTGTAGCGCGACAGGCCACGGCCTACTACATCAAGGATGGAGAGCTCTACCGGAGGCGACCAAATGACGTGTCCCTACGTTGCATTTCCAGAGAGCAAGGGAAGGAGCTGTTGGCAGACATACACGGTGGAGACTATGGGCACCACTCATCATCACGAACCCTCGCCGGCAAGGCATTCCGCAGCGGGTTCTACTGGCCCACGGCACTCAGCGACGCCGTTGAGCTAGTGAAGGCTTGTGAGGCCTGCAAATTCCACGCCAGGCAGATCCATCAGCCAGCGGGGGGTCTACAGACTATACCCCTCTCATGGCCGTTCGCAGTTTGGGGGCTGGACATTCTAGGACCGTTCCCTCGGGCGCCAGGGGGCTATCGCTACCTCTACGTCGCCGTAGACAAGTTCACCAAGTGCGCTGAGGTGGAAGCTGTCCGCACCATCCCAGCAGGCTCCGCATCAAGTTCATCAAGGGCCTCGTGAGCCGATTTGGGGCGCCTAACCGCATCATCACCGACAATGGTTCGCAATTCACCAGTAATCTCTTCAAAACGTACTGTACTAACCTTGGAACGCAGATATGCTACGCTTCGGTAGCACACCCCCGGAGCAACGGCCAGGCCGAGCGAGCCAACGCGGAGGTCCTGAGGGGCCTCAAAACCAGGACCTTCAAGAAGAAGCTGGAGGCTTGCGGCAGGGGCTGGTACGACGAGCTCCAGTCCGTACTATGGTCTATCCGCACGACTGCAGCCAAGCCGACTGGCGAGACCCCGTTCTTCCTCGTCTACGGAGCAGAGGCCGTCCTCCCTCATGAGGTCAGGCGTCGCTCCGCACAGGTCCTGGCGTTCGACAAGACGCAGCAGGACGCCATGCGGGGGACGGATCTCGCGCTGGGGGAGGAACGCCGTCGAGAAGCCGCGCTGCGAGCGGCAAGGTATCAACAGGCGCTGCGACGATACCATTGCCGCAACATCCACCCCAGAACTCTTGAGGTAGGGGACCTCGTGCTCAGACGAGTCCTCTCCAGGGAGGGGTTGCACAATCTCTCTCCCATGTGGGAGGGCCCATTCAAGGTTGTTCATGTTTCCAGGCCTGGCTCCGCGCGCTTGGAGACTCAGAAGGGGGTACCCATCCAGAACGCATGGAACATTCAACATCTCGAAGATTCTACCCCTGAGCGAGGCCTAGTGCCTATGGAAAGGCCCGGTGCCTGTGAAGCCGACGCATTTTGGGAAGGGCCCGGCGCCTGTGAAGAAGGCCAATGCCTGTGAAGCTGACGCATTTTGGGAAAGGCCCGGTGCCTGTGAAGAAGGCCAATGCCTGTGAAGCTGCCGCATTTTGGGAAAGGCCTGGTGCCTATGAAGAAGGCCAATGCCTGTAAAGCTCGCCGCCCGTGACACTCTCACGTAATAATGAGTGGGGCTGTACACGCCCCGGAGTCTCCGGAGTGCCGCCCTCGGGCCTCGGGGCTCCATACGCCAGATGGCAGCACTTAGCTCCGTCTTTGGTGAGAAGGCGTCAAGACTGGAATAGGTGCCGGCCGCGGCTTTTTCATTTGCTTTCTGCAGTTGGCTTGTTCGTTCCTGTTTGAAGTTTTACTGGAGCTGTTGCCGTCTCTGGCTTGTGATTCTTTATCTTTTTCACTCACTTGCCTCGTTTTCTCTCGCGCAAGTCTCGTGAGGGAGGTTCGCGGGCACCCTCGCGAGTGTTTTCTGCCCCGATCGTTTGAAGCTTTCCTGTCCGAGTTCGCTGCGGGAGCACCCCTCCCAGTCCATGCCCCACGGGCATCACGACACGAGCACAGGACCTGGGCTGGTCGCCCCCACAACCGAGACCGAAAAGCTACTCCTTCTGCTAATCCTTGCAGGGCATGAAGCGCACGGCGAGGCCTCGGCCTCGGGAGGCGAGGACCGCGACAAGCCTCACCGAGCTAAGTAATTCCCGCACATGGGCACACGACACAAAAACATAGCGTGAAAATAGTGGAAGCAGCGCGATAAATTAACAGCAGCAGTTCAAACATGCCCCCGCGGGGCCCTATACTACCTTCTTTTTGCACAGGGAAAGAAGAAAAACAAAATAGGCACGACTTGCTCGGCACCAACTTGCAGCGAAAGCTTGAACTGCCTCCAGGGATTAGGCGGATCCCTCCTCTCGCTTCACCAGGGCGCGGCGACAGACTGACCCGCTACCTTCCCCCAGGCAGGCGCGACGACGCGGGGGCTGGTCGCGGCCACCGCTGGAGGAGCTTCTGCCTGAAGGAGAGTCGCCGAGGCTTGGCGAGCCCCGAGCGCCGGGGCTGGGTAGGCGGCCGCGGTCGTCGTCTTCGGGACAACACCCAGCGCGGCGGCCGTCTTCCCCGAACACCCTCACGTAGAGGGTGGCGTCGCCGTCGAACTTGAAGTGCAAGGTGCACCGCCGGCTCAGGCCACGTGCGCGGGCAAACGTTTGCCAGCCACGGGTTAGGGCCGCATTCTCGGCGACGGAGACCTCCAGCGAAGCCCAGGAAGCCCTACTGCAGCAACCGTCCACCTGAAGCCAGAGGCCGCCCGGAGCGCCGGCCGGAAGTTCACCTATGAAGAAACGGGGGAGCTGGAGCCAGGTGCTGGTCGGGTCCGCCGACCACACGACGAACTCCGGCAGCACCTCCGCCGAGCGGAAGCGCGGCCTAGGGGGCCGCGCAGCCACGGCGTGCCTCCCATCGGCAACCGGGCGCTCATCGCCGCGCGGGGAACCGCCTCCACGACCACGGGAAGCCACTACGGGGACCGCATGATGCTTGCGAGGGCGGCCCCAGCCGCGCTTAGTCGGGGGAGAGTCAGGCCTTTCCTGACGAGCCTTTCCCTTCTCCACGGCCAAGAACCTCTTCGGCGGAGCCATGGGAATGGCGAGCAGCCGAGATGGAAGAAAAGGAGTAGCGGGAAGGGATGGACAGACGAGGTTCATGCAGTCCCATACTTATAATCAGGGAAGGCCAACCGCCGGCCACCACGATTGCAGGTAATCATGACCCATTTTTTGCATGCAGGGACTTGTCAAGTCGTGCGGTTGCCGAGGCGTCGTCGGGAAGCGGAGACGCTCACGTCCAATCAATCGCCACATGGCGCCCAAGGCCGCAGGCTATTGGGGCCCGTGACGCTTTGCACTTGCCCCTTCGCTTCTCTGGTAAGCCAAGCCCATGCGCGCCTTGGTCCCGGGGGCTACTGTCGGCGTTCTAGGAATGGGGGTCCCCAGACTTGCCTGCCTGCAGCCTGCGGCGTGGCTCAAGTGGGGGCCCAGTGCAACCCAGCTTCATCAGCTCAAGCTCAAGACCTTCGCGAGGGGCCAAGCCTTGCGTGGCGGACGGCAGGAAGCTTCCTCAGGATCAGCCTCATCAGGCAGGCTCGCGAGGAGGCGGAGAGATCAAGGCAAGGGCACCTCGCGAGGAGCCCGTGACGCAAGCCATGACGATCGAGACTAGGCGGGCGCCAGGCGGGCGCTGGCCTGCGCAGAGTCGTTGTTTCCCCTTCGGTGCAAAGGGGCAAGCACAGACTAAGGCATCAGGCAAAGGTTACCATTCCGGTGCAACGAGACTAAGACCAGCAGAGCGGCAGGACGGAAGTCACCGTGGAGCCCAGGACGGCGTCATCGCCAGTGCTTTTGGTAGCCGAAGACCACCTTTAGTCAGGATAACTTGTACTAGATGTTCCCCTTCAAAATGGCCAATTGTTGGCGCCCTTCCCGCTTAATATTTGGGAAGAGGCCCAGGGCCTCCCTCTATAAATAGGACTAGCCACCACAGTAGAGGGGATTAGATCCTTTCCAAGCGGGACACACCGCACCATCTCAAGAACACCTCTCGCGAGGCTGTTCTTCCCTTGTACTGTCCATCATCAGCCCAAGAGGCAATCCACCACACCACACACTAGAGTAGGGTATTACACCACAACGGTGGCCCGAACCAGTATAAATCTCGTGTCCCTTGAGTGTTCTTCTTTCTGGCCTAGATTCCTTGTGAGCCATCGAGACGCGAGTCGGTAGGGGAAAGATCTTCGCGCGCACCCCAGAGTTTGAACCTTAAGGGTCTGCCGGAACCCGAAATCCGACAATAGTGTCCTGGTAAAGCAGATTTAGACTGCTGCCTCCGTCCGTAAGGACTCGAGTGAGGTGGAACCCGTCTATTATTGGATCAAGGACTAGTGCGGTTGGATTGCCCTGATTGGCGTTAATCAGACGATCCATGAGGTTGAAGGTGACCGGCCTTAGTTTATATTGTGGGACGAATAGTTCCGTTGAGTCGGCATCCCTAAGGTGCGTATCCGGTCCGAGTTGGTAATTTGGGTGGTATTTACCGCATTCACCGATTGAATATGCGGGGGAAATTTCTTTTGCCCTCCTGTTTTCGGTGATCTGGGCTCTTCGTCGCCATCATCGCTTTGAGGCCCCCCTTCTCTGTCTTTGGCGCTGCCCTGCCGGCTTGTTTGAAGACCCAGCATTCTCTGTTGGTATGGGTGGCTGGCGTTCCTGGGGTGCCATGAATTTGGCATTGGCGATCGAGTATGTGGTCCAGACTGGATGGACCTGGATTGTAATTTTTGGGTGGCCCTTTCCGCTGACCGGATTTTGAGCCCATGAACCCGGCATTAACTGCCGTATTTTCGGCGTTTTCACTGTGTTTGCGGCGCTTGTGATTGTTGCGTCGTGGTGTGCCGTTGCTATCCCTGGCTTCTGATATGCCAGGTTTGCTTGCTGTGTTGTTGCTGCGAGCCAGCCAGCTATCCTCGCCCGCGCGAAAGCGGGTCATGAGTGTCGTGAGGGCTGCCATAGACTTCGGCTTCTCCTTGCCGAGGTGCCGGGCGAGCCACTCGTCACGGATGTTATGCTTAAATGCTGCTAAGGCCTCTGCATCCGGACAGTTGACAATTTGGTTTTTCTTAGTTAGTAACCTGGTCCAGAATTTCCAGGCTGATTCCCCTGGCTGCTGAATTATATGGCTCAAGTCGTCAGCATCCGGTGATCGCACATAAGTGCCCTGGAAGTTGTCAAGGAATGCATCTTCCAAATCCTCCCAACTGCCAACGGAGTCTACTGGCAAGCTATTCAGCCAATGCTAAGCTGGTCCTTTGAGTTTTAGTGGGAGGTACTTGATGGCATGTAGATCATCACCGCGAGCCATGTGGATGTGGAGGAGGAAATCCTCAATCTATACCGCGAGGTCTGTTGTACCATCATATGATTCAATATTTACGGGTTAAAAACCCTCTGGGAATTCGTTATCCATTACTTCATCAGTGAAGCATAGGGGGGGGGGGGGTGCGGCGCCTATGTGCCGGGCTATATCACGAAGCAGTTCATACGAGTCTTGTCTCCTGTATTCGGCCTGGCCGGATTTGCTTTTGGTATATCCGGCGTGATGATCATCGTCCCACGTTGGGGCGCGACCCCGTGATCCGTAGATCAATCTTGTATGCCCTGCTTTGTTTTCCAATACGTCTCGCAGGTCCCGCGTGTTGCCCCGGGCCTTGGTGTTTGTGGTTGAACGGCGGCGGGGTGCGGTCTGGACTTCGGGCTGATATGCCTCTCTGTCTCGGCCACGAGGTGGCCGATCAGCCACATCATACGCTGGTGATGTGGGTTTTAATGCTTCCTCCTCGAGTCGGGGTAGCAACCTGCGCTTTGGGTAACTCTTGGAGGGGCGTTCGAGTTCGTATTCCTCGGTCGTAAGGACTTCGGTCCATCTATCCGCTAGCAGATCTTGATCAGCTCGAAGCTGTTGTTGCTTTTTCTTTAGGCTATTTGCTATGGCTATAAGCCAGCGCTTGAAGCACTCCTGCTCGACGGGATCCTCAGGCACGATAAATTCTTTGTCGCCGAGGCTCACCTCGTCTTCGGAGAGAGGCATGTAATTTCCATCCTCCGTTTCTCCATCTGCTGCTTGTTTTGGAGGGCTAGCTTGTTCATCCTCCCGCTCTAAATCTTGCTGGAGGGGATTGTCGTCGTCTTCGGCACTATCCGGAGTGTTATTGTCTCTTGTGCCGGTATCACTACTTTTTCTATGGCGGGACTTAGAGCGGCGCCGCTGATGTCGGTGCTTGGGTTGCTTGTTGGAGGGGTCATCCTCCGTTGTCTTATCGCCATCGCCTTCTTTGGGGGTATCCACCATGTATATATCATATGATGAGGTGGCGGTCCGCGCCCTGTGGTGGTGGTTCTGTTAAATCTCTGCATCGTCGTCCATCTTGTCGATGTCTTGGTCAAGTCGAGCATGTCGGTTAAATTGTCGACGATGGCTATTAAGTTGGTGGTGGGCGGGGGCGAATTTCTTCGTCGTCGCATCCCATTCTAGCGGACATAGTTCGCCAAGGTTCTCGACAAGGAGAGAGACCTTAACGAATTTAGCACATCGCCAAAAGCGAGTCTTGAAAGATATCCGCGGAGGTAAACTCCATGATCGGTGCCCAATCGGATTCGATAGGCACGGACGCAGGCGGCTCGGAGCCCGTGGCCGGGGACGAATCCAATGGTTCGGGTACACGGCTCTCATAGGAGGTGGAGTCAGTGTTCGGCTCTATCGCCACTGAGAGTGCGGCCTCCGTGGCGGGTTTTATCCACCCGTCCTCGGATGGCGCAATTTGTTTCGGATTGAGGGCCGGAGTAGTTGCAGGTGTGATCTCCCGAACACTGTCCGACGACAGAGTTAAGTCATGCTTGTCGTGATTGTGTGGCACACCTGACATGGGTTCGAATCCGTCGAAGATCAAGTCTCCGTGGATGTCGACAGTATAGTTCAAGTTTCCGAACCTGACCTGATGGCCAGGGGCGTAGCTCTCGATCTGCTCCAGATGGTCAAGCGAGTTGGCCCGCAGTACGAAGCCGCCGAATACGAAGATCTGTCCGGGGAGGAAAACCTCACCCTGGATCACATCGTTGCCGATGATCGAAGGAGCCATCAAGCCTTGCGGCGATGGCACAGTGGAATTCTCAATGAAAGCACCAATGTCGGTGTCAAAACCGGCGGATCTCGGGTAGGGGGTCCCGAACTGTGCGTCTAAGGCGGATGGTAACAGGAGGCGGGGGACATGATGTTTACCCAGGTTCGGGCCCTCTTGATGGAGGTAATACCCTACTTCCTGCTTGATTGATCTTGATGATATGAGTATTACAAGAGTTGATCTAGCACGAGATCGTGGAGGCTAAACCCTAGAAGCTAGCCTATGGTATCATTGTTGTTGTCCTACGGACTAAACCCTCCGGTTTATATAGACACGGAGGGGCTAGGGTTACACACAGTCGGTTACAAGGGAGGAGATCTACATATCCGTATTGCCAAGCTTGCCTTCCACGCCAAGGAGAGTCCCATCCCGACACGGGACGAAGTCTTCAATCTTGTATCTTCATAGTCCAACAGTCCGGCTAAAGTATATAGTCCGGCTGTCCGAGGACCCCCTAATCCAGGACTCCCTCACCCCTATCGCAGTCACTCACTAGGAGACGGTTCCAAATGCTGTCGCGGAAAGGGGTTAAAAACTGTTTGTATAGCACCTTGTTGTACTAGTGGCAGCAGCACCTTGTACGGTCCAGAACTTGGTTCATGTGCGTACGATCGCACAAGCGGTTCAATATTGTCAGCAAAAATGACGGTGTATCGCATGTATTTCCACGTACATGTGGTTACAAAAGTGAGTTCCATGTTGTCAGCTATCGCTTTTTTTCTTCTGATATCACATAGTAAGCTGAGTAGATATATAGAAACAAGAATGAGAACATGTGCAGATATTTATATTTAGGACTATTAATAACAGGCAAGCAAACGCAAGTTGACCTAAGCAAGGTATGTATGTCTGAGATCACTTACAAGGATAAACCGTTGGAACATTGTCCAATTCCACATCGATTTGATGTCCATTTTTGCTAATATCGAAGTACAACTTCATACCAACTTGGAATCTATATACTTTGGCAAATTCCCTCCAAAGTTGATCCAGTGAAAAATGTTTTCCCTTCAAAGTTCTGGAGACAACAATAGAAAAGAAAGCCATGCGTTGTTTTAAGCCGAGGCTTAGCATAGGGGTGTTGAAATGAATAAAGGCCCAACTTCATGAGGACTTTTTTTGCAAAGCAGGGGATGAACTGTGCATAAATGGAAGGATTGGAATAGTTAAGCTTGCAACTCATAAATAAGTACATATACCAATTGTTTATTAATGTACTGTGGCCTATGTTAGCATGTTCACAAATTTAACAATGGCTTGCTCTTTTTACATAATTGCACAAAACAACTCGATGAATGTCCAAGAGATCATTATGCCTATTTAAGCATGAACAAAAATGTGCACTATGTGACACAAATTACATAAAACTGTACTGTTCTATTTTTAGGATGTTTCCTAAATTATGCATGGATAACTATTGTCAGGATTTTTCGGGAAACAATGTGAATGATCCAAAATTTGATAAGTACTCCTTTGGAATTATGAAGCAATCATGTAAACAACCTGCATGTATGTTCACATATCAATTTGGTTGTTAGTTAGTTGCATGCAGGACGACCATGGCCATCACCATAGCAAAGGCCTAAATCATAGACCACTAGTACAGTTTCATGAACTAAGTAGCATCAATTTAGGCACACCATGAATGAAAGAACTACAAATGTAAAAAAAACATACCGTCCTACCTTCAAAGCCTACTGGAAGTGTTATGAGGAAGGTTTTTGCATACATTACTTGGCCACTTTCACACAAATCCCTGGTGTCCAAACACTTTGGGAACTGTGCATCCAAACAATGAAATCAGTACACAGACGACAATCACACTTGATTTAATCCGTAATCAAATATACGGAAGAGGGATTTACCTGCATTTTGTGAGCATGATTCAGCCTGCCTATGGTTTCTCGATGTCGTCGAGGTGGTCGACGGCGACAACAGCAACAGTAAGCGAAGGCGATCTTCTCCGAAGATGAGAGGCGGTGAAGGGGGCTGTATTCCCACATGGCAGTTGGTGATGAGAGGGGGGTTTGGGTATTGGAATGGGGAGTGAAGATGGCTTAGTGTGGAAGAAGAGCAGCGTCATCGTTGATGTGACTATACGTCTCTCTATGTGGGGCCACTTGACAGCGTCATAAAAATAAATCAACAACATAAAAAATTGACATCATGGACTTGAACCAAGGACCTGATGCACTTACGGAGTTGCACTTAACCAGTTGGGTCTTAACACTTGAACCAGGTTTATGGCATGTCCACCATTCGTAGTCGCGTGCTACTATTAGTCTAGGGCGTCGTCACATGGCCATGATCACCATTTCAAATCGGATGCCATTGTCGTGGTGACCACCTGAGTTGGATGGCAATGGCATGGTCACCGCCTGAACTGCTTGCCAGTGCCATGGTGACCACCTGAATGGCACGCAAAATGGCGTGGTCATCGCCAGAACTAGATGCCAGTGCCATGGTGAAGACAAGAATGGCATGCAAAATGGCGTGGTCACCGCCTGAACTAGATGCCAATGTCATGGTGACCACCAGAATGGCATGGAAAAATGTGGTTGTCACTTCTAGAAATGGAAGGAATGATAGCGCAGCAATTAAGTGCATTCCATGTAGAACTACATAGAACATATACTACATAGTTACTAATGTCATTACAATATTAGCAAAAGTACTAACATAAATATCAAGCATAGTACTTAGAAACATAAGCGAACTACTAGAAATTATTCCGCATCATCGTTGCCGTCCTCATCCTCGCCACCCACCTCCTCATCGTTCCCCCCCCCCCTCTTCATCCTCCTCACCGTCGTCGTCCTCCTCCTCAGTGTAGCGTGCCTTATTAGCGACGTCTACTTTGGCGAATGCCTGACAGACCATGTCTCCCAAATACGACGTGGCCATCGTCTCCAATGTATCTATAATTTTTTATTGTTCCATTCTACTATATTATCTGTTTTGGATGTTTTATATGCATTAATATGCTATTTTATATAATTTTTGTGACTAACCTATTAACCAAGAGCCCAGTGCCAGTTTCTATTTTTTCCCCTTGTTTTAGAGTTTCGCAGAAAATGAATATCAAACAGAGTCCAAACGGAATGAAACTTTCACGATAATTTTTCTTGGACCAGAAGACATCCAGAGGACTTGCAGTACACGTCAGGAAAGCCATGAGGTGGCCACAAGGACGGAGGGCACGCCCAGGGGGGTAGGGCGCGCCCCCGCCCCTGTGGGCCCCTCGTCACTCCACCGACATATTTCTTCCGCCTATATATTCTCAAATATTCCAAAACCTTCCAAGAGAGCCACGGAAACACTTTTCCACCGCCTCAACCTTCTGTACCCGTGAGATCCCATCTAGGGGCCTTTTCTGGCGTCCTGCCAGAGGGGGAATCAATCATGGAGGGCTTCTACATCAACACCATTGCCTCTCTGATGAAGCGTGAGTAGTTTACCACATACATATGGGTCCATAGCTAGTAGCTAGATGGCTTCTTCTCTTTCTTTGAGGGAATCGATCATGGAGGGCTTCTACATGAACACCATTGCCTCTCCAATGAAGCGTGAGTAGTTTCCCACATACCTACGGGTCCATAGCTAGTAGTTAGATGGCTTCTTCTCTTTCTTTGATTCTCAATACCATGTTCTCCTCGATGTTCTTGGGATCTATTCGATGTAATACTTTTTTGCGATGTGTTTGCCGAGATATGATGAATTGTGGATTTATGATCAACTTATCTATGAATATTCTTTGAATTCTTATATGCATGATTTTATATCCTTGCAAGTCTCTTCGAACTATCGATTTGGTTTGGCCAACTAGATTGGTTTTTCTTGCAATAGGAGAAGTTCTTTGCTTTGGGTTCAATCTTGCGGTGCTTGATCCCAGTGACAGAAGGGGAACCGACACATATTGTATTGTCGCCATCAAGTACAACAATATGGGGTTTTCATCATATTGCTTGAGTTTATCCTGCTACATCATGTCATCTTGCTTAAAGCGTTACTCTATTGTTATGAACTTAATACTCTAGATGCAGGCAGGAGTCGGTCGATGTGTGGAGTAATAGTAGTAGATGCAGGCAGGAGTCGGTCTACTTGATACGGACGTGATGCCTATATTCATGATCATTGCCTTAGATATCGTCATAACTTTGCACTTTTCTATCAATTGCTTGGCAGTAATTTGTTTACCCACTGTAATATTTTCTATCTTGAGAGAAGCCTCTAGTGAAACCTATGGCCCCCGGTTCTATTTTCCATCATATAACTTTCCGGTCTACAATTTTAGTTTCCTATTTACTTTATTTGCTATCTTCTACTTTCCATTCCATAAACCAAAAATACCAAAAACATTACTTTACCGTTTATCCATCTCTATCAGATCTCACTTTGTAAATAACCGTGAAGGGATTGACAACCCCTTTATTGCGTTGGGCGCAAGTTGGTGTTTGTTTGTGCAGGTATTCAGTGACTTGTGCGTTATCTCCTACTGGATTGATACCTTGGTTCTCAAATTAGAGGGAAATACTTACTCTACTTTGCTGCATCACCCTTTCCTCTTCAAGGGAAAAACCAATGCAAGCTCAAGAGATACCAGGAAGAATTTCTGGCGTCGTTGCCAGGGAGGTCTACGCCAAGTCAAGACATACCAAGTACCCATCATAATCTTTCATCTCTTGCATTACATTATTCTCCATTCGCCTCTCATTTTCCTCTCTCTCACTTCTAAAATGATTTTCAAAAAGATTTTCCTTTTCCTTCGCCCCTCTTCCGTTTGTCTTCTTCGCTTGCTTTTTGTGTGCTCGTGTGTTGGATTGCTTGCCTTGTCACTGTTGGGGAACGTAGCCAAAATTCAAAATTTTCCTACGTGTCACCAAGATCTATCTATGGAGAAACCAGCAATGAGGGGAAGGAGAGTGCATCTACATACCCTTGTAGATTGCTAAGCGGAAGCGTTCAAGAGAACGGGGTTGATGGAGTCGTACTCGTCGTGATCCAAATCACCGATGATCCTAGCGCCGAACAGACGGCACCTCCGTGTTCAACACACGTACAGCCCGGGGACGTCTCCTCCTTCTTGATCCAGCAAGGGGAGAGGAGAAGTTGAGGGAAAACTCCGACAGCACGACGACGTGGTGGTGATGGAGCTCGTGGTTCTCCGGCAGAGCTTCGCTAAGCACTACGGAGGAGGAGGAAGTGTTGGAGGAGGGAGGGGCTGCGCCCGAGGAAGGTGCGGCTGCCCTCTCTCCCTCACTATATATAGGGGTAAGGGGTGGAGGAGGCGCCTAGGGTTCCCTAGGGAGGCGGCGGCCAGGGGAAACCCTAGATGGGTTTGGGCGCCCCCACCCCCTAGGAAACTTGCCCCCAAAGCCGGGAAGGGGGGCTGCCCTAGGGGAGGCGCCCCACCTCTCCTGGTTACGTGAGAGGGGCTAGGAGGGGCGCACCACCCCTTAGTGGGCTGGTTTGCCCCTTCCCCTTTGGCCCATGAGGCCCTCCAACACTTGCCGGGGCTCCCGAAACACCTTTCGGTCATGCTGGCCATAGCCTGGTACCCCCGGAACACTTCCGGACTCCAATACCCTTCGTCCACCGGACCATTCCGAACTCCTCGTGGCGTCGGGATCACATCCGGGACTCGAACAACCTTCGGTAACCACATACTATTTCCCATAACAACTCTAGCGTCACCGAACCTTAAGTGTGTAGACCCTACGGGTTCGGGAACCATCGAACATGACCGAGGCGTTCTCGGTCAATAACCAACAGCGGGATCTGGATACCCATGTTGGCTCCCACATGTTCCACGATGATCTCATTGGATGAACCACGATGTCGAGGATTCAATCAATCCCGTATTCAATTCCCTTTGTCTAGCGGTATTGTACTTGCCCGAGATTCGATCGTCGGTATCCCGATACCTTGTTCAATCTCATTACCGGCAAGTCTCTTTACTCGTTCCGTAACACATCATCCCGTGATCAACCCCTTGGTCACATTGTGCACATTATGATGATGTCCTACCGAGTGGGCCCAGAGATACCTCTCTGTTTACACGGAGTGACAAATCTCAGTCTCGATTCGTGCCAACCCAATGCAGACACTTTCGGAGATACCCGTAGTGCACCTTTATAGCCACCCGATTACGTTGTGACGTTTGGTACACCAAAGCATTCCTACGGTATCCGGAGTTGCACAATCTCATGGTCTAAGGAAATGATACTTGACATTAGAAAAGCTTTAGCATCTGAACTATGATCTTTGTGCTAGGCTTAGGATTGGGTCTTGTCCATCACATCATTCTCCAAATGATGTGATCCCGTTATCAACGACATCCAATGTCCATGGTCAGGAAACCGTAACCATCTGTCGATCAACGAGCTAGTCAACTAGAGGCTTACTAGGGACATGGTGTTGTCTATGTACCCACACATGTATCTTAGTTTCCTATCAATACAATTATATCATGGATAATAAACGATTATCATGAACAAGGAAATATAATAATAACTAATTTATTATTGCCTCTAGGGCATATTTCCAACAGTCTCCCACTTGCACTAGAGTCAATAATCTAGTTCACATCGCCATGTGATTAACACTCACAAGTCACATCGCCATGTGACCAACATCCAAACAGTTTACTAGAATCAATAATCTAGTTCACATCACTATGTGATTAACACTCAATGAGTTCTGGGTTTGATCATGTTTATGCTTGTGAGAGAGGTTGTAGTCAGCGATCGCAATATTCAGATCCCTATGTATTTCGCAAAACTTTATGTCATATCATAGATGCTGCTACCACGTTCCACTTGGAGCTATTCCAAATTGTTGCTCCATTATACGTATCCGGTATCTCTACTCAGAGCTATCCGGATAGGTGTTAAGCTTGCATCGACGCAACTCCTTACGTCGAACTCTTTATCAACCGAGAAACATATCCTTATTCCTCTAAGGATAATTTTGACCGCTATCTGGTGATCCACTCCTTGATCACCTTTGTACCCTCTTGCCAGATATGTAGCAAGGCACACATCAGGTGCGGTACACATCATAGCATACTGTAGAGCCTATGTCTAAGGCATAGGGGACGACCTTCGTCCTTTCTCTCTCTTCTGCCGTGGTCGAGCTTTAACTCTTAACTTCATACCTTACAACTCAGGCAAGAACTCCTTCTTTGACTGATCCATCTTGAACACCTTCAAGATCATGTCAAGGTATGTGCTCATTTGAAAGTATCATTTAGCGTTTTCGATCTATCCTCATAGATCTTGATGCTCAATGCTTAAGCAGCTTATTCCAGGTTTTCTATTGAAAAACACTTTTCAAATAACCCTATACGCTTTCCAGAAATTCTACATCATTTCTGATCAACAATATGTCAACAACATATACTCATCAGAAATTCTATATTGCTCCCACTCACTTCTTTGGAAATACAAGTTTCTCATAAACTTTGCATAAACCCAAAATCTTTGATCATCTCATCAAATCGTATATTCCATCTCCGAGATGCTTAATCCATTCCTTAGAAGGGTTGCTGGAGCTTTGCATACTTGTTAGCGTCTTTCAGGATTGACAAAACCTTCTGGTTGTATCACATACAACCTTTCCTCAAGGATATCGTCGAGGAAACAATGTTTTGACATCCTATCTGCAAGATTTCATAAATGCAGCTAATGCTAGCATGATTCCGACGGACTTAAGCATCGCTACGGGTGAGAAAATCTCACTATAGTCAACTCCTTGAACTTGTGAAAACTCTTCGCCACAAGTCGAGCTTCATAGAGCGGTAACATTACCGTCCACGTCAAATCTTTTCTTAAAGATCCATTTATCTCAATGGCTTGCCTATCATCGGGCAAGTCCACCAAAGTCCATGCTTTGTTACGATACATGGATCCTATCTCGGATTTCATGGCTTCTAACCATTTGTCGGATTCGGGCCCACCATCGCTTCTCCATAGCTCGTAGGTTCATTGTTGTCTAGCAACATGACCTTCAAGACATGATTACTGTACCACTCTGAAGTAGTACGCATCCTTGTCACCCTACGAGGTGCGGTAGTGACTTGATCCGAAACTTCATGATCACTATCATAAGCTTCTACTTCAATTGGTGTAGGCGCCACAGGAACAACTTCCTGTGCCCTGCTGCACACTAGTTGAAGTGATGGTTCAATAACCTCATCAAGTCTCCACCATCCTCCCACTCAATTCTTTCGAGAGAAACTTTTCCTCGAGAAAGGACCCGTTTCTAGAAACAATTACTTTTGCTTCCGGATCTTGAGATAGGAGGTATACCCAACTGTTTTGGGTGTCCTATGAAGATGTATTTATCCGTTTTGGGTTCGAGCTTATCACGATGAAACTTTTTCACATAAGCGTCGCAGCCCCAAACTTTTAAGAAACGACAACTTAGGTTTCTCCAAACCATAGTTCAAACAGTGCCGTCTCAACGGAATTACGTGGTTCCCTATTAAAGTGAGTGCGGTTGTCTCTAATGCCTAACCCATGAACGATAGTGGTAATTCGATAAGAGACATCATGGTACGCACCATATCTGATAGGGTGCAACTATGATGTTCGGACATACCATCACACTATGGTGTTCCAGGCGGTATTAATTGTGAAACAATTTCCACAATGTCTTAATTGCATGCCAAAGCTCGTAACTCAGATACTCATCTCTATGATCATATCATAGACATTTTATCCTCTTGTCACGATGATCTTTAACTTCACTCTGAAATTACTTGAACCATTCAATAATTCAGACTTGTGTTTCATCAAGTAAATACACTCAGATATCTACTTAAATCATCCGTGAAGTAAGAACATAACGATATTCATTTGCATGCCTCAGCACTCATTGGACTGCACACATCAAAATGTGTTACTTCCAACAAGTTGCTATCTTGTTCCATCTTCTTTGAAACCGAGGCTTTTAGGTCATCTTGCCCATGTGGTATGATTTGCATATCTCAAGTGATTCAAAATCAAGTGAGTCCAAACGATCCATCCCCATGGAGTTTCTTCATGCGTATACACCAATAGACGTGGTTCGCATGTCCCAAACTTGTCAAAAACGAGTGAGTCCAAAGATCCATCAACATGGAGCTTCTTCATGCGTTTTACACCAATATGACTTACATGGCAGTGCCACAAGTAAGTGGTACTATCATTACTATCTTATATCTTTTGGCATGAAAATGTGTATCACTACAATCGAGATTCAATAAACTATTCTTTTAGGTGCAAGACCATTGAAGGTATTTATTCAAATAAATAGAGTAACCATTATTCTCCTTAAATGAATAACCGTATTGCGATAGACATAATCCAATCATGTCTATGCTCAACGCGAACACCAAATAACAATTTTAGGTTTAACTCCAATCTCGATGGTAGAGGGAGCGTGCGATGCTTGATCACATCAACCTTGGAAACACTTCCAACACATATCGTCAGCTCACCTTTAGCTAGTCTCCATTTATTCCCTAGCTCTTTTATTTCGAGTTACTAACACTTAGCAACCGAACCGGTATCTAATACCCTGGTGCTACTAGGAGTACTAGTAAAGTACACATTAACATAATATATATCCAATATACTTCTATCGGCCTTGCCAGCCTTCTCATCTACCAAGTATCTAGGGTGGTTCCGCTTCAGTGTCCGTTCCTCTCATTACATAAGCACTTAGTCTCGGGTTTGGGTTCAACCTTGGGTTTCTTCACTCGAGCATCAACTGTTTTGCCGTTTCATGAAGTATCCCTTGTTGCCCTTGCCCTTCTTGAAACTAGTGGTTTTACCAACCATCAACAATTGATGCTCCTACTTGACTTCTACTTTCGCGGTGTCAAACATCACGAACACTTCAAGGATCATCATATCTATCCACGATATGTTATAGTTCATCACGAAGCTCTAGTAGCTTGGTGGCAATGTCTTTGAGAAACATCACTATCTCATCGGAAGATTAACTCCCACTCGATTCAAGTGATTGTTGTACCGGACAATCTGAGTACAAGCTCAACGATTGAGATCTTCTCCCTTAGTTTGTAGGCTAGAAAACTCGCCGGAGGTCTCATACCTCTTGACGTGGGCACGAGCCTGAAATCCCAATTTCAGCTCTCAGAACATCTCATATGTTCCGCGATGTTTCAAAAACGTCTTTGGTGCCTCAATTCTAAGTCGTTTAACATTACCGAACTATCACGTAGTCATCAAAACGTGTGTGTCAGATGTTCGCAACATCCACAGACCACGTTCGAGGTCCAGCACACCGAGCGGTGCATTAAGGACATAAGCTTTCTCTGACCGCATAATTGCTCATCAACTTTCAACTATATTTTCTCTAGGAACATATCTAAACAGTAGAACTAAAGCGCGAGCTATGACATATTTTGCAAAGGGTTTTTGACTATGTTCAGGATAATTAAGTTCATCTTATGAACTCCCACTCAGATAGACATCCCTCTAGTCATCTAAGTGATTACACGATCCGAGTCAACTAGGCCGTGTCCGATCATCACGTGAGACGGACTAGTCATCATCGGTGAACATCTTCATGTTGATCATATCTACTATACGACTCATGCTCGACCTTTTGGTCTCTTGTGTTCCGAGGCCATGTCTGTACATGCTAGGCTCGTCAAGTCAACCTAAGTGTTTCGCGTGTGTAAATCTGGCTTACACCCGTTGTATGTGAACGTAAGGATCTATCACACCCGATCATCACGTGGTGCTTGAAGCAGACGAACTTTCGCATAGCGGTGCACAGTTAGGGGGAACACTTTCTTGAAATTTTAATGAGGAATCATCTTATTTACTACCGTTGTTCTAAGCAAATAAGATGTATAATCATGATAAACATCACATGCAATCAAATAGTGACATGATATGGCCAATATCATATTGCTCCTTTTGAGCTCCATCTTCGGGGCTCCATGATCATCATCGTCACCGGCATGACACCATGATCTCCATCATCGTGTCTCCGTGAAGTTGTTTCACCAACTTATTACTTCTACTACTATGGCTACCGGTTAGCAATAAAGTAAAGTAATTACATGGCGTTGTTCAATGACACGCAGGTCATACAATAACTAAAGACAACTCCTATGGCTCCTGCCGGTTGTCATACTCATCGACATGGAAGTCATGATTCCTATTACAAGAACATGATCAATCTCATACATCACATATCATTCATCACATTCTTCTTGGCCATATCACATCACACAGCATACCCTGCAAAAACAAGTTAGACGTCCTCTAATTGTTGTTTGCATGTTTTACGTGGCTGCTATGGGTTTCTAGCAAGAACGTTTCTTACCTACACAAAACCACAACGTGATATGCCAATTGCTATTTACCCTTCATAAGGACCCTTTTCATCAAATTTGTTCCGACTAAAGTGGGAGAGACTGGCACCCGCTAGCCACCTTATGCACAAAGTGCATGTCAGTCGGTGGAACTTGTCTCACGTAAGTGTACGTGTAAGGTCAGTCCGGGCCGCTTCATCCCACAATACCGTCGAAACAAGATTGGACTAGTAACGGTAAGCATATTGAACAAAATCAACGCCCACAACTACTTTGTGTTCTACTCGTGCAAAGAATCTACGCAATAGACCTAGCTCATGATGCCACTGTTGGGGAACGTAGCAAAAATTCAAAATTTTCCTACGTGTCACCAAGATCTATCTATGGAGAAACCAGCAACGAGGGGAAGGAGAGTGCATCTACATACCCTTGTAGATCTCTAAGCGGAAGCGTTCAAGAGAACGGGGTTGATGGAGTCGTACTCGTCGTGATCCAAATCACCGATGATCCTAGCGCCGAACGGACGGCACCTCCGTGTTCAACACACGTACAGCGCGGGGACGTCTCCTCCTTCTTGATCCAGCAAGGGGAGAGGAGAAGTTGAGGGAAAACTCCGACAGCACGACGACGTGGTGGAGATGGAGCTCGTGGTTCTCGGTGAGAGCCGCTAAGCACTACGGAGGAGGAGGAAGTGTTGGAGGAGGAGGGCTGCGCCGAGGAAGGTGCGGCTGCCCTCTCTCTCCCTCACTATATATAGGGGTAAGGGGGGTGGAGGAGGCGCCCTAGGGTTCCCTAGGGGAGGGGCGGCGGCCACAGGGGAAACCCTAGATGGTCTTGTCCATCACATCATTCTCCAAATGATGTGATCCCATTATCAACGACATCCAATGTCCATGGTCAGGAAACCGTAACCATCTGTCGATCAACGAGCTAGTCAACTAGAGGCTTACTAGGGACATGGTGTTGTCTATGTACCCACACATGTATCTTAGTTTCCTATCAATACAATTATAGCATGGATAATAAACGATTATCATGAACAAGGAAATATAATAATAACTAATTTATTATTGCCTCTAGGGCATATTTCCAACAGTCACGATGACTCCACCAAAAAACATTGACCCTCACTTTAGGAGGTTAGAAGAAATTGAAAATAATGTTAGAAGCTTCATGTCTTTGCAATTTGAGCATAACAATTTCTTTAGAAACAAGCTCAAGGAGCAGGAAGTTTTATGGAATACATGAATAAGGAGCTTGATGATATGTCTAAGGAATTTTATGGTTTGAAATCTCAGTTTGCGCACCTTGAAAATTTAGTAGGCCAAATTTCTAATAAAAAGCTACCTTAGTAAACAAAATGGCCGCTAAACCGGAGTCTTTGAATAATGATGAAGATCTTAAAGTGATTGATGTGACTCCTATTGATTATTTTTTTTCCAATGTAAATCTTGATAAAGATGGTACTGGAGATGAGTCAACTTTAGTTAAAAGGCCTCCCAATGATTCGGAGTTCTTAGATCTTGATGCAAAAATTGATAAAAGTGGGATTGGAGAGGTTAAAACTTTAGGTAGTAATGAACCCACTCCTTTGGATTTCAAGGAATTTAGTTATGATAATTGTTCTTTGATAGATTGTATTTCCTTGCTGCAATCCATGTTGAATTCTCCTCATGCTTATAATCAAAACAAAGATTTTACAAAACATAATGCTATGATGAAATCCTTTGAAGAAAAGCTTGAATTAGAAGTTTCTATCCCTAGAAAATTTTATGATGAGTGGGAACCTACTATTAATATTAAGATTAAAGATTATGAGTGCCATGCTTTGTGTGATTTGGGTGCTAGTGTTTCCACGATTCCAAAAACTTTATGTGATGTATTAGGTTTCCGTGAATTTGATGATTGTTCCTTAAATCGCATCTTGCGGATTCCACCATTAAGAAACCTATGGGAAGGATTAATGATGTTATTATTGTTGCAAATAGGAATCATGTGCTCGTAGATTTCATTGTTCTTGGTATAAATTGCAATCATACATGTCCTATTATTCTTGGTAGACCTTTCCTTAGAACGATTGGTGCAATTATTGATATGAAAGAAGGAAACTTATATTTCAATTTCTGTTAAGGAAAGGCATGGAACAATTTCGAAGAAATAAAATTAAATTTCCTTAATCTATTATGAGAGCCACTTATGGATTGCATGCCAAAGGTGTTAATACTTAGATCTATTCGTGTTTTATGCCTAGCTAAGGGCGTTAAACAATAGTGCTTGTTGGGAGGCAACCCAACTTTATTTTTGTTTTTGCTTTTTAGGTTCTGTTTTGCATTAAATAATTCATCTAGACTCTGGTTAGATGTGGTTTTGTGTTTTAATTAGTGTTTGTGCCAAGCAAGACCTTTGGGATAGCTTACAGTGATAGTTGATTTGATCTTGCTGAAAAACAGAAACTTTTGCGCCCAGGAAAATAATTCCCATTTTTAGAAAAAGTGTGCTTTTGAGTTGATTCTTTTTGCAGAAGATTAATAAGCAGATTTCTTAGGTATTCCTAATTTTTCGAGTTACAGAAGTATTTGAAATATCCAGATTGCTAAAGACTGTTCTGTTTTCTATGTGTTGCTTGCTTATTTTGATGAATCTATGGCTCATATCGGGGGGTATGAACCATGGAAAAGTTAGAATACAGTAGATATTACACCAATATAAATAAAGAATGAGTTCACAATAGTACCGAAAGTGGTGATTTATTTTCTTATACTAACGGAGCTTACGATATTTTCTGTTGAGTTTTGTGTTGTGAAGTTTTCAAGTTTTGGGTAAGGATTTGATGGACTATGGAATAAGGAGTGGCAAGAGCCTAAGCTTGGGGATGCAAAGGCACCCCAAGGTAATATTCAAGGACAACCAAAAGCCTAAGCTTGGGGATGCCCCAGAAGGCATCCCCTCTTTCGTCTTCGTCTATCGGTAACTTTACTTGAGGCTATATTTTTATTCACCACATGATATGTGTTTTTCTTGGAGCTTCTTGTATGATTTGAGTCTTTGCTTTTTAGTTTGCCACAATCATCCTTGCTGTACACACCTTTTGAGAGAGACACACATGGATCATGATTTATTAGAATACTCTATGTGCTTCACTTATATCTTTTGAGCTAGGCAATTTTGCTTTAGTGCTTCACTTACATCTTTTTAGAGCACGACGGTGGTTTTATTTCATAGAAATTGATGAATTCTCATACTTCACTTATATTATTTTGAGATTCTTTAAAACAGCATGGTAATTTGCTTTGGTTATAAATTTAGTCCTAATATGATAGGCATCCAAGACGGATATAATAAAAACTTTCATATAAAGTGCATTGAATACTATGAGAAGTTTGATTCCTTATGATTGTTTTGAGATATGAAGATGGTAATGTTAGAGTCATGCTAGTGAGTAATTGTGAATTTGAAAAATACTTGTGTTAAAGTTTGTGATTCCCGTAGCATGCACGTATGGTGAACCGTTATGTGATGAATTCAGAGCATGATTTATTTATTGATTGTCTTCCTTACGAGTGGAGGTCGGGGACGAGAGATGGTATTTTCCTACCAATCTATCCCCCTAGGAGCATGCGCTTAGTACTTCATTTTGATAACTAATAGATTTTTGCAACAAGTATGTGAGTTCTTTATGACTAATGTTGAGTCCATGGAATATACGCACTCTCACCCTTCCACCATTGCTAGCCTCTCTAGTATCGCGCAACTTTCGCCGATACCATAAACCCGCCATATACCTTCCTCAAAACAGCCACCATACCTACCTATTATGGCATTTCCATAGCCATTCCGAGATATATTGCCATGCAACTTTCCACCGTTCCGTTTATTATGACACGCTCCATCATTGTCATATTGCTAGGCATGATCATGTAGTTGACATCGTATTTGTGGCAAAGCAACCGTTCATAATTCTTTCATACATGTCACTCTTGATTCATTGCACATCCCGGTATACCACCGGAGGCATTCACGTAGAATCATATTTTGTTCTAAGTATCGAGTTGTAATTCTTGAGTTGTAAGTAAATAAAAGTGTGGTCATCTTCACTATTAGAGCATTGTCCCATGTGAGGAAAGGATGATGGAGACTATGATTCCCCCACAAGTCGGGATGAGACTCCAGACAAAAAACAAGAGGCCAAAAATATGAGAGAAGGCCCAAATAAAAAGAGAGAAAAGAGAGAAGGGGCAATGCTATTATCCTTTTACCACACTTGTGCTTCAAATTGCTCTAGTGCATCCGTTGCATGGCAATACCTTCTCACTCACATTGATATCTATTAATGGGCATCTCCATAACCCGTTGATACGCCTAGTTGATGTGATACTATCTCCTTCTTTTTGTCTTCTCCACAACCACCGTCTATTCCACCTATAGTGCTATGTCCATGGCTCACGCTCATGTATTGCGTGAAAGTTGAAAAAGTTTGAGAACATCAAAAGTATAAAACAATTGCTTGGCTTGTCATTGGGGTTGTGCATGATTTGAATATTTTGTGTGATGAAGATGGAGCATAGCCAGACTATGTGATTTTGTAGGGACAAGCTTTCTTTGGCCATGTTATTTTGAGAAGACATAATTATCTTGTTAGTATGCTTGAAGTATTATTGTTTTTATGTCAATATTAAACTTTTGTTTTGAATCATATGGATCTGAACATGCATGGCACAATAAAGAATACATGGATAAATATGTTAGGTAGCATTCGACATCAAAAATTCTGTTTTTATCATTTACCTACTCGAGGACAAGCAGGAATTAAGCTTGGGGATGCTTGATACGTCTCCAACGTATCTATAATTTTTTTATTGCTCCATGCTATTATATTATTATTTTTGGATGCTTTATATGCATTAATATGCTATTTTATATGATTTTTGGGACTAACCTATTAACCTAGAGCCCAGTGCCATTTTCTGTTTTTTTTCCTTGTTTTAGAGTTTTGCAGAAAATGAATATCAAACGGTGTCCAAACGGAATGAAACTTTCGCGATGATTTTCTTGGACCAAAATACATCCAGAGGACTTGGAGTACACGTCAGGAAAGCCACGAGGCGGCCAACAGGGAAGGAGGGCGCGCCCAGGGGGTAGGGCACGGCCCCCACCCTTGTGGGCCCCTCGTGACTCCACCGACCTATTTCTTCCACCTATATATATTCTCAAATCTTCCGAAACCTTCTAGGAGAGCCATGAAAACACTTTTCCACCGCCGCAACCTTCTGTACCCGTGAGATCCCATCTAGGGGCCTTTTCCGGCGTCCTGCCGGAGGGGGAATCGATCACAGAGGGTGTCAGGACCCCGATTCCAAGTCACATCGATCTAGCCGGTAACACCTCATATCACTTTGCGGCCTCACGCATGGTATTCCCACGGGTGTCGCCTTACCATGGCCCGGGACCGTTTGCGTCTTTTGGCTCACGTATATGATAGTGTCGCTAGCATCCATATGACAGAGAACCCGGGCCGACATGACTAGTCGTGAACACAAAGCGGCACTAACACATGGGGACAGGCATACATGAATCACATCGAGCATGTCGATCAGCAGCGTGTGAATCCGGGCTATAGCACTGGGCTAACAGGACTCAGGGAACCCGGGCTGTAGCGAGCTAAGCAGGACTCCGGATGTCACCGCGTGACATTTCCCGAAGGGATGAACCTGAGCGAAGTTAAACACATGCCGGCCAGTCAAGTGTCACGAGCGGTAGTCTTGGGCTAGCGAGGACTCCGGTGAACCGGGCTGTAGCGGACTACTATAGCTCAAGGAAGCACTAGACTACATTTCCCCATAAGAGAGGCTGCCAAGGATAAACAACTAGATTGTCGGATCCCACACATACCAAGCATTTCAAACATACACACAATATGCTCGATATGTGTAAATACAACATGGCATCACAACATAACTCTACGACTCAAAGTATTTATTCATTAGGCTTCGAGGAGCGAGATATTACAAACATGGGTCTCATGACCCAACATTCAGAGCATACAAATCAAAGCACAAGCGGAAGCTAAACATGTCTGAGTACAGACATCTACAAATGAAAAAGGCTTAGAAGCCTGACTATCTACCAGATCTTGTCGAGGGCACAAGATCGTAGCTGAGGTATCAAGCTAAACGTCGAAGTCCACGCGGAACTACTAGCGAGACCAGCGTCTCTCTCGCAAAACATAAAATAAGCAAACGTGAGTACAAATGTACTCAGCAAGACTTACATCAGAACTAACTACATATGCATCATTATCAACAAAGGGGGTGGTGGAGTTTGACTGCAGCAAGCCAGCTTTGACTCGGTGGCTATCCTGAACTACGACTACAAGTAACTCCTTTGAGGTGGCGCACACGAGTCCACATATTCACCATATCAATTCACCACTATGGATCCGCTCCCGTCTCCCTACGAGAACGCCATCCATAGCACTCACACTTATCTTGCGCATTTTAGAGTATCCACTTTCACTTGTCTATGAACTGTTATAGGCAACCCAGAAGTCCTTTACCGCGGACACGGCTATTCGAATAGATCATTTATAACCCTGCAGGGGTGTACTTCTTCACACACGGTCTCGCCACTTACCGCCATATACACGTCATGTATCTCGGCAACCTTCAAGCAGAAGCCTGGCGAGGGTGTCGGCCACGGCCTACCTAAACACTCAAGTCCCTAGTCCAGGTTTATCGCCTATTCGTGATCCATCCGTAGGGAGTCCGGCTGAGGTTTCCACTAACGGCCCCGAACGATGTGTGCAGGGTTCCCGAGACACCAAACGGGCGAATCGGTACACCGTGCCACGTGCCTACCGCAACACAGCCCACCCCTAAGGTCAGCGCTGTATGCCCCTGACATGCTACAAACACGAAACTACTTTGCAACTCCGGACAAAGGACAAGGGTGGTTAAGAAGCCGAGAGAGTCAATTAAGGATCCCAATGTGTGGTAGTAACTGTTTCATGAATCACAAACACAGAACTCAGTTCACGAGGGCGGCTGCAATGAGACAACCCACCATGTACTCCTACATGGCCTCTCACCGCTACCTTTACCAAATCGTGTTCACACACTTAGCTCTCAACGAGAGGACATGTTCACACACCTCGATTCATTCCCGATGAATCGGACTGACTCAACTCTAAGCGTAGCAGGCATGACAAACAAGCATGAATGAGTAGGCACAACAGGCTCAAACAACTCCTACTCATGCTAGTGGGTTTCATCTATTCTTGTGGAATGACAGGTCATGCGAGAGGATAAAGGGTTCAGCTACGCAGCAAGTGAGATGAATCGTTGTTGTCCTAATGCAGTAAAAGAGAGCAGGAGCGAGAGAGTGGGATTGCATCGGAATGAACAAGGGGGTTTTGCTTGCCTGGCACTCCTGAAGATAATATAGTTCTTCATCGGTGTCATCGAACTCATCATCGGTACGTCGTCTACTGAGAGGGGACAAACACCGACAAACAAAGGAGAAACACAATCAATGCCATGCAACAATATGATGCATGAAGATTACATGGCAATATGCTGTTGATTGGCCTAATGCATCTAGCAACAAGTTAAATGGGGTTGGTTTGAACACTAGATTCAAAATCAAACTCCATATGTGAGAGTTTAAATGCCATTTATATGATTTGTGCTAAACAACAGCTATAACTCGTTCTAACATGCATGAAAATAGTACAGATGGATAGATTGGATTTTTCTGATCATTTTTCATATATATATTATTTAATTTGGAGTTACGATTGAATTTCTATGAATTTTAGAAGTTTAGATCATTTTCTGGAATTTCCTGTATAAGAATAAATCCAGAAAAGGATTTACTGCGTCAGCATGACATAGGTGTGACATCAGCAGGTCAACTGGGTCGGCCAGGTCAAACCTGACCTATGGGACCCATACGTCAGTGTCTCAGTCTGGTTTGGGTGTAAGACAGGTGGGACCGGTCAACATTGACTTGACCAAAGTCAAAGCTGACACGTGGGGTCCACACGTATTAGTACTAATCTTAACAGAAAATTAGACTAACCTAACTATGCTCGGGGACCCACATGTCATTGACACAGGTAATAACTAAACATGATTAGCGCCTTAACTAATGGTGCCACGTCAGCACGCCGGCGGTTAGACGACGGCGACGACCCAGGGCGGCGGTAGCTCGCGGGAGTGGCGCTATGGGCTGTGGTTGGACGCGCGAAGAGCACCAGGAGGTAGCCTATGCTCACGCGCATCCAGGGGGACCAACGGGAGGGCGTGGGGTGGCCGGAGTTCGCCGGAAGTGACCTCATGGCGGCGGCCGGAGCTACGGGTTCGAGCGGCGCGACGCTACGGTGTACGGGAGAGAGAAGTGAGCAGCGCTATGGCTTCCTGGGAGCACGCTGAGCACAACTACATGCTTGGTTGGGTCAAGGGAGGTTGCCAGCTGCGGCGGCGATGAACTCGGCGGTGACGAGCTCTCGGGCTCAATGGAGCCGCAGTTAGTGGAAGAAATCGCAGCGGGAGAGAGGGTTGGTGCGGGGGCTCTGGCGAGGCTAACGGAGGGGTTGGCAGGCGCGGGGACGGCCGGTGGGCGGCGAATCGACGCCGAGGATCTCCGGCGTCGGGAGGTTGAAGACGACGATGGTGGTGGCGATGCAGCGCGTCCCTGGTCGCTTGGCTCGTCGAGGACGATGCGGGCGACGAGGCAGATCTCCCGGACTCGAAGAGAGGGCGAGGGGAAGGCGGTGGCCGCGGTGGTGCTCTTCGGCGGCGGCGGGCGCGTTCGGTGAGGTAGGGGAAGCGGCAAGGAGAGAGCAGGGGAGAGTGAGAGCGGTCGGGCGGCGCGTGGCGTCGTCCGAGCGATCGAGCGACGGAAGGAGAAGCAGGAGGTGGCGAGAGCGTGGCCCGGCGGACGCTGCGTGGCAGCGTGCCCTGTCCTCCTGGCGCGAGGAAGGGGACGACTGGCACGGCCAGCTGGCTGGGCCGGCCTGCTAGGCTGCGGTGGGGCGCCAGGTAAGTGGCCCAGGTGGGCTTCCTCTCTCTCTTCGTTTATTTCTTTTTTCTATTTTTTTGTAACTTCAGGGCTTTATTAAAAATGCCAGGGCGTTTCCAAAAATCATGAAACTAATCATGGCTACTGTTTATAATATATCCAATAGTAAACATTTTAGTTTATGATTATTTTAGCATTTAAAATATTCTATAGCATTTAAATGCCCAAACGCAAATACTATAGGATTTAATTCAAAAGTCCAAAAATGACCTAGAATTATGTGCATCATTTTTGCCAGAGGTTTCCACCTTTATCAAAAATCATGAACTTTTCCAGAGGACATTTTGGATTTATTGAAAAGGATTTTATTTGATCCTATTTGAATTCACTTGGTGCTAGGGTTTGGATCAATCCCCATTTCAACTTCATGAAACTTAAAGATGATGCATGGATGCAATGCCACTAGTTACAAGCAAACTCTAGGGATGTGACAGAGGGCTTCTACATCAACACCATTGCCTCTCCGATTAAGCGTGAGTAGTTTACCACAAACCTACGGGTCCATAGATAGTAGCTAGATGGCTTCTTCTCTTTCTTTGATTCTCAATACCATGTTCTCCTTGATGTTCTTGGAGATCTATTCGATGTAATACTTTTTTGTGATTTGTTTGCCGAGATCCGATGAATTGTGGATTTATGATCAGCTTATCTATGAATATTATTTGAATCTTCTATAAATTCTTATATGCATGATTTGATATCTTTGCAAGTCTCTTCGAACTATCGATTTGGTTTGGCCAACTAGATTGGTTTTCCTTCCAATAGGAGAAGTGCTTAGCTTTGGGTTCAATCTTGCGGTGCTTGATCCCAGTGACAGAAGGGGAACCGACACGTATTGTATTGTTGCCATCGAGGATAACAAGATGGGGTTTTCTTCATATTGCTTGAGTTTATCCCGCCACATCATGTCATCTTGCTTAAAGCGTTACCTTGTCCTGATGAACTTAATACTCTAGATGCAGGAAGGAGTCGGTCGATGTGTGGAGTAATAGTAGTAGATGCATGCATGAGTCGGTCTACTTGATACGGACGTGATGCCTATATTCATCATCATTGCCTTAGATATCATCATAACTTTGCGCTTTTCTATCAATTTCTTGGCAGTAATTTGTTTACCCACCGTAGTATTTTCTATCTTGAGAGAAGCCTCTAGTGAAACCTATGCCCCCCCGGTCTATTTTCCATCATATAACTTTTCGATCTACAATTTTTGTTTCCTATTTACTTTCTTTGCAATCTTTTACTTTCCGTTCCATAAACCAAAAATACCAAAAACATTACTTTACCGTTTATCCATCTCTATCAGATCTCACTTTGCAAATAACCGTGAAGGGATTGACAACCCCTTTATCGCGTTGGGTGCAAGTTGGTGTTTGTTTGTGCACGTATTCGGTGACTTGTGTGTTGTCTCCTACTGGATTGATACCTTGGTTCTCAAAACTGAGGGAAATACTTACTCTACTTTGCTGCATCACCCTTTGCTCTTCAAGGGAAAAACCAACACAAGCTCAAGAGGTAGCAGGCCACGGACATCTTGATGCCCGCCTATGATACTTCTCCATTGTATCTATAATTTCTGACTGTTTCATGCCCATATTATACAACTTTAACATATTTTTGGCAAAAATTTATATGATTTAGTGGACAAACCTATTGTTCCAGTGCCCAGTGCCAGTTCATGTTTTTTATATGTTTGTTGTTTCATAGAAAATCCATACAAAACCAAGTCCAAACGCGATAAAAATTTATGGAGAATTATTTTGGAATATATGTGATTTTTGGGAGGTGGAATCAACGCAAACGGGGGCCCACGGCCCCCAAGATACACCAAGGCGCGCCAGGGGGTGCCAGGTGCACCCAGGTGTATTATGCCCTCCTCGTAAGGCGGTTGGGGCCCTTCCTCTGGCACAAGAAAGATAATTTATGGGAAAAAATCATATAAAAATTTCAGCGCAATCGGAGTTACGGATCTTCGGGAATTTAAGAAACCGTGAAGGGCCATATCTGGGGAATGCAAAACAGAAGAGAACAGAGAGGGAGATCGAATCTCGGAGGAGCTCCCGCCCCTCTGCCACCATGGAGACCATGGACTAGAGGGGGAACTCTCCTCCCACCTAGGGGGAGACCAAGGAAGAAGGAGGAGGGGGGCTCTCTCCCCCTCTCTCCCTGTGCCGCCGAGGCAAGGATCGTGATGGCGATCTACATCAACAATCTTGCTACCATCAACACCAACTTTCTCCCCCTCTATGTAGAGGTGTAACACCCCTTCTCACCGTTGTAATCTCTACTTAAACATGGTGCTGAACTCCATATATTATTTCCCAATGATCTATGGTTATCCTATGAAGTTTGAGTAGATTCGTTTTGTCCTATGGGTTTATCGTGATCTTGGTTGGTATGATTGTATATTTTATTTATGGTGTTGTCCTATGGTGCCCATTGAAGGAAATATGCCCTAGAGGCAATAATAATGTTATTATTTATTTCCTTATATCATGATAAATGTTTATTATTCATGCTAGAATTGTATTAACCGGAAACATAATACATGTGTGAATACATAAACCTACAAAGTGTCACTAGTATGCCTCTACTTGACTAGCTCGTTAATCAAAGATGGTTATGTTTCCTAACCATGAACAAGGAGTTGTTATTTGATTAACGGGATCACATCATTGGTTGAATGATCTGATTGACATGACCCATTCCATTAGCATAGCTTTTGATCGTATAGTTTGTTGCTAGTGCTTTTCTTCATGACTTATACATGTTCCTATGACTATGAGATTATGCAACTCCCGTTTGCCGAGGAACACTTTGGGTGCTACCAAGCGTCACAGCGAATCGGGTGATTATAAAGGTACATTACAGGTGTCTCCGAAGGTACATGTTGGGTTGGCATATTTCGAGATTAGGATTTGTCCTCCGATTGTCGGAGAGGTATCTCTGGGCCCTCTCGGTAATGCACATCACATAAGCCTTGCAAGCATTGCAACTAAATGTGTTAGTTGTGAGATGATGTATTACGGAGCGAGAAAAGAGACTTGCGATGCTTGAGATTGAACTAGGTATTGGATACCGACGATCGAATCTCGGGCAAGTAACATACCGATGACAAAAGGAACAACGTATGTTGTTATGCGGTCGACCGATAAAGATCTTCGTAGAATATGTAGGAACCAATATGGGCATCCAGGTCCCGCTATTGGTTATTGACCGAGAGGTGTCTCGGTCATGTCTACATAGTTCTCGAACCCGTAGGGTCCGCACGCTTAACGTTTCGATGGCGGTTATTATGAGTTTATATGATATTGATGTACGAAGGTTGTTGAGTCCGGATGAGATCACGGACATGACGAGGAGTCTCGAAATGGTCGAGACATAAAGATTGATATATTGGAAGCCTATGTTTGGACTCGGAATCACTCCGGGTGAAATTGGGAATTTTAGAGAGTACCGGGGTTACGGAACCTCCGGGGGTCAATGGGCCTTGATGGGCCTTAGTGGAAAGGAGGAAAGGGGCCCAAGTGCTGGCGCACCTTCCCCTTCCCTAGTCCTATTAGGACTAGGAGAAGGGGTGGCGCTCTCTCCCTTCCCACTTGGCCAATCCTAGTTGGACTAGGATTGGGGGAGAATCCTACTCCCGGTGGGAGTAGGACTCCCAGGCGCAGCCCTTGGTGGCCGGCCAGCCCCTCCCCTTCCCTCCTTTATATACAGGGGCAGAGGGCACCCCATGGGAGACAAGTTGATCATTGAGATCGTTCCTTAGCCGTGTGCGGTGCCCCCTTCCACCAAACTACACCTCGAATATACCGTTGCGGAGCTTAGGTGAAGCCCTGCGCCGGTGGAACATCAACATCGTCACCACGCCGTCGTCTTGTGAAACTCTCCCTCAACACTCGGCTGGATCGGAGTTCGAGGGGCGTCATCGAGCTGAGCGTGTGCAGAACTCGGAGGTGCCGACGTTCGGTACTTGGATCGGTTGGATCGGGAAGAAGTACGACTACTTCCTCTACGTTGCGTCAACGCTTCCGTTGCTGGTCTCACGAGTGCGAGACAACACTCTCATCTCGTTGCTATGCATCACCATGGTCTTGCGTGATCGTAGGAAATTTTTGGAATTACTCGTTCGCCAGCGGTGGTATCGAGCCTGGTTTTATGCGTTGATGTCATATGCACGAGTAGAACACAAGTGAGTTGTGGGCGATACAAGTCATACTACCTACCAGCATGTCATACTTTGGTTCAGCGATATTGTGAGATGAAGCGGCCCGGACCGACATTACGCGTGCGCTTCGCGAGACTGGTTTCACCGCTGTGAGCACTCGTTGCTTAAAGGTGGTGGCGGGTGTCTGTCTCTCTCACTTTAGTTGAACTGAGTGTGGCTCGCCGGTCCTTGAGAAGGTTAAAGCGGAGTCTATTTGACGAAATATCGTTGTGGTTTTGATGCGTAGGTAAGAACGGTTCTTGCTCAGCCCGTAGCAGCCACGTAAAACTTGCAACAACAAAGTAGAGGACGTCTAACTTGTTTTTGCAGGGCATGTTGTGATGTGATATGGTCAAGGCGTGATGCTATATTTTATTGTATGAGATGATCATGTTTTGTAACCGAGTTATCGGCAATCTGGCAGGAGCCATATGGTTGTCGCTTTATTGTATGAAATGCAAGCGCCATGTAATTGCTTTACTTTATCACTAAGGAGTAGCGATAGTCGTAGAAGCAATAGTTGGCGAGACGACAACGATGCTACGATGGAGATCAAGGTGTCGCGCGGTGGCGATGGTGATCATGGCGGTGCCGGAGATGGAGATCACAAGCACAAAATGATGATGGCCATATCATATCACTTATATTGATTGCATGTGATGTTAATCCTTTATGCATCTTATCTTGCTTTGATTGACGGTAGCATTATAAGATGATCCTTACTAAATTATCAAGAAGTGTTCTCCCGAGTATGCACCGTTGCGAAAGTTCTTCGTCTGAGACACCACGTGATGATCGGGTGTGATAGGCTCTACGTTCAAATACAACGGGTGCAAAACAGTTGCACACGCGAATACTCAGGTTATACTTGACGAGCTATGCATATAAGATATGACCTCGGAACACGGAGACCGAAGGTCGGCGTGAATCATATAGTAGATATGATCAACATATTGATGTTCACGAAACTACTCCATCACACGTGATGATCGGTCATGGTGTAGTTGATATGGATCACGCAATCACTTAGAGAATTGGAGGATATTTTTCTAGGTGGGAGTTCTTAAGTAATATGATTAATTGAACTTAAATTTATCATGAACTTAGTACTGATAGTATCTTGCTTGTCTATGATGTGTAGATAGATGGCTCGTCTTTGTTGTTCCGTTGAATTTTAATCGTTCCTTGAGAAAGCAAAGTTGAAAGATGATGGCAGCAATTACGGACTGGGTCCGTAATTTGAGGATTATCCTTATTGCTGCACGGAAGAATTACGTCCTGGAAGCACCGTTAGGTGCCAGGCCTGGTGCAAGGGCTGCGCCGAAGTTATGAACGTCTGGCAAAGCAAAGTGATGACTACTCTATAGTTCGAGTGTGCCATGCTTTACGGCTTAGAACCGGGACTTCAACGTCGTTTTGAACACCATGGGGCATATGAGATGTTCCAGAGTTGAAGTTAATATTCAGCGAATGCCCGGATTGAGAGATATGAAGTCTCCAATAAGTTCTATAGCTGTAAGATGGAGGAGAACGGTTACGTCGGTGAGCATATACTCGAATGTCCGGATATAACAATCACTTGATTCAAGCTGGGAGTTAATCTTCCGGATGATTGCGTCATTGATGAATTCTCCAATCACGCCACCAAGCTACAAGAGCTTCGTGATGAACTATAATATGCAAGGGATGACCAAAACAATGCCCGAGCTCTTCGCGATCTTTGAAAGCAGCGGAGGTAGAAATCAAAAGGAGCATCAAGTGTTGATGGTTAACAAAACCACTAGTTTCAAGAAAAGGGCAAAGGAAAGAAAAGGAAACTTCAAAAGAGCGGCAAGCAAGTTGCTGATCAAGAGAAGAAACCCAAGTCTGGTCCTAAGCTGAAACCGAGTGCTTCTATTGCAAGCAGGCTGGTCACCGAAGCGGAACTGCCCCAAGTATTTGGCGGATAAGAAGGATGGCAAGGTTAACAAAGGTATATGTGATATACATGTTATTGATGTGTACCTTACTAATACTCGCAGAGCACTGGTATTTGATCTGGTTACATTGCTAATATTTGCAACTCGAAACAGGGCTACGGATTGCGAAGATTGGCTAAGGCGAGGTGACAATGCGCGTGGGAAATGGTTCCAAAGTCGATGTGATCGCAATGGCACGCTACCTCTACATCTACCTTCGGATTAGTATTAGACCTAAATAATTGTTATTTAGTACCAGCGTTGAGCATGAACATTATATCTGGATCTTGTTTGATGCGAGACGGTTATTCATTTAAATCGAGAGAATAATGGTTGTTCTATTTATATGAATAATATCTTTTATGGTCATGCACCATTGAAGAATGGTTTGTTTTTACTTAATCTTGATAGTAGTGATACACATATTCATAATGTTGAAACCAAAAGATGCAGAGTTGATAATGATGGTGCAACTTATTTGTGGCACTTGCCGTTTAGGTCATATCGGTGTAAAGCGCATGAAGAAACTCCATCTTGATGGACTTTTGGAGTCACTTGATTATGAATCACTTGGCACTTGCGAACCGTGCCTTATGGGCAAGATGACTAAAACACCGTTCTCGGAACTATGGAGAGAGCAACAGATTTATTGGAAATCATACATACTGATGTATGTGGTCCAATGAATGTTGAGGCTAAATGGCGGATATCGTTATTTTCTCACCTTCACAGATGATTTGAGCAGATATGGGTATATCTACTTAATGAAACACAAGTCTGAAACATTTGAAAAGTTCAAAGAATTTCAGAGTGAAGTGGAAAATCATCGTAACAAGAAAATAAAGTTTCTATGATCTGATCGTGGAGGAGAATATTTGAGTTCTGAGTTTGGCCTACATTTGAAACAATGCGGAATAGTTTAGCAACTTACGCCACCGGAACACCACAACGTAATGGTGTGTCCGAGCGTCGAATCGTACTTTATTAGATATGGTGCGATCTATGATGTCTCTTACTGATTTACCGCTATCGTTTTGGGGTTATGCTTTAGAGGCGGCTACATTCACTTTAAATAGGGCACCATCTAAATCCGTTGAGACGACGCCTTATGAACTGTGGTTTGGCAAGAAACCAAAGTTGTCGTTTTCGAAAGTTTGGGGCTGCGATGCTTATGTGAAAAAGCTTCAACCTGATAAGCTCGAACCCAAATCGGAGAAATGTGTCTTCATAGGATACCCAAAGGAGACAGTTGGGTACACCTTCTATCACAGATCCGAAGGCAAGATTTTTGTTGCTAAATTGGAAACTTTTGGAGAAAGAGTTTCTCACGAAAGAAGTGAGTGGGAGGAAAGTAGAACTTGATGAGATAATCTGTATCTACTCCCTTATTGAGAAGTAGTACATCACGTAAAACAGTTTACGTGACACCTACACCAAATAGGGAGGAAGCTAATGATGATGATCATGAAACTTGAGATCAAGTTTCTACAGAACTTCGTAGATCAACGAGCAAGATCCGCACTGAGTGGTACGGTAATCCTATTTTGGAAGTCATGTTCTTTGGAACATGATGAACCTACGAACTATGAAGAAGCGATGGTGAGCCCAGATTCCACAAAATGGCTTGAGGCCATGAAATCTGAGATGGGATCCATGTATGAGAACAAAGTATGGACTTTGGTTGACTTGCCCGATGATCGGCAAGCAATTGAGAATAAATGGATCTTCAAGAAGAAGACCGACGCTGATGGTAATGTTATTGTCTATAAAGCTCGACTTGTTGCAAAAGGTTTTCGACAAGTTCAAGGGATTGACTACGATGAGACCTTCTCACCCGAAGCGATGCTTAAGTCCGTCCGAATCATGTTAGCAATTGCCGCATTTTATGATTATGAAATTTGGCAAATGGATGTTAAAACTGCATTCTGAATGGATTTACGGAAGAAGAGTTGTATATGATGCAACCAGAAGGTTTTGTCGATCCAAAGGAGCTAACAAAGTGTGCAAGCTCCAGCGATCCATTTATGGACTGGTGCAAGCCTCTCGGAGTTGGAATAAGCGTTTTGATAGTGTGATCAAAGCATTTGGTTTTATCTGAGACTTTTGGAGAAGCTTGTATTTACAAGAAAGTGAGTGGGAGCTCTGTAGCATTTACGATATTATATGTGGATGACATATTATTGATCGGAAATGATATAGAATTCTGGATAGCATAAAGGGATACTTGAATAAGAGTTTTTCGATGAAAGACCTCGGTGAAGCTGCTTACATATTGGGCATTAAGATCTATAGAGATAGATCAAGACGCTTAATAGGACTTTCACAAAGCACATACCTTGATAAAGTTTTGAAAAAGTTCAAAATGGATCGAGGCAAAGAAAGGGTTCTTGCCGGTATTACAAGGTGTGAAGTTGAGTAAGACTCAATGCCCGACCACCGCAGAAGATAGAGAGAAAATGAAAGATGTTCCTATGCTTCAGCCATAGGCTCTATCATGTATGCAATCTTGTGTACCAGACCTGATGTGTGCCTTCTTTGTAAGTTTAGCGGCGGTACCAAAGTAATCCAGAGTGGATCATGGACAGCGGTCAAGAACATCCTTAAGTACTTGAGAAGAACTAAGGATATGTTTCTCATTTATGGCGGTGACAAAGAGCTCGTAAATGGCAGTTACGTCGATGCAAGCTTTGACACCGATCCGGACGATTCTAAATCGCAAACCGGATACGTATTTACATTAAGCGGTGGAGCTGTCGGTTGGTGCAGTTCCAAACAAAGCGTCGTTATGGGATCTACATGTGAAGCTGAGTACATAGCTGCTTCGGAAGCAGCTAATGAAGGAGTCGGATGAAGGAGTTCATAACCGATCTAGGTGTTGTACCTAGTGTATCGGGTCCAATGAAAATCTTTTGTGACAATCTGGTGCAATTGCCTTGGCAAAGGAATCCAGATTTCACAAGAGAACCAAGCACATCAAAAGACGCTTCAACTCCATCCGGATTTGGTCCGGTGGGAGACATAGAGATATGCAAGATACATACGGATCTGAATGTTGCAGACCGTTGACTAAGCCTCTTCCACGAGTAAAACATGATCAGCACCAAGACTCCATGGGTGTTAGAATCATTCTTGTGTAATCTAGATTATTGACTCTAGTGCAAGTGGGAGACTCAAGGAAATATGCCCTAGAGGCAATAATAATGTTATTATTTATTTCCTTATATCATGATAAATGTTTATTATTCATGCTAGAATTGTATTAACCGGAAACATAATACATGTGTGAATACATAAACCTACAAAGTGTCACTAGTATGCCTCTACTTGACTAGCTCGTTAATCAAAGATGGTTATGTTTCCTAACCATGAACAAGGAGTTGTTATTTGATTAACGGGATCACATCATTGGTTGAATGATCTGATTGACATGACCCATTCCATTAGCATAGCACCTGATCGTATAGTTTGTTGCTAGTGCTTTTCTTCATGACTTATACATGTTCCTATGACTATGAGATTATGCAACTCCCGTTTGCCCGAGGAACACTTTGGGTGCTACCAAGCGTCACAACGAATCGGGTGATTATAAAGGTACATTACAGGTGTCTCCGAAGGTACATGTTGGGTTGGCATATTTCGAGATTAGGATTTGTCACTCCGATTGTCGGAGAGGTATCTCTGGCCCTCTCGGTAATGCACATCACATAAGCCTTGCAAGCATTGCAACTAAATGTGTTAGTTGTGAGATGATGTATTACGGAACGAGAAAAGAGACTTGCCGATGCGAGATTGAACTAGGTATTGGATACCGACGATCGAATCTCGGGCAAGTAACATACCGATGACAAAAGGAACAACGATGTTGTTATGCGGTCTCGACCGATAAAGATCTTCGTAGAATATGTAGGAACCAATATGGGCATCCAGGTCCCGCTATTGGTTATTGACCGAGAGGTGTCTCGGTCATGTCTACATAGTTCTCGAACCCGTAGGGTCCGCACGCTTAACGCTTCGATGATGGTTATTATGAGTTTATATGATATTGATGTACCGAAGGTTGTTGAGTCCCGGATGAGATCACGGACATGACGAGGAGTCTCGAAATGGTCGAGACATAAAGATTGATATATTGGAAGCCTATGTTTGGACTCGGAATCACTCCGGGTGAAATTGGGAATTTTACCGAGTACCGGGGTTACGGAACCTCCCGGGGTCAATGGGCCTTGATGGGCCTTAGTGGAAAGGAGGAAAGGGGCCCAAGTGCTGGTCAGCACCTTCCCCTTCCCTAGTCCTATTAGGACTAGGAGAAGGGGTGGCGCCTCTCTCCCTTCCCACTTGGCCAATCCTAGTTGGACTAGGATTGGGGAGGAATCCTACTCGGTGGGAGTAGGACTCAGCGCAGCCCTTGGTGGCCGCCAGCCCCTCCCTTCCCTCCTTTATATACTGAGGCAGAGGGCACCCCATGGGAGACAAGTTGATCATTGAGATCGTTCCTCAGCCGTGTGCGGTGCCCCTTCCACCAAACTACACCTCGAATATACCGTTGCGGAGCTTAGGCGAAGCCCTGCGCGGTGGAACATCAACATCGTCACCACGCCGTCGGTCGTGAAACTCTCCTCAACACTCGGCTGGATCGGAGTTCGAGGGACGTCATCGAGCTGAACGTGTGCAGAACTCGGAGGTGCCGTACGTTCGGTACTTGGATCGGTTGGATCGGGAAGAAGTACGACTACTTCCTCTACGTTGCGTCAACGCTTCCGTTGCTGGTCTACGAGGGTACGTAGACAACACTCTCATCTCGTTGCTATGCATCACCATGGTCTTGCGTGATCGTAGGAAAATTTTTGGAATTACTACGTTCGCCAACACCCATGTCACGCAAACGGAGGGACCCCCTGTAACGCCCCGGATTCGATGCGTCAGGTGTCTGCCAGTTATTCGTCGTTGTTGCCATGTCATTTGCTTGCGTGTTGCATTTTTCCATGTCATCATGTGCATCTCATTTCGCATTCGTGTTCGTCTCATGCATCCGAGCACTTTCCCCGTTGTCCGTTTTCCAATCCGGCACTCCTATGTCTCCCGGCGCCCCCTTTTGCCTCTTTTCGTGAGCGGGTGTTAAACATTCTCGGAATGGACCGAGGTTTGTCAAGCGGCCTTGGTATAGCACCGGTAGACCGCCTGTCAAGTTTCGTGCCATTTGGAGTCCGTTTGATACTCCAACGGTTAACCGGGTAACCGCAAAAGCCTCTTTTGTGTGCAGCCCAACACCTCTTCAAAGTGGCCCAAAACCCATCCAAACCCCATCCATGCTCTCGGTCGTTCGATCACGATCGTGTGGGCGAAAACCACACCTCATTTGGACTCTCCTAGCTCCCTCTACCTATAAATATGTGCCCTCCCCTTTCATTTTCGCGGATGAATCCCCCAAACCCTAGATTTTTTCCTCTCTCGCCCGCCGGACATGTCCGTCCCGGACCGGACGAAGCCCGCGCCGCCGCCCGCAACCAACCCCCACGCGCCACCTGTCCAGCGCCGCCGTCCTTTGTCGCCGCCCCATCCTCGACATCGCTGACCCTCAGGCCCATCGCCGCCGCCCCCCTTCTCCCTTCTCCTCCTTCGGCTCTCTCCCTCACCCTCTCTGTCCCAGGGATCCGCCGCCGCCGCCTTGGATGAGCGCCGCCGCCCGGAGCTCCTCGCCGGCCAGATCCGGCCGGGAATGGGTGCCCCACGGCCGGATCCACCCTTCCCCGACCTCTCCGGCCTCCCCCGCAGCCGCCCAACCGCCGGAGAGGCAGCCATCGCCATCGTTGACCTCCACAGCCGCCGGGACCCAAATTCCCTCGAGGTCGATTTTTTTTGCTAAGTCCCAGATTTGTTGCATTTTGGTGCTACCTTTGACATGCCATAACTCTCTGCATACTGGTCGGATTCATGAATATAATATATCAAAATGTTCACCTGGTTGTGCTCTTCATTTCATTCCATTGCATCATGTTCATTTGAGTCGATCTTGATGCCTGAATCTTCGTTGCAAGAGTGCTATATGATGTTAATTTGCTGAAACTGTTATAACTTGGTGATTTGTCATTTTTGTTGCATTTGATGTGTGCATCCTATGAGCATAAGCTCTACATGTGTTTTGTAATATGCCATGCCATCTTTACAGGGGTGTGTGCCATGTATTTTTGTGATCCATGTGGTGATTAGAACAAGCATGCAAACTAGGCTTCGTGATATTGCTGATTTCAGCCCTTGTTCTGCTGTTATTGTGATGCCATGTATTCATGTTGCTAAAGTGAGATCCTTGCCTCTTTTGAGGATGATTAGTAAGGATGTTTTGTAGATATGGTTATGCTCTATCCATCCATGCCTCTGTTTGAATTTTTGGAGCATCCTAGCTTGACTCAATCGAGCTCTACTTTTGCTATAAAATGTTCCTGGCAGATTGTTTACATGTTATTCGATTTTGCCAAGGTTGTTGTAGTTTATCCTTGCATGCTATGTTGTTGTTCCTGCCATGTATAGCTTCTATGACATGTCTAGTTGCTGGGTGTATGCTTAGTATGTCATGCAATGCCTCTTAGTGAGTGCATCGAGCTCACCAACATGCCTACTTGTTATCTGTTTTGCCATGCTCCAGTTTTTCACCAAGTCTGAATCTGTTTATGGTTTTGCTATGTTCACCTGCTTGCAATTGTATTTTCTGATCCCTTTTGGCTTATGGTCAGTAAAGAACATTTGTTCTATGCAATTAATAGATTCATGCCATGCCTTTGTTTGCCATGATAAGTTCCTGTAACATGTTGTTTGATAGCTCTAAACATTGCAACCTGATGTTAATTTCTGCTAAGTCTGAAACTGTTAGTATTTGCAATCTTGCCGTGTCATTTTGAGCATGTTCTATTGATTTCTGGAGATAGCTCAGTGTTCATGTTTTGTCATGTTTTACCTGTAATTCATGCTCACGCCTTTTGTTTTCACGTTGAGATGCTGTAGCATAGTGTTTTGATGCTTGCAATATGCCTAGTTGCTGTTTTGGACAGATTGTTGTCATGACTTGTATAGGGTGTATGTGTTGAACCGTTGCTCCGTTTTGAGTGTGCTCTATATGAAACTAGCTTAGAATTGCATGTAGTTTCATATTATCATGGTGCATCCTTGTTTTGAGGTGTTTGCTTGATGTTTGGATGCATTTTGCATCAATGCCATGTTTAACTTGTTTTGCTCATATCTTCTAGGCCGTAGCTCCGAATTAAATGAACTTTATATGTAACTTGACTAGAATTTCGTGTAGATCATCTTGGTACATCTTAACTTTCTGTTTAACAACTTGAATATAAGGTTTATTCAGATCTGGACCAATTTCGAAATATGCATATGAGGACTTACCAGAATTGTTATATGTTGTTTCCGGCCTCATTTAAACTTGCTTTGACGTGCTGATCTTGTTTGCATCATCTCTTGCCATGAGTAGTTTCATGTAGCATTGCCATGCATCATACTTGTTTGAGTATCATGCCTTGTTCATGTGTGGTGTGTTTACCTTGTTGTGTGCTTCTCTCGATAGTTCCCGTTTCGTTGCGAGCGTGAGGATCCGTTCGTCTACGCTTGGTTCGTCTTCGTGGCTTCATCTTCTTCATGGACTCGTTCTTCTTCCTAGCGGGATTTCAGGCAAGATGACCGCTACCCTGGATCTCACTACTATCATTCTTATGCTAGTTGCTTCGTTCTATCGCTATGTTGCGTTACCTACCACTTGCTGCTCAAGCCTCCCTAATTGCCATGAAACTCTAACCTTTGTTACCCTTCCTAGCAAACCGTTGTTTGGCTATGTTACCGCTTTTCTCAGCCCCTCTTATAGTGTTGCTAGTTGCAGGTGAAGATGAAGATTGCTCCATGTTGGATTATGTTTATGTTGGGATATCACAATATCTCTTATATTATTAATGCATCTATATACTTGGTAAAGGGTGGAAGGCTCGGCCTTATGCCTGGTGTTTTGTTCCACTCTTGCCGCCCTAGTTTCCGTCATATCGGTATTATGTTCCCGGATTTTGCGTCCCTAACGCGGTTGGGTGATTTATGGGACCCCCTTGACAGTTCGCTTTGAATAAGACTCCTCCAGCAAGGCCCAACCTTGGTTTTACCATTTGCCTCACCACCTCCTACTTTCCCTTGGGAGTAATTAACCCAAGGGTCAACTTTATTCAGCCCCCCCCCCCCCCGGGCCAATGCTTGTCTAAGTGTTGGTCCAAACCAGAGCCACTTGCGGTGCCGCCCCTAGGCAACTTGGGGTATCGTCGGTTGCCGTACGTACTGCTCATCCGGTGTTGCCCTGAGAACGAGATATATGTAGCTCCTATCGAGATTGTCGGCGCATCGGGCGGTCTTGCTGGTCTTGTTTTATTACTGTCGAAATGTCTTGTAGCCGGGATTCCGAGACTGATCGGGTCTTCCCGGGGAGAAGGAATATCCTTCGTTGATCGCGAGAGCTTATCATGGGCTAAGTTGGGACACCCCTGCAGGGTTTGAACTTTCGAAAGCCGTGCCCGCGGTTATGTGGCAGATGGGAATTTGTTAATATCCGGTTGTAGTAAACTTGAAGTAAACTCTTCTAAAATACACCAACCGTGCGCGAATCGTGAGTGTCTCTTTTCGGGTTGATCGAGAGGAGAACACGGTTTCGGGTTATGTCTGACGTAAGTAGGAGTTCAGGATCACTTCTTGATCATTACTAGTTGACGACCGCTTGCTTTGCTTCTCTTCTCGCTCTTATTTGCGTATGTTAGCCACCATATATGCTTAGTCGCTGCTGCAACCTCACCACTTTACCCCTTCCTTTCCCATTAAGCTTTGCTAGTCTTGATACCCATGGTAATGGGATTGCTGAGTCCTCGTGGCTCACAGATTACTACAACAACAGTTGCAGGTACAGGTTCATGCGATGATCTTGACGCGAGAGCGATGTTTGCTTGTTTGGAGTTCTTCTTACGCTTCTTCTTCGATCGGGGATAGGTTCGTGTCGGCAGCGTGGGCTAGCAGGGTGGATATTGTTTGAGTTTCTGTTTATGTTTCATCCGTAGTCGGATGTTGATCTTGTATGAGATGATGTTGTATTCATGTGATATTGTATGTTTTGGATGTATCCCCACTATTATGTAATGTTGATGTAATGATATCCACCTTGCAAAAGCGTCTTCAAGATGCGCTTCTATCCTTGGTGGGACCTTCGAGTTCCTTTAGGATAGGGTCGCATCTTGGGCGTGACACCCCCGCTGTAGGGTGTTGCAATATGTTCATGGTTTGCTTATTGTCCTCATTGCGGGGGTGACAGCAGCCTAAACACGGATAAGTGGGTTATGGTGTATGGGAGTAAACAGGACTTGATACTTAATGCTATGGTTGGGTTTCATGACCTTAATGATCTTTAGTAGTTGCGGATGCTTGCTAGGGGTCTAATCATAAGTGCATATGATCCAAGTAGAGAAAATATGTTAGCTCATGTCTCTCCCTCGTATAAAATTGCAGGAATGATTACCGGTCTACTTATCGATTACCTAGGGACAAATAACTTTCTTATTGACAAAAGCTATCCACTTTTATTACCTTGCAATTTATTCGTAGTTTTATTCTCGCAAAGTACTCGTACTTTTATTCTTGCAAAATAGTTTCATACTTTCTTTAGATAAAGCAAACGTCAAGTGTGCGTAGAGTTGTATGGTGGTCGATATAACTTGAGGGAATATTTGTTCTGCCTTTAGCTCCTCATTGGGTTCGACACTCTTATTTATCGAAAAAGGCTACAAACAATCCCCTACACTTGTGGGTTATCAACCTCCAAAACAGCCTTGTGTGCCATGCTTTCAGCCTCCCGGATGATTTCCTCTGCTTGCGTTGTCATGTTGGAGATATTGTGATCCGCCTCCAGCTCCGCTATGGCCACGATGTGGAGGGGATCATCTAACATGGGGGATATGCGATCGACTTCATGTTGGATGTCCTCCACTTGGAGGCGACTCTCGCCCGGAGCTCGTCGAAGCGAGCCAAGAGGCGGTCGCAGTCGCGGCCTGCCTCCTCTGCTTGACGGAGGACCTCCTCGGCGGGCACCTCGATTGACTTGACGAGGTGAAGCTGCTGTGCAGGATGTTCATCGCCGGCGACCTCCACCTCCTTGGCAACAAATTTCCTCTTCTGCAATGGAGAGTCGAGTGCCTGGCCGCTGTCAGTGTGGGGGCGGATCTGACGCAACACCCGCTGGTGTCGGTTCAGAGGAAGGAGGGTGTTGGTTTCGGCGGGGTCGGCGTTGGGGGCGGAGGTGACCTATGATGCATGCCGCTGGCCATTGAGATATGGGGGAAGGAGGGGCTCGTGCGCACCACCGTCACCAGAGAAGGGGATTGGAGGTTTTTTTGGATTCGATGGTGAATGAAATGGAACCGCTAATTTAAAGAGCAGTGGCATGGTGTGGAGTAGTGGGAAATTAAACTGTGTGAACGCAATCGAGTTTGACTATGGAGGAATGCGAGAAGGCAGAAAGATGCTCGGCGACCATCTTGCATCGGATTGTAAAAAGTGTATTGAATTAGACTATTCCTCTAATTACTTTACAATCTGGAAATGAACCTGGATTCGAATTCATAGGGCCATAATTTATTTTCACTAATTCACTTTTCATAAGTTTTTTGTGAGTAGTAGTTTTAGTCATACTACACATGTCTTTCATAAACATGGCATCACAACATAACGGTTTGAGCCAATGAATAAATACTTGAGTCGAGAGTTATGTTGTGATGCCATGTTGTATTTAGCCATATCGAGTATATTGTGAGTATGATTGAAATGCTTGGTATGTGTGGGATCCGGCAACCTAGTTGTTTATCCTTGGTAGCCTCTTATAAGGAAATGTAGTCTTGTGCTTCCATGAGCCATAGTAGTCCGCTACACCCGGTTCTCTGTCATATGGATGCTAGCTACACTATCATATACGTGAGCCAAAAGGCTTAAACGGTCCCGGCCATGGTAAGGCGACACCTGGGAATACCGTATGTGAGGCCGCAAAGTGATATGAGGTGTTACCGCTAGATCGATGTGACTTGAATCGGGTCCCGATAGCTTTGGTATCGAGCTTGACCTGCTCAGTAGGATTACCAAGCCAAACTGGTCGAAGTTGAGTCTAGAAATGCTTTAGTTATATAAGGGAATTGATTGTGGATGGGAACGTAAGGCTCTTTTTACTCCTTATACCTTATGCCTTCTGATCTGAGTCAGCCTCTTCTTTTCTACGAGGATTAAGAACTAGGCTTCTCATCTTTCTATCAGGTTCACGTGTTACTAATCTGTAGACCTATAGGATTGATGATTCTAAGCCTCGGTTCAGTTCCTACTACTTCCGTATGTTAACTGTTGATCTCGAAACCTTGATATTGTGCTTCTGAGTGGTTTTGCCACCATTTTTGTAGCATGTATCAAATCTTTTTGAGCATTTACAGCCGTTATGCTGTCCGAGTCATCCCAGGTTTCTAAACAGGCTGATGCATTTGCAAATCCCTTCCTCCCGTTCCTGATGTCCTTTTGGGCCAGATTAAGCTCACTAGTCGGTGAGTTGAGGTACTCTATTGCCTCGACATATATGTTGGAGTTAGTATTATGACCCTAGGTGTCTTAGAGGATCACCAGGTAAACTAGCCATGTTTTGTGTTCCCAGTGTGATGATTCTGGCCATCATTCTCGAAAGCATCCCGTGATGCCATTTAGTTAGTAGGTATTCTACTCCTGGGTTTTGAACCCGAGATTCACCCTACTTATTTCATGTTGATAGTGTTTGCTAGTTCCTTTAGGATATTAGTAACCTTTGCGATAGTCCTCGAGGTCCGTGGTATTTCCTTCTTCCAAATACCATGAACTGCTTATGGCGGAAGTTCTTTGAACCAAAAGGTCGCAACCAGAGTGCTCTTGATGAGTCCTCCATTCATAGTTGTGAATCTGCTAGTCCTCCCTCTTCAGCATGGGTTATCCGGAAGAAATATGTTGAACTTGTTCGACATACTAACCTATGCATCCACAACTCAGAAAGATATATGTTCCTTTGGGTGTCCCTCTGTAGTTGTATTCCGATCCTTGTCTATCAGTTGATAGTCAAGTTTATGTCGTGCATTCGTGTTCTTCGATGCGTACCATTCTTGTGGTCAGTCAAGCCGTTCTATTTCAGAATGAATAGGAGAAACAAACTCCAGAACCTCATCCATATCTAGGATTGGGTCAAAGCAATTGTATTCCGCAGATCAAAATGCCAACTCAGTTCGTGTTCTGTTCTACCTTCGAGTATTACCATCTTTATATTAAGAATATCATGGGAATTGCACACCATCCTATGAACTCTTGATACAGTGACACTTCTCGCCACCATTATTCATTCCTTGGTTCCGTGATATTGTAACTGGAACACCGACAAGTGAATCGTGATGTGTGAAATCTATACTCCTAGCAACTCTGTTGCTTGGTAGTTAATGGACATTGATATCATTCTTAGCGTGTTGGTTACTGAATCACCGTTCTAAGATTCATCGTTCTCCTTAGTCCTTATTTCTGGTGCACTCCTTGATCAATGAGTTAGGATTGTGTCAAATCCTCGCTCATTTTATCATATCGTCTTGCTCTGAAAGGCAAGATTGTTCTCGAGCTTAATAACATATTGGTGGTTCATGATTTTCCGAATATCTTCTCAGAAGTATTACCAGGTTGTCACCTGACCGTTATGTTGAGCTCATGATCAAGTTGGTTTTTGAAACCACCCTTTCTCCAAGAACCTGTGTTGGATACCCCTGAGTGTCGGTGTTCTGGGAAAGGGGTACCAGACTTGCTCGCTGCGGCCGTGGCGTGGCTCAAGGTGGCCCAAGACGCCCATCTTCGCCAAGACAAGCTCAAGACCTCGCGAGGGGCCAAGCCTCATGAGGCAGGCGACGTGAAGCTTCCTCAGGCACGGCCTCGTTAGGCTGGCTCACGAGGAGGCAGAGAGATCAAGGCGGGGTACCCCACGAGGTGCCCATGCCACAAGCCATGACGACCAAGGGCGCCAGGCGGGCGCCAGCCCGCGCAGTGTCCTCATTTCCTCTTTGGTGCAAAGGAGGCAAGCGCAGGCCAAGAGCATCAAGCAAAGGCAACCATTTTGGTGCAACAAGACCAAGACCAGCACAACGGCAGGAAGGAGGTCATCGTGGAGCCTAAGCAAGCGCCATCGCCGAGCCTTTGGCAAAGCGAGGACTGACTTTTAGTTAGGATAAGTGTACTAGATGTTCCCTTCAAAATGGCCAATTGTTGGCGCCTTCCGCCAATATTTGGGAAGATGCCCAGGCCTCTGCCTATAAATAGGACTAGCCACCCACAGTGGTAGAGGCATCTTGAATCCAGAGAGAGAGAGAAGCGATCGAACTCCCCTAGCAGTTCGTCAGACTGCCAAGAATGCACTCGCGAGGCTGTTCTTCCTTGTATTGTTCATCATTAGCCCCTGAGGCAATCCACCACACCACACACTGGAGTAGGGTATTACACCACAATGGTGGCCCGAACTAGTATAAACCTTGTGTCCCTTGTGTTGCTCTTTGTGTAGTTTAGATCCTTGCGAGGCGACGAGGTGTAGGTAGGTTGAGGTGAGATCTCCGCGGCATCCCTGTAGTTCGAACCTAGAGGGTCTGCCGAACCGAATCCGACATTTGGCGCGCCCGGTGGGGTGCACTGAATCCGCCTTCCGCCGCCTGTTCTTCGCCGCCCAGATTCATGTCGACGCTTCGCCGCGCCGAAGGCCGGGCCGCTCTCGCTACTCGCGTCAGATGGTTTTCGCCGGCGGCCGCTTCGCCGTTTCGTCGCTGCCCGTCAACGCCGCCACCGCCCCTGGGAACGAGCAGCAAAGCGCCGCCCCAAAGATCCATCCGTGAGGCGAGACGCCGCACTGCTTCTCCCTCTCTCTCCCTAGCTGGTTTTCGTCCCTCGCTCCGCGCCCATGGAGGCTCCAGCCGTGCTCATCACAGCAACGAAGCTCTGCGCTCATCGCCTGGCCGACGACGCTTCACGAGGAGTGGCTCGACCGCTGCCGCCGAAGCTCGTCTGTGCAGCTGCTGGGCTCCACCGCTACCGCCCTTCTCATCCTGACGGGCGATGAAGCTCGGGGTGCCTCAGCCGCCCCTCAAGAAGGCGCCTTGGCCCTAAGGCGCTGCGTGGCCTCTGGCGGAACCCACTCCGTCCGCACCAGCGCAGCAAGAGCAGAGCTGCCAAGAGGTCCTCGCCCCAAGAAGCTGCCCGAGTGCTCCTCGACCGCCCGCTCATGACCGCTTCGCTTCCAAAGACGCTAAGACCCCGCTCTGCTCCCAGCGGCAGCAAGACGAGGACCCGCAAGATCAAGCCTCCGTCACCAAAGGCCTCCCAGTAGCCACTGCAGGCTGCCGCGCTTTCACCACCGAGCTATGCAGCGTCGCATGGCCCGCAAGTTCAAGCAGACCTGCCTCCTCGCCACGACGGCACGGCCGACCTGCGAGTTCCTCCAGCTCTCACGAGCTGGGCATCAAGCTGCTAACGGGGAGGAGAAGCTCATGGCGAACTGGTTTCCCATGGCGCTCAAGGACGGTGCCCGCACCTTGCTCCTGAACCTGGCTCCTGGCACAATATCCTCCTGGGACGAGATGCGCACCCGCTTCATCGCCAACTTCCAAGGCACTCGCGACCGGCCTCCTGCCGTGAGCGACATGCGCCGCATCAAACAGCAGCCAGGAAGACCCTGCAGAAGTACATCCAGCGCTTCAACAACGCACGCCTCAAGATTCCCAAGGTAACCGAGGAAGCCATCATCTCAGCCTTCTCCGACGATGTGCGTGACGTCAAGATGAAGGAGGAGCTGGCGATGCATGAAGACCTGTGCACATCCCTGGAGCTGTTCAACTTGGCGACCAAGTGCGCCAGGGCTGAGGAAGGACGCCTTTCCCTCCTCGAGCTGCCGGCTGCCGACCCCGAAGAGAAGAAGCCCAAGGTCAAGGACGTGAAGCGCAAGGGGGCTGCCGTGCTTGTGGCAGAACCAGACACCAAGCAAGGCAGGGATCAGCCCGAGTCTTCCAAGGGCAGCCGGTACTGCGTGTACCATGACCTCCACACCCACAACACCAACGAATGCCAAGAGCTCAGGGCCGTGCGAGAAGGGCGAATCGGTCGACGCCCCGACCGCAGTGATCGAGGCTACGGCCGAGGAGGAGGAAGAAGCACATGACGTTGGGAAGACCGTGGCCCTCGCCAAGGGTGGCGTGACCGACCTCGCGAGGACCGCTGGCAGGATCAGCCTCGTGAGGGAGGTTGGAGGGACCCGCCTCGCGAGGGAGGCTGGAGGGATCAGCCTCGCGAGGATCGCCCGCAAGGCAACACAGGCCTCCCTCCTCTGCCACCGCAGCCAAGGAGAAATGAAGACCATCATCAGGACGAGGGGCTGGGGCTTCCGTGAGCCAGCAGCAATCGCTTGCATCCTGGGCGGAGCTCAAGCCCCAGCCTCTCAGTGCATCTTCAAGAAGTTCTCCCACGAAGTGAATGCAGTCCTCCCCAAGCTCGAAGCCACGCACCGTCTGAGGTGGTCAGCATGCGCCATCACGTTTAGCTCAGCGGATCAGCTCAAGTGCGCAGCCATAGCCGGAGTCCTCCCGATGCTTTGTTCCCCAATCATCAGCAATGTGCAAGTCACCAGGACCCTCGTCGATGGCGGAGCAGGGCTCAATGTCCTGTCCATCGAGACATTCAACAATCTCCAAGTGCCGTACAATCAGCTTCAGCCAACGAAGCCTTTCTCCTGAGTCACCGATGGCTCCACAGTTACGATAGGGCAGGTCCGCCTCCTGTCACCTTGGGCGGCGACAACTACGCACCGAGCTCATTGACCGGCGTCGCCCACATTCACCTGCCATACAATGCCATCCTCGGGTACCCAGCTCGGCCAAATTCATGGCCGTGACTCATCACGGCTACAATGTCCTCAAGATGCCGAGAGCGGTGGAGTCATCACGGTGCCTTGTGAAGAGAGAGACAGTTTGTTCCTGAGGCGTGCTTTTCAAGCGCGTCAATTGAGACCAGATCACAGGAGCGGAAGGCTCCCCGAGGCTGCTCCTAAGAAGAAGAAGACATTGTCTGGCCCGACCCCTCGGGAGGCAGGCCCCTCAGGGTCCGCGCCTGTTCAGGGGGCACCTCCTTCTGTCGCATAGGAAGGCACGCCTAGTGCCCTCCTCGAGCAAGGCTCGGGGGCTCTCCCCTGGAGGGCCACCGACTTTGCCAAGATCACGAGGGAGGCGCTCGGGCACCACTTGGAGGCGTGTTTCAAAGCACATTTCCCTCAGGAAGGAGCGAGGCAAGGAGGGCCAAACCCTCAAGAGTCATGAGCGGCAGCCGCCGCTTACCCGCCGTAGCTCCCCATCCAGGCGAGGATGGTGGGCTGCGCGTCTGCATCGACATACCAGGGCTCAACCGAGCCGCCTCTCAGGAGCGCCTCTGGCCCTCACGCGTGTGGCACTGTGAAGGTCCACCCCATAGCTACGTTCGCATGCCTTACGGCTTGCCGAACGCAGCTGCCACGCGCCAGCGCCTCATGAGGAGCATCTTGGAGGCTCAAGTGGCCAGGCATTCCGCTGTCCTGGCGGAGATGGAGATGGTCCGCGAGGAGCCACCAGCGCCTCCGGAGCCTCCCGAGGCTCCTGGGCCTGGGGGCTCGTGAAGATCGGCTTCCGCAGTGCATGGCGTTCGCTACTTCAGCATCCCTTCATCTTCAACATTATCAGGTGACATCCTTCGAGTTTCATTTTCAGTGGGGCGCCCCAGGCTGCATCATTCCCGTGCAGCGTGGGTCCGTCCCGCGGCATGTATCCCCTGATTCATGTTTCTAGTTTACTTTATTGGGGGTGCCCTCGGGCGCATCATCCCAAGCCACCGGGCTGCACCGGTGGCATGTATCCCTCTTGCGCTTATTCGGGTTGTGCGTTTGACCCATCATGGTTGTTATTTGGTGTCTGTCCATGGCACCCCTCTTCCTTCATGTCGGCCACTTGCACGTTAAAGGGGGGTACCTGAGCATGGCGACTCATGAGCTCCTACTGGCTCTCAAGCCCTCACCCTCTGGACTTGTCCACGACATTGCGACCTGGCATACCAGCGACGGCTGAGCCCCGCTCGAGGGCCGGGACCCGAGGACATAGAGCGTCGACATCTAACCAAGTTTGCAGGAACACATCACAAGTTAAGGCCCAGTGCCAGGCGCAACCCGCCTTGAGGTAGGGCCCCGTGAGTCCCGCGCTGGCTCACGGGTGCCTAGATACACCTCGTCAGGCCCTACCGTGCCAGCCACATGTCAGGGCGGGGCTGTACACGCCCCGGGGGCTCCTCCCGGGGGATCCCCCCCACGCACTGCTGGAAGCACCATGCTCAGCTGGCTGGCGACAGCTGCCGAGGGCGGCTATGCCCGTACACATACGGAAGTGCTATGCTCGCGCTGGTGATAAACAAGCGAGGGTGGCCCCGGCCGCATGAACCTCGTGAAGCCAGAGCTCAATGTGCGGCCTCATCGTGCGCCTCCCCGGGAGTGCCGCTCGAGGGCTGGGCACGGGGCTATGCAGGTCATGCCAGACGCACGCCACCTAGCCGGGCCCCTCTGGCCTGGTTCGTCGCGACGTCTCTCCCAGCGAGCCAAGGTGCGAAGGCCGTTTGAGCGTCAAGGGGACTCGAGCATCGCGACTCAGAGCCTAACTGGTCACGTAGCCCCTCACCCCTTAGTTCCGAAAGGCTAACGGCGATTGAGGTTTGCGCGGGGCCGGGCTCTGCCGACGTAGAATGGTAAATTCACCCATACATCTCACCTCCCTACTTGATGTTCGTGCGTCAAGGGGGACTCCTGAGCATCGCGACTCAGGAGCCTAACTTGTCACGTAGCCACTCACTCCTTGGTCCCGTCCTAGTATCCGGTCAGGGCTAACGGCGGCTGAGGTATGCGCGGGGCCGGGCTCTACCGACATAGAACATAAGCAAGTAGGAAGGAAAAGCGCAAATCTCAAGGAATCTAAAAGCAAATATTACAGCCCATAACTATTTTCATAACGCCAAACACAAGTTTAAACGCCTCCACGAGGCATGATGCATGTTGCAGGAGCTGAAAGCAGGACAGGAGCCACGAAGGAGTCACTTGTCGGTAGCACCGTCGCTGGCGGGAGGTGCGCTGGGCGGATTCGCCTCGTGAATCCTCAGGATCGGCAGCGCCTTGCCCGGCTTGGTCTTTGAAGGCCGGAACCGCCGTGAGCCTCCGCTCAACCCTTCACGGCCTCAGCTGCGACAGCGGCAAGCTCGCCACTCACGGGCTCCAACAGGCTGTCATGGTCAGCGTTGGGGTCGCGAAGGTAGACGTGGGTGAAGACGCGCGTCAGCGCTGTAGAAGACAGGACACGCGCCTCGGCCTCAGCCATGGGGCCGAGGCCAAGGGTGAAATCTTCAAGGGCACGGACCAGGAAGGGAAGCAGCTTGGCGGGGCCGTCCTCGGCACCGGCCAGCGGGCTTTCCAGGCCGCTGTCGTAAAGCGACTTCAGCAAGGTGCGAGCCTTCACCTCCAGCTTCGCAAAGGCCACGCGGTCCTCGGCCAGGACCCGCGCCTTACCGTCCAGCTCGATCCTCTTCGCCTCCAACTCCTGCTCCAGCGCACCCAAGCGGCCATGGCGCTCATCAAGCTTGGCATCCCGGTCCATGGCAGCCGCCTCACGAGCCTTCATGTCTTCCTCCTTCTCTTGGCGAGTGCGGGCCTCCTTGGCAAGCTGGTTGCGCAGGCCCTGCAGCTCGCTCTCCAGCGCCTTGCAGCAACCTCAGAGATCGGCTACCTCCCCCAAGGCGGCGTCGCGAGCGGCCTTCGCCTCAAGGACGACCTGCTTCTCCTCGTCGCAAGCCGTCGCGGCCTGAACCAGCGCTGCTCGAATTGAAGCATCAGAGTGAACCCAGCCTGAGGCCAGCTCCAGGCGTCCGGCTACCAAGCGAGGGTCGGCGCCCAGAAGATCTTTCCGCAGCTGGTCCAGTTCAGCAGCAGCACGATCCAGGATAGTAGAAGGAGTCGAAGAAATGGCAGTTGGCGGAGTAGGAGGAGAGGACGGCAGCGTAATCACAACACCATGAGTTGGGACCTTCTGCACCCCGACGACTGCGGCAGTGGCATCAGGCAAGGGTACCTCGGGAGTCGCTCGGGCCATGGGGGTTGAGCTCGCCCCAGCTAGCCCCGCCAGGCCTCGTGAGGATGACCGGGCAGGAGACGCCCGCGTCTTGCCGTCCCCTTCTTTCGCGGATGGAGGTGTTGTCCCGGGCGAAGCCTCAGGAGCCCCCTTCAGCTTTTTCGCCGCAGGCGCCGGCCTAGCCAAGGAATACAGATATCAAGCCTCAACGATGAAGCAAGAAGCAAAACGAGAATGAAGCACTTACTGTTCATCGCTCGCGGGCTCGAGCAACCTCCGACCGAACTTGAAGCCCGAGAGCCGGCTGCTGGGATCAACCTCAAGAGGCTCGGGAGTAGGAGGCGCCTCTGCAGATCGCCTCGGAACCGGGGAAGACCCGCGGGGAACCAGCCCCGTCCTATCCTTCTTCGGGATCAGGGGCGAGCTCTCGCCACCTCGCTCATCGCCATCCTCATCGTCGCCCGGCAAGAGGCGGAGAGCGCGGGACCTATGCCGAGGGAGGGGCGCTCTCGACTCCCCGTCGGTCGCCTCGGAGTCGGGCCCCTCTCCCCACTCCTTTTCTTCCTCCTCTTCGTTGGAGTCGCCGGAGGACACGTTCACCATCGCCAGGGCTGTCGGGTCCTCGGGAACCTCCGCGGGCACAGGCCCGTCCCCGTTGAAAGCGGGCATGGAGTCCACCACCTGCTCCCAATCATCTCGAAGGAACAGGGGTACAGGAGCGCCCTCCAGCCTCGCCACGTCTCCCCCGACCAAAGATTGGAGGACCGTGGCCAGATCTTCGTCTGCCAAGACTACGGGGCTCGGGCGGGGCCTCCACAGCGGAAGCGAGTATTTCCGAAGCGGGGCCACCCGGTGCTCCAAGAACTCCCTCAGAAGCGACGCCCCGATCAGCTTCGCCGTCGCCATGTTGCCCGGCCACAGGTCCGCGTCCATCTTCTCCAGCACTAGCTTCGCGTGGGAATCCACGAGTTCCGCGCGAGACCAAGCGTCGATGGGTGTGGGCTGCTCTGTGGGTAGAATCAGCCGAGGATGGATGCGCCCAGCATCCACCATGACCCACTTGCTCCTGAAGCCTTCAATCCTCTTCCGGGCTTGAGATGGCGTTGGAGCTGCCGTCTGCGACAAAGCTCGCGCCTTGATGATGGGGCCACGGGAGGCCCAGAGGTAGAAGTAGTGGCGCAGCAAGGCCACTGAGGGTTGCACCCCGACATGAGCCTCACAATAGTAGGCGAAGATCGCCAGGAGAAGAACATAGTTGGGGTGGAGTTGCAGAGCTTGCAGTTTGTAATGGCGGAGGACAGAAAAGAAGAACTCAGAAAAGGGAGGCACCAGACCGGCGGCAATGGCGCTCATGAAGAGCAGATAGAAGGTGCTTCCTTGGTCCTCAGGAAGTGCAGAGCCAGCCTTGAGCACCGCTGCCCCGTCGTTGCCTTGCGCCGCTATCATCCGGCGTGCCTGGGCAAGGCTCTTCTCCGACACATTCGGGGAGTCCAAAGTGGGCGAGTACCAAGCTCCGGCGAGTGAGGCGCCATACCTTGCTAGGGCACGGGTTGGAGTAGATCTGGGGATTTGGGCGGGGAAGGATAGGAGCGCGAAAGGGATCTGGGCAATGGTGGAGAAGGCAAGGAGGTAAAGCCTATCTGGTACCGCTCTCTTGTCGGTTCATGCAATTGCCAAGGCGTCATTGGGAAGTGAAGCGCCCACATCCAATCAACGCCACCTTGGCGCCCAAGGTCATGATGCTGTTAGGACCCAGGCGCTTGCACTTGCCCTTCGCTTCTCTGCTAAGCCAAGTCCAGCGCGCCTTGGGCCGGGGCTCTGTCGGCATGCAGGGCAGGGGTACCAGACTTGCACGCCTCTGACTGCGGCATGGCTCAAGGGTGGTGATCTGGCCCATCTTCGTCGGCACAAGCTCAAGACCCTCATGAGGGGCCAAGCCTCATGGGCGGACGATGTGAAGCTTCCTCAGGCACGGCCTCGTCAGGCTGGCTCGCGAGGAGGCGGAGAGATCAAGGCGGGGTACCTCACGAGGTGCCCATGACGCAAGCCATGATGACCAAGGGCGCCAGGTGGGCGCCTGCCCACGCAGTGTCCTCATTTTCTCTTTGGTGCAAAGGAGGCAAGCACAGGCCAAGAGCATCAAGCAAAGGAAACTATTTCGGTGCAACAAGACCAAGACCAGCACAACGGCAGCAAGGAGGTCATCGTGGAGCCCAAGCCGACGTCATCGTCAGAGCCTTTGGCAGGCGAGGACCGACTTTAGTCAGGATAAGTGTACTAGATGTTCCCCTCAAAATGGCCAATTGTTGGTGCCCTTCCCGCTCAATATTTGGGAAGAGTCCCAGGGCCTCTGCCTATAAATAGGACTAGCCACCCACAGGGTAGAGGCATCTTGAATCCAGAGAGAGAGAGAAGCGACTGAACTCCCCTAGCAGTTCGTCGCACCGGCCAAGAACAGACCCTCGCGAGGCTGTTCTTCCTTGTATTGTTCATCATCAGCCCCTGAGGCAATCCACCACACCACACACTGGAGTAGGACACCACAATGGTGGCCCGAACCAGTATAAACCTTGTGTCCCTTTTGTTGCTCTTTGTGTAGTTTAGATCCTTGCGAGCCGACAAGGTGTAGGTAGGTTGGAGGTGAGATCTCCGCGTGAATCCCAGAGTTCGAACCTAGAGGGTCTGCCGGAACCTGAAATCCGACACTGAGCTAGTTGGTTAAGCTAAACAACAACCTGGAGAGTTGGAAGATGGAAGCTTGTCCGACTCAGTTCATTCCAAGGGGATATCTTTGTGTATGTGTGTTGAAGAAAGATGGTAGCTTCATCGATTGATCCTCGTGATCAATTGCTGGCGCTATGGTCTTATCCAAACTTTGATTTGAGTATGGGCTATCGTCAAGTCAAATCAGAACCAACGATGTTCGTAATGTTTTCTTACTCGTGGATGATCCCTCGAGCATACACCATTACATATTTTGGTCTGACCAATACTATCACCATGTTCACATGATGGTGGAAGTCCAGTGATATGGAAATTCCGATTAGTTGCTGTTGAGCCCATCAGCAGCATTTTGTCTCCCCCATGATTCATGTGGAACATCAACCTAGTGTTGAAAACTTTGTAAGCAATGCCTTCGTGTTCTGTTCATGAAGCTTATGCTTGGATGGAAGAAGTGGCTTCCTCGAATTCATGTGCATTTGGTGCAAGTTGCCGCCGTGAGTTCGAGAAAGATTGTTTTTGTTTCCTCTGGTACCATCCCAAGTCAATTATGCATGTGCGAAGTATACTATGGTTTGAGAGATTAGCTACCTCCATAATATATGTGTTCCTAGCACACCAAGCCACTGATTGACTTGTTCAAGGAAAAGAAGTCTAGCGCGCGTAAAGACTTTGAAATCCTTGATGATGGATCCTAACCTGAACTCGATAGTGTTTTATTATAAGACTACTATGTGGTTATTCTTGTCTTGGACACCATGCTCACATGTATGTAGCAGAACCAGCTCGTGTTTTGGAGCTTGCTATCGTAGTTCATTTCCCGAGAATCTCGCAATGTCATCTCATCGGTTTGTGTTGCAAACTTTCCTTCCAGACATGCTGAGTCTGGAATATCCTAACGCCAACCAGATCTGAATCTCAGGCAGATATGATGGTTGGAACGTTTCCCAAGAACTATAATATTGGTCTCTCTATAACCGTTAAGTGGATGTCATGGCCAACACACTTACCTGGGAGATCCCTCATTGTAGTATCTTGAGTCAACAATTTGGCCATTCTTGCATGAGGAGTTGCTATGATGTTGTACATAAGTTGTTCCTTATGGGCTCCTTGAGCTCCCGAAATCAGACCTTTACTTGATGTTCCAGATACCGAATGGTATTGGGTTAAGCTGGTACATCAAGGATAACATTAGAAGCGGAGTGCTAAATGTCTCTTGGTCGATCATCCAGATTTCATTCTCTTGGCCTCGCTAAGGTGAAATCTGAGAAAGTGTTGTCTTCCTTTGCATCTGCATTGTCCATCACTATTCATCATGGTAGTAAGATGTGTTGCCAGGATCCTCGGCACAGATGTTGGTAAGACCTTGATGAGTATGGAAATGCTCAAGTTCTTGAGAGCACACTCAGTCACTAGGTTATATCCTCGGTATCAGTTGGGATGTGCCTCCCGTTTGCCAAGTTGTTCTATAACCATAGTTTCCTTTCCGATCTGAGTATGCCATTTCTTCGAACTCCTTCAAACGATCATTTGGGAATTTCCTTAGGCTGGTACAGAGAAATTCAATGATCTCTGAATCAAAAGTAATTCTTTTTGCCACTTAAGGGAATATTTCTACGAGCCACCTTCCCTAAGGTGCCCCGTTATGGAATCATGGCAATTATCTCCTCGCTACTTGAAACCATGCACCATCCTACTCCAGCGTGGGATTGTTCCCTACTAAATTGAACCTTCGTCATCTTTTTATTTCCATCCCTCTTGATATGTGTTGTGTCTCAGCTCAAGAGATGTTCCTACGTCTCATTCCGCGAGCTGATCTTGTGATCATTAAGATGATCCATCTATGTAGACATGTTTTGCTCTTTTGCCCTCATGTTGGATGAAGATCTCGAAAGCAAAGACGTCAAGATCAATTTGAGTCAGCAAATCAACAACCTCGAGAAGACAGTTGGATCATGAAGTTTGTGATTCTTAGTATCCCCTTTTTCTTCTTACCTCACGTCTTGAATCTCGGGACGAGATTCTCGTTTAGTGGGGGTGAGCTGTCACATCCCTAGCTTCTGGTACTGCCTGGTGTGTGCATCTTGTTGGATCATGTTTAAATTCTTTTGAAAGTTGAAATGGGTCTTCAAACCCTAGCATCAAATGGAATTCAAATAGGCTCATCCTAAAAATATTTTCAATGAACTCAAAATATCCTTATAAAATGTTCATGATTTATGGAAAAAGGTGAAAGCCTCTGCCATAGATGATGCATATTTTTCTAGGACATTTTGGCCATTGAATTAAATCATAAATTGTATTTGAGTTGGAGCAAATAAATTCTATAAATATTTTTATTGCTCCAATGATTCTGGAATATTTTGTGGAGCTCTAGGATAAACCTTATTGCATCCACAATAATTCCCAGAAGCTGCAAAAACAATTTGGTTAGCAAACCAAATTAAAACAAATCTGCAAAAATTAGAAAAACAGAAAATAGAAAAGAGAGGGAAAGGACCACAGGTCCACTTTCCTGGCTGGGCCGGCCCACCTGGCATGTGCCAGTCGTCACCCACCTCTACCAGTAGGCAGAGGATGGACAACGCACGGCGCACGCACGGGCGCCACGCCACCAGGCTGCCTGCCTGCGTCCCCTGGCCACCGCGACGCCCCGCGTCTTCTCCTCGGCGCCGCCTCGACCCCCTGGACACCACTCTCCCCTCCTCTGCCCTCTCCCTCATCCTCTCCTGCTATGGCCGACGCACCCATAAGCCGCCGCCCCCGTAGTCGACGCCACCGCCTCTCCCTCGACCCCTCGCCGTGCCTGCGAGCTTCACCTCGACTCATATTCCTCCTCGACAAGCCAGGTGATGCCAGAAGCCCCGTAGCACCGGCCTCGCCATCGTCTTCTTCCTCTGGAAGCCGGAGATCGACTTTGTCATTCCGCCCGCACCGGACCTCCCCCGAGCCGCTAACCTCCTCCAGGAGATCGTTGTGAGCTTCCTCGCCGAACCCCTCTCTTCCCCCTCGCGTTTGCGAGCTCCAGGACGCATCTCCGCCATGGCCGAAAACTTGGCTCCGCCGCGGATGCTACCGCCGTTGTTCTAGCCACCACCGCTCACGTCCGAGCCTACCAACGGGCTCAGAATGCTCCCAGGAGCCCGCCCAGCCTCTCAGCTCACTCACTAGCCAAGCGTAGCCCCGCGCCCGTGCTTGCCCAAGCTCCGGCCGCCGCCAAAGCCACCGTGGTCGTCGTCCCCGGCCACCCAACAGCCTCCCGAGGCCTCCTCAAGTCGCGCACGAGCGTGAGCTCTCCACGGGTACCCTCGGCGCATCGAACCGCTGCTGGAGCAGCGATTCCGACGTGCCTCCACCGTCGATTGAGGCCGCCGGCGGCTAAACCCTGTTTAGCTGACGTGGCAACAATTAGTTTAGGCTCTAATTAACCCCCACAGGCACTGACAGGTGGGCCAATGCCCCTGTTTGTTTAGCATTAGCATTTAATTAGTGTTAACTAATTTAGTTAGTTAGATGTGACACTGACATGCAGGTCCCACGTGTCAGGTTTGACCTGGACCCGCCCCAGTTGATTTGTGATGTCACACCGACATCATGCTGACGCAGCAAAGTTTTCTGGAATTAAAATAAATCAGGAAATTCCAGAAAATATCCAAACCTTCTAAAATTCATAGAAATTCAACCGTAGCTCCAAATGAAATAAGTTATATATGAAAAATGATCAAAAAAATCCAATCTATCCATCTGTACTGTTTTCATGCATGTTGGAACAACTTATAGTTGCTGAATAGGGCAAATCATATGTTTGGCATTTGAATAATCACATATGGAGTTTGAATTTGAACCTTTGGTTCAAACCAACTTCATTTAACTTTGTTGCTAGTTGCATTAGCTCAAAACACCAGCATGTTGCCATGTCATGATCGTGCATCATATTGTTGCATTGCATTGATTGTGTTTCCTCTCTGTTGCCGGTAATTGTTCCCCCTCAGTAGATGCGGTTCCGAAGATGAGATCGATGACACCGATGAAGAGCTATATTATCTTCGGAAGTGCCATGCAAGCAAAACCCCCATGTTCATTCTGATACAATCCCACTCTCTCACTCCTGCTCTCTTTTACTGCATTAGGACAACAACGATTCAACTGTTACATGCTGCGGTAGTTGAACCCCTTTCCTCTGCATGACCTGTCATTTCCACAGTAAAAGAGATGAAACCCACTAGCATGACACTACTAGGGAAAAGGCTAGCAGCAGCGCGGGTTTTAGATGTATCGATGGCGGGGATAGGCGCTCTGACTAACATATAGCGATGGCAGCGTTAGCGGAAGATCGCTCTGCTAGTATCTCTAGCGCTTTACCTTGACGCTGCCATTGCTATAGCGGCGCTGCTGCTAACTTTTGTACACTCGCCATCTGCTAATTTAAGTAGGTTTTTTTGTTATTTTTTGGCACATTTGTTTTGTATTTGAACAGGCTTTATAGAAGAATCTTTAGCACATAGAAATGTCATCATGATACACATACAAATGTCTGTGAGACCACAAATGTAATCATAGCATGTACATACAAATAGTCTCATCATAATCATCATCCAACACAAAGTGATATCTTGTCATCATCTAGAAAATAGCGATACATGCAAGTCTCGAATACTTGCAACTACAACAACGTCATCCATCTAAACAAAGGTATACGCAAGAAGTGCTATCACTATGAGTGAGAGCGGAACTATCTGATACATGAGGTGGCGATTCTGAGTCCTCTCTCGCTAAGCGTGAACCTCAAGTAACTAGCTTCTCCTTCTTGTCTGCTTTTGAAGCCTTTATGGCTGGCACCCGTGAACCCATTCACTTGCGCCTGACACTCATGCCACTGGTTGTACACCCCCGGAACCTTCCCTTTGTACACGACATAGAAATTCCATCTCGCCATCAAGAAACTAGGTACCTGTTAGAGATGCATGTTCATGAAGAGGATGTACAATCATATATATGCAACAAAATATACTAGAGCAACACTGAAAAAGAAAGGGTTAGCAACTAGATGCAACATACAATACACAAATTAATTAACTAGAGGTACGCAGGTCATCGTACGCAAACTAACAAAGTAGCGTTACGCAAGTTCGGCACATGGACCGTGGACATCACAAAGTTTCATCGCTACAAGAAGTTTACAAGTTGAACCGACACATATCATCATCATCGGCATCATAAATCACTAGAAGTTCCATCCTTCCATATCATCGAGGACGAACCCTAGCTTCTTGAACGGCGTGAGGTCTAGACGTTGCATGGCTATGCGAGTTCGGACGTCAGCTCGCGATATAGGGCCGTGGTGGAACATCCCCTTCTCATCGACGACTTCTTTCATGATGATCGTCGCAATGTCGCTTTGGATGCGGAAGAAGTCATCTCTAAGTTTATAATCCGCTTCTCCATGAGATTCTAGCCACTTGTGGATCGATCATCATTCTGCTTTGTTAATGTGAAGCTTTTGGTGATCCATGTTGAACTGAATCATGAGATGGACGATGTAGAATCCATCCTTCTTGCTTGGTTTTGGGACATGGATGCAGGAGAAGTTAGTTTTATCGTGAAACCCATCTTCTTGTTCCTTTGTTTCTTGATCTGCGTGGCCACCTCTAAAGCTGAAGCCTTGAGAGCATCATCTAGAATATTCATTATGTGGGTGTAGTCTTTTTCTCGTAGTCTCTGGAAGGGTCAAAATACCGGCGTGGGAGACTTGCGGGTAAAGAACGATAAGGACGGCGCCCGTTGCTGCAAGGGAAAAGACACCTCAAATTATTCCCCCCATGAGAGAGAAGGAATGATTGAAATGTCTGAAAGGGTTGTCGGAACTCACTTACTTTGGATGATAAGGCACGAGGACAATTTCCGGTCCTTATTCTGTACCATGAAGTTTTGGAGGTACTCCCTAGCAGTTTCACGCTCAAAGTCACCGGGACTCAAGAAAGACTCGTGCATGTAGTACGGATCCGCCACACAGATTTGCGAGACTTCTTCACTCTTCATGACAGAGATCATATGTAGCGCAAAAAGGCGGACGATAGTAAAATCAAGCCGCCTTGTTAGAAACATCTCAAAGATATGATCAAACCGCAAGAAGAACACCTCCACGGGCTGTGTGTCGACGTAGCACTTACCCTCAGGCACACGAGCCGCGTATGTCGGATATCCTGGATCCTTTGAGGCTAGTAGGCTTTTCTCGATCGACGGCACATGGTCATGCGGTCTCACGAGATCCCGATAGTGCCTCCAGCGGTTTCGGTGGTAGCATCGGCTCGCCCGTGAGATGGAACATGACCGCACTTTTCACGGGTACACGCTCTTCAGAATGCATCGTCTGGCTGCTATGTGATCTGGCTTGTTTGGAGGCAGTTACCTTCCCCGATCTCTTCCTCTCCTTTTCTTGGGCACACCTTCAGACCCTTCCTTAACCCCTGCCTCGGTGTTCCCGGGCTAAATCTTCAGACGACCCTCGCGCCCGGCTAGTTGAGCCTGTGTTGGCGGCATCTTGAGCGTGTCTGTGAGGATTTCATGAAGAGAGACTTCTTGCAATCCACAGTGCGACCCTGCCGGGCATATCATCCATATCCTCATTAGCAAGTCGACAGCTGATTAGTCCTATGGTTGACTCATCATATCTATGTCACAGTCATACGCATTTGTATTGAGGTAATCCATAGGGTCGACCTCCGTCTCATCATCCATTCTCATTCTCTGGGAGAAATTACATCAGCCGATACTATTGCACCCCTTCATCATGTCGTCCGCCGCTCTCACCCGGCACTCTGAGGCTGGTAATTGCGTGGCGGGTGGTGGTCTTCGCACATGCTTGTTGATGTGTGGTAGTTATTAGTGAGCTCTCGGCGGCTCGAGCACGAATAAGATTCTTGCCATAGCAGCACCCAATTCTTGCAGCTTCAATCCATGGCGGGGTCTCGTCGTCCGCTCCCACATCTTTGTCTTGGAGGAGGCAAATCCTCGTGCCCGATTTCACACTGGTCAAGCTAACCTGAAGTGCCCAGCTGGGATCGGCTGGTTGTGGAACGCGCGTTGAGAGGGTCCATTATCATCCCTTTCCACGTCCACTTTCGGCCTTTGATCAAGTAGAGTATGGTGCACGGGTTTCTTTCACCTACAAACACATATATCGTGGCGTAAAACAAGCGAAAGGCAACAAAAATGGAATATATATATATATATATATATATATATATATATATATATATATATATATATATATATATATATATGTTAGTGCGACATGTAATTACCGTGCGGCGCCGAGCTCAGCTAAAGACGAAGGCCCACCTAGCGCGCTGAGGCCGAGGGCGGGCTGCTATGGCGGGAGGCGGCTGCGAGAGGAGGCCGGTTGCGTGAACAAGTGATGGTGCGATGGTGTTGTTGTTCATGGAGTTGCTCCCATTTAAACTGGGCATCGGAAATCATGTACCGTCTTTGTCTGGATTTTCCTTCGCCCGATTGATGATAGCTGGAACCAAGTTAGTAGCGAAATCATTTCTGCGGCGATTCTGACTGTATTGATCTGCTGCTGTAGCAACTCATATTTGTCCTTGGCTGCTTTTCGCGTCCTCGGCTGCTTTTTCTCGACCGCAAGCTTCACCTTGGCGTCGATGTACGCTGACTAAATTTCGTTTTCAGCTTCTTGGCCTCCGGGCCCTCGTTGTAAAACACCTTCCACGTGGCGCCGTCTCGGCGCGTGCACACGACCATATTGCGGCCGTTGATCCAAAGGGAGTCCCTTAAGTTCGTTCAAGGCCCGGTTGAGAGGGGTGTCCCACTTGGGCCTCATCGGAGAATTAGGGCTTTCGGCTGCAAGCTGGTGTTGCTTCTCCAGTAGTCTAATCAATTTCCTCGTGATCTTGTCCATGTAAAAAACCTTTTTCTCCGTGTCCCACTTGTAGCGGGCCCTGATGAAGTCATGCTCCAAGGGGTTAGTGAACTTCGTGAAGGGGTCTGGGAGACCCGCGGCTTCACGTTCCGCGTCCTCCTTATCCCATATGGGACTTTTACCGAGGTAGCCACAGCTTCTGAGGCGATGCTTCCCCGTGTTCCTTTGTTGAAGGCTCTTGAATTTTGCAGCCTTAGCCTTGGCTGCCTCGGTAGCGCAAGTGTCCTTGAACTTTTCGAACTCCTCTTCCATAAGTGTCGGATTTTCCTCCAGAATCTTGGACAGGGGTTCATCAGCCTCAATAGCTCGTTTCACCCTCGTTTTCCAAGAGGCCAAATCATTGCTGAACATGCCCATGGCGTGATTGTTAATCTTTTTCATCTTCGGATCATCCCACGGTTGTTCTATGTTATCATCCCGGTCGGGGAACTTGAATCTCTTGTGCAACTTTGTTAGGAACAACTGCGTCAAATGTTCTTTACTTCTTAAGTCATCGTCGTTGATGCTCGCGCATTCCCGTAGGATGCATCCTACTTGGTTCCCATAGCACTTGCGAGGTTCTTCCGGCTCTAATGGCTCAAACTTGCCAAGTGCCATCTTTGTGATCACAAGTCGTCCAATCCCTAGTTTGTTAGGTTTTCGTATCCTCTGCTTCTTATGCTTCCTCTTTTGGTAGCGGCATCGGGGCGGTACCTTCCCTTGATCTCGGTGCCGCCATCGGTGCGGTACCTTCCCCACCGGTCTCGGTGCCGCCATCGGTGCGGCGCTTCTCGGTGTCGATGTCGGCGTCGATACCATCATCGAGGCCGACCTGCAAACCTTGCTTAGCAGTCAAATAGTCGAGTACTCTTGTTCACCCTCATAATCCATCTAAATGCGCATCTTGGTGGAAGGCCCGGTTTCTTCGTTGTTCGACATGTTTCCTATGATTAAGTGTCCTCATTTATTTCTAAAAGTATGAATAAATGATAAATGACATAAAAGAAATCTATGTGCCAGACTCGATATACCAACTATGTAGCACAAAATCATGCCTTTATTCACGGAAATTTGGCATGACCTTTGCTAAAAATGGACATATCGGCGCTGAAATTCACGGAGCGAAATGAATCAACATTCGGCGTAACATAGGCCACTCGGATCATTTTCCAAACATGACATGTCCAAAACATGACATATGCACATATCACATGTCCATTTCAAATTTGCACATATCACATGTCAGTTCAAATTTTGAAACCTAGCTAAATTCATAACTAAATAGATAACCTAATTAACATACTACCCTAACTAAAACCTAAGTAAATTAACGAAGAACCCCAGCAGAGAGAGAGGGGGTTTCTGAGAGGTGCAGGGCGAGGAGGCAGGCCCGACGACGGCCGGGAGGGGAGAGGAGGAGGCGAGGGCCGACGGGTCGGGGCGAGGCGGGGTCGGGGCGGCGCAGCGCGGGTCGGGGGCGTCGGGCGGGTCGGGCGCGCCGGGTCGAGGTCGGGTCGAGGGCGGGTCGGGGCTAAGCGGGGGTCGGGCTAGCGCGGCGCCGAGTCGGGGCGAGCTGGCCGGGTCGGGGCGGTCAGAGGCGATGGGGAGAGTCTTGATTTGGGGGGCGGGATGAAGCACAGGGAGGTGAGAATTTTGGGTTAAGTGGGCGTAGCAAGATGGCGCATTTGGACAAAAGCGTTGCTACTAACTTCACTATCTGTAGCGGTTTAGGAAAAGCGTTGCTACTACCTTCGCTCTTGCCAGTTTTCCTTTTCCTTTATTTTATCCCACTTTTATTTCCGAGGCAGTGAGCGAAGGGAGGCGATATATATTGCATCATTTGGCGGTTAAATATATGCATAAAATAGGAACATATATATTACACATCATTGGACCCATGCATAATAATGGCTAAGTGTGTATACAAAATATGAACATATATATATATATATATATATTACATCATTTGACCGATAACATAAGTTTCTTCACTGCTGACGTTTTCGTTTTTGAGTCAGCTTCTTTCCCTTCTTGTTCGTCGAAGAATAATTGAGCCCCTCATTGTGACTTTGCCTTTTCCATGGAGTATGATTTTTCTTAGGTAATGTAGTATTGATTCTTATTTTGATGTATACTTCATCATCATCGTCATCTTCCCTCATTGGGTTGCCGTACTGATCATAGTCTTCCTCGTTGGCGACTCCATCCATTCCAATGATGTTCCTTTTGCCTCTCCTCAGGACAACACGGCTGGGATTGCGCGGTTCAGTTATGAACAAGCATTGTGTCACATGCTTAGCGTGTACCCATGGCTCGTTGTTTGCGATAGCGTTCACGGTAGCGCTCTTGGCGTCGGGTATAGTCATGGTAGTGAAAATCCGGCTTTCTCTTTCGACATTCTTAGCCCATATGACACGGAACATCGTCGTGTTGTGCAGTCCAGAGTAGTCAAGCTCCTAGATTTCCTTGACCCTTCCATAAAATCGTTCAGTTGCGCCGTTGTCGCTGCCGATTATGCATTCCATCGTCACCCCTGAGTTCTGATCATCACTGTCCATATCTTTGGCCTCTGTGTAGAACGTGTATCCATTGATATCATATGCCTGATAGGTTACGAGGTTGGGCGAGGGGCCATGTGCTAAGGCGTATATGAGCAATCCGTCCTTAGAGCCCTCCTCCGAGGATTAGCAATAATATGCTCTTTGAACCAATGCGGGAAAGTGGAGTTGTGCTCTCTAGTAACTCCGGCGTCCGTCCTACATACCCCCCGATCACGATACTTCTTTGCGATAATTTCTTTGTGCAGTGCCACGAAAGGATCTACCTCGTCTAGGTGTTGTGGCACTACCAAGTTTGCTCTGTCAAAGTCGCTGCGTCGATCTGAGTATGCCACGCGCAGTTCCTTGCGACCGTTGCAGTGACCATCTCCTTGAGCCTCCCATCGTTAGCTTGTTAGCGGGCAAACCAACACTAACACCAGGCGGCTGGTCTGCGCCATATAGAAAATTCTCACGAAAGAGATGCACTCTTGTGCCAAATATCCTGGGCGATGCTTCCATCCGGACGGGACATATTCTGAACGAATCCTTTGATGATCCCATTCATCCTCTCAAATGGCATCATGTTGTGCGGGAATAGCGGCCCCGGTCTATTATGTCATCCACAATATGGACACAGGTGCACCATCACGTCAAAGAACGCGGGCGGAAGTACATCTCAAGCTCATTCAAGTATCACAACGATCTCTTCCTGTAGCCTTTGGAGCTGCTTCACACCGATCGACTTCGAGAGATGGCGTCGAAAAAGTTGCGAGACCAATAAGCGTGTCGCGGACGTGCTTGTCCATTATCCTCTAAAGGCAACAGGTAGTATCTGCGTCATCATCACATGACAGTCATGAGACTTCATCCCGCTGAACCTTTTATTGTCCGTGTCTAGATATCTGCTTATCTTCCCACAGTAACCGGAACTTTGACTCCGGTAAGGCACTTAAAGAAGGCATTGATCTCAGCCTGACTTAAGGTGAAGCAACAAGGGGGGCAATAATCCTCTTTCTTTATTTTCTTGCCCTTCTTCTCACGTGCCTCTATCTCCGTCTCTATCTCGTCTGACATTTTACGGGGCGGCATGTGCAGATCTTCCCTAATTTTCAAATCTTGCAAGTCTTTTCTTGCCTTCGGCCCATCCTTGGTCTTATCCGGCATGTTCATCAGTGTTGCGAGCAAGCTCTCAAGGACATTCTTACAGATATGCATTTGATCAAGGCAATGAGGTGTATCAAGTTTGTGCCAGTACTCCAAGTCCCAGAACACAGACCTTGTCTTCCATACCTTCAGCAGCGGCAACAGGCGCCTTTCTCATCGTCTTTCCCGGCGCGGGGCACTCCTTCCAGTTTTTCAACAGCTCATCGATTTCGGCACCGCTCCGCTTACGTGGAGGTCCTCGATGCTCAGCGTGACCATTGAATAGATCTCCACGGTTTCTCCACGGGTCGTCCTGTTGAAGCCATCTTCGATGCCCCATGTACACGATTTTCCCAGACCCACCATCTTTCCTTGACGTTAGCTGCTGAGATTTCGTATCATCCATGCACCGCGTGCATCCGCAATATCCATGGCACACCTGGCCTGCCACATATTTGTAACCGAGATAGTCCTGCCTTTGTCATGATCAGTAGCTCTCATGTTGAAATACTCACCTTTCTTTGGCGCCCCATGTCTTGGCGGTGTTTCCCATAACGTGTCTAACTCCGCTTGAAGTAGCCCGGATACAAATTAATATTATTTCCTGGTTGTTTGGCCCTTGAATAAGCATGCTCATGTGAATGTACTTGATTTCATGCACAACCAGGGGAGGTTGTACATCCATACAAACACGGGCCATGTGCTATGGTTGGTGTTCGGTTGCCAAGCATTCATGCCATCGGTACGCGCGCCGAGCACGATGTTCCTTGCATCACATTCAAAATACCGATAGAAGCTGTTCAACGCTCTCCATTGGCTTCCATCCTTCACGTGTCTCAGCTTCGGATCATCTCCATAGTCGGGCTTCTTCCTCTCCGCGTGCCAGCGCATTAACTTTGCTTCCTTGGGATCTACAAAATACCTCTGGAGACGGTGAGTGATCGGTAAGTACCATACAACTTTCTGGGGACATTTCTTCCCGGCCTTCTTGTATCGAGAAGCATTGCACACCGGACAGCTTGCTTTTTCCGCGTGCTCCTTCCGATAAATTATGCAATCGTTGATGCATGCATGGTATCTAACGTGTGGCAGATCAAGAGGGCACATGATCTTCTTGGCCTCATCAACACTAGCAGGACATAGATTACCCGCGGGAAGAATATCCTTTAGGTACTTGAGATGCTCATCGAGGCTAGTGTCGGTCCATTTGTTTTAGCCTTCATCTTTGGAGTTGGGCGTGAAACTCAAGCGGGTCACCTCGGATTGCAACCATCATAAAATGGAGTGTTCGAGTCTACCACCAGTTGCTCCAGCTTAGCCTCCTCTCTAGAAGCAGCTCTCTCAGTACTCGTCTCCTTGCGAAGCAATGCTTGAACATGAGGGTCCCGCACGATTGAACTTAGTACCGGCGAACTCTGCTGCGTGGAGTCCATGTCATTCTCTCCGCCGCCATGTCTGGCCCCTTCTCCTCCGCCATGTCCGGCCCTTTCTCCGCCGCCATGTCCGGCCTCTTCCCCGCCGCCATTATCGATCATCTCTTCGTCTTGCCCCGTGTCATCATTGCCTGCCCCGTCGGCATCCTCAATATCGTCATCCTCATCTTCAATTATCCACCGCGTATAGCCATCCATGAAACCAGTCATGAGAAGGTGCGCCGACACGACCATCGTCATGGGGTCGAGCCAAACTATTCCTTTGCATTTTCGACACGGACATAAAACCTCATGCGGTTATTTTCTTTCATGTCTGCACCGCCGACCGCAACCACCTGTCCACCATCGTTCCACTGACCATCGTCAACTCTGCACGATAATAATAAACAAATTGATTATAAAAATCCATGCATGCATCAAAGTCATACAAAAATTTGACATGACCTTCCCTAAAAATAGGACATATATGGATCTAGAGTTTGCCCGGAATTCGCCGAAACAGAAATAAATCGACATTTCGGCAAAACATAGGCAACTCAAAAGCACAATTTGGCGTGCCACACACACAATTTCCACAAACATATCACACACACATAAACATATTTTCATTTTGCAAAAGCATGAAATTTTCATCACCTCGATCGAGATTGTCGGATTTCGGGTTCCGGCAGACCCTTAAGGATCGAACTCTGGGGTGCGCGCGGAGATCCAACCCTCCACCGTCTCGTACCTCGCCGAATAGCAAGGACCTAAACTACTAACAAGAACAGCACAAGAGACGCAAGATTTATACTGGTTCGGGCCACCGTCGTGGTGTAATACCCTACTCCAGTGTGTGGTGTGTGGATTGCCTCTTGGGCTGATGAGGAATAATCTGAGGAAGAACAGCCTCGCGAGGGTCTGTTCTTGGTGGGTGTGACGAACTGCTAAGTGGTATCCCGTCGCTCTAGCTTGAGGATCGGGTCTCTATCTCTCTCTCTGGATTCCAAATGGTGAATCCTTCGTCCCCCCACTCTGAGTGTGGCTACTCCTATTTATAGGCGAAGGCCCTGGGCCTCTTCCCAAATATTGAGCGGGAAGGCGCCAACAATTAGCCATTTGAAGGGAACAGCGGGTACACTTATCCGACTAAAATTGGTCCTCGCCGCCAAAGGCTCTGGTAGTGACGCTTTGCTTGGGCTCCACGATGGCTGCATTCCAGCCGTTGGGGCTGGTCTTGGTCTTGTTGCACCAAGCGGATGCCTTTGCTTGATGCTCTTGCTGCGCTTGCCCCTTTGCACCAAAGAGGAAAGGAGGGCGCCATGCTGGCTGGGCCCGTGGCGCCCTTGGTCGTCATGGCTTGCGTCACGGGCTCCTCGCGAGGTACCCTGGCTTGAACTCTCCGCCTCCTCATGAGCCAGCCTGATGAGGCCGCGCCTAAGGAAGCTCTTGGTCGTCCGACCCGTGAGGGTCTTGAGTATGTGTTGGTGAAGATGGGACGTCCTGGGCCTCCTTTGAGCCACGCCACAGGCCGCAGGCAGGCAAGTCTGGGGACCCCCGTTCCCAGAACGCCGAGAGTAGCCCCGGGCCTGGGCGCCGAACTTGGCGTGCAGAGAGGCGAAAGGGCAAGTCTGAGCGTCGTGAGCCCTAACAGCCTGCGGCCTTGGGCGGCAGCGTGGCGGTTGATTGGGCGTGGTGCACTGTTCCCCACGCCTCCTTATTTCGTGCCTTGCTAGGCCGACACGCTGCTGCACACATCTATTCCCCTCTCTGCTGCTTGTGCGCTCCAGTCCTTCCCTCTCTCGAACTCCAGCTTCCATTTCCAATCCAATCTCAAATCCCCCTTCCCCTTTCGATCGCCATGGCTCCGACGAAGAAGGGGAAAGGGAAAAACCTCGCGCCGCTTTTCGCCGCCGCCGCGGCGGCCTCAGCTGTCGACCCGTTGATCATACTCAACACGAGGGCTTGGGCAAGGTCAGTTCGGCTCGCCACCTCCTTCAGCGAATGCGGGGGCGGCGGCCTGGCCGCGGCCCCACTTCACCATCGACGGTAGTCACCGAGGTCCGGTATTTCGCTGACGCCCTCTGGGCAGGGCTGGTTCCCCCCTTCTCTGATTTCTTCAATGCCGTGCTTTCCCACTATCAGATCCACATGATGCATCTGGGTCCTGAGTCCATTACTCTCCTCTCGGTCTTCGCCTTCGTTTGTGAGGCAATGATGGGCATCCTTCCCTCGGTTGCCTTGCTGCGCCACTTCTTCTCTCTGCGCCTTGTCGACCCCACTCAATGCTCGGCGTGCGTGAGCTTCGTCGCCGCGCCCGAGACAACGGCCTCAGGGATTGACTTCAGCCTGCCTCCGCCCGCGGCTGAGTTCCGCGAGAGGTGGCTGTACGTGGATGTGGGGGTGCCCAGCCCCCTGCTATCGGAGCCAACTTCGCCTGCTGTCCCCAATTCTGGCTGGGGCCAGGAGACGCTTTCAAGCCCTCGGCTCTTCTTCGTCTGGCACCGCTTCGCGTTCCTGAGGTCGCTTGCTGTGACAGCGCCCAAGGTGGTGAAGGAGTTCTGATGCGCGCGCATTGCTCCTCTCCAACGCCATTCCCACCGGATGTGGGCCTTCGGTGGGCCTGGTGATCGTATGAGGCTCCAGGAAGAAGACCTGACGCCAGAAGCGCTAAGGAAGGTGCTCCTGGTCCTGACTGGCGATCCTAACCCCGGTGGCATCCAGCATGAAGGGGCCTTGTTGTACCTCTGCCGGAATAGGGGTGATTTGGTGAACCAGATGCCTATCTTCGATGAATGGGGGATGCGCCCCGCTGGTCTCTAGGGGCCTCGCGAGAATCCAGTGGTGGTGACAGTCCTTCCAGTCGGCCAAGGCGGCTCCTCCTCAAGTGGTGGAGCAGGGAGGCACGAGCCGCCAGAGGCCGAAGGGACCCCAGCCGGGGTGACAGCGCCTGGCGATGCTCGCGAGGGAGCAGCTCCTGAGGCTCATGCCGCTGCGGCTGAGGGCGGCAGGCAGCCGCCCGCAGCGCCTGCGGCTGGAGCACCCGAGGCCCCTGCTGCTTCTCTTGGTGAGGCGACTAGCAGAGCGCGTCAGGCAGACGCCCCTGGCGCAAGCCGCCTTGATGCTTCTCCCTTGCCGCAGGCTGATCCCTGCGCTCAAATCTTGGGCCGTTTCCGTGTGAACTTCGAGGCCCTCCGTAAGAGAAGGGAGGCCCTGGGCGATGATTACCCTTGTCGCCTGCTGAAGCGCAGGAAGTACTTTGCTACTGACGAGTAAGCCTTCTCCTTCTCCAGCTCTTGATTCTTCTGCTGCTTGTACTGATCCTTGCCCTGCAGGCCCCTTCCTGCCGAGCTCACGGAGACGGGTGAGGAGCCGTCCCCCTCGGCTTCGTCCCCTCCCCAGCCCTCGAGTGCTCCATGAAGTGGAGCTCTTGTGGCGAGGGCGATTGGGGAGGTGAGCCATCCCGAGGCGCGTCGCGGCCCTGCGCGCCCCGCGATCCTTCCTCGCGAGCCTTCCCGAGTGTAACGCCCCGAGACCGACGCTTCAGAAGCCTTCCAGTTATTTCGTTGTTGTTGTGTGTTATTTATTTGTTTGTTGCATTTCATCATGTCTTTATTTGCATTGCATCAGCACTCGTTGCTGTCATTGTCTTTAAAACTTGCATCCGCTCGTAGTTGCCGCTTCTCGCTTCTCTCCGTTGCGTCCGTTGACCTTTCTTGGACCAACCATTCTTTTGTTGCCCGACCGTTTGACCCCTCTTTGCACAGTGCATAGACCCCTCTCGCGCCTCCAAAAACTCCCCTTGACCCAAACCGGACTGTCGCTACCGTTGTGTCCGGATCATCCCCTAACGTCTACAAAACATCTCCGTTTTGTTAATTGGGCTCCCTAACTATTTTATTCGCGATCGTCCGGTTACGATCGTAGGGATGGGGTAGCCCCTAACCTAATCCACTTAATGTATATATTTTGTCCTAACCCTAGATGCCGTCCCATCCGTCAAATCCTCCCCCTGCCAAGTCGGCCGCCGCCACCCTCTTCCTCGGGATCGCTCCCGATCCAAAAATCCACCAGCCAACCACTCTCCTCGATCCTAATCCTCCCCGACCACCTTCCTTGTTTTCCGCGGATGCTCGCGCCTCCACCTGATCCCTCCTGCCTGTGCCCGTGGGGCTTGCCTCGAGTGCCGCTGTAAGCAGCAGCGGCTCCCTCGTCCCTGACCGCGACCGTCGCCGGCGACCAGCAGCTCGCCGGAGCCAACAGATGAGCGCCTCCCTTCTTCTCTGCTTCGTTCTTCCCTTGCTCTCCCCGTCCCCTGATCTCTCTCCCTCGTTCTTTCATACAGGACTCCTCCCGAGCACCATGTACAGGAGCCCCGCCATGGATCTCCAAGCCCGCGGCCACGTTGACCCGGAGACCCCACGTCGTCGCCCTGCACCAGCAGGCCCTGGTGCCGCCCGTCTCCCTCCGCCTCGCTGCGCCCGTCCCTTGCGTACCCTTCGTGTCCAGCCATGGAAGCCGCCCCGCGTGGAGCTCCAAGTCCCCGGCCGCCATGGACGTCCCGACGACCTCGCCATCCTGGCCTCCTCCGCAGCGCCGGCGAGCGTGACGCCGGAGCACCACAGGTCGCCGTGCCTCCTCCTCCCGTCCTGCTCCTTCTCGCCTCCCCTCTGTCGCTCATCCCTCTCGTTTTTCTCTCTGACGACAAGAGCACCCCACGCCATGGCCGCCTGATGCTCAAGCCACCATCGGGAACCGCTACTCCGCCTTGGGTCCTCCCAGATCGGACCGTCCCGGCCTTCCTCGATCATCTCGATGCCAAGCCGCCGTGAGCTCCTCCGCAGACGCACCCCAACTCCTCTCTTCTCTCTGAATGTGCTCCTCCCTGTTTTTCTTCCACAGGGAACCGATGCCGCCATTGAGCTCCGCCTGCACCGTCGTTGCCCAGATCCGGCGCCGGCCAGCCGGATCCGCCCCATCTCCACCTCGCCGGCCTTCCCTGCTGCCGCGCCGTAGACCCCGTTCTCGCCTGCGCCCGCTGCGCGTTCGTCTTCGTTCGGAGCTCGAGTTGAGTCCCTCGCCTCGCAGCGTTGGCGGCGTCGCTAGCCACGTCGGCCGCGCGAGCCTCCTCTGCTCGCCCGCGTGGGCCGCATCCCGCGCCAAGCCCCTACGTCGGCCAGCCTCCTCCACCAAGCGGACCGAAGCCCATGGGTGAGGCCACACCCCAGCAGCTCCCTGCCTTGGCCTCTCCTCAAACCGGGCCTTGGCCCATGGTGAGAACCCCAGCCCAGCACCTAGCAGTTTCAGCCCAGTGTAGTTTTTTTTCCCATGTGCGAATTTGTCAAATTTTCCAGAGATGACAGATTTGCAGAAAAACCCTTATGTTCATGCATCTAATAACTCACAAACCGTGCATCGGATTAAAATGATTTATATATGTAAAATGCTTAGAATTTTGTGTAGATTAATAATACGCCATTTTCATCCCATGTTAAAATGATTAAAATTGTTGTTTGGCTTAATTTGCTCAAATGCCACGTTAAAATGATTTATTTCATAACTAAATAACCGTAGCTCGGTTTTAAATGAATTATATATGTAAACGGGGTAGAAAAATGCATAGATTAACATGGTGCAGTTTATTTTCCTGTTTAACGACAATAAAATATGTTTTAGGGCAGAACAGTACCAAATCTAATATATGCTCATGAGGATTTTTTCGGAATTGTTGCTTGTTGTTCCGGCCTCATTTAAATTTGCCTAGATAGGTAGTTTTTATTATGCTTCACCCCTTGACATGCTTAATAATATTTAATATTGTTGAGTACCTAATCGGGAGAGAACTAAATAAGTGATGTGGTGTTTTGTCAATATGCAACCCGTTGCATATTGAGCTCCACTTAACTTGTAGTGTTGTTTGTGCATATTGCCATGACATGCCTCATTAAACCGGACATGCATCATACTTGGTTGTGCATCATGCCATGTTTATGTGATGGTTGTTTACCATGTTGTTTGTGTCTTTCCGGGTTGCTTCTCTCGTTAGCTTCGGTTTCGTTCCGGAGTTGTGAGGATTCGTTCGACTACGTCCGTTTGTCTTCTTCATGGACTCGTTCTTCTTCCTTACGGGATTTCAGGCAAGATGACCATACCCTCGAAATCACTTCTATCTTTGCTTGCTAGATGCTCGCTCTTTTGCTATGCCTATGCTACGATGCCTACCACTTGCTATATCATGCCACCCATATTGCCATGTCAAACCTCTAACCATCCTTTCCTAGCAAACCGTTGTTTGGCTATGTTACCGCTTTGCTCAGCCCTCTTATAGCGTTGTTAGTTGCGGTGAAGATGAAGTTTGTTCCTGATTGGAACATGGAGATGTTGTTCCTTGTTGGAACATGTTTACTTGTTGGGATATCACAATATATCTTATTTTATTAATGCATCTATATACTTGGTAAAGGGTGGAAGGCTCGGCCTTATGCAGTGTTTTGTTCCACTCTTGCCGCCCTAGTTTCCGTCATACCGGTGTTATGTTCCTTGATTTTGCGTTCCTTACGGTTGGGTGATTTATGGGACCCCTTGACAGTTCGCTTTGAATAAGACTCCTCCAACAAGGCCCAACATTGGTTTTACCATTTGCCACCTAAGCCTTTTTCCCTTGGGTTCTGCAGACTCAAGGGTCATCTTTATTTTAACCCTCGGGCGGTGCTCCTCCAGTGCTGGTCCAAATTAAACCACTTGCGGTGCCGCCCGAGGCAACTTGGGGTATCGTCGGTTGCCGTCGTACTGCTCATCCGGTGTGCCACGAGAACGAGATATGTGCAGCTCCTATCGGGATTTGTCGGCACATTCGGGCGGCTTTGCTGGTCTTGTTTTATTCTTTGTCGAAATGTCTTGTAGTCCGGGATTCGAGACTGATCGGGTCTTCGGTAGAAGGAATATCCTTCGTTGACCGTGAGAGCCTATAATGGGCTAAGTTGGGACACCCTGCAGGTATTATCTTTGAAAGCCGTGCCGCGGTTATGAGGCAGATGGGAATTTGTTAATGTCGGTTGTAGAAAACCGAAGTTGATCTTAATTAAAATACATCAACGCGTGTAACCGTGATGGTCTCTTCTCGGCGGAGTCCGGGAAGTGAACACGTGTTGGAGTTATGTTTGGCGTAGGTTGTTCTAGGATCACTTCTTGATCATAGTTGTTCGACCGTGCTTTTGCCTTCTCTTCTCGCTCTCATTTGCGTATGGTAGCCACCATATATGCTAGTCGCTTGCTGCAGCTCCACCTCACTACCATGTCCTACCTTTAAGCTTAAATAGTCTTGATCTCATGGTGTGAGATTGCTGAGTCCCGTGACTCACAGATGCTTCAAAACCAGTTTGCGGTGCCGATGAAACCATGCGGGTAATGCATCCGAGCTCAAGGAGGAGCTCGATGAAGATCTTGTTCATTGTGTTGTTTCGTTTGATCGATCGATAGTGGAGCCAGTTGGGACGATCGGGGATCTGTGTAGCATTTGGGGTAGTCTTCTTTTATTTTGGTTCCGTAGTCGGACCTTGATTGTATCTGTATGATGTAATGCTTTACTCATGTATTGTGTTAAGTGGCGATTGTAAGCCAACTATGTATCTCTTTCCTTATGTATTACATGGGTTGTGTGAAGATTACCTCACTTGCGACATTGCTTTCAATGCGGTTATGCCTCTAAGTCGTGCCCGACACGTGGGAGATATAGCCGCATCGAGGCGTTACAAGTTGGTAATCGAGCCATCCCGACTTAGGAGCCCCCGCTTGATTGAATCGCTGACTTTGTTGAGTCTAAAAAATGTTTTGAGTCTTAGGATTATATATATCGAGAGTAGGATTCTTTTTACTCCCCGGTCCCTTAAATCGCTCTGGTGAGGTCTCTGACGTAGAAGTTTTGACTCTCCTCTCCTCAAATTTCACTAAAAAATTTTAGGATCACGCGGGTATCTTGGAATCGTTCGATGGTTTTGTGGCGAGAACATTGTTCTTGGTGCCTCGACATTTAGGGGTTGTGGCGGTGTCCCGGGAGTTGAGCTCCGAGGTGTTGTCGTCACAATTTTATCGTTACAGTTCTGGAATACCTGAGTTTTGCCGACATCGAAAATCTCTTTTATGCAGTTGTTGGTGAGATAACCTCGATAACCCAGTACTGGGGCGAGCTCGAGAGTATTGCCATGACTCGTATAACGGATGCTTTTCGAAGGTCGAGGTAAACGATTTCCGAAGGTTTCTTGGTTATGTGTTGAAGGATGGATACAATTGGATCTAGGTATTGTTAGTTTGGGTGATATATTTTGTGTCCCCTGTATCCCCAACACCAGATTGCATAACCAGAAAGTTTCGGGAGTTTATAGGTGGGAATTCAAGTATCTCGTAGGATATCTTTCCAACAGACACATGATACGATAGGGGATCTATCATATGTTTGTTTCCGCTTATTCTGCAAGCCAAATCCTTTGTTTTGTTTTGTTTTGTGGTATTGAGTTGCTTCAATGTCAAGTGTTGATTCCATACCTTATTCTAAGCGGTGTTCTCATATTTCTATGTGGATGCTAATCCTTCTTGTTCATCAAGGTCGTCTTTTCAATCCTTTCCAACCGTGTGCTTCTCTCCAATTAAATCCGATCATTCCAACATTCGCAAGATCAATTCTAAGTTTTTCTCAACGGTGTTTGTTTCATCCGTCCCAAGTTGCCTTTGTTTTCCCACCCTCCCACCCCCTTTTCTTCAAGGACTCAGATTTCTTAATCAAGTATCCATTTTATTGAGTGAAGTTTCTTCATTCTTTTCCTTTAATGTTTTATCCGGTGATTTCTCATGAAGACGCTAAGGAAGCTTCAACCTTATCATTGTTCCATTCTAATTTTCTTCTCCGGTGGACTCAAGTCAAGTTTTCGGTGTTGATCATATTCCCTTCCTCGTTTCAAATGTTTTTCTCATACCGGTGCACCTCATAATCTTTTAGTTCTTGTTATTCAATTGTTCCGGAGTGCCGAAGATTATCTCAGAAGATTCGTGTTTTCATTCCTAATCCGTGCAAGATTTCTCGTAGTTGTTATCCCTTTTGAGCCATTTAATTCTACCGGTGCAATATCTATTTCAAACAATTGTTCAACGGTGGTTCTTTTGAGTGGGCCCTAACCCACAGGTTTTTTTCCAGGATCTTACCGGACTCTTTTAATTTTCTTGGAGCTATTCCCAAATTCTTTTCAAAGTTTGACGTAAGAATGAGTTATCATCAGTCAAATGTCTTTCTCCAAGATCTTTCAAATTCTTTCATCGTTGGTCCAACCTTTCTAATTTTCATTCCGGAGTGCCTCAACAATTCATGGTGGTGTTTCTCGTTGTCATTCTCGAATTTTGAAGACCGAAGATGAGTTTCTCTTAAATCTTGCTCCATTCTCTTCAAGATTCATGGTTCGATTTTGATGCCATCCTCTCATAATTGTTTTGATTGTGAGAATTCTTTTCACCCATCCGGAGCAATTTAGGAGTCTTTTCAGTTTGATTCTTGAGCCCATCATCTCGAATTATTCATTCCAGCTTTCAGCTCTCGTTCTCCAAATCTTACGGTGCATCGTTCAAATATCCTCTAATCAGTTCATGATCTCTCCGTTCTCATGTATCTAAATTCTGTCAAGTATCTTTATTCTTTTTCTAATTCTTCCCGGTGTTTCTTTATCTTTTCTTCGTTCATTTTCAATGCTTAAGGTGGTTTGTTCAAGATTCCTTTTTCTATGTCCTCATATTAATGCATTCGTTGTTTCAATCCTACCGGTGGTTCGTTGAAGTCCTTCCCTAGTTGAGCAATATCTCTTTTCAATCCTTTCTCAACGAGAATAAGTAGTATGCCTAATCCGTTGCTTGTCATCAATCTAAATTGGTGAAGGATCGCATAACATAATTCTTGTTCTTGTTTCATCAAGTGATTGATTCATTCTTCGGAGTTTGTAATGGTATCAATTTCTCAGTTCTAAGTTGTTCATCTCTTCTTTCGGAGTTTGTCCATCTTATCACATTCTCGGTCCGAGATGCTTCATCTTTTCTTTCCGGAGTTCAAAGTTTTCTCGGTTATATCATTTCAAAGCTTCATCTTATCACTGCAAGGCTTCACCTTGTGTTTTCAACTTCTCTTTCTTTTATCATCCTTTTCTTACTGGAGTTCTTCATGGAGGCTCTACATGGTGCTTCGTCAAGGATTCTTTTCATTCTTCAATTGTTCATAAAGATTTCTCGCGGAGTTAAGATCCGTCAAGCTATACTCTAAAATAAACATGGTGTTCAACACATGTTTTGTCTTGAGGAGTTCAAGCATTCTTCATCTTGCATTCCAAAGTGCAATTCTTTCTATCATTATCTTTTGAGGTGGTGTTATGTCATTCTTGACAATTTCCCTTCGTGTTTCTTGATTCACAAGTTGTCAGGAATGAGATATTTAAATCCATCATTTCTCTTCGTTCACGAGATCTTTTCAACCCAACAATTTATTCGTTGGTGTTATCTTGGTATAGATTTCACCTAAAGCTCTCCCTAAGGATTGTTGTTATTTATGGTGCTTATAAATGACCCAAGTTCTTCATTTGTCCTCTCGGTGAAATAAGTTTCTCGTCTCCTTGTTGATATCAATCCAATCGTTTGTTTCCGTTGATGGCAGAAGCTCACCTCATAATGTTGAGATGTTTCCATAAGTCCACTACAAGGTTATTCTTTTCGTTGTTGGTTTTCCAACAACTCCGTGCTATCCTTCTTTTTAAGGGAGCTTTCCAAACTCATTTGTGGTAGAAGTTATCATTTTCTTCACCATTCTGTTATTCCAATGATCTATCTTCTATTCTTTCTTCCGGAGGCATTGTGATGTTGCTCTCTTCGACCTATCATCTTGTTTTGTCAAGATCATGTTCTTTTTCTTGCATTATCCATTTAACAGGAGTGTTATGTCCTCTGCTCAAGCTCTTTCATATATCAAGTTTTGCCCCCCTTTTCAACCTAAGTGCGGTCTGAAATCTTTCTTACCCCTTGTGCCATTTTTTTAAATAGCTTCGGAGGTAGTGTGTTGTTTATTTCATCAGTATCATCCCATCTTTTCAAGTTCATGTTCAATTCCTTCCATTTTCAGTCGGAGTGCTGTCCAAATTATATCATTCTTACTCCTTCTCTATCTTGTTTTAACCGGAGTGGCTTCAAAAATCTATCTTGTCCCCTAAGCTCTTGGTTCTCATCATGTTCTTTGTTCTTCTCTGCTAACAAAGTGTTCACAATCTCGTTCATCTCCATTGTATTCTTCTTTCAATTTTTCAACCTCTCAAGGTTCATGGTTTCACTCGTTTGTCAAAGAAGCAACTTAGTTTTACCTCTCCTCTTCCTCTTTCATTTCTCTTCGGTGCCATCCTAGATCTCGGGACGAGATCCTCTCGTAGTGGTGGAGTGTTGTAACGCCCCGAGACCGACACTTCAGAAGCCTTCCAGTTATTTCGTTGTTGTTGTGTGTTATTTATTTGTTTGTTGCATTTCATCATGTCTTTATTTGCATTGCATCGGCATTCGTTGCTGTCATTGTTTTTAAAACTTGCATCCGCTCGTAGTTGCCGCTTCTCGCTTCTCTCCCTTGCGTCCGTTGACCTTTCTTGGACCAACCATTCTTTTGTTGCCCGACCGTTTGACCCCTCTTTGCACAGTGCATAGACCCCTCTCGCGCGTCCACAAACTCCCCTTGACCCAAACCGGACTGTCGCTACCGTTGTGTCCGGATCATCCCCTAACGTCTACAAAACATCTCCGTTTTGTTAATTGGGCTCCCTAACTATTTTATTCGCGACCGTCCGATTACGATCGTAGGGATGGGGTAGCCCCTAACCTAATCCACTTAATGTATATATTTTGTCCTAACCCTAGATGCCGTCCCATCCGTCAAATCCTCCCCCCCTTGATCGGCCGCCGCCACCTCTTCCTTGGGTCGCTCCCGATCCAAAAATCCACCAGCCAACCACTCTCCTCGATCCTAATCCTCCCCGACCACCTTCCTTGTTTTCCGCGGATGCTCGCGCCTCCACCTGATCCCTCCTGCATGTGCCCGTGGGGCTTGCCTCAAGTGCCGCTTAAGAAGCAGCGGCTCCTCCCTCGTCCTCGATCGCGACCATCGCGGCGACCAGCAGCTTCACGGAGCCAACAGATGAGCGCCTCCCTTCTTCTCTGCTTCGTTCTTCCCTTGCTCTCCCCGTCCCCTGATCTCTCTCCCTCGTTCTTTCATACAGGACTCCTCCCGAGCACCATGTACAGGAGCCCCGCCATGGATCTCCAAGCCCGCGGCCACGTTGACCCGGAGACCCCACGTCGTCGCCCTGCACCAGCAGGCCCTGGTGCCGCCCGTCTCCCTCCGCCTCGCTGCGCCCGTCCCTTGCGTACCCTTCGTGTCCAGCCATGGAAGCCGCCCCGCGTGGAGCTCCAAGTCCCCGGCCGCCATGGACGTCCCGACGACCTCGCCATCCTGGCCTCCTCCGCAGCGCCATGGCGCGGCACGCGGAGCACCACAGTCGCCGTGCCTCCTCCTCCCGTCCTGCTCCTTCGCCTCCCCTCGTCGCTCATCCTCTCGTTTTCTCTCGGCAGCAGAGCACCCCACGCCATGGCCGCCGATGCTCAAGCCACCATCGGGAACCGCTACTCCGCCTTGGGTCCTCCCAGATCGGACCGTCCCGGCCTTCCTCGCATCTCCTGATGCCAAGCCGCCGGTGAGCTCCTCCGCCGCACGCACCCCCAACTCCTCTCTTCTCTCTGAATGTGCTCCCTCCCTGTTTTTCTTCCACAGGGAACCGATGCCGCCATTGAGCTCCGCCTGCACCGTCGTTGCCCAGATCCGGCGCCGGCCAGCCGGATCCGCCCCATCTCCACCTCGCCGGCCTTCCCTGCTGCCGCGCCGTAGACCCCGTTCTCGCCTGCGCCCGCTGCCGCGTTCGTCTTCGTTCAGGAGCTCGAGTTCGAGTCCCTCTGCCTCACGCGTTGACGGCGTCGCTAGCCACGTCGGCCGCGCGAGCCTCCTCTGCTCGCCCGCGTGGGCCGCATCCCGCGCCAAGCCCCTACGTCGGCCAGCCTCCTCCACCAAGCGGACCGAAGCCCATGGGTGAGGCCACACCCCAGCAGCTCCCTGCCTTGGCCTCTCCTCAAACCGGGCCTTGGCCCATGGTGAGAACCCCAGCCCAGCACCTAGCAGTTTCAGCCCAGTGTAGTTTTTTTTCCCATGTGCGAATTTGTCAAATTTTCCAGAGATGACAGATTTGCAGAAAAACCCTTATGTTCATGCATCTAATAACTCACAAACCGTGCATCGGATTAAAATGATTTATATATGTAAAATGCTTAGAATTTTGTGTAGATTAATAATACGCCATTTTCATCCCATGTTAAAATGATTAAAATTGTTGTTTGGCTTAATTTGCTCAAATGCCACGTTAAAATGATTTATTTCATAACTAAATAACCGTAGCTCGGTTTTAAATGAATTATATATGTAAGCGGGTAGAAAATGCATAGATTAACATGGTGCAGTTTATTTTCCTGTTTAACGACAATAAAATATGTTTTAGGGCAGAACAGTACCAAATCTAATATATGCTCATGAGGATTTTTTCGGAATTGTTGCTTGTTGTTCCGGCCTCATTTAAATTTGCCTAGATAGGTAGTTTTATTATGCTTCACCCCTTGACATGCTTAATAATATTTAATATTGTTGAGTACCTAATCGGAGAGAACTAAATAAGTGATGTGGTGTTTTGTCAATATGCAACCTGTTGCATATTGAGCTCCACTTAACTTGTAGTGTTGTTTGTGCATATTGCCATGACATGCCTCATTAAACCGGACATGCATCATACTTGGTTGTGCATCATGCCATGTTTATGTGATGGTTGTTTACCATGTTGTTTGTGTCTTTCCGGGTTGCTTCTCTCGTTAGCTTCGGTTTCGTTCCGGAGTTGTGAGGATTCGTTCGACTACGTCCGTTTGTCTTCTTCATGGACTCGTTCTTCTTCCTTACGGGATTTCAGGCAAGATGACCATACCCTCGAAATCACTTCTATCTTTGCTTGCTAGATGCTCGCTCTTTTGCTATGCCTATGCTACGATGCCTACCACTTGCTATATCATGCCACCCATATTGCCATGTCAAACCTCTAACCATCCTTTCCTAGCAAACCGTTGTTTGGCTATGTTACCGCTTTGCTCAGCCCCTCTTATAGCGCTGTTAGTTGCAGGTGAAGATGAAGTTTGTTCCTGATTGGAACATGGAGATGTTGTTCCTTGTTGGAACATGTTTACTTGTTGGGATATCACAATATATCTTATTTTATTAATGCATCTATATACTTGGTAAAGGGTGGAAGGCTCGGCCTTATGCCTGGTGTTTTGTTCCACTCTTGCCGCCCTAGTTTCCGTCATACCGGTGTTATGTTCCTTGATTTTGCGTTCCTTACACGGTTGGGTGATTTATGGGACCCCCTTGACAGTTCGCTTTGAATAAGACTCCTCCAACAAGGCCCAACATTGGTTTTACCATTTGCCACCTAAGCCTTTTTCCCTTGGGTTCTGCAGACTCAAGGGTCATCTTTATTTTAACCCTCGGGCGGTGCTCCTCCAGTGCTGGTCCAAATTAAACCACTTGCGGTGCCGCCCGAGGCAACTTGGGGTATCGTCGGTTGCCGTCGTACTGCTCATCCGGTGTGCCACGAGAGCGAGATATGTGCAGCTCCTATCGGGATTTGTCGGCACATTCAGGCGGCTTTGCTGGTCTTGTTTTATTCTTTGTCGAAATGTCTTGTAGTCCGGGATTCGAGACTGATCGGGTCTTCGGTAGAAGGAATATCCTTCGTTGACCGTGAGAGCCTATAATGGGCTAAGTTGGGACACCCTGCAGGTATTATCTTTCAAAGCCGTGCCCGCGGTTATGAGGCAGATGGGAATTTGTTAATGTCGGTTGTAGAAAACCGAAGTTGATCTTAATTAAAATACATCAACGCGTGTGTAACCGTGATGGTCTCTTCTCGGTGAGTCCGGGAAGTGAACACGGTGTTGGAGTTATGTTTGGCGTAGGTTGTTCTAGGATCACTTCTTGATCATAGTTGTTCGACCGTGCTTTTGCCTTCTCTTCTCGCTCTCATTTGCGTATGGTAGCCACCATATATGCTAGTCGCTTGCTTCAGCTCCACCTCACTACCATGTCCTACCTTTAAGCTTAAATAGTCTTGATCTCATGGTGTGAGATTGCTGAGTCCCGTGACTCACGGATGCTTCAAAACCAGTTTGCGGTGCCGATGAAACCATGCAGGTAATGCATCCGAGCTCAAGGAGGAGCTCGATGAAGATCTTGTTCATTGTGTTGTTTCGTTTGATCGATCATAGTGGAGCCAGTTGGGACGATCGGGATCTGTGTAGCATTTGGGGTAGTCTTCTTTTATTTTGGTTCCGTAGTCGGACCTTGATTGTATCTGTATGATGTAATGCTTTACTCATGTATTGTGTGAAGTGGCGATTGTAAGCCAACTATGTATCTCTTTCCTTATGTATTACATGGGTTGTGTGAAGATTACCTCACTTGCGACATTGCTTTCAATGCGGTTATGCCTCTAAGTCGTGCCCGACACGTGGGAGATATAGCCGCATCGAGGCGTTACAAGTTGGTAATCGAGCCATCCCGACTTAGGAGCCCCTGCTTGATTGAATCGCTGACTTTGTTGAGTCTAAAAAAATGTTTTGAGTCTTAGGATTATATATATCGAGAGTAGGATTCTTTTTACTCCCCGGTCCCTTCGTCGCTCTGGTGAGGTCTCTGACGTAGAAGTTTTGACTCTCCTCTCCTCAAATTTCACTAAAAAATTTTAGGATCACGGGTATCTTGGAATCGTTCGATGGTTTTGTGGCGAGAACATTGTTCTTGGTGCCTCGACATTTAGGGGTTGTGGCGGTGTCCGGGAGTTGAGCTCCGAGGTGTTGTCGTCACAATTTTATCGTTGCGATTCGGAATACCTGAGTTTTGCCGACATCGAAAATCTCTTTTATGCAGTTGTTGGTGAGATAACCTCGATAACCCGAAGATTGGGCGAGCTCGAGAGTATTGCCATGACTCGTATAACGGATGCTTTTCGAAGGTCGAGGTAAACGATTTCCGAAGGTTTCTTGGTTATGTGTTGAAGGATGGATACAGCTGGATCTAGGTATTGTTAGTTTGGGTGATATATTTTGTGTCCCCTGTATCCCCAACACCAGATTGCATAACCAGAAAGTTTCGGGAGTTTATAGGTGGGAATTCAAGTATCTCGTAGGATATCTTTCCAACAGACACATGATACGATAGGGGATCTATCATATGTTTGTTTCCGGCTTATTCTGCAAGCCAAATCCTTTGTTTTTGTTTTGTTTTTGTGGTATTCGAGTTGCTTCAATGTCAAGTGTTGATTCCATACCTTATTCTAAACGGTGTTCTCATATTTCTATGTGGATGCTAATCCTTCTTGTTCATCAAGGTCGTCTTTTCAATCCTTTCCAACCGTGTGCTTCTCTCCAATTAAATCCGATCATTCCAACATTCGCAAGATCAATTCTAAGTTTTTCTCAACGGTGTTTGTTTCATCCGTCCCAAGTTGCCTTTGTTTTCCCACCCTCCCACCCCCTTTTCTTCAAGGACTCAGATTTCTTAATCAAGTATCCATTTTATTGAGTGAAGTTTCTTCATTCTTTTCCTTTAATGTTTTATCCGGTGATTTCTCATGAAGACGCTAAGGAAGCTTCAACCTTATCATTGTTCCATTCTAATTTTCTTCTCCGGTGGACTCAAGTCAAGTTTTCGGTGTTGATCATATTCCCTTCCTCGTTTCAAATGTTTTTCTCATACCGTGCACCTCATAATCTTTTAGTTCTTGTTATTCAATTGTTGGGAGTGCGAAGATTATCTCGGAAGATTCGTGTTTTCATTCCTAATCCGTGCAAGATTTCTCGTAGTTGTTATCCCTTTTGAGCCATTTAATTCTACCGGTGCAATATCTATTTCAAACAATTGTTCAACGGTGGTTCTTTTGAGTGGGCCCTAACCCACAGGTTTTTTCGAGGATCTTACGGACTCTTTTAATTTTCTTGGAGCTATTCCCAAATTCTTTTCAAAGTTTGGCGTAAGAATGAGTTATCATCATCAAATGTCTTTCTCCAAGATCTTTCAAATTCTTTCATCGTTGGTCCAACCTTTCTAATTTTCATTCCGGAGTGCCTCAACAATTCATGGTGGTGTTTCTCGTTGTCATTCTCGAATTTTGAAGACCGAAGATGAGTTTCTCTTAAATCTTGCTCCATTCTCTTCAAGATTCATGGTTCGATTTTGATGCCATCCTCTCATAATTGTTTTGATTGTGAGAATTCTTTTCACCCATCCGGAGCAATTTAGGAGTCTTTTCAGTTTGATTCTTCGGAGCCCATCATCTCAGAATTATTCATTCCAGCTTTCAGCTCTCGTTCTCCAAATCTTACCGGTGCATCGTTCAAATATCCTCTAATCAGTTCATGATCTCTCCGTTCTCATGTATCTAAATTCTGTCAAGTATCTTTATTCTTTTTCTAATTCTTCCCGGTGTTTCTTTATCTTTTCTTCGTTCATTTTCAATGCTTACGGTGGTTTGTTCAAGATTCCTTTTTCTATGTCCTCATATTAATGCATTCGTTGTTTCAATCCTACCGGTGGTTCGTTGAAGTCCTTCCCTAGTTGAGCAATATCTCTTTTCAATCCTTTCTACGAGAATAAGTAGTATGCCTAATCCGTTGCTTGTCATCAATCTAAATTGGTGAAGGATACGCATAACATAATTCTTGTTCTTGTTTCATCCAAGTGATTGATTCATTCTTCCGGAGTTTGTAATGGTATCAATTTCTCAGTTCTAAGTTGTTCATCTCTTCTTTCCGGAGTTTGTCCATCTTATCACATTCTCGGTCCGAGATGCTTCATCTTTTCTTTCCGGAGTTCAAAGTTTTTCTCGGTTATATCATTTCAAAGCTTCTTCTTATCACTGCAAGGCTTCACCTTGTGTTTTCAACTTCTCTTTCTTTTATCATCCTTTTCTTACCGGAGTTCTTCATGGAGGCTCTACATGGTGCTTCGTCAAGGATTCTTTTCATTCTTCAATTGTTCATAAAGATTTCTCGCGGAGTTAAGATCCGTCAAGCTTTACTCTAAAATAAACATGGTGTTCAACACATGTTTTGTCTTGAGGAGTTCAAGCATTCTTCATCTTGCATTCCAAAGTGCAATTCTTTCTATCATTATCTTTTGAGGTGGTGTTATGTCATTCTTGACAATTTCCCTTCGTGTTTCTTGATTCACAAGTTGTCAGGAATGAGATATTTAAATCCATCATTTCTCTTCGTTCACGAGATCTTTTCAACCCAACAATTTATTCGTTGGTGTTATCTTGGTATAGATTTCACCTAAAGCTCTCCCTAAGGATTGTTGTTATTTATGGTGCTTATAAATGACCCAAGTTCTTCATTTGTCCTCTCGGTGAAATAAGTTTTCGTCTCCTTGTTGATATCAATCCAATCGTTTGTTTCCGTTGATGGCGAAGCTCACCTCATAATGTTGAGATGTTTCCATAAGTCCACTACAAGGTTATTCTTTTCGTTGTTGGTTTCCAACAACTCCGTTATATCCTTCTTTTTAAGGAGCTTTCCAAACTCATTTGTGGTAGAAGTTATCATTTTCTTCACCATTCTGTTATTCCAATGATCTATCTTCTATTCTTTCTTCCGGAGGCATTGTGATGTTGCTCTCTTCGACCTATCATCTTGTTTTGTCAAGATCATGTTCTTTTTCTTGCATTATCCATTTAACAGGAGTGTTATGTCCTCTGCTCAAGCTCTTTCATATATCAAGTTTTGCCCCCCTTTTCAACCTAAGTGCGGTCTGAAATCTTTCTTACCCCTTGTGCCATTTTTTTAAATAGCTTCGGAGGTAGTGTGTTGTTTATTTCATCAGTATCATCCCATCTTTTCAAGTTCATGTTCAATTCCTTCCATTTTCAGTCGGAGTGCTGTCCAAATTATATCATTCTTACTCCTTCTCTATCTTGTTTTAACCGGAGTGGCTTCAAAAATCTATCTTGTCCCCTAAGCTCTTGGTTCTCATCATGTTCTTTGTTCTTCTCTGCTAACAAAGTGTTCACAATCTCAAAAGGGATTTTCCCTTTGGGGTTTTAACCGGGCGGGGGCCCCCCCTTTTCCCCCCCCCCGGGGGGGCCCCGGTTCCATTTTTTTTTTTTTTTTTTTTTTTTTTTTGGGGGGTTTTTTTCCCTTTCCCCCCCTTTTGCCCCGGTTTTTCCCTTTTTTAAAAGGGGGCCCCTTTTTGGGGCCCCCCCCTTTCCCCCCCGGGCCCCGGTGTTGGCCCAACCCCCCCCCTTTTTTTTAAAAAGGGGTTTTTGGGGGAAATTTTTTTTTTAATTTTTTTTTTCCCCCCCTTTTTCCTTCCCCCCCCCCTTCCCCCCCAAAAAACCCCCCTTTTCCCTTTCCCCTTTCCCCCCTTTTGGCCCCTTCCCCCCCCCTTTCCCCCTTTTTTGGGTTTGGGGCCCCCCCCCCCCCAAAATCCCCTTGGGCCCCCCGGCCCCCTTTGGGCCCCCTTTTCCCCTTTTTCCCCCCCTTTTTTAATTTTCCCCCCCCCCCCTTTTTCCCCCCCCCCCCCCCCCCCAACCCCCTTTTTTTTTGGCCCCCCCCCTTTGGGCCCCCGGAAACCCCCCGGGGGCCCCCCCCCCCCGGGGCCCCCCCCCCCCCGGGGAAAACCCCCCTCCCCCTTTCCCCCCCCCCCTTTCCCCCCCCCCCCCCCGGGGGGTGGCCCCCCCCAAACCCTTTCCCCCCCGGCGGGGCCTCCTCCACCAGCGGACCGAAGCCCATGGGTGAGGCCACACCGGCAACTCCACCTTGGCCTCTCCTCAAGCCGGGCCTTGGCCCATGGTGAAACCCCAGCCCTAGCAGTTTCAGCCCGGTGTAGTTTTTTTCCCATGTGCGAATTTGTCAAATTTTCCGGAGATGACAGATTTGGAAAAACCTATGTTCATGCATCTAATAACTCACAAACCGTGCATCGGTTAAAATGATTTATATATGTAAAATGCTTAGAATTTTGTGTGATTAATAATATGCCATTTTCATCCCATGTTAAAATGATTAAAATTGTTGTTTGCCTTAATTTGCTCAAATGCCACGTTAAAATGATTTATTTCATAACTAAATAACCGTAGCTGGTTTTAAATAAATTATATATGTAAGCAGGGTAGAAAATGCATAGATTAACATGGTGCAGTTTATTTTCCTGTTTAATGACAATAAAATATGTTTTAGGGCAGAACAGTACCAAATCTAATATATGCTCATGAATTTTTTGAATTGTTGCTTGTTGTTCGGCCTCATTTAAATTTGCCTAGATAGGTAGTTTTATTATGCTTCACCTTGCCATGCTTAATAATATTTAATATTTTGAGTACCTAATCGGGAGAGAACTAAATAAGTGATGTGGTGTTTTGTCAATATGCAACCGTTGCATATTGAGCTCCACTAACTTGTAGTGTTGTTTGTGCATATTGCCATGCCATGCCTCATTAAACCGGACATGCATCATACTTGGTTGTGCATCATGCCATGTTTATGTGATGGTTGTTTACCATGTTGTTTGTGTCTTTCCGGGTTGCTTCTCTCGTTAGCCGGTTTCGTTCGGAGTTGTGAGGATTAATTCGACTACATCCGTTTGTCTTCTTCATGGACTCGTTCTTCTTCCTTGCGGGATTTGAGGCAAGATGACCATACCCTAAATCACTTCTATCTTTGCTTGCTAGATGCTCGCTCTTTTGCTATGCCTATGCTACGATGCCTACCACTTGCTATATCATCCACCCATATTGCCATGTCAAACCTCTAACCATCCTTTCCTAGCAAACCGTTGTTTGGCTATGTTACCCTTTGCTCAGCCCCTCTTATAAGGCTTGTTAGTTGCGGTGAAGATGAAGTTTGTTCCTGATTGGAACATGGAGATGTTGTTCCTTATTGGAACATGTTTACTTGTTGGATATCACAATATATCTTATTTTATTAATGCATCTATATACTTGGTAAAGGGTGGAAGGCTCGGCCTTATGCGTGTTTTGTTCCCTCTTGCGCCCTAGTTTCCGTCATACGGTGTTATGTTCCTTGATTTTGCGTTCCTTACGGTTGGGTGATTTATGGGACCCCCTTGACATTCGCTTTGAATAAGACTCCTCGGCAAGGCCCAACATTGGTTTTACCATTTGCCACCTAAGCCTTTTTCCCTTGGGTTCTGCAGACTCAAGGGTCATCTTTATTTTAACCCGGGCGGTGCTCCTCAGTCTGGTCCAAATAAACCACTTCGGTGCGCCCGAGGCAACGGGGTATCGTCGGTTGCCGTCGTCTGCTCATCCGGTGTGCCACGAGCGAGATATGTGCAGCTCCTATCGGGTTTGTCGGCACATTGGGCTTGCTGGTCTTGTTTTATTCTTTGTCGAAATGTCTTGTAGTCCGGGATTCGAGGCGGCCGGGTCTTCGGTGAAGAATATCCTTCGTTGACCTGAGAGCCTATAATGGGCTAAGTTGGGACACCCTGCGGGTATTATCTTGGCCGTGCCCGCGGTTATAGGAGATGGGAATTTGTTAATGTCGGTTGTAGAAAACCGAAGTTGATCTTAATTAAAATAGATCAACGCGTGTGTAACCGTGATGGTCTCTTCTCGGGAGTCGAAGTGAACCGATGTTGGAGTTATGTTTGGCGTGGGTTGTTCTAGGATCACTTCTTGATCATAGTTGTTCGACCGTGATTTTGCCTTCTCTTCTCGCTCTCATTTGCGTTGGTAGCCACCAATATGCTATTTTGCAGCTCCACC